>JAAGEH010000480.1:13112127-13289144 GCA_011751065.1 Lasiurus cinereus
GAGCAATGGAGGAGATACAAGCTATGGAACACAACTTTTGAATTTTTTAAAAAAGAAAAAGAAAATCCAAATACTCAATTCTTTCAGTGCTTCACATCTTTTGATTTTAAGCTCACTATTATTTCAACTGAATTTCATTTCTAAGAGCAACAGAGTAATCAAAGAATGTTCAGTTCTGTAAGATGTTCAGTTCTGCCTGATGTTAGGCTTCTAAACTGTCTAGAAAAAGGTAGTTCAGTATTCAAAGTTTTCTTGAAACAAAAATAGGGCCAAGTCCACTCTCTCTTCATTCGTTTCTCATCTCACATGCACCTTTGTGCCTTCTTTAGGCACAAGAACGCTCCGTTGAGACTGTGTCATCCTCTCTGTGACACATTGTGAATTCGCACAGGGAGGAAGGAGATTTGGAGCAGGAGACAAGCAACTGGGACAAACAAGCCATCAGTGTGCAGCATCCCATTTTCAGTAAATGACCTTGCTAATGAAGAGAATGACACTGGAATGCCAACAATGGCTTAAATAGAATTCTCCAAAAAAAATCACTCTAAATTTAACTTTCTATATAAAGCCTGCCTCAAAGTTTTCCATAACCTATTAAAACATTTTAATGAATATCATTTTGTGATGGAAGGAGACCATTATAGTGAACTTCCATTGTGTGGGGAATTTGCATTAATAGCTAAAAGGGTATTGGTCTCCGGCTCCTTAGCAACTGCAAGTGATTTCTTATACAACTTTTTTTTCCTGCTTTAAGATGACCTTGTTCTTTTCCTTCCTAATT
Organism: Lasiurus cinereus; assembly: GCA_011751065.1. NCBI lineage: Eukaryota > Metazoa > Chordata > Mammalia > Chiroptera > Vespertilionidae > Lasiurus > Lasiurus cinereus. The sequence continues at coordinate 13,112,909 of JAAGEH010000480.1, forward strand.
AATAATCCCAGGGGAGGTAGGTCTAAGAAAATGGTTATGAAAAAATACCAATTTTATGATTGTACACATTGTCAAACTAACATTCAGAAAGAAACAATTAAACTGTTCCCTCTCACTCTCCAGGCTGTTCTGAATGGGCTGTTTTATTGAGTTTTAGCAATTACGTTGTCTGAACAAAAACTGGATGACAATAATAATAATGTTTAACATTTGTGGAGTTCTTACAATGTGCAGGTACTGTTCCAAATGTTGTTCATGTATTAACTCAGTTAAACTTTATAACGATCCTATGAGGTCGGAGCTAATATTATGCCCATTTTATGTATGATGAAACCGAGGCAGGGAATGATTAAGTAATTTGCCCAAGGTCATATGATTTGCCCAGGATTAAAGTGAGGCTCTTAGATTGTTATTCATTTATAAGCTAGAGGTTCTCCTACTGGACAAAATGTAGGTTCCATGATCCTGCTCAGTGTTTACCTTAGGTAACTACCAGATAGAGATCACCCAAGAATTTAGCAGCTCAGTGAGATTTGTGAATCCTCAAATCCTGGAATATTATTATTTAAATGTACTTTAGAAAATGTACTTCAAGGCCCCATTTACAACTGAAGATCCTGAGAGCATTGATGCAGCTAGCACACAATAGAAATAAAAATAATACACAGGACTAGTACCCTGGTCTTCAAAACATCTTTAATGTTTTTCCTTTGCTCCTTCATTGAGCCTCAGAGAGCTAGGAGAATGACTTCCCTTGTCATATGCTGGGAAACTTATCTATACTGATATAAATAATTTCAGTAAATATTATCTCCTATATACCAAGGCCCACCTCAGCCTCTGAGCTATCTGTGAGAATGGTGGGGCTGGCTGGGTCATGACAGTCCAGCTTCTCTGTCTGTCAGTGCTGCTTCCTTTCCTTTCTTCTCCTCATGGTATAAATCCCAAGAGCCCTCCCCAGCAAACTTCCTGTTGGCTAAGCTCCATCTCAGAGTCTGCTTTTAGGGACACCAGATGACATTTAACTATGCATTTCACTGGAATTAAATAATCCTTACCAAAACACAAGAACAGGTTTGTAGGTGTAATAAACAAGAGCATACATTTCTATAAATATATGTAACATATATTTATATTTCATTTAACTTTTGTCTCAAATATAAATAAAGAAAGAATAAGAACATCAATCATTTCCCTGCCTTAGTCATTCAACCCTTATCCCAAGGTAGCAGATGCTTATGATCAGAGCATGGCTCCTTGGAATGGATATGCTTGGCAATGGTGTTTCACATTCATTGCTATTAGATCAGAATTTGACATTGCTGAGCTTCCATGTTTCCTTACTTCAGCTGTTCTACATTGGAAATTGGGAGGAACCAGTTTCAGTTTGAAAACGTTATGTTAACTGCATTTGTTTTGTCGGGCTGCTCTAACAATGCACCACATGGTTCCTTCTAACAACAGAAATGTATTCTCTCACAGTTCTGGAGGCTTCAAGCCTGAAATCAAGGTGTCAGCAGGACACCCTCCTGCTGAAAGCTCTAGGGAAGAGTCCTCCTGTCTCTTCCACCTTCTGGCTGCTCCAGGTGTTCCTTGGCTTGTGGCAGCATCACTTCCACCTCTGCTCTGTCTTCATTCACATCCTTCTTCCCCGAGTGGCTGTATCTCTGAGTCCTTTCTCTAACAACACGAGCCATTGAATTTAGCGCCCATTCTATGTCCAGGGTGATTTTATCTTGAGTTTCTAGTTATATTTAATTCCAAATAGAGTCAAAGTCTGAGGTTATGAGTGGACACTAATTTGGGGGGATATTATTTAATCTACTACATGAACAAATAAGTTATTCCCACAGAAGCCCTTCTTACTGGCACTTGACTCTTTTTTAGTAATATCACCTGTTCCTTTTGAGGGCATGGTCAGTTTCCTAGGAGATCCTCTCCTTCAACACTCATATGGGATTTATTTCTCATTAATTCATGTACTCCTAAAGACTCAGTTCATGGGTAGGTATCAATTAGGGTTCTGCCAAAGAAACAGAACCAGTAGGCTGATAAAATAGGATATAAAAAGATTTCAAGGATTGGCTTAAACAATTACATGGGATGGAAAACCTAAAATGTGTAAGGCAGGCCAGCAGCAGCCTGGAAATTCTCAAGCAGGTGCGGGCATTGCAGTCACAGGCAGGATTTCTTCTTCAGGGACACCTCAACTTTGCTCTTAAGGTCTTCGACTGATTGCATAAAGCCCGCCCAGATAATCAAATAGAATGTCCTCTCCTGAAAGCCAACTGACTATAGACATGGACTACATGTATACAATGCTTTCATAGTAACAATCATATTGGTGTTTGATTGAATAGGTCCTATAGCCTAGTCCAGTGGTCGGCAAACTCATTATTCAACAGAGCCAAATATCAACAGTACAACTAATGAAATTTCTTTTGAGAGCCAAATTTTTTAAACTTAAACTTCTTTTAATGGCACTTCTTAAAAACAGATTCACCCAGGCTGTGATATTTTGTGGAAGAGCCACGCTCAAGGGGCAAAAGAGCTGTATGTGGCTCACGAGCCGTGGTTTGCCAACCACTGGCCTAGTCAAATTGACTGGGAAAACTACTTAGCACACAAGGGCTGGTCCATTATTGCCTCAACTATTTTATCTGACTCAACTATTTTATCTGACATTGGAAGGTCCTATTTGGCAATGGGTTTTCCTGCTAGGTTATCATGGCCCCTGTGCAAAATTACTTTACCCATTGTAAATTTTTTAAAAATTAAAATTTGTTACTACAGGAATACTAAAGTTTTTGTTTGTTTTTATGGAGCAAGTGGACATAAAAATCCTATATAATGAAGATCCCATATAATAAAGAGGTAATATGCAAATTGAACCTCCTGCCCTTGCATCACAACATGGCTGCCCCCACATTGTCACAAGTTGACTGCCCCCACATCATCACAAGATGGCCACCCCCACATTGTCATGAGATGGCCAGCACAGGGGAGAAGAAGGGGGTGACCAGGCCTGCAGGGGAGGGCAGTTGGGGGTGATTGGGCCAGCAGCGGAGCAGTTACGGGGTAATCAGGCTGGCACACAGAAGTGGTTAGGGGCAATCAGGCAGGCAGGCAGGTGAGTGGTTAGGACCCAGCAGTCCCGGATGGGGAGAAGGATGTCCAACTGATAGTTTAAACCTGATCCAACAGGGTGGGATCCTCTCAGAGGTCTAAGATTGGAGAGGGTGCAGGCTGGGCTGAGGGACACTCCACCACCCCATGCATGGATTTCATGCTTTGGGCCTCTAGTATTTTATAGAGGACAGTTTGTAAAACCTAGGCTGAGACCTATGCATCCTTCCTTATCCTAACTAAGGTTAGCTCTACACAAAGAAATAGATTCTTCACTTGACCACTTTCTCAAGCTCCCAAAATGATGAACTGGAGAACTTGGATTTGAACTCATGCCTGCCTGACATCCCAAATGATCCGCTGCTGGCCCAATCACCTCCAACTGCCCTCCCCTGCAGGCCTGGTCACCCCCATCTGCTCTCCTGTGCTGGCCATCTTGTGACAACGTGGGGGTGGCCATCTTGTGATGATGTGGGGGCAGTCAACTTGTGACAATGTGGGGGCAGCCATGTTGTGATGCAAGGGCAGGAGGTTCAATTTGCATATTACCTCTTTATTATATGGGATCTTCATTATATAGGATTTTTATGTCTACTTGCTCCTTCTTAATATCATTTAGCCAGTAAGTAGAGAGGCCAGGGCAAGATCTCAGAACTCCTGATTATCCAGTGTCCTCTGTTACCACACTGATGTTGATCCCTAAATAAGAAATGGAGGCAAAATGGCAAAGAGTCTCATCTGAGGGAAGACAGACAGACAAAATAACCTCAAAGTTATTTTTAGCTGCCAAATGCTGTATTTCATATTAAGCTTTGCATTCTTCAAATCTAGGCCAAAGCAAATCTGTTTATGTTTATACAGACTGGTGTGTCTTTTGTGATAACTGATAATGGGAGGAGAGAATAATTATGTTCTATATAAAATTCATTCACATCCTCAGTTTAGATGAACTGAAAATTAGCCTTATTATGATTGGTAAATATTTTCAAGCATAATTCAGTAATAGGTTTAATCTTCTTTTGAAATAAAGCTCTATTTGAAGATAATTTTCTTATGAGTGGAGTAAAACCAGGTCTTAGAAACAAAAACACCAGCTTATCATCACTCAGGTCCTTATTATTTCTAGATGTGTATGATTTTACTTGACATTTAAAAATTTTTAAATACTTCAATGGGCCTGTATAAGAGAAACCTATTAACAAATTTCAGTCTACTGTAATGTATCTTTCATGGTCAAGCAGCTTTGTGAAGCAAAATGAAGTCAACTTCAGACATATTTTCATAATAGTTATTTTGTGCCCAGTGTTTCTTTTCTAAAATTTGACAGCGGTTACCTGAATAATCACATTAGTTATTATCATAAGAAATATTGCTTACAATTTAGTGTAATTGCTTAACTCTATTATTTTCTATGAAGCCAATGGGATTTTAAGAGATTAACAGGAATTGTAACATTTAGATATTCCAAATTTCCTTTTGTACTTTTCTAGTCTGAAAGAACTAAACTAATTTTCATATTTGAAATTGGTCTCCATTGTTAAAGAGTCATGTATGACTAAGAATATTTAATAGCATTCACCTTCCTGACATACTTCATTCAGCATTCCATTCAATCCTGATTTTTCCTAGAGGCTCAGATCCTTCCTTGCAGAGGACTGGTTTCAGCTGCACCACTCCACAGGGTGATCATTAATTGAAATGCACATTGTAACTGGGTGTGACAAATTCAGGGGGAAAGCATAAAGCTTATCTGAATGAATAGTATTCATAAGGACAATGCATAGTTTTATATAAATTTATCTGAATAATAAGGAATTTAGTGCAGTTGTTATAAACTTAACTGTTTCCCAACATTTGAGATTGAAACCATAACACTCAATGTGACAGTGTTTTGAGATAGGGACTTAAAAGAGGCAGTTAAGATTACAGGAGGTCGTAGAGCTGGATCTATTCCAATACTATTGGGATCCTTGTATAGGTATGTGAGCACGTAGAGAAAAGCCCATATGGGGACACAGTGAAAAGTCCACCATTTACAAGCTGAGGAGAGAGCCCTCAGGAGAAAACAACCCGATCTACAGCTTGATTTTGGACTTCCAGCCTACAGATCTGGAGAAAGTGAGCCTAAGAGCTTTCTCTGTCTACTGAAGCTGCTCAGGCCCTGTGTGTAGCTGGCCAGAAGTGTTAGAGATTAGGCTCCAAATGTCCACAGTCATAATTTACTGTATCAAGCATCATTTGTGGGCTTCTTTCCAATTTCTTCTTACTTTCCCACTTCCTTCCAGTGTTCCCTAGAATCACCTCCCAAATAATCTACTTGCACTAAATACTTGTCTCAGTGTCAGCATCTAAGGGAATCCCAACTAAGAGAGACATTTAAGATTTCTGTGATGGCTAAAGGAAGTTCTAATATGAAAAGTATCTACATAATTTAATAATAGGCTCAGTAATCTTACATAATAAAGCTCTATTCTAAGATAATTTTTTTAGGACTGGAGTAAAATTGTGTCTTAGAAACAAAAATAACACTCAATATATTTCTCCCTGCTCAATAGTAGTAGCTCAGTAACTTATTATTGAGATGACAGGCTCTTTCTGCTCTTCTGGCCTCCATTCTACACTAAATTCTGAGCTTAGTCCTATCTAATAAAAGAGTAATATACAAATTGACTGTACCTCCACTACATCACCAACCATGTCTGCCAGCCACACCCACGAGCCAATCAGGAGCAAGTATGCAAATTGACCCCAACCAAGATGACTGCGGCCACAGACTGAGCAGGAGGAAGGCTTGGGTTTTCCCAGCGATGGAGGAAGCCAAGCTTTCCACACACTCTGGCCAGCCCAGGCCTCCACGCAAGGCTACAAAGTTTCAATTATAGAAGATAAATAAATTCCAATAAAAATGGCAAAAGCCACAGAGCTGGAGAGAGCAGGAATCTAGAGTTGCCCCCAGTGATGGAGGAAGCCAAGCTTTCCACAGCCCTGGCCTGCCCTGGCCTCCACTCAATGCTACAAAGTTTCAATGATAGAAGATAAATAAATTCCAACAGAAATGGCTGTGGCCACAGAGCGAGCAGGAGGCCTGGCTCCACTCCAGGCTACAAAGTTTCAATTGTAAAAGAAAAATAAATCCTAAATACCAGGGCCTCCACTTGCATCACCAGGGGACATGGCCGGCCTGCAAACCACCACAGACCCCTTGCCCAGGCCATCCCATGCCCCAAGGAAACCCCCACCCTGATCCAGGACACCCATCAGGGCAAACCAACTGGCCCCACCTATGCACCAGGCCTCTATCCTATCTAATAAAAGAGTAATATGCAGACTGACCATTACTCCAACACACAAGATGGCTGCCCCCATGTGGTCAACGATCCTGCCCCCCATGTGGACACAAGATGGCCACCACAAGATGGCCTGCAAGGGAGGGCAACTGTGGATGATCAGGCCAGCAGGGGAGGGCAGTTAGGGATGACCAGGCCAGCAGAGAAGGGAAGTTGGGGGTGACTGGCCCATTCAGGGAAGGGCAGTTGGGGGGGTACCCAGGCCTGTAGGGGAGAGCAATTGGGGGGAACCAGGCCTGTAGGGGAGGGAAATTAGCAGTACCAGGCCTGCAGGGGAGGGCAGTTAGGGGCAAACAGGCTGGCAGGGGAGCAGTTAGGCATCAATCAGGCTGGCAGGGGAGTGGTTAAGGGGTGATCAGGCTGTCAGGCAGAAACAGTTAGGGGCAATCAGAAAGGCAGGCAGGTAATTAGTTGGAAGCCAGCTATCTTGTATTGTGAGAGGGATGTCTGACTGGATTGTGAGAGGGATGCCTTACTGCCCTTTTAGGCCCAAGGTTCGGGCCTAAAAGGGCAGTCAGACATCCCTCAAGGGGTCCCATATTGGAGAGGGTGCAGGCTGGGCTGAGGAACACCCCTCGCCCCCATGCATGAATTTTGTGCACCAGTCCTCTAGTATCTTAATAAGAACCCTCAAGGATTCACTACTCTAACTGGGAGAAGAGCTCTTAATGATGGACCATGGAGCAAAAATATATCAAGGGACTCAGTGTGTTTCCTCAAAGCAGGTAGGACTGGTGGCTGGAGTAGTTCAAACTGAGACCTTCCCATACTTGACAGATTACTTTTTACTAATATGGGTTATTCACCTTCCTTATCCAGAAATACAATGTGTTTGGATGGGGAATTTCCGAGGAACAGTATCCTTTCTCAGCAAAACCCCTTAAATTAAATGATAATTATTCATAACAACTTGTCTGGTTACTTGATGTTGTACAAAGGGCACAGAGCTGAGACCACAACCCTGGACTTGAGGCCTGCATTCTGTTACTAATTGTGTTCACCTTGATTAAATCACAGAATTTTCTGAGTCAAAGATGATGCATATGAACATCAACTGGTATATTTAGTTTTTACCAAGGCCCTATAAGCTTATGATGTCTTAAAACACAATGAATGAATTTTCATGACACATTAATTTGAAAGTAAAAAGAGATAGCCCAGAGTTGGAGTGTAAGACAACTATGAAAAAACTCAAATGCTAACTTGTAAATTTAAGGTTTGGTTTGTAAAGAACTCACACAACTTGGAAGTTCATAGGATTCAAAAGCAAAATATTCTAGATTATTACACATACTAGGTGTTCAGTGCATGTATCTGAGTACCTTGAAAGGAACTGTGGACTGTGAGGCTGCAGTGGGCACTAGGGCAGGTCTCAGCCCATCCTCAACACCCCCACCCAGCCCCTCCCATCATGGCCTCCAGTCCCTTGTCTGCCTGCAGCCCTGCTCCTGCCACCACTGCTCCCATGTGCTGACAATGCAGAGCAATTGGAGCTGGTGCCAACAGCAGGTGCGAGCGACTGTCCCAAGCGCCCTTCAGGAGCTGAAGGAGGTGGAGAAGCCCTCAGGGGTGATTGGGGTCAGCAGTCCCCACTTGCACCCACTGACAGCGCCAAGTGAGCAATTGGGACCTATGGCAGGCACCAGCAGCGGGTGTGAGTGGGGCTGGTGCCAACAGCAGGTGCAATTGCTGGGTAGGATGGCGGCATGCAGGAGCAAAGAATTGTCAGTAACCACCAGAGGCTTGCCCCAATGACAGCGACAGTCACCTCGCCTTGATCTGGCGTCCCCACTCACCTGCTCCACCATCCCACCATGGTTGACTCCCGCCATGTTCTGTGCTCTGCTGCCTACTGCTGATGCCCGCCATGATCCAAACGTGCCCCCTGGTGGTCAGTGCATATCATAGCAACTTGTTCAGTTCAGTTGTTCTGCCATTCTGTCTACTTGCATATTAGCCTTTTATTATATACGATATAGGATCATTTGAAATGGTGATTTTTAACACTCTGATAGTGCAACTTAGGGGCCTAACCTGAACTATCTGCAAGCAATGAGTCACTTGCAAAGAACCCTGAGAGTTGTCAAGGAAGTGCTATATGGGAGGGTACAAAACATACATTGTATGAACCATTTCACCAAAAGTCAATACACTTTCTTTTTCATGCTTGTGCATAGAAATACCATAGTGGAACTGATATGAAATAAAAAGGAAGCAGACTTCACCTATTTATGTTGACCTAGATAATTAAAGAATAAAATTGACCCAAGAGCATACAAAAGAGAAGTAAATGGTTTTTTAAGATTTTTTTTTCAGCATTTGAAAACACAACCCGTGTCTTATGCCCTTCCTTCAGCAGGTGCAAAATTACTAGGTGTTTTTTCTAATCATCCAAATGTGAAACCTTAGAGCTAGCTATGCCAACTCCAGGGCCTTCAGGGAATAAATGCACATAAGATAAAAGGAGAAAGGGGCATTTCATCAAAGGAGAAAGGGGCATTTCATCCTTTCTCAACAGAACAAAAACCTGGCACATTTCTCATCCACACCTGCTGTGCTTTGTCTTGCACTTTAGCATATTTTCCTTTATTTGTCAACCTTTCCATCCAGATCTGTTCAGTCACCAAAGCTTCTCATTTCTGATGTCTGTCTTGCATCCTTTCCTTCCAAAGGATCCTTTGCATCCTTTACAGCAGTCACCTTAATTGAGCCCGTGTCCCTCAGACTTCCACCACATTTTCATAGGTTAAACTTTGTTTTTGCACAATTCAAGACTATATCATCAGTTTGATGTTTAACCCTTCAGTCATGGTCTTCTGCTGAAAAAATATGCTGAAGCTTTCCATCCCCAACAGGCTCAAATCTAGACTTGTTTGTAGAGTATTAAGGTCAATTGTTACCTGGAAGCAGGCTCCCTTTCCAGTTTTACGTCCCACTCCTCCTTATACTCTACCCCCAAACAATTAAACTAGTCTTTCTTCTGGGAATATTGAGCTTCCTATAATTATACTATGGCTTCTGATATTGAACTCTGCTTATTATAACTTCCCCTTAGTCCCTCTCCTTCATTTATTTAACTCTTCCTAGCTTCCAGATGTCCAATTTATAGAAAGTATCTTCTTCGAATAAATTTTCCCCTACCACAAGATTCAAATCATGAGCTCCTTTATGTCAGATGCTGTGTCATGCATTAACCTTAACTATTAGTAATTATTGCTAATGATAATAATAATTAGTAATTATTGGCTGCATATATGAATTGATATTGTGAGTTATCTTTTTGCATGTCTCATATTTTTGTTTCTGTACTACATTGTGGTCTCTGAGACTAGATTCCATTATGTTTTCAAGATAGAGAAAAAATTATAAACTTTTATAAATCTAGTTAAAACTTTTACTAAATCTGTTAGGATTATTATTAGATGCCAATAGGCACAGACTGTTGGAAGTTGTGTCACAATGGACTGGTCATCTCATAGGTCTGTGATAACCAGATATATAGACTATTAAAAGTGGACTATTCTGTAAATCACTTATTTAATATATATTTATAGAAAAAATTCTACTTGTTGAATAAATAAACATCACATATGAAGTTAATAAATTTTTATTAAAAGAGTAAACCTATTATCTTATTTTGGATGAAGAAAATGTTCTATAATTTACCATGATGATGGCATGACTCTAAATTTAGTAAAATTGTGCATTTAACACAGGTGAATTGTACAGTATTTAAATTATAGCTCATAAAAGCTGTTAAATTGTATTAACCTACCTAAATATGATAGCTTCTTAAATATATGTTTAAATTATATTTAAAAAATTCATCATTCAACAACAGCCATTCACCCAACTTCTAGCTTGTCTCTTTCTTGAAATGTCTGAATCACAAGGTGTAGAATATATCTATTGCCATTATTTTCTTTTCCTCCATACCTTTTCAGGGTTTTTAAACTATGCATAGAGTTTATGTAGACTCCATAAATATCCATTTGTCCTATTTTGTGCAATGGCTATATTGAAAGAGCCATGAGGAAAATCGGACCAAAATCATGAATATGGTTAGCCCCAAATCTACACATGTACATACTTTAACACTAAGATAGTATTTGCTTTACTGGATTTTCATTTAAATCTGGCAACTCAGAGTAAAGACAAATGTAAGTTCTTTGACAGAAAGCAAGATAACATAGCACTCTCATTCAGATTGCCACCCAATTAACATGGAATAGTTCCCTCAGTCAATACACCTTTAACTTAATTCCTTTCTAAGTGAACTTCCTCTGTTCCAATATCAGCATATTAGAAGTTATTATCACTCTGTCTCTACCAAATGCTTCTGGTAGAGAATCCTTCAGTGCTCCTAACCTCCAAAGGGTAGTGTTACTTACAGTGCCTCCTACAGCTTAGAGCAAGACAGTATTCTAAAACATCACATCACATCTCTATATAATCAATATGGAAATTTACTGAAAGTAAACCTTTCAGTTTAGCTAACTAAACAAATACACCTTTTAATTTAACTAACTAAAAAATTACTTGGTAAATATAGTCTAGCCAAATGTCCCCAGTCTCAGCTTCTTTGTGTCCCCTTTGGTGCTAACAATTTGCAGTTTTTTGTCTCCTCCTTAAGTTAACATTCCTCCCCACCACCCACATTCATAACATTTTAGGGTTCAGTGCTTGAATGAAGTTGGTGCAATGAAAAGTACAGATGATGATTTCAGAAGATGCTGTTTTTTGTGTGTTTTTTTTTAATCTAATAACCAAGACTTGAAACCTCAGACTCATGACTTTTGTCTCTTAGTTATCCTTGCTACACAATCTGATCAACTGCTCTTGCCTGTCTATCTTCTCCCACTGACTAATTTGGCACTGACATGAAAATAGAGTTAGAGTGGGAGAGTAATGGAAGGAATAGCAAAGGAGAAGCAAGTCCTAAAAGAAATGAGAACAATCTACCAGTATTCCACTTCATTTTCACTTGGTTTTCCTCTCATTATCTGGCATTGGATTAGGTCTCCACACCAGAAAGTAGCAGGAACATAATTATTGTAGTTGAATAGTGTTGAATAGTGATGTAAAGATCTAATCAAAGGTGAGTCTCTTGTAGCTTACAGTTAGTGTTCCCCTAAATTATAACAATAGATCATGCATTGAATTATGCCCAAAAAAATTGGTTACAGGTGTTTGAGCACACCTCAAATAAGAAAAATAAATTAATGTTTTAAAATCAAAAACAATAATTAAAGAAGTGCAGCAGAAATTTCAACAGAAAAAACAATATGCTTGTAGAAAAATAAACAATATATGTGACTTACTAATAATATCTATAACATAAAAACAGCATTATGTAATGTACCTATAGGAAAATTAGGGCAAATGACATGTTTTTCAAATCATAAGATATATGAATGAAGCACAGCTAAATGGTCCTTTAAAATTAAGATACTAGAGGCCTGGTGCCCAAAATTCATGCACTGGTGGGGTCCCTAGGCCTGACAAGGGATCAGGGCCAAACGGGGCCAGGCTAACCAGGGCCAGGCCGGAGAGGAGGCGATGGTCATCAGGCTGGGTGCAGAAGGAATGGATGTCAGACATCAAAGCCACCATCATTGGTGCCCCACCACCATGCAGTTACCCATCTCTCTCCCCCTCCTTCCCTCTCTGCCTGGTAACAGGTGGCATGCCCTGGGGCAAGGGAGGTTGGCTGCAGGCCCCAAGGAGGGAGCCGGCCCTCAATCCCCCAGGGAAGAAATCACATCTGCCACCATCTACCCTCAGTTCCCCATCCCAGCCTGGGAGTTAAGGGGAGGGCCTGTGGGAAGTTGGCCAGCCAGGGGAGATTGGCTGTGGGAACACACTGACCACCAGGGGACAGCTACTGCATTGAGCATGCCCCCTAATGGTCAGTGCATATCATAGCAACCAGTCATTCTGGCCACTTAGACTTTTATATATATAGGTAGATATTAAAGATTTCTAAATTATAAAATATAATAAAAATAGATAGTTCCATTCCTATGGTAAGGAGCAAATATTTTGTATTACTCTACTATTTAAATATGTGACATTGCTTTAAAAAAGAAAACATTATACAGATTGCAATGGCATTTACATCTAAAAATTACTGAAAATTGTAGAGTTTGATTATCCAAAGAAAGCAAGATAAAATGAATACATTTGTGTTTAATTGGAATATTGTAAAGTTTAATGAAATCAAACAACCTTGAAAAGATGTAGGTGATGGTTAATATACCACATTGGATTTTCAGATTAATATTAAAAGAAAACAACCTGATTCATCTCTGTTTATTCCAGTATTGAAATCAAGTGACACTTGTGGGAATTATTAGAGTAACAAATTAAAACAACAGATGGACTTGCAGTTGCCTGTATAAGAATGTCTTTTAACAAAGCCTGCTGACAATTTCAGAGATTATAAGGTGTTCTATTTAATTTCAGATAAAGAACACTACATTTTTTCTTCTTACTTGGCTGTCAATCTTTGAGGGCACCAAAGAAAATGATTTGAAAATGTCATGAAAGTCTTTTCTTGGGCCTTTTACAAGACACATCTTATAAGATATGTTTAAGACTCACTATTTTTAATTGATAAAAAGATTTAAAAAATGTAAGTAGTTAGTACCTCTTAAAGTATGAATCTTCATATTATATGAGAGCAATTGTTTTTATGGACTACTAGAGGCCTGATGCATGAAGATTTGTGCAAGAATGGGCCTGGCACCACTTTTGCTCCAGCCCTGGAGCGGCCTTTTCACTTTCCCACGCTGCCCAGAAGCCCAAAGTGGCTGGGGTGGTGGGGAATGCCTGCATATGCAAAGTAACCCACCACCTTTGTAGGTTTAATTTGCATACTCACTCCTGATTGGCTGATGGGCATCACAAAGGTGCAGTCAATTTGCATATTTCTCTTTTATCAGTGTAGATAATTTTGACATGGTTTTTAAAGAAAAAACACCCTATCACCTACTATGTCTTTATTTAACATAATTATAAGGTTTTATTCTTAATATATGGGTCATTAAGTTTAAGCAGTCGCTCAAACAGTGGCCATGGTAGCAATTGATTTTGTAAATATTTTGGCCTTAGAGACTTCGGTTAATAGACAGGCCATTTTGTTCTGTATTGTTATTGAATATGTTTTTAATAAATAAATATTTAGGTCACTTACCTAACTTTTATATGAAAAATTCATATTTTTATATAATATTCATGCAGATACCCAAAATATATAATAAGGCCTCTAATGGGGAAAAATGTCTAATTTCAAAGCACCTAATTCTACTAATTATACTGAAAGTCCATGTAGAAAAGATTATATGTTTATAAAATAAATTCTCAAACTAGATCCCAAGGATTTCTGCTTTTAGTAATGGCAGAGTGGCATTTAGTAGGCTCTTTTTCTGGTAACAACTAGAAAGTCTGGATTAAAAATAATAACTGTCTGAAAGCATTAGAGAGGTGAGAAAGGAATAAAAGGAAAACAATTCTCTGTCCCCAAAATGAAAGTACCCAAAGAAATAAGCCCAACATTCATCACCACATTTTTCTTTGAGATATTTATTGATTCTTAAGAAGTGGTAGAAATTGAGAAGCTGAGCTGAACTGGCAATGTGACTGAGAGCAAACAAAAATTGGAGTATACAGCCCACAAAGAAAAAGGGAATCTGGTCATCACTCTAGACCAGTGGTCCCAACCTCCTTTTGGCCATGCCCCATCTAAGCATCTCTAAAATCTTAATGCCTCCCCCCAAAAAAAATAAAACCTCCCTGTCCTATGACATATAATTCTTCTTATTATAAAAGAACTCCTATTCACATGGAGGAAGCCTAAAAGGTAATTAAGTTGGTCTAAACAAGCTTCCAAAGAACATGGAATCCATGAAAGAGAAAAAGAAAAAGAATGAAAGGACAGTGGAAGTACTGAGGAAGAAATCACTAAGAAATTGTAAAATAATAATAATAATAATAATAATAATAATATGAAGTGATATGAAAAAATAACAAGTAAAGTTTCAAAATAGAGAATTGAAATGCATAAATATGTCACAAGATATAAATATATACTATATATGAGGCCCCTAGAAGCATAAGAAATGCAAAAAAATCACTATTAATAACTCAAATTGCCTCACTGTGGGACATGTGTCCCATATTGGGAACCATTGCTCTAGACTCTCAGTTGAAACCAATAGTATGTGTAAACAAATGGATTTGTTCTTACAGAGACTGAAACCCAGTTTGAAACCAGATCAATTATTGATTGAATTAGGGGATCTGTCCCTAGCTTAACTGTTCACCAGAAGCAAAACTATATACCTTCTAGACAAATAGAACATCATTCTTTAAATGTTTTCATAAATTATATGGAGTATTCAGTAAAAAGTTACAATGCATTCCATGAGAAAAAAATAGAAGAATAAACACAAGAGAAGGAAAAATATTAGTAGGAACAAACACAAAAAGATCTATATATTCAAATTATTAGAGATAAACTTTAAAATACTTATTAATATGGAAAAGAATCAAATGGAAATCCTACAACTAAAACCTACAATAACCTAAAATGAAGAATTGCCTTCACCAGTTTGGCTCAGTAGCTAGAGAATTAGCCTACAGACTGAAAGGTCCCGGGTTGGATTATGGTCAAGGACACATTCCTGGGGTGTGGACTTAATACCCAGTAGAGGGAATACAGGGATACAGCCAATCAAGGATTCTCTCTCATTGTTGATGTTTCTATTTGTCTCTCTCCCTCTCCTTTCCTTTCTGAAATCAATAAAAATAAATTTAAAAAATAAAATAAAGAATTAATAAATGGATTTGATTACAGGTTAGACAGACCTGAAGAGAAGATTCATAGACCTAAAGATAAGTCAACAGGATATATGAATGAAAGAGATAAAAAAGGATGGGATGTAGGAACACAGGAGAAAGGTCTAAAATGTGTTTAATTGGAGTCATGGAAGAAGGAAAAAAATGGGGTAGAAGAAATATTTGAAGAGATAATGAAAGGGAAATTTTTGACACTGATGAAAGTTAGAAATCCACAGAGTTAAGAAGCTCTCTCTACAGAACCATGTGAAGTACCAGAACTAATCTATCCTGTTAGAAATTAAGATAATGATTACTTTGGAAGAATAGAAACTGGAAAAGAGCATGGGGGAGGTTTAATTTGAGCAAAATTACTTTTCTTGATTTGGGTGTTTAATATACATGTAAGTGTATATTCAGTTTGTGAGTTCTCCTTGTGGTGCACATTGAAAATATGTTCACTTTATGTATTTTACACTTTAAAGAAAAATATGTAAAATAATAACATTATGCAAATTCCTAAGCAGGATTAATGTAATGGAAACCAACCAAATGTAGTATAGTAAAATTTCTGAAAGCAAAACTCAATCATATGCTGCTTATAAGGCACACATATTTTTTAAAAAATATATATCTTTATTAATTTCAGAGAGGAAGGAGGAAGAAGAGAGAGATAGAAACATCAATGATGAGAGAGAATGATTGAGTGGCTGCCTCCTGCACACCTCCTACTGGGGATTGAGCCCATAACCTGGCATATGAACTTGGCTAGAATGGAACCTGGGACCCTCAGTTTGCAGGCTAATGCTCTATCCACTGAGCCAAACTTGCTAGGCCAAGCACACATCTTTAATAAATGGGGGGGGGGAGTTTTAGAAGCCCTAGCCAGTTTGGCTTAGAGAATAGAGTATCAGCCTGCCAACCAAAGGGTCCAGTGTTCAATTCTGGTCAAGAGCACGTGATCAGAATTGAACACTGGTTGCAGGCTCCTTCCCAGCCTAGGCCCTGGTCAGGGTTTCTGCAGGAGGCAACCAAACAATGTGTTTCTCTCACACTGATGATTCTCTCTGTCTTTCCCTCTCTCTTGCAATCTCCATAAAAATCAATGGAAAAATATCCTCTGGTGAGGATTAACAAACATCAACAACAAAACACCCAGAAAAACAAACAAAAAGTTGTAGAAGAATTAAGAGATAAATCAGGCCAACTCTTAGCAAAAGAAAGTTTATATAACTATAGAGATATCATGTAAAGTAGACATTAAGGCATAAATAACACTAAATGAAAAGAGGAATATTTCATAATGATAAAGGAATCAATCCACTAAGAAGATATAACAATTATAAATTTGTATGCAATCTATAAGGTAGCATTACCTTATAAAAGAAATACTTTAAGAAGAGTTGACAAAATAACCCAACCAAAATAAGTTAGACTGTAGAATATCTGAACAACACAATTATAAATTCAATCTGAATGTCAATTTTGACATATATAAAACAAGATAGAGAACAGATTATTTTCAAGTATTCATACAATATTTAGTGAAATATTCCTAGTCCAATTTTATCTAGTCATTTTATAAATGAGAAAGTTGAAATGATTATATCTGAGACAAGAGAAAGGAAGCAAGTGGCTCAAGGTTATAATAGTATAGAGCTTTTATCATAATATACATCTTAAATCTGCTTTTCAGTGCCATCACCTCTTCAACTTCAATGAGTGAGGCCAAACGTATATTCTAATAAATACTTTGCAACTTGATCTTCTGAATGCCTAGACAAGAAGCAATTGCTATGAAGACTGTATCATAGACATAAAAGGAAAACTCTATTGTGTGTCACTTTCTGGTCTAACTAGTGGTAGAATGGTGTTAGTAAGCAAATATGGTGTCATAAATACTGGGCTTTCAATTTATATTTGACAACATGACTAGGATGTAATGACTCCAAATACAGTTCATCATAAGTAACTGTAATGTGCTCCAGGAGAGCACACATGGCAAGCAGGACTTTTCTAAACCTTAAACTTCAAATTCCTATAATCCTGTGGATTCGACAGTAACTAGGAGGTCTATAGACAGTTTTGGTGAGTAATTCTTGGATGAGAGTGCCACTTCCCCCTGCATTTCTGTGCAAAGAAGAATAGACATAGAACAAAGAGTTTAAAGTTTTGGTAAATGCTCTATGTACAAAATATTAATATTATAACACTTGAGACTAATATTGAACCTTCTATATGCAATTAGTATATTAGCTACTATTTACTTGATGCTCACATGTGCCAGGCTCTGTGTGACATAATTTGCATGTTATATTTAACCTTTACAGGAAAATTTTAAGATGGGCATTAGTCTCTCTCTCTCTCTCTCTCTCTCTCTCTCTCTCTCTCTCTCTCTCTCTCTCTCTCTCTCTCTTTTAAACTAATGGAGAACCTAGAATTCTGAGTGTTACTTACGCAATGTCAATAATTTGAGTTGGGTTCATATCATTTCTAAGTAACTTACGCAATGTCAATAATTTGAGTTGGGTTCATATCATTTCTATTTATCTTCAGTGTCTACTCTTGGGTCTATTCTCTACTGCAATCTGATACAGAGAAATAATTATTCCAGAGGATACTGTGTAAGGTAAAGAGGAATGTGGAATACAAAAGAGCAATAGCAGATAATACAGATGAGGGCATGGATCAGAGCAGCGCCAAAACAAAAGCAGAGCTGATGTGAGTCTGAGAGAAACTGAACATCAGCTAGGGAGACAAACTTGCATTATTCATAGTTTGACTGAATGTATGTCTGTGGGGTAGGGAGGGGGCAGGGGCAGAGGCGGTAATGTGTGATATATGATATGTAACAAAAATTAACTGTTTAGTAAGCTGCATTTTGTTTATTTCATAGTATATTTACAATCATTTTTAATTAATCATTTTATTAATTAATCCGTAAGTCAGCGATTCTCAAACTGCAGCATGCATCAGAGTCACCTGGGGGACTTGTTAAGCATGAATTGTTGGGTTCTACCTCCAGAGTTTCTCATCTAGTGTATCTGGGTGATATTCAAACTTCTCCTCTTCCAACAAGTTTTGAGGTGATGTAGACCATGCTGGTCCAAGGACCACACTTTGACAACCATTGCATAAGAAACTGTTATAGGATAAACTAAAATTTTCAGATAGGGATAAACAAATACAACAACTGGTTAATAAAAAATAAGGCCTACTATTTACTGAGCAGTTTTTCTTTTACCTATGCTGAATTACTTTATATCAATGACCTCATTTAACCTCCACAATAATCCTTTGAATTAGATACTGTTGGTTTCCCATTTTATAGATGAGAAAATAGGAAACTTGCCCAAAGTTGCATTGTTAGAACTATTTAAACCCAACTACTCTGAATCTAAAAGAAGTCCCAAATTTATGTCTGCATGGTTCTCAAATATGAGTGTGCAAAAGAGATCATCCAAAGAATTTTATAAAAATTCAGATTCCTGGGTCCCTTATTCAGAGATTTTTGACTCAAGATCTTTATAATGAGGCTCAGGAATCTACATTCCAACCAGCAACCAATTTTTTAGACACTGAACAAGCAGTAAAATTTTCTGGTCCCAGAGCTGGTGGGCCATGTAACTGATAAAATTCCTGTTAATATATTGTAGGATAAAGGTGTATTCTTGTCTGTGGCTGTTGACAGACCCCATAGATCTTTTTCATCCATGTAAACTTTTTATCAAATTTCAATTGTTTTTCTGTATTGATTAAGGTATTACATATGTGTCCTTATCTCCCCATTGCCCCCCACTCATGCCCTCACCCCCTTGGTGTCTGTGTCCATTGGTTAGACTTATATGCATGTATAGAAGTCCTTAGGCTGATCTCTCCCTCTTCCCCCCAACCTCTCTCTGAGGTTTGACGGTTTGATCGATGCTTCTCTGTCTCTGGATCTGTTTTTGTTAATCAGTTTATGTTGTTTATTATATTCTATAATTAAGTGAGATCATGTGATATTTATCTTTCTCTGACATATAAACTATTAATTTCAGTTATATTTTAAGTTTACTATTTAACCATTAATTGAACAATTTCATAAAATTTAAAATATATGGACCATTATATATGGTAACTACATCAGTTCACACTAAGGACATGTGCTTCTGCTCTTGGTCAATCGGCTGTTCCAACTTAACAGTGATACCCCCAACATTGAAGGGCATTAGAATACCACAAGAGCTATGTTGGTGGGTGTGCATTTACTAGTACTTGAATGAGCTTTGTAGGTTGTAATTCAGTAAGACCAGGGTGAAGTCCAAATGGCTCTATTTTTTTACTAGAACAACACTCTAAGTGACTCATATCATGGAAACCACTGTTTCAGATTTTATTTTGATGACAATCTTTTCTAATTGTAAGGACTGAATTACAGAGAACAAACTGAGCCTTTTGCTCAGCTGTTTTTGAGTATGTGTTCTGTTTGAGTCCTTTCACTTGTTGCCTCAGGGAGTCACAGATGGTAGTCCTGTCAGTCACAGCAGTCCAGTCTAAGATTAGATTGAGAGACCAGAGAGAGGCGCCTGAGCAGCGGAGGGGCTCCCACTCTTCTGACCCCAGATTCTGGGGCTCAGTTGGAGAAGTCACAAATTATTACTTCACTGTTTTTTCTCAAAAAGTCACATAATTTCAAGTAGAAAACCCACACAACTGATTTATGGAAGTATCATGAGCAAGATTATGAATCTAGTTTTGGAGTTGAACGAAGGCCATCCATTCATTCACCTTCTAACACTAAGCATTGTTATCAGCACTGGGGAATCTGTAAGAAGCCAGAAGACACATCCTTGACCTGGATGGAGGTGGCTTAAATTGATTAGGAGAGTTAGAAAATAAAGAAAGAAATAAATGACCAGTGATAAGCATTACAGAAAAATAAAACAATAATCTGAAAGAGATGACTGAGGGTGAGATGGTGCTACTTAAATAAGGGTACTGATGGAAAACCACTGGAATGAGAGGTCATTTGAGCAAAATCTTAAATGATAAAAAGCAATTAGCTGTGTAAAGAAAAAGTGAGAGCTAGAAGAGAAAAGTTCATAATATTTCTGAGACTGGAACATCCTGGAGCATCCCAGGAACAGAAGGATGAATAGGTCAGAAGTAAAAAAGGACCAGATCACGGAGGGTTCTGGTGATTAACACAGGTCACACCGTGCATGAAGAATTGAATGAATAGAAAGGAAAATAATATTCCTAGATAGAAAGACTAAAAACTATGAATATAAAAACTTCCCCCAAGAAATAAAAATAATTATTTTGTAACTTAATAAAGTGATTCTAAAATGGATATGGAAAGTTCAACAAGCGAAAAATTAAAAGGGAGAACAGTGACAGAGAATTAGCCCTAAAATATAAAGCCTTAATAATTTGAAAAGTGTATACCTGGGACATTAATCATTTTTCACCCATCATACTGAATAATCAATGAAACAGAAGAAATAAAAAAGATCAAAATAGGTATAACATTTTATATTATAGTAAAGATGGTATTTCAAGTCAATAGAGAACAGATATACATCAATAAATTGTGATGGGACAACCGGATAGCTATCTGGAACCAAATATAGTTAGATCCATACCATTGTCATAGTCTGAGATAAATCAATTTTAAATTAAAATGTATATATTAATATGGAAATGCAAAATGGTATAGCTACTTTAGAAAACAGTATTGCAGTCTCTTATGAATATGCACTTTACCATATGACCCAGCTATTATATTCCTACTCTCAAGAGAAATAAACCCCATGTCCACAAAAAACAAACCAACATGAATATTATGTGGATTTATTTATATTCACCGAAAGTTGAAAACAACCAAAATGTCCTTCAAATAGTGCATGAATAAGCAAATTTTAGTGTGGGCCATACTCTGGAACACTACTTAACAATTTTGTTATATACATTTGGTAAAACACTATACTATAAAACTAACAAAACTTTGTAAATAGTGGTTGAAAATATCAAAATGCATGATTATCATATTACATATGTGATAAATATAAGAGTTACATATATAATATTGAACAAAAAAGTTAATTGCTATAGGATACATGAATATGTAATGTCTATAAGTAGCAAATTAGAACAATCAACCGTATATATTTTTAAATACATATACATATGTGTAAAAGCCTAAGGAGATGAATAGACTTGATATCATCAAGTTGGCTGATATCTCTGGTGTGAAAGTAAATGAATGTAATAATGGTAGGGTACCTGAGGACATGTGACTCTATTTGTAATACTGCTTAAGTTGAGTTGTGGGTACAAGAATATTTGTTATATTATCCTTTATATATTTTTCATGTCTAAAACAAAGTAAAAGAGGATTAAAAATAAAAATAATGTTTTAGGGTTTGCTTCAGAGGGACAGTTGCTTCAGGAGATAAACAGGAATCATAATCACGCCTGTGGCATGGCTTTATCTTGGGGATTAAATTCACTAGTAAATAAATGTTCTTAGAGTAGAACCCAGTATATTCCAGTGTCCTAACTGTACTCATATCTTAAATGCTTAATAAATATTGCCATTACTATTATTATTGTCATTATTATATTCATAACTACTATAGAAATGGGGTTCATATGAACAAAAAGTCTAATCTTAGCAAACATTGATTGTTCTAAGGAAAAAGCAGATCATGTGCATATTAATAAAACTCTGGTTCCTGAAATGTTTATAAAAATCACGATTAAGAAGACAATAGTATTCTTACCTAATAATAGACAAACATGTAAATTGACCGTACCTCCACTATACTCATAGCCAATCAGAGTGAGTGTGTAAATTAACTCAACAAAGATGACAGTTAATTTGCATACATAGGCACCCAGGTCACTGAGGTAAGCCCCACATGGGCACTGAGCATCCTGAGAAGGGCCTGAGGCAGGGGCTTCCTGGGCAGGGCCAAGCCTGCAATCAGAGCTGAGGGGGCAGGGGCAGAGCTGGCAATCCGAGGAAGCTGGGGGTCAGAGGAAGCGTGGCCAGAGGCTTTTGCCTGGGCAGGGGTGGAGAATGTGATTGGAGGGAGCTGGGGGTCCCCTGCCCAGGCCTAAAGGGTTGGCCAGAGGCTTTAGGCCTGGGCAGGGGCAGAGCGGCGATCAGAAATTATTGGCAATCAGTGTGAATTACAGAGGAAACACCTTTTCTGACTACTCATTTGGCTAAGCTTCCTGTATGCCACTGGTAATATTCTTAGTAACTTGGACAGTAAGAATCCAAAAAGATGATCTAGGTTTTTCCACCACACTTCTGGAGAAAAACAACAAAGATCTGCTGCTGGAGGGCTAAGAAATGTCATATCCTGCCCTAGCCAGTTTGACTCTGTGGATAATGCCTCGGCCTGCCAACCACAGGGTCTGGGTTCAATTCTGATTAAGGGCATGTACCTAGGTTGTAGGCTTCTCCCTGGCTGGGGCCCAGGTCAGGGCTCATGCAGGAGGCAACCAATCAAAGTGTTCCTCTCATTTTGATGTTTCTCTCTGTCTTTCCCTTTCTCTTCCACATTCTCTAACAGTCAATGGAAACATATCCTCAGGTGAGGATGAAAAAGAAAGAAAGAAAGAAAGAAAGAAATGTCATATCCTATGAAAGACACATTTTGAAAATGCCTAAAGTTTTCATTTTTTCATGGTGAAGGGATGGGAGTCTGTGTTGATGAAAACACCTTGGTGGCTGTGGTGACTGGCAGTGGCTGCTGCGTCCCTCGTCATATATAATAAAAGGCTAATATGCAAATCAACTGAATAGTGGAATAACCAGTTGCTATGCTGCACACTGACCACCAGAGGGCAGACATTCAATGTAAGAGCTGGCCCTGCTGGTCAGTGCACTCCCACAGGGGAAGTGCAACTCATCCAGAAGCTGGGTTCATGGCTGGCAAGTGCAGCAGCGGTGGTGGGAGCCTCTCCTGCCTCCATGGCAATAGGACATCCCCTGAGGGCTTCCAGACTACAAGAGGGCACAGACTGGGCTTAGGGACTCCCTCTGCCCCTGAGTGCATGAATTCATGCTCTGGGCCTCTAGTATGCTATAGTAACTTTATAATTATTTGACTGGCAACCCAGACACCTGGTAGAAATTTCTTGGTTGTGAATGTTGGCTGAGTCTGTCTTCTTGGAAGCCCAAATAATTAGATAATTCCTCTCCCTGCCCTCTGACAGCTCTATTAAGCATGTGACCTAAGTTTGGCCAATTAGAAGCTTCCACTTGGGACTTTGACACATGAATGAATAAGATAAATATAGTGGGAAGGAGCACCTCATCAGGACTAGAGATTACTACCCAAAAATAAGTAATAAAATTCACACTAAAGAGGCGACAAGTATTTTATACCAATTTCAAAACAAGGTCCTATGACTACTATTGTTTACAGATTGGTTCATTCACTTACTACACTAATACTAGGAAGCTTAGATGGATGCCTTACCATGAGAAAATTCAAAGTCTCATTGGGAAGAAAGTTATAATTACAAGAACAAAGGTAACAAAGCAACCACCACATTACAGTGGTGGTAGTGTCAGAAGTGCTATCAGAGAGAGGCATATATCAGATCTGTACAAAGGCATACTAGTAAAGAAGAAATTGAGTCTAACTGCCTGAAAGGGATCAGAGAGAAGCAGAGGCAGCTTCACTAGAGCACTGGAAATGGGATAGAACTCACTCCATAGTCAAAAGGAGAAAGTCATTTTGGGAAGAATATTAGATGCAGAAGCATGTAGCCATGAAAAAAATCTAGCACATTTAGGAAAATGTGAGTGGTTTTCCCAGAAGTCAGCACTGTGCTTTTACTTGAAACCTATTTAAATGTTAGGTTAATACATGACTGAATGAATGCACACATGAATAAAACTAAGCTTTGGGCAAAGTTTTGGTAATACTGTAAGTCTATAATTTCCCAGCTGATTTGTTAGCCCATGAGCTTGAATGAATCTAATTCACTTCTCAGCTTAACTGTTGAAAAAGTCCATGACTATTTTTTAGCTAAGAAATCCATTAATAACATTCTTACATATGAGTGTTTATTGCCAATTAAAATATAAGCCTACAATATTAAATTAAAAATAATTTTCATATAAATTAATAGAAAATAAGCAGTTTAAATACCATAAATAGTAGGTTAACTTACTTAGCACTAACATTTTAAAACCTCATTAGTTATAAATTTAATAATTTTCATGTTATATTGAAAGGTAATTAACCCTACAAAAAAGTGATGTATCTTTGGATGAAAAAAAATGAGAAATATTAAAATATATAATTTTTTATTCCTGTTTAACATATTGGACAGGAATAACCAGGGGGAAATGCTAGAATTTGTCAAGTGTCCTTAAGGTTTTTATGTTTTGTTCTGTTTATAAAATAAGTCTCTTTTAAAGTTAAATGTGTCTAAATTTTACAGAGAAAAATAAAATTAAAATATACTATCTTACTTTTTTAAAAAATAGTACTTCAGATCATTGACTTTTATTTAAGAAAGGGTTTATTTTTTCTTCTCTTTGTTTTTATTGTTGACACTATTACAGATGTCCCCTGTTTTAGCCCTCTTTACCCTCCTCCACTCAGCACCTGCCCCCTGCCTTGGGCCTTCATCACACTGTTTTCTATACATATATGCATGTATGTTCTTTGGCTAATCTCTTCCATTTGTTTTTAAAGTCTCCAAAGTGAATTCAGTGAAGATGGATTGAGAGTTTTGCCAGTTCTCTCAGTAAACACTTTCATAGAGCCCAGTTCATGTGGCATTTTAACTCTGCTGAAAATGTTAGTCTGAACCTTTGAATTTATTGTATTGGTCCTTAAATTTAAGCCTAATTATAAAGCAGTCATAGTTTCTGATTCTTCTACTATTACATGTCCCTATCTTATTTGTTATTTAATATTGATCTCTGACCTCCAGAAGGAAGAAGAACCAACAATGCTTAATGAGGAACCATCTATAATAATAAAAGCATAGTATGCTAATTAGATAGGATGTCCTTCCAAACAACCTTCTGGACGAAGCTGGGGCTGGGAGGGGAGCCTGGATCCCAAGTGCCTGCTGGTGGCTGGAGGGAAGCCTTAGTCCTGGGTGCCAGAGAGAAGTCAGTGCCACCAGCTGAGGGAAGGAAGGCCTAATTTTGTACAGATTTCATATATCAGGCCTCTACTCTATATAATAAAAACCTAGGTGACCATTATGGTGGAACGACCCAAACGACCAGTTGCTATGATACACACTAACCACTAGGGGCAGATGCCCAATGCAGGAGATGTCCCCAGTGCTTCCACAGGGGAAATGGCCACTCAGCCAGAAGCTGGGCTCATGGCTAGCGAGCATACTGGCGGTGATGGGAGCCTTTCCTGCCTCTGTGGCAGTGTTAAGGAGCAACAAGCACTGCAGTAAGGAGTGAGCAGGTGGGTGGTAAGGAGTGAGGGATCCCAGAATCCAAGAGGAATGGCCAACTGACAGCTTTAGGCCTGATCCCCCTAAGCTGGCAGTCAGACATCCCCTGAGGCATCCCAAACCACAAGAGGGAGCAGAATGGGCTGAAAGACCTTTTTCAGAGCTAAAATTTTGTGCACCAGGCCTCTAGTAGCATGATAGTTTTAAAATATATTCACATCATTTACGGTAATCACAATGCCATGAGGTCTGACCTCACCTAATAGTCTCATATCTGAATTCCTGTCTTTCCCTTACAATTGGAGCCTTTTTTCCATCTTAAAACACACTTTACCTTTGCCCTCACTTTACCTCTTCCATTTCTTCATGTTTCTAAGTTAAATTTTATACCCTATCCCATGTCTTATATATGCAATCCAGGAACCAATCACCCGGATTTCAATGGTGCCACAGTATAATCAGACCTTCACTATTCCATGAGTAAGCTGGTGGACTCGGGTTGCTCTGGTCCAAGAGATTAGAAAGAGTTGACTCTCTTTCTCTCCCAATGCTGGCTCTGTGGGTTTTTATGCTTTGACATTAAATCACTTATGAACAAACACACTTTCCTCCTAAGATAATTAATTTTTCTCTACTATGATGACTTTGTACCTTCCTTAGTCTCACATTTTACAACATATCTGACCGTGTTATGCTAATGGTACTTCTTTCATGTAGTATTTTCAAGACAAATGAAAAATGCTCTTGCTTAAGCCATCTGACATGAAATGATAATATCATTAAAAAAAGTCATTTCTCCCTTGAGTGGGCATTTTCGTTACTGGCAGATCCTGATTTTAGTTCTGTATATATCAAATACAACTTTCCATCTTGCATGGAACAGAGACATTATCCATGTTGTTCACATGGGCTTGATGTCCACCCTCCCCAATTATCTGGAATGGCGATACCTTTCTGTTCCCTAGCGTGGCCAATGTAAACTTGTGTTTATAATCCTGAGTTCCCAATGCCCTTGACTTTTTGACTCTCATGTACTGATCTTATATTATTTTAAATTCAATAATGCATTATGAAGAAAAATTGAGATACCTTCTACAGCATTTTAAGCCTTATTTTCATTTTTTCCAAAAGCAATGCCAGTTTATCTAGTCTGACATATTGCCCTGTTCTGTATATTTTGGGAAAAAAATAGTCTTTTGATGTTCTTATGTTACATACAAGAGAATAAGTATTGGGTGTGATAGTCCTGGCATTATTCTGGCCATTTCAATATTAAATCCTTAAACTTAAATGAAGCCTTAAAGTTCAGATGCTATATCCCAAAGTTGGCTCTATTTACAACAACACTTAGTATTTACAGACATTTTCAATCTAATGGTTTAAGCTGTGTTACAGTAGATTTATCAGAGCTTGATGGCAGTGTGGCTAATCAAGTTGCGGAGCTAATGCACTGACCCATCCATAGAATGATTATTGGAGATTTACGGCTGCCACGGAGCAGCAAAAACATGCTAATTTGCATAAGGAATTTGAAACCCATGGAAATTTGAAATGGTTTAACAGGAGACTATTACTGCTATCTTAATTTCTTGCCTTTTTGTATGGCAGTACCTCAAATTGATCAATGCACATTTTCTCATCTTTTTTTTTTAAGAAAAAAACAAACAAACAGGTTTTTTAATTCTAGTTAACAGCACGCTCTCCATTCCTTTTTAATTCCTGAATATGCCACAAAATTGCAGAATTTCAAAGGCAAATTTTCATTTATTTCCAAATATGATCCCTTTAATTATTCTATAAAGTATAGTCATCTTCAAGATAGACAAAAAATAAGAAGAAACTGCAGTTTAATTGATAAACTATAACATAGAAATAAGGGTTACTAGGCCAGAGCTTCAGATTGTAAATTACTGGATTGAACAGGATTGTAAACCCAGGCACAATGGGAACTGGGGACAAAAAGGGGCTACAAACTATGCCTGACAAGCTCAGGGAAGGACTGCATGGTGGCCTTGCAAACTCAGAGACCTAAGTAACCACAAAGGATGGTCTAAAATTAAAACATTTTAAACTAAAAAGCAGTTTATGGTGGGTAGTCATACCCTAGGCTGGTATCTTCCCTGCCAAAGGTCAATCTTTACCTTAACTGAGCCTATTGTCTTTTTTGCATGTATGATAAGATACTGTTGGAATGTCAAAGTAATTTTCCTTTTTCTGTTCCCCTCAAAGCACAAGCACCACTCTATGGAGATCACAAATTCCCTCATTATTATTGACTTAATTGTTAACTGTTAACTATCCTGCATCCACCTAAGTAAAAATAGTATGTGTCTATCATTTTACTTTGTATCCAATTCCAGAAGATTCTCCCAGTTTGCTTTCTCCCTAATCTATCACCAAGGGATTTCATGTAGCCCACTCACATCTCCTGTTTTGATTGTAATGTATAAAACAAGGTGCAAAACTACTATTCTCCAGCGCATTATCTCAATCCATTGAGATTCTCTTTCCAAGCATTAGTCGACAGTTTGGCTCAAATAAACTCACAAAATTTTTTCCCAGGTTTGAATGTTTCTTATGTTAATAGAACACAAATCCATTCCTTGACCATAAACTAAGTTTCACTTTTTCATGAGCTATGGTAAATATAAATGCAACAAATATGGGAAATTGTTTTCATCATTAGAAAATAATGACTATTTACATGAATTGCATTTTTTAGTTTTTGATGACTCTAAAACACATTAGCAACTTTAAAAACAGGTATACATTTGCATGAATATGTCATATTGGAATAAATGAAATATACACTGAGTGGCCAGATTATTATGTTATTATATCTCTGAATGCATAATAACCTGGCCACTCAGCTATTATGTTATTATGATCTCTGAACGCATAATAATCTGGCCACTCAGTGTGTGTGTGTGTGTGTGTGTGTGTGTGTGTAATAAAAAGTATGCAAATTGACCATCACTCCAATACACAAGATGGTGGCCCCCATGTGGTCAAAGGTGGTTGCTCCCATGTGGACACAAGATGGTAACCACAAGATGGCCAGCAAGTGAGGGCAGTTGGGAGGGACCAGGCCTGCAAGGGAGGGAAGTTGGGAGAGATGAGGCCAGCAGAGAAGGGAAGTTGGGGGCAACCAGGCCTGCAAGGAAGGGCAGTTGAGGGGGACCAGGTCTGCAGAGAGGGTGGTTAGGGGCAATCAGCCTGACAGGGGAGCAGTTAGCCATCAATCAGGCTGGGAGGGGAATGGTAAGGGAGTGATCAGGCTAGCAGGCAGAAGCGTTTAGGGGCAATCAGGAAGGCAGGCAGGCAAGCAGTTGGAAGCCAGCAATCCTGGATTGTGAGAGGGATGTCCGACTGCCCGTTTAGGCCCGATCCCAGTAGGATCCCTTAAGGGGTCCCAGATTGGAGAGGGTGCAGGCTGGGCTAAGGGACACCCCCCTTCACAAATTTCATGCACTCGGTCTCTAGTATGTGCATGTTTGTGTGTATATATACACACACAAATATACATACTAGAGGCCTGGTGCATAAATTCATGCATAGGTGGGGTCCAGCCAGCCTGGCCAGGGGGAGGGGACATGGGTGTTTGTCCAGCCTGCCTGCTGGTCGAACTTCTGGTCAAGGGGACAATTTGCATATTAGCCTTTTATTATATAGAATATACACTGAGTGGTCAGATTATTATGCATTCAGAGATCATAATAATCTGACCACTCAGTGTATAATATCACCTTACATGCCTAACATCTTGTATTATGGTTCTTACGTGGCAAAGCCTAATATCAGAAGAAATGGAATTGGTGAAGCTAAAAAAGAAGGAAAGCCAGGACTCCTGGGCCAGTGGCTAAAAGATCAAACAGCATGAAGATTCAGAGAAGCTGAGAATACAGTAGCAGCTCCTCTACTAACCTTCTGGGTCCAAGGATGGCCCCAAGAGAACCACATGAACTCCCTGAATGTGCAGCCAGAGTTGACTGGCCCAAGGCAAAGAGCTAGTGAAGGAAATGAAGTTCTTTCATCTCTCTTGAGGAAATGACAGAAATTGCATTGCTAAATAAAGCAAACCTTCTATAACTCCCCACCTCCCCCCCTTCACCTGCCTGCCTTCCTGATTGCCCCTAACCTGCCAGCTTGATCACCCCCTAACCACTCCCCTGCCAGTCTGATTTGATCCTCCAGCATGTAGTGCTGTATCCAAGGCCTGAATTTCAGACATTAGTGTAAAATGGAAGTGTAATGTTAATTACTTGTATATTATGTGGTCAAAAGAGATCACTATTGAGTTTCTACTTTAATCATAGAGAGCCCATTTGATACTCAGATGAAAGAGAGGTAACGATTACCCTGGGTGAATTTAAAACTGATTTTATAACCCTGCTCATTTGAACACTCAGTCCCCAGTTTCTTTGCCTTTTTTTGATCTCCTCCTAATGTGAATTTTTGTACTGAATCACAGGCTGCTGTGTTTTGGTTGTTCCAGCTGAAGCAAAAATGATGCTGTCACAATATCTCAACACTCAAGAATTATAATTTGTTGTGTAAAATTGTGTTTTAAATAATGAGTTCTTTATAGGAGAATTAATGAAAAGTATTTCTATGACTCTGTAAAGAAGTTCTCAGAGTGGAATTTTAGATTTTCTTGACTAGAATGTGGAGAGAAATGGATAATTGAGAAGAGTCATAGGCAAAGGTCACAGCATGTGTGTGCATGTGGGTGTGTTGTATGCCGGATGTTGTTTACTTTGGAAATAATACCCCACAGCGATATGAAGCCATTTCAATTAGATCTAATTATGGCTATAATTAGGCCAATTAAAGGGCATTACTGGAAAGGAGGAATACTTCTGCATCAATGAATATATCTAACCAAGGAACTGTCAGCCACAAAAAGTAGTGACCATCTAGGGTGAGTAATTAGAGTTAATTCAGAAAGATGCACTTTAAGAAGAAAGTGGTATTTTACATTCTCCATGGTATAAATATACTCTAAAAGCTATGTTAGTCATTTCATGTTGATATTATTTTTATCTGTATGATAAACAAATAAGTCAACTTGTTATTGATTAAACTATAAAAGGCTCCAGAATCCTTCACCATTTAAAATTAATACAGTTTTCCATTCAGCTTAGTCTTTACTGTTTAATTACAAGGACCTTCTTAAACCAAAGAGCCAAAAAAGAATCCGGGTGGCAAGCTGAATTTACTCAGCTGCAATTTTTAAGAATGCTTCATGATCTGCAAAGTGACATCTGGATATTACTCTGATGCATCCTCAATTGCTTGTGTTAGAATTATCATTAGATATTTTGATGTTATTTAGACATTAATAATTTTCAAGCAAAGAAAAAAGCCCTCCATAAATACATTCTCTCTCCAACATATAATAGATTAACAACATTTGAATAAAATTCTTGATATGATTTACAATCTACTGAACCTTCCTGTTTCAGACCCACATACCAACACACTTCTTGGCACAGAGTAAGTGTTCAGCGAATATTGCTGAATGAAGAAAGACAAGATAATGAAAAGAACATAGTGTCAAACTGACCTAGCCTCACATATTTTAGCTATATGACTTTGAGCCATATATTTAACCTCTCTGGGCTTCAAATTTATCCTCTTTTAATAATACCTACCTGACAAGGCTGCTGTGAAAATGAAATAAGGCACCATAAATAAAGCACATTGGATATTGCCTCTGAAATTGTAAGAGTTCAATAAATATTAATTCCTTTCATCAGATGTCTTTGCAATACTGTGCATGTTGGTAAGTGAGCAGCTGCATCTCAGACAGCATGATAGTTCTGGAATGGTTTAACCTCATTACTTAATTAAAGGTAAATATGTGTGTTACAAAAATAACCACTGTGTAACATTACAATAAAAATGGGAGGTTAGTATATATGGAATAAATTCACTGAGCCATCACCAGTATAAACTTATTTGGGTCCAAAATTGAAGTGAAATAAGAAATGAGGAATGTCTAAGACTTGGGTTCTTAATGCTGGACAAATATTTTTGAATTAATATTTTGTCTTGTGTGGTATCACAGGGAACAATTGGTCATAAGGAATAGATCTGACTCCAGCTGGCTGAAGCAAAGGAAGACTGTTGTCCAAGCTGACAGCACAATATTAGGGAACATGCACAGGAATTCAGGTAAACCGCCAGAGTTTCCTGGAACTGTCAGGAAACCAGTCATTCAGATTATTTGTCTCTCTAGGTTCCTCTTACTCTATAGTCATTTCACCATTGGGAATTCAGGTTTTACTCATTCCTCAAACTGGGCTGCTCCAATTCCAAATTCCCATGGCTCCTTTTTTTCAATTATCCAACAGTGAATAATTAAAGCAATCACAGTTCCAGGTTTGGGGTGAAACACTTTGACATATGGGCTCTTTCTAGCCAGCTAATCATCCCAAATGGTTCTCAGAAAGTTGTAAAAGAGAGGATTTAAGCAAAGGTTGAGCATGACAGGAAAACAAATTAATCTCCTGAATCAGTCTAAAAACCACAATAAATATGTCAAATAGATAGTCTTTATTCTAAACACTGTCCAGAGCTTTCCATAGATTAGCCACTTAATTTCTCAATAATCCTGTGCTGGAACAATAGTTGGTACCTTTGTTCCAGGTGGGGAAAGTGAAGTATTAAAATATGCTGCAATTATCCCAGGACCACAGGGCCAGCAAGGGGCAGAGCTGGGCAGCTAGCCCCAGGTTTTTTCTTCAGAGTCTGTGAACAGCTCCATGGAACTGCTTTACTACTTATAAATAAGTTTGACTTTAGAGCTCTAGTCATTGTCATCAAAAGCAACATTTCTAGGCTTCCAAGGACAGAATGGTATCTTCCTGAATCCAGATCCCCATGGGTAACAATTACTGACTCAAAACATTTAATTGGAATCAAGACAAAACCACCTGTTTCATGTGTTATCAATGTTTGGGTGTTCCACCCTGTGTGTCATCAACAGTAAAGTACACAAAATGTTGAAGGAATGCCCTCTTGTGTCACTCATTCATCAACAAATTTATCTCTATTTTTTTCTGTGAATCATCTCTGAGGCAAGCCACAATTTTTCCTATAATAGGTTTAAACTCTGAAGAAAAGGAGTATTAGCTATCAATCTTATCAACATCTTGAGTCAATTGCCTAACAGTGGCATGAAAATATTTGCAGATGTATCACGTAGATCAATGTAATTTGTCTGGCCAATGTTCACATAGTGAGGAAGCTAACTGCCCTCATATGAAGCATATAGTTTGATTACTTCCCTTTAAAATATATCCATCATTGAATGGTACTTCAAACAGTACTTTTAAATAATAAAAAATCTCCAGTATATAGCAAACATCAAATCCTTTTTATTGTAGACTTAAAATATAAGTTGTGGTGTCTCAGGTAATTAATTTGATAAAATATGGTTGTAATAAGTCCACTGTGTAAAACAGAGGGGATATTTATACTTGATAATGATTTCTCCATAAGCCGTGACAAAATACTTTTAAAAGACAGTTAAAAATGGATCTTTGCAATATTTGAGAGGCATATTACAAACTCCCTTCTAACAGATGTGCCTGTGACAATAAAGAGAAATATGCTTCCAAATATTCGTGGGCATGTTTGCCCAGCGTCTTAACACGGTGTCCAATAATGTGTGCTGGAGATCAGGTGCCTGGGAAGTGGAATAATTGACTGACTGTGATTAAAGGCTGTGCCAAAGCTTTTGATGCCTTCTGAGGCACCACAACAAAACACATATAACAATGGTTGGTCACAACGCTAACACTGACAATTAACTTTCATGAACTCACTGAAATTTGCAACCTTCTGGTTTCAATTTTACAGTTCAGTTCTGCCAGATGGAGTAGGGAGAAAATAACATACATAATTAAAATCAATGAAGTAATATCAACCCTAACCACCAGGAAAAAAAAAATCAAGCAAGCAAGAAAAAGAAATCCCAATCATGCTTTCCCACATCTGCAGCCAAAGTTAAAGATCTACATGTCAGAACTTAGAAGCCTTAAAGAATAAATCTTAGCTATGATGCAAAAACTTTAAATAAATCACTTAGGTCAGGATAATACCAGACCATAAACAATTAGCTATCAAGGAAAGAGTCAAACTCAATTGGTCTTTAAAAAGGTAAAGAGTTGTGTGGCTATTTATGATGATAATTAGAGGAAGTGCAATGATAAAACTGAAATAAGGAAAGTGTGCTATCTCGGGCAAGAATAGATATTCTGGCCAATAGAAAGAAGATATAATATATATATATATATATATATATATATATATGAGCACAGTGACTGGCACACAGTAGGCATTCAATTATTCTTAGTTAATTAGTGGGATTGTTGACCCCATATAAGATCTTACTTTGCAACAGCATTTAATCCCTGATAAAGCATCACAAAGTAATGGACAACAGGCAACCAGGAAATAATGGGGATAATCAAATTACCACATTATTTCTTGAACTATGTCAGACAATAAATTAAACCCAGATGAGGGAAATAAAACTATAGCTACCAATAAATTTTATTTTTTGATGGAATAGAACTTATTTTATTATTTTTAAGTTAAAAGGGAACATACATCTTATTCAGCCTGATTGAACATAGATTTTTTATGCCTTTTTCTGAAATTCCATTGAAATTGGAAAATATTTTTAAAACTCTTAATAATCAGGCAGATATCAGATGCTCATATTTGAAAAAATATATGGGGAGTGTGCCACTAATGGGGACAGGTGAACTGCCAACCACATCCAAAGAAATCTCAAACTGATCCAAGTGAATTTGAAAGTAAAGACCCAGGAATAATTCCCCCAAAAGAGATATGCTACATTATTTGTAAACACTAAAGAAACCAGCACTATTGAGGAAAAGATGAAGCTAGAAATGAGAAAAAAATGTGAGGATATAGAACTAAGATAGGAAATAGATGAAAATCTTTAAATTATTAACTTCAGTAAGTCAAGAAGTTACACATACACTCATATATGTATGCAAATAAATATACACATATATATATCCTATATCATAAAGAGCTAACATCTAAATGGACATTACACCCTCATGCTGTCATGCCATAAAGGCTCAGACACTCAACACTGGGGAAAGGAGAATAGGGACCAGCCAGGCACAAATGAGCTCAGGAGAGAGGAATGGGGACCAGTTAGGGACAAATGAGTTCATGAGAGAGAAATGGGGACCACACAGGCTATGGCCCAGGAGAGGGACAAGCTGCCTGCCCGATGGTCCAGAGAGCCAGCACCTGTGGGACAAGCTGCCCAGCCTGTGGTCCCGGGTGCCTGCTGCTATGGCCTGGGCAAAGCCACCTGCCCACAGTCCCCTGCAGTGTGGCTGGCCCGGGTGAAGCTGGCCCGGCTCCTGGGTGCCTGCGGTTGGCCACAGAGAGGGAATCCTGTGTCCTAGGTGCGGAGTGAGGCAGAGGCTGTTAGGGGCAATCAGGCCAGCAGGGGAGCAGTTAGCAATGATCAGGCCAATAAGGGAGACATTAGGGATAATCAGGCAGGCAGGCAGAGGTAGTTAGGGGAGATTAGACAGGCAGGCAGAAGGGTTAGAAGTGATCAGGCAGGCTGGCAGGCAGGCAGGCAGGTAAGCGGTTAGGAGCCAGCGATCTAGGATTGTGAGAGGCAGTCAGACATTCTCCTAGGGGTCCTGGATTGGAGAAGGGGCAGGCAGGGCTGTGGGCCCCTCCTGCCCCCATGCACAAACTTCATGTACCAGGCTTCTAGTTTATGATATAAAACTATTAGCTTTGGGGACAATTAAAAATACTTCATGGAGTAATTTGAAAAGTTTCATTTCCTACTTAGAAAAAAAGCAAAAATATTTCAATTTGATGACATAAAAGATTCTGTCAATATATTCTTCCAAAATATATTGTCAAAAATAAGACATAGAACTATCTCTAAGACCTTCAAAAGAAGAGTGAAGGACTGAACATTCAAGAACATAATAATAACATGTATCCTTGGACTGAAAAAAAGCAAGTCTTCAGACATGCAGGACCCACTCATCAAATAAGATAAATTTAAAAACTCATAAAATAAAAATCAGACCTAGACACAATCACACTCTCAGACACCTCACTCATAGATGAAATTTTAGAACTTAAAGGACTAGATATATCTTTAAAACTAAGATGACAGAAAGAAAGAATATATGAAAAAATATTATATTCATAGTATAAGTGGTCTAGACTTATGAATATCTATGCTACTTGTGAATCAAAAAATTGCCAAAAACTTATATATGGTCACAGTACCTATGGGCAAAAAAATTTGTAAACATAGGTAGTTTGATTGTAGCAGTCATTGACTATTCCTAGATAAACAGTGTAGTGGAATGTATAGTGTCAACCTCAAAATACATGTCTATACAGAACTTCAAGATATGATTTTATTTGGAAATAGGGTCACTGCAGTTGTAGTTCTTTAAGATGAGGTCATACTTGAGTAGAGTGGGTCCTAAATCTAGTGGCTGACTCCTTATAAGAAGAGGAGAAGACAGAGACACCAGAGAGGGGAATACCATGTGAAGACAGAGCATCCGAGGACTGCTGGCCACCAGCACACATTGGGTGAAAGGTGAAATGGAACTGAGTCTCCCTCAGGGCCTTCAGAAAAAATCAACCCTGCTGACACCTTGAATTTAGACTTCTAGCCTCCAGAACTATGATTAAAAAAATTGATTTGTTTTAAGCAACTACATTTGTGGTAATTTGTTACGACAGCCCTAAGAAACTAGTATAAACATACATCCTTCTTTTCATATGTGTATAAAAATTTAAACTTGGCTCAATAACAGGCCAAGGCTGAGAATCCTTGCCCTAGAGCAATCATAGGCCTCAAATAAATTAGTCAAAACATCTTCTGATCTTGTACAAGGATCATTAAATCTCATGTTATTACATAGAAGAAATACCTATTGCTAAAAGAAA
Organism: Lasiurus cinereus; assembly: GCA_011751065.1. Lineage (NCBI taxonomy): Eukaryota > Metazoa > Chordata > Mammalia > Chiroptera > Vespertilionidae > Lasiurus > Lasiurus cinereus. The sequence goes on from JAAGEH010000480.1 coordinate 13,149,649, forward strand.
TCAACATTTTTCTACTAGATGATTACTTATTATAAATTATTGCCATATTATCATTCTCATAATACCATCCACCTATGTGACATTCTTAAAGCAACAACCTAATGTAGCAAAACTGTGTTGTTGTTTTTTACTTCCTGCCTATTCTAGGCATGAACATAAATAGTTATAAAACTCTTAAACCAAATCCTGGCTTAGCGTTTTTTATCCCTGGGTCTTACCTTTAAAATGAAAAAGAATGCCGGGTTAGTAAGCAATGCCTAGTGTCTTGTATATTCTTTTTCTCCCCCCATTTTATTTTTTTACTGGGAGCCAAATAAATTCAAATGGCGAAACTGGTCCTTTCTAGGGCCTGCCAAATAACTAAAACAAAAGAGAACATATGTACACTAATAGCTGGCATGTTTTTAGAATAATGTACTCCTGAGATGTTATAGAAACAAAGAGTTCTCTCAGCTGCCTCAGATACTTTATAAAAACATACAACAAATGTGAAATACATGGTGTCTCGATGTTACCCAATTACTGTTATTCAGTGAAGGCTCACAATGGATACTATAAAAATATTTTTAAGATACCACAGAAACAATTTAGAAAGACTATAAAAATGCTTTAGTAGGTCACACACTAAACAGGCTGTGTTGACTTCTTTCAAATTATAATACCCAATAATAAAAATATAATAGTTCCATAGAGAAATTAAAATGTTCTACTAAGGCAGTGGTCAGCAAACTCATTGGTCAACAGAGCCAAATATCAACAGTACAACGATTGAAATTTCTTTTGAGAGCCAAATATTTTAAACTTAACCTTCTTCTAATGCCACTTATTTAAAATAGACTTGCCCAGGCCATGGTATTTTGTGGGAGAGCCACACTCAAGGGGCTAAAGAATTGCATGTGGCTCTCAAGCCGCGGTTTGTTGACCACTGTACTAGGGGTCTAGTGCTGATTCAAGAAGAGGAAGGAAGTTAAGCATATGCATAAAACCTGATTCATTCTCATTCATTTCCTTTTCTCCCTCCCTTGCTCCTTCTCTCCATCCTTGTCTCTTTAGCTACAGAAACTAGAGAGCTTCTAATGAACATGACTTTTAGCAGCACGGATCTAGGGAAGCTCAGCTGCAGTCTCTCCAATTCACGGTGGTAGGCCAGCATGGACACTGTGATTAGTTTTGGGGGTATGTATTTCAAAATTTCTATGCCACCCAAGGTGTTTAGAAGGAACTATCTGATGCTGGTAAAAGCTTATCAGTTATCCAAACTTTCTTTTCACTCTTATAAAAGTTCTACAAGGGAAACAGGTTCCTTTCAAAATCTAATGTTTCCTTTTAGAATTTATCACCCACAAATCAGGCTACAGTAAAGAAAAAATAAAAAAGCAATTCCTTACTAATACTAATCAGAGGATAAATTATGAGCTTAAGGAGAAATTGTGGTGCAGAACCTATCAGGGAAATAGCATAATCCAAGTAAAAACCCTGGAAAGGATCCAAGTCCAGTAAAAAGAAACATATTGGGGACATGAAGAAAACCTTGGATAATTCCTTGTGGACAATGCTCAGAGTCTCATTAGAAAACACTGTCAACAAAGTCAGGCTGAAAAGCCATGCAAACCGTGATTACTTTGATTCACTTGGCAAACTAAAGACCTTCGGAAAATGCAGTTCTTTAATTCAGAAACAACTGCAATAAAGAACTTGATTCAAATGGACATATTGACCAATCTATTCTAGAATTGATGCTTCAGAAAGGAGCCCTGAATGTCACTGGTGTGAATCACAATGAGATACTTAAAGCATATGAGTGGGATCTGTTTTATAAAAAATAACATTGAAGATGAGTAAGAATTACTGTTTCCATCTGAAAAACAAACCCTTGTCAGCCAAAGCATAACAACAGTATGTTTGTTTTGTTTTTTAAATCCATTCCGAGTACGTAATTTTCTACCCAAAACATGACAGATGGGCTTTACTCAAATAAGTGATTTCACTTGGTAAGATAATAGCTGAAATGCTGTTTCTCCTGGCTCATGCACAGTTCTGCAGCTCCACTTACCAAAGGGTTTCACCTTTGTAGGATATGAGGACGAATTGACTAAGTATCATTATGTTTCCAAGGAATACACAATATCGCTAACGATTTTATATGGATGCATAAAGCCATTAAATTGAAGGTTTACGGTAGTCATAGATTTATAGATTAGCCCAAATTTCCATCATTAAGTCTTACCATGCTCTGGATGAAGCTATAAAACATAAGATGCACATTGGGAAAAGGGAAAGTCAGAGATTTTAGTCCATTCCCTGTTTTTTCCTTCATGTCTGGTTCCTTATCAGTTGTGAGAGCTGCTGAAAAGTACTCGAGATTTTGCTGCAGATCTGAATCGCAATGGTGGAATTGGCAGTAGTAAAACCAAAAAGAGTGAGCAACTAAAAGAATATGGATTGTCTCCTGTTACGTTTGTTTTCAAATTACTGTGTTTAAATTGACTTCTTTCTCAGCAAACTGTCTGCAGTCTTTTTTCTCCTGGCCTCCAGTGACCTTAACCCTATTTTTTTTATCTCTATATCTCAAAGCAACTTTGATCTTTCTCTCAAAAGCTTCATGTGAATATGTGTAACAATTTTTTTTTTGGATGAGCAGTTTCATCAGGATTTTTGACTATTGGAGCAATGAAATGTAATTTTACATTATACCCCCTATTGGTGCATTTATTCAAATAAAAACAATTAAGAAAAGGGGGAATCTTTTGCTATTTTTATTTCCTTACTTGGAATTTTTATTAAAGTTGCAGGGAATTTATGGAATAATTTTGGAAGAATTGACATAAGAAAGATATTGAATAATTTGCTAAAATAAATAAGCTTGTCTCTTCTATTTAGGTCATTATGTACTTTATTATTTAAAATTATTTTCTATACAGGCTGTAATAGTTTTCCCGTGGCTGTCGTAAATATTACCACAAATTCTGTGGCTTAAGACAACAGAAATGCATATTCTTACAAGCTCTGGCGGTGTAAAGTCCAAAGTCAATATGTTTGCAGGTCTGCACTACCCCTCTAGTGGGGAATCCATTCAGTAACTTCTGTCTTTCAGCTTCAGGAGGTTGTAGGAATTCCTTGATTTGTGGCCTTGTGACCACAACATTGCAACTCCTGCCTCCATTGTCATATTGCCTCCTCTTCTATGTGTTTCTTATACAGACACTTGTTACTGGATTAAGACCCACTTGTTAATTCAGAATAATTGCTTCATCACTATATCCTTAAGTATTGCATCTTTTTTCCCACATTAGGTAACATTCACGTGTTCCAGATATTAGCCATGGATATTTTTCTTGGAAAGAGGGTATCTTGTAGGTCTGATACTTGTAGAGTCACTGAGTGGCCAGATTATGATCTCTGAGTGCACAATAATCTGGCCACTAAGTGTGTGTGTGTGTGTGTGTGTGTGTGTGTGTGTGTGTGAGAGAGAGAGAGATATTATATTAGTGGCCTGGTGCATGAATTCATGCATGGGTGGGTTCTGGCCAACCTGGCCAGGGGGAGGGGACAATTTGCATATTAACTTTTATTATATAGGATATACACTGAGTGGTCAGATTGTTATGCATTCAGAGATCATAATAATCTGGCCACTCAGTGCATATTTACTATATGCTTAAATATCTATACTAATAAAAGAGAAAGATGCAAATTGACCATACCTTCACAATTCCCACCAGCCAATCAGAAGTGAGTATGCAAATTAACCCAACAAAGATAGGTTACACAGGTGTTGAGCGACTGGGGGCAGGGCACAGGCGTTCTGCACTGTCCCAGCTGCTCCAGGACTATGGGCAGTGTGGAAAGGCAAAAAGGCAGGTCTGGGCTGGAGTGAAGGCCGAAAGGTGGCTCTGTACTGGAGCAAAGACAGTGGCGGCAGCCAGGGGAAGGAAGGCCCATACTTGCACAAATCTTCATGCTTTGGGCCTCTACTACTCATATAAACCTCCCAATAATAATCTGAGGTACCATTATAATACATGCTTTACAGATGTGAAAACAGACTTATCACGATGTATTTCAGGTTTATCTTTACTTCATTTTTACTTAATAGAGCAAATTTGCTCCTACATAGTTTCATTTTTCCTTCTCCTTTTCCTATAGTATAGCTATAACTGTTGTTTCAACAACCTCATGTTTCTTAAAGAAATGAAGAGAAAAGACTAGAGATACATATGCTGTCTTTTATATTTGCCCATCTTTTACCATTCCTATTTTTAATGCTCTTCATATCTTCCTGGAGATTCAGTTGCCTGTTTGCTGTCATTTCCTTTCATCCTAAAGGACCTCCCTTAGTGTTTCTCATAGGGCAGGCCTACTCTCAATGAACATGAATTCTCCCAGATCTTGTCCATTTGGGAGTGTCTTTATTTTCAAAGAATAGTTTTGCTGGATTTAAAATTCTTGGTTAACTGTTTTGAAAATGTCATTCCACTATCTTCTGTTGTCCAATTTTGCAGATGAGAAGTCAGCTAAATTTCTGACTTTGTTCCTTGCATGTGAGGAGTCAGGTTTCCTAGTTGTTTTTGAGATTTGTTTATCTTTAGTTTTCAGAGATTTGATTATCATGTATCTAAGTATGGATCTCTGTCTGAAGTTTGTTGAGCTCCATAAGTCACCAGATTTTCATCAATTTTGTATCATATTTCTCTAATTCACCCTTCTTTCTTTCCTCGCTGTCCTTTTGAGATACTTTATACATCATTGGATATGCTTGGCATTGCTTCATAGATCCCTGAAAATCTTCACTTTTGTTTCCTGTCTATTGTTCTAATTGTATAATTTCTATTATTCATCTTCAAGTTCACAAATTCATTTTTCTCACATCTCAAATCAATGGATGAGCAGCTCTCATAAAATTTTTATTATGATTATTGTTCTTTTTATTCTAGTACTAGAGGCCTGGTGTATTAAATTCATGCACAGGGGGACGGGGATGTTGTCCTACAGCCCAGGGGTACCCTCTCCAATCTGGGACCCCTTGAGGGATATCTGACTGCCCTCTTACAATCCAGGACTGCTGATTCTCAACCGCTCAAGTGCCTGCCTGCCTCATTGCCTCTAAATGCTTCTACCTGCCAGTCTGATCACTCCCTAACCACTCCCCTACCAGTCTGATCAACACCTAACTGCTCCAATGCTGGCCCAATTGCCCCTAACAGCCCTGCCCTGCAGGTCTTGTCACCCCTAACTGCCCTCCCATGCTGGACAGATCACCCACAACTCTCCTTCCCTGCAGGCCTTGTTTGTATTAGTGACTGTTCTATTGGAGTTTTCTCCTCACATATATAATTTGTTCCTCTTTTCTTTCTTATTATCTTATTATCTTTCTTTTCTCTCTTACTTTTTTTCTTTTTCTTTTTATTCTCCCTTCTCCCAATTTCATTTTGGCACTCCTTCCTATTCTTTTCTTTTTGTCCCCCTTCTTTTTTCTCTTCTATCCCCTAATTTGTCTCTCTCTGGTAGTCACCTTTATTTATGGCTATTAATATCATGAATACAGTTCTGTTCAGTGCCTTGTGTATTGCACCTGGTTATGTTGTATTTTGTGCCTTTAAATCAACACAAGAGAGAGAACTACATAACCAGACACCCAGAGAAGAGAGACCATGGGTAGATAAAGAAACTGCCTGCATACAAAAGAAAAGCAGGCATCACCAGAAAAGGAAGTAAAGGAAATGGAGGCAAGCAAAATGCCAGAGAAAGAATTCGGAGAAATGGTCATAAGGTGGCTGAAAAGAATGGAAGACAAATTTGACAATATGAGTAAGAACCAAGAGGAAATAAAGAAGAACCAAGAGGAAATGAAAAATGATATTGCTGTTGTAAAGAATTTGATAAAAAGCATCAAAAGTAGACTAGAAGAAGCAGAGGATGGCATCAGTGAGCTAGAAGACAAGGTAGGGGAAAAAACTCAAGTAGAGTAGCTTCTAGAGAAAATAATTAAAAAGCAGGAGGAGAGCCTAAGGGAACTTTGGGACAACATGAAACAAAACAACATCTGCATAATAAGGATTCCAAAAAAAGAGGAATCTGAGCAAGGATAAGAAAACCTGTTTGAAGAAATAATGACAGAAGACTTCCCTGATAAAGGGATGAAAAACCCCACACAAATCTAAGAGGCTCACAGAGTCCCAAGCAAAATGAACCCCAAAAGACTTACTCCAAGGCACAATATAATTAAATTGGCAAATGCCAGTGAAAATGTAAGAATCTTAAAAGCGGCCAGAGAGAGACAGAAATTTACCCTACAAAGGATTCCCCCATCAGACTAGAGAGTGATTTCTCAACAGAAACTCATCAGGCCAGAAGGGAATGGAATGAAATATACAAAGTCATGCAAAGGAAAGATCTGAACCCAAGAACATTGTATCCAGCAAGGCTTTCAATTAAAATTGAAGGTGAAATCAGGAGCTTCACAGACAAAAAAGGACTAAGGGAATTTATTTCCATCAAATCAGCAATGCAAGAAATGCTAAAGGGTCTGCTATAAAAAAAAAAAAGAAAGGGAGCAAAGGAGGAACACAGGGATAAAGAATAAAAATGGCAACAAATAAGGACTTATCGATAATAATTGTAAATTTGAATGGATTAAATGTTCCAATCAAAAGACATAGGGTGACAGATTGCATAAGAAGCATGACCCATATATCTGTTGTCTACAAGAAACCACCTCAGAAAAAAAGACACACACAGATTGAAGTGAAGGGATAGAAAACGGCTTTTCAGACAAATGGAAATGAAAAAAATAGCTGGGGTAGCAATACCAATATCTGACAAATTAGATTTCCAAGTGAAAGACATAACAAGAAATAAGGAAGGCCACTTCATAATACTAAAGGGAAGAATTCAACAAGAAGAAATAACTCTGGTAAAGAAATACACACCCAATACAGAAGCACCCAAATATATAAAAAAACTCCTAGAGAATATCAAGGGAGAAAGAGATTGACAGCAATACAATCATAGTAGGAGACTTTAATACCCCACTATCACCAAATCCTCTAAACAAAAAAATCAGCAAATAAACATCAATCCTAAATGTCTCACTAGACCAGATGGAATTAATTGACATCTTCAGAACATTTCCCAAAGCCATAGAATATACATTCTTCTCAAGTGTCCATGGTTCATTTTCAAATATAGACCATATGTTGGGTCATAGGCAAAGTCTCTTCAAATTCAAGGAGATAGAAATTATATTAAGCATCTTCTCAGATCACAGTGGCATAAAACTGGAAATCAGCTACCATAAAAACAATCCAAAGAAATCAAACACATGGAGAGTAAACATTATGCTATTAATAAATAACTGGGTAACCAGAGAGATAAAGGAAGAAATAAAAACATCATGGTAACAAATGACCATGAAAATACAATACGTAATCCAAAATCTATGGGACACAGTGAAAGCAGCCTACTGTAAAAATCAAGAAACAATGGTAATAAATGACCTAAGCCTACAACTCAAAGAGCTAAAAAGAGAGCAACAATAAAAGCCCGGTGTAAGCAGAAGGAAGGACATACAGTGGTACCTTGAGATATGAGTTTAATTCATTTTGTAACCTTGCTCATATATCAAGTTGCTCATATCTCAAAGCAAACTTCCCCATTGAAATCAATTGAAATGCCATTAATCCATTCCAGCTCCCAAAATGCCACCCCAGTTGTTCTTGTTACCTGTTTTTGAATAAGAAAAATGTATTTATAAATGACAAATATTGTATAAAAACATAATAAAAGAGAATGTAAAGGAATAAACTGGTTTTATAAAGTGTATTTACCTACTCTTTATACTCTTAATGCTAAACTTTATCCCTAAACTGAAAGTAACTTAACTAATCTTCACTGAACTTAATTGCTACTGGTCTTTGCATTTTTGGCCGATTTCAAAAAAAAATGTGTCCAACAAGGTTTGCCTCTTCCTCCCTTTCAGAATATTTCTAAAATGGGTGAGGCAAGTTTCATTGAACAGCTCTGATGCACTACCAGTAGCAACTTTTTCAGGGTGTTACTTTTCCACGAAGTGTGACACCCTCTCCCACATTCCTAAGATCTCCTTTATCTCACTTGTAGAGATCTCCTCCACCTCTGGCTCCTCCTCGAAACCAATTTCTTGGAGAACCTCCGCATGTTGCTGAGACTGCAACTCTTGTAACTCCTCCATGGTGAGTTCCAGAGAGTGCTCCTCAACGAGCTCATTCACATCTCTCTCATCCACCTCCAGGCCCATGGATTTTCCCAGAGACACTATCTCCTCCTCCACTGGCACCATGGGTTCGAATCCTTCAAAGGTCCTTTCGGCTATGGCCTCAGGCCACAGCTTCTTCCATGCAGAGGTCAAAGTCCTAACTGTAACACCCAGCAAGAACTCATCAATAATTCTGAGGCATATCCCAATGTTAAAGTGGTTCTTCTAGAACTCTCAAAGGGTGAGGTTTGTGTTCTCTGTCACCTCAAAGCAGTGCCAGAACAGGTGCTTGATGTACAGCTTTTTAAAATTAGAAATCACCTCCTGATCCATGGGCTGCAGGATAGGAGTGGTGTTGGGAAGTAGGTAGACAACCTTTATAAACTTGAACTCTTTGAGGAGTTCATCTTCGAGGTTCGGTGAGTGAGCAGGAGCATTGTCGAGGATGAGGAGTGCTTGCATGGTTAGGTTGTTTTCCTGTAGATATTTCTTAACAGAAGGGCCAAAAACCAGGTTTACCCACTTCACAAGGAACTACCTGGTGACCCATGCTTTCGGGTTTGCCCTGCACATAACTTGCAGTTTATCTTTTAAAATCTTTGTGATTTAAAGACTCTGTGGTTTTCCGAATGGTATATGAGCAGAGGCTTGATCTTGCAGTCGCCACTGACATTGGCGCACAGTGCAAGAGTTAGCCTATCCTTCATGGGTTTGTGGCCTGGCATCGCCTTCTCCTCTGCGGTTATATTAAGTCCTATTTGGCATCTTCTTACAGAAAAGCCCTGTCTTGTCACAGTTGAAGACTTGCTGGGGGATATATCCTTTGGCTTCTATCAGTTCAAAAAAAGTTTTGAGGTAATCCTTAGCTGCCTTCACATCCAAACTTGCTGCCTCACCATGCCTGACGATGGAGTGACCTTTACCTGAAGTTATCAAACCAGCCTCTACTGGCTTTAAATGAGTCTTTCGATGCTTTGTCTGTGGAACTGTGCAGGGTAAGCTCCAGAAAATCACTGTAAATCGCTAGCGCCCTCTCGCATATGATTCCATGTGTTAATATATCTCCTTTAAGCTGCTTCTCCACCACCCACACCATCAGTAGATTCTCCATCTTTTCATGGAGAGAGCTACAGAGCTTAGAAATTATTGTAACGCCCTTAGCTGGCGTTTTACCCTTTATCGACTCCTTCTGTTTAAGCACAGTACATATCATTGAAGTACTACACCCATATTGCCTCGACAAGTCAGCCACTCACACACCTTGCTCATATTTTTCTATGATTTCATGCTTTAATTCAATAGACATCATCCACTTCTGAGCACTGACCTTTCCACTCGCTTTCTTCGGACCCATGGTTATAAAAAGAAATGTGATAAAGTATGTAAATGCACAAAAGATGCTACGGCAATGAGGTAAACAAACACACTGACTGAGGCGTGGGAAACTATGAGACACTCGAGTTGCGGTAAACTGGTGGGTCATGTGCAGCCGGCCGATCCCTGCGATTACTCCTATCTCAAATGTTGCTCATATTTCAAAGCAAAAAATCGCTCGCTCGAAGGCTCGTATCTCAAAAATCTCATATGTTAGGGCACTTGTATATTGAGGTACCACTGTATTAAAAATCAGAGTGGAGATAAATGACATAGAGTCCAAAGAAACAATTCAAAATATCAACAAATCTAATAGCTGGTTCTCTGAAAGGATAAAGAAGATTGATGAACATCTAGCCAGGCTCACCAAGAAGCAAAGAGAGAGGATTCAAATAAACAAAATCAGAAATAAAAGAGGAGAAATAATAACAGACCCCACCGAAATACAAAGGATTGTTAAAAAAAAAATACTATGAACAACTCTATTCCAACAAACTAGATAACCTCGAGGAAATGGACATATTCCTAGAAAAATATAACCTTCCAAAACTCAAAAAGGAAGAATATAACCACCTCAATTGGCCAATAACTATGGAAGAAATTGAAGCAGTCATCAAAAAGCTTCCAGCAAACCAAAGCCTGGGACCAGATGGCTATACAGGAGATTTTTACTAAATTTTCAAGGAAGAATTAAAACCTATCCTCCTCAGATTATTCCAAAAAATTGAAGAAGGAACACTTCCAAGCATCTTCTATGAAGCCAGCATCACCCTAATACCAAAACCAGATAAATTTAACACAATGAAAGAGAATTACAGGCTAATATCCCTCAAGAACATAGATGCCAAAATCCTCAACAAAATTCTAGCAAATCGGATCCAGCAGTACATCAGAAAGATCATACACCATGACCAAATTGGATTTATCTCAGGAATGCAAGAATGGTACAATATCCACAAATCAATAAACGTGATACATCACATAAACAAATTGAGAGATAAAAATCACATAGTCATATCAATTGATGCAGAAAAGTTATTTGAGAAAATCTAAATCCTTTCGTAATTAAAACTCTCAGCAAGGTGGGAATAGAAGGATCTTACCTCAACATCATAAAAGCCATATATGATAAATCCACAGCTAACATCATACTCAATGGGCAAAAACTAAAACCATTTCCCCTAAGAACAGGAACAAGACAGGGATGCCCACACTTACCACTTTTGTTCAACACAGTACTGCAAGTATTATCCATTGCATTTAGACAAGAAGAAGAAATAAAAGGCATCTGAATTGGAAAAGAAGAAGTAAAGCTGTCCTTTTTTGCAGATGACATGATACTGTACATAAAAAAAAAACCTGAAAGACTCCATCAAAAAACTAGTAGACTTAATAAATCAATTCAGCAATGTAGCAGGATACAAACTAGTTAGAGAAAGAGAAACTAAAATGGCAATGCTATTTACCATCACATCAAAAAAATTAAGATACCTAGGAATACTCTAAGGATGTAAAAGACCTATACACAGAAAACTACAAGACACTGAAAAACGAGATAGAGGAAGATGTAAACAGATGGAAGAGCATACCATGCTCATGGATTGGGAGAATCAACATCATTAAAATATCCCTACCAACCAAAGCAATCTATAGATTCAATGTACTCCCCATGAAAATACCAACAGCATATTTCACAGAACTAGAAAGAATTCTTCAAAGATTCTTCTGAAATTAAAAAAAAATACCCTGAATAGCCACAGCAATGCTGAGAAAGAAGAATAAAGTAGGTGGGATATCAATACTATATTTTAAACTGTATTACAAAGCCACTGTTCTCAAAACAGCCTCGTACTGACACAAATATAGACATATAGACCAATGAAATAGAATAGAAAATCCAGATATCGACCCAAACCACTATGCTCAATTAATATTGACAAAGGAGATATGAACATACAATGGATTCAAGACAGTCTTTTCAATAAATGATGCTGGGAAAATTGAACAGATAATTGCAAAAAAAAAATGAAACTAGGCTACCAACTTACACCAAAATAAACTCCAAATGGATACAGGATTTAAACCTAAGACAGGGAACTATAAAACTACTAGAGGAATCCACAGGCAGCAAAATCTCAGACATATTCCGAAAAACTTCTTCACTGATACTGCTCCAAGTTCAATAGAAGCTAAAGAGAAAATAAACAAATGGGACTACATCAAAATAAAAAGCTTTTGCACAGCAAAAGAAACCATCAAAAAAATAACAAGAAAGCCCACTGTATGGGAGAACATATTTGTAAATGTTATCACTGATAAAATTTTAATCTCCAACATCTACAGGCAATTTATACAACTTAATAAAAGGAAGATAAATGATTCAATAAAAGAATGGGCAATGGACCTAAATAGAATCTTTCCCAAAGAAGATTAAGAGATACATGAAAACATGCTTTAAATCATTAATTATCTTAGAGATGCAAATCAAAATGACAATGCGATACCATCTCACACCTATCAGAATGTCAATCATCAACAAATCAACAAATGACAAGTGTTGTCAAGCATGAGGAGAAAAAGGAACCCTCGTGCACTGCTGGTGGGAATGCAGACTGGTGCAGCCACTGTGGAGAACAGTATGGCGTTTCCTCAAAAAACTAAAAATGGAACTCCCGTTTGACCCAGTAATCCTACTCCTAGAAATATATCCTAAGAATCTAGAAACACCAATCAGAAAGGATATATGCACCCCTATGTTCATAGCAGCACAATTTACAATAGCTAATATTTTGAAACAGCTTGGGTGCCCCTCAGCAGATGACTGGATCAGAAAACCATGGTACATCTACACAATGGAATACTATGCTGCCATAAAAAGAAGGAATTCTTAGCATTTGTAGCAACCTGAATGGAACTGGAGAGCATTATACTATGTGATATAAGCTAGTCAATGAAAGAAAAATACCACATGATCTCACTAATTTATGGATAATAAAGAACATTATAAATTGATGAACAAAAAGATACTGAGGCAGTAAAGCATCAAACAGACTGTGATATTACAGTGGGAAGGTTAGGGAAAGGTGGGTTAGATGAGAGATCAACCAAAGGACTTATATGCACGCACATAAGCATAACCTATGGACACAAGACACTGGAGGGTTAGGGTTTGCATGGGAGTGGGAAAGCAATGGGAAATATGTACACATGTAATTCATTAATAAAAAAAATTTTAAAGAAAGAAATAACCTTTAGAAATAATTTTCAGTTCTGCAAAGGAGTAAAACATCAGAAATCACAAAATTTTGTCATGTTATTCTGTATCTCTCCTGTTTATTTAATAAAAGATCTTCATATTTCAAGGCTATGATTTATATTAATATAAACAAATATAAAATGTTTGATTGCAATACTGTATATGAATACTTGCACAATTACATGTTCCTTGAACATAAAAACATTCAACAAGGAGAAAGATGAAAAATTTATATACATATGTTCATCTGAATTCAGGATATAAATACAGCGAATAAAAGGCTGAACTAAACTTCCTTTTTTTCATTTTTAAAAAAAATATATTTTATTGATTTTTTACAGAGTGGGAGAGGGATAGAGAGTTAGTAATATCGATGAGAGAGAAACATTGATCAGCTGCCTCCTGCTCACCACCTACTGTGGATGTTCCCTCAACCACGGTACATGCCCTTGAGCAGAATTGAACCTGGGACCCATCAGTCCACAAGCTGATGCTCTATCCACTGAGCCAAGCCAGTTAGGGCTTCTTTTCATTTTTTGTACCTTTTGCAAAGCACTCCCTTAATATAGTGAATTGTCACTATTTCAGAATTTTTCTTAAGCACCTATTTTCATAACAACTAAGATATTAGGAAATATGTGCCTTTAGACTTACCAGTACTGTTACATAAGGAATGCATTATTTACCATCCTATTTAATAAAATCCTAAGTGGCATCATCACAAGATGGTTGCCATAATAGAGCCATCCTCATGTCATCACAAGATGGCCACCACAAAATGTCCAGCAGGTAAGGGCAATTGTGGGTGGTCAGGCCAGCAAGGGAGGGGACTTGGGGATGAACAGGCCAGCAGAGGAGAGCATTTGGGGATGAACAGGACTACAGGGGAGGGCAGTTGGGGCCAACCAGGCCTACAGGGGCGAGCAGATGTGGGTGACATCAGGCTGTCAGGGGAGGACAGTTGTGGGCATTTGGACCAGTAGGGGAGGACAGTTAGGGGCCATTGGACTGGCAAGAAAGTGGTTAGGGGCTATCAGGCAGGCAGGCAAGTGGTTAGGAACTAGCAGTCCTGTATTGTGAGAAGGAGGTTCAACTGCCAACAGACGTCCCCCGAGGGGTCCCAGATTGTAGAGGGTGCAGGCTGGGCTGAGGGACACCTTCTCCCATGCATGAATTTTGTGCACTGGGCCTCTAATCAGTGTATAAGATGAAAAGCAATAAGAATGAGGGTGTCAGATACACTTAAGGGTTGGAAGAGAAGAAAGATGATTTATCCAAAGTTCAGTCCCTAAACTCAGCTTAGGTTTGAAGTATCACAGAGGCAGCCCACTTCACCCTTGATGTTTTACTTCTATACATCTAACCTTGTATTCATTTACATGGACTCAGAACCCCTCTTCCTGATAATAAAGAGTAGATTATAGTTCTGCAGACATCTTGTGTCTTATTTTGCTGGCCATTTTGTGATGGCAAGCTGCAGTGTGAATTCTGATGTCAGTTTAGTGGTGCGATGAGTCCCTGATTAATATGCCTGCCCCCAAATTAAGATATTTTAGTGTATTTGTATCTCTCACTAGAAGGCTGGTGCATGAAATTCATGCACTGGTGCAGTGGTATCCCTCAGCTCAGCCTCCAATCTGGGACCCCTCAGGGGATGTCTGACTTCTGGCAGACAAGAAGTCAGACATCCCTCTCACAATCTTGGAATGCTGGCTCCTAACTGCTCTCCTTCCTGGATGCCTGATTGTACGTAACCACTTCTGCCTGCCAGCCTGGTCACCCCCTAACTACTCCCCTGTCAGCCTGATTAACACATAACTGCTCCCCCTCTGGCCCCATTGCCCCCAACTGCTCTTCCTTGCTGGCCTGATCTCACTTCCAATCACCCTCCCCTGCCGGCTTGATGTCGCCCGGAACTGCTCTCCGCTGCTGGCCAATTTGGTTTTGATTGGTCAGTTTCTATGCCAGTCAGTGTAAAAAACTCTACTTCCTAGGCAGCCATTGGCTCCACACAGTTGACCCAGATTTGGTTCTGATTGGTCAGTTTCTATGTCAGTCAGCGTCTCTGGGCCTATCAATGGGGCCTGATCAGAGAGGTGGGGCTGATCAGCAGCCCAGGTGGAGGCTTGGAGAGAAATGAGTTGCAGCTGCTGACCAGGCCTGGAGCTAAGGAGAGAGGCAAGTGCTGATCAACAACTGTCACAGGGGCTATGAATCAGATCTTGTTTCTCTCTACAGGCCTCTGTCTGGGCCTCAGTAGTCAGTGCTGAGTCACTGTGCCTACACCCTTAGCAGTCAGTGCTGGGTTGCCATGGCAACCCATTGCTGACTGCAGGACTTCCAGTTGGTCTAGCCCAGTGGTTGGCAAACTATAGCTAGCAAGCCACATGCGGCTCTTTGGCCCCTTGAGTGTGGCTCTTCCACAAAATACCACGGCCTGGGAGAGTCTATTTTGAAGAAGCGGAGTTAGAAGAAGTTTAAGTTTAAAAAATTTGGCTCTCAAAAGAAATTTCAGTCATTGTACTGTTGATATTTGTCTCTGTTGAATAATGAGTTTGCTGACCACTGGTCTAGCCTCCCAGTCATTGTGAATGTGATGGACCCAGGATTTTTATATTTTAGGGTTAGAAAACCAGAAGTATTTTCAATTGCTGTTGTTGTGAATGGGACAAAGGTGAAAATTATGAAAGCTGATGGGTTCTAAGGCATATGAGCCCCATGGATAATATATTGTGCCAATACAGAAATAGATGGAAGGTAGAGCAGGTGGTGGACACACACTGAATTGCTGACATGTTAGTTGTTTTTCTTACCACTGATAAACCATTTCTTAGGCTTTACATTTTCTGCAAGCACTGCCTGCAGTAAATTTTATACTAAAAACAAAGTATTAATTCTTCTCTGTTCCATGTCATTGATCTCTAATAAAAAACCTGCATGAGAATACTGTATGTGTTGTCTCACGTGGAGTGTGAGAACCATGTCCCTTTATTAAGCTTCCATGATAGTTACTATGAATAAGAATTTGACATTAACTTTATATTACAGGACAGTTAATACAAAATTTTCTTAAATACTGAAATTTGAGTGTTCTTTGCACCTAGTTTTTTAGTTGGAAATATAATTTTGGGGATGACTTATGTCTCTCATTTGCATTAGAAATATTTTTGGAACAGAGTATAGGGGGGATAAATGGTGATGGAGAAAAAATAAAAGAATATTTTACATTCATGAATGACATTTTCATCATTTATCAGAATATCAGAATTACTTGGATATATTCACACAAGTGTGTGTTTATATGTATGTGTATAATAATGTAATACCTAGATAATTTATTAGATAATATATATTAGGTAGACACTGAAAATAATAAAAAATAAATTATATATACTTTAAGAATAGGATTAAAGCTGGGTTTTTATTATTATTTTTTTATCTAGCTACTACCTAGCACAGTTCCTGCACAAAGCAGACCTCCAATAAACATTTGTATAAATAATTATGAATAAGCACATAAACACACACACACACACACACACACACACACACATTCACTAAAGATAGAGATGTAAAGTGTATTTTACCATGGGTTTAGATCTTTGAAAACACATTTTATTATTATAATTAAGAAAAAATATTCTAATGCTAAAAAACCGTGGTTGTTTTTTTTTAATCTAGATCATAGCAGCAAAAAGCATTCAATGAAATTACTGAAAACAACCTACCATAATGTATTAAACCTACTTTTAAATTATTATTAGGTAAGTACCATGCTATTTCATCTTTATCCATGGGTGGATGAAACTGTGATAGAATCAGTGAGCTAGAAATAGAAATAAATTCTTCTGCTATCTAGCTTGATGTAAAGGATTTTTGACTAGATTAAAAAAAAAACCACCTTGCAAACATCTTTCAGCTATTGGCAGTGTTGGAAAACTTCCCAAGAGCATAAGGTTAACTCCTAAGGTGCCAACCCTATAATAAGAGGGTTAACATGACAGGATATTTTGCTTTCTTCACTCATTCATCCCTTGAATCATTCATTTATTCATTCTTCCTCTAGAACCAGTGGTTCTCAAACTTTTTTTAATGTTGTGACCTTTTAATACAGTTCCTCATGTTGTGGTGATCCCCAATCATAAAATTATTTTCGTTGCTACTTCATAACTGTAATTTTGCTACTGTTATGAATCATAATGTAAATATCTGTGTTTTCTGATGGTCTTAGGCTCTACAGCAGCGGTTCTCAACTTGTGGGTCGCGACCCACAGGTTGAAAACTGCTAGCAAGGTCGCTTAAGACCATCAGAAAACAGATATTTACATTATGATTCATCAACAGTAGCAAAATTACAGTTATGAAGTAGCAACGAAAATAATTTTAAGATTGGGAGTCACCACAACATGAGGAACTGTATTAAAATGTCACAGCATTAAAAAAGGTTGAAAACCACTGCTCTAGACATTAGTTGTTCAACAATTAATTTATTTAGCCAATATGTATTGGGCACTTACTATCACAGGCACTAAAGATTCAGAAGTGAATAAGCTTCTAGAGTCCTTGCCCTCAAGAAGCTTCTAGTTATGAGAAATGTATTTATAAACATGCAATTATAACTCAAAATGCAAATGCAACATCAGTGATATGCAGTCTAAAATCAATCCCAATAAGCAAACTAACCCAGCATTTGGGATAAAGCTTTGGGGGTAAGAGATAAGAGGTGGAGGCCGGGAAAATACTCCCTGAGGTTATTCAACCCTATTAAGAGGAGCAGTCTCTTTGAAAAGAGCCTTCTTAAGCAGAGGTTAAATCTAATCCTGTTTTCTTGAAGAGATCACTTATCTTTTCCAAACTCCACTTTCCACATCAGTAATCTGCCAGAGTTGAACATGATTCTGAGTTTGCTTCTATTATAACATCCTGTCATTCTAGAACAGCAGGCAAGGAAGAAAAAACAAACAAACCCATCACCAACCCATATCTGATAGTCTTCAAGTTGTCACTACAGTTTTACTGTCACAGGTGGCTGGTGCAATGATGCTCCCCAAGCTGGAGATCCCAAGGTATTTGGGCAATTTAAAAGAGGTGGAACACTCTACACACATTGTAAAAAAAATCATAACAGCAAGCATAGCCAATTTCAAATGATTGGGGGGTGGGAGGTGGTAGAACATAATAAAAATGCACTTAAAGGTAAACCTTGCTACCAGGACAAAGGTTAGCCTGACAGCAAGGTATCTTTCATGGTGTGGCCCAAAGCGCTGTGCCAAGGCTACAGGTGTGCACTGTGGGAATAATGACAGTTCCAAAGCAATGCAAGGCTCATCCCAGAGTGCACTTATCCATCTGGTAGGCTGTAGCATATTCTTTTCATTAGTGCTTCCTCAGAGCACAAGCTTTTTTAATCTCTCCAACAGCCCCTGCAGGAGCACCAGCAATGAACATTAGGAAACAAAGAAATGAACAAGGCCTATGCTCCCTAAATTGAAATTTCAATCTTTCTCTCTTATGCACAACATTAATTCAATATTAGCGTAAGGAATTAAATACATGTGTATGTGTATATTATCTATCAATCATCTATTATTATCCTTATAAAACCTTATAAAAATAGAAAATTGAGCAATCTTTCAGTTTTTACTTCCTCTCTACCACTGGTGCTTTTTAAAAGAGGTTCATTCAGTATTGAGATAATTTTATTTGACTTCAAATCAAGTTTCAAAAATTACTACACTTCATAACTTGAAAACTAAGCTAATTTTGAGTGCACAATTAATCAAGGTGATGCCACATAACTCATTTTAATAGAGCACCTGAGGACAAACTAAGGTGCAGGAAATCAGAGGGCTATGTGTTTGAGTTCAATACTTGCATTTTCTAGAATGTTAAGGAGATAGCAGAAAAATTTCTTTCTTTTTTAAAAAGAATAATTATTTTTAAGTAGTGCCAGGTTGTTTGTATCTCTCAGTTTCATACTTGCAAAATTCTCCATTTTCCTACAGCTATCTGAATGTAGACATAGAATTACTTTATTGCTACAAGTTAAAATATCAATGAATTTCATGCTTTATAAAAATATATTTTAGAATCACTGAATATTGAATTCCTTTTTGACATCTGACAATGACCTTAAACTTTACAGATATTTGCCTTTAAACATTACTAGCATTTAAAGAACAGATTGTTTGCTAATGAGATATTTCCTTTTATGTGAGTATAGTCTTAGTTGTTCATTTTTTACTTTTTCTCTAAGGTTAAATGTAGGATCAATTTAAAATTTTATAAGTTCCTGTCTAAAACTCTGTCCTACTGTAACCATGATGATCTACAAGGCTGCTTCCATTTCTCATATCAATATATGAGAGTTCTATTAGAATTTTAGGTGACAAATTGCTTGCAGCATGAAGCTGAAAAAAACAAATTAGAGAACTCTATAGCAGTACTGTTAGGGCATTTTCACTACCTATCAAACAGCAGAGTTTAAAATCAATTGGATTATATAAAATGCATTTTTCAACTCCAACTCATGTTTCTCCTTTCCATGAAAAATAAGAAAATTGAATGCAACATGGATATGGAACAAGTCTAAGAATATTTTTTTTAAGTATTGAAGAATTGAATACCTAATGTTTAAAATCTAACATGTCATAAATTTCTTAGTGCTATAAGTACTGCCAATGTTAAAAACATAAGAAATGCCTCCCTTTTAGAAATGGGATGGAAATTTGGGGTAAAATTAGTCATATTTTCTTAGTATACTAACTAGGTTCTATTATAAGTAACATACTCTTCACAGAAGCATTAACTCTGCAAGGAAAAGGTTTGCCCTTCTCTGTTTCTTTCACTGACTTCATGAAGATTAAATACCTAAACGTTTACTATATTTGTTCTTCCTACCCATCCACCCCACCTCATCATTGCTTAGGTTCTAACATCCTCATGGATTATCCAGACAAATCCAGCTCTAACTTCCCTTCTTATTACGAGTCACACCTTTGTATTTACCTGCTGTTCATAATATCCTAGATGCTCTATTTTACCTTAAATTCAACATATTTGACATCAATATAATTATGTTTTATAAGTGCTTCCTCCAAGAGAGTCGATGCTTTTCTGCTATACTATTATGCCTCCAGTCTCCCAGCAATAGCGAGGAGTCATGCTTGACCCCATTTTATCCCCACTCCATGTTAACTATTTGCTTTATTGATATTCTTTAGTGTAAAGTCCAGCTCTCTTTCTTTTGTTTTCCAATACCAATATCTTTTGGTAGACTTCCTTCAATTTTTATATACATTACCATTTTTAAAATTTATACCTGTTTTACCCCCTTCAATCCATCCTACATATTACTTTTCTTGCTGCAAAAAAATAGTATATTGTTCCCATTGCTCTCTAATCCAATGTCACTAATGTTTCTTCATTTTCTAGATGATAAAGCTAATTATACTAATTACCTGGTCTACAGGTCTCTTAAAAACACATTTCCAGGCTTCCTTACAATCTCATCTCTCATCACTTCCCTGTGCAGTTCTGTTAGTTGATTCATTATTCCCTGGACATGATACATAGCAACAGCCTCAGTTGTACTATTTCCACTTCCATAAATCATTTTTCCTTATTTTCCATAAGGCCCCAGCTCCTGCAACTCTTTATAATAACTTTTCTCAACTGCCCCTGTGATTCCTTATTCTCAGCTCCTAACCAGTTGCTGTCACATGTCTTCAGCACATATCCTATAAAATAAAAAGCCTAATATGCTAGAGTCTGGTTGTTTATTCAACCAATCAAAGTATAATATGCTAATGATATGTTAAGGCTGCTCAACCACTCACTATGATGTGCACTGTCCACCAAGGGTGCAGATGCTCCAACTGATAGGTTAGCTTGCTTCTGGGATCTGGCCAATAAAGACTGAGCAAGACCAGCTGGACACACCCTGGAGCCCTCCCATAGTCCTTCCTTAGCTGGCCAACCTCCTAACTACACCCCCAGCCCTGATTATGCACCCATGGGATCCCTTGGCCTGGCCTGCACTCTCTTGCAATCCAGACTGAGGGACCCGCCCCCCCACGAGTGCATGAATTCCATGCACTGGGCCTCTAGTAAGATCAATAATAATATAGCTGATATTCTGTCTTTCTGGGAAGTCCTCTTTTTCCTATTACATGACATTCTGTGCTGTTCATACAATAGTCTTTGCAAATATCTCTTTGGTCTTGCTGAAGATGATTATAAGAATGATACTATGTAAGTACAAGGCTTTTACTAGAAATAAAAATTTCATGGTAAATAGTCTTGGGCCTCTCCCATGTTCATGTTCATCATTCATTCATATTTGAGTTGAAGGTAACCAGAGGAAAGAAGGAAGAATATTCTTAAGAAATAGAATAGCACATTTAAAGGTATGGGGGAGTGGGCAGTGGCTACTGAGTAAAAATTGAGCATGATATAAGTATAGAATATTGTTCACTTGGGAGTCTGGCCAGATTGGAATTGTGTAATAAATACAATAAATGTAGAGGTCCAAGATTAGAAACAACTCAAATATTCACCAAGTAAAAATAATAATTATATATTCATATAATCAAATACTATGTAGCCATGTAAAAGAATAAACATGACAAATAAACAAAACTCACAGACAAAATTATACATATTGTGTGGCTTCACTTATGATAAATTAAAAAATAGAAAAAAATAATTTATTAAAAAGTAAAAAAAAAAAATCTATTGCCAGCCGAAACCGGTTTGGCTCAGTGGATAGAGAGAGCGTCGCCCTGGGGACTGAAAGATCCCAGGTTTGATTCTGGTCAAGGGCATGTACATTGATTACGGGCATATCCCCAGTAGTGGGTGTGCAGGAGGTGGCTGATCAATGTCTCTCTCTCATCGATGTTTCTGGCTTTGTATTCCTTGCCCTTCCTCTCTGTGAAAAATCAATAAAATATATCTTTAAAAAATCTATTGCTGGAAGATAAAATAATCATAACCATTAGAGCATAATGGCTGGGGGGAGGCATAAAAGTTGTTCTGATATTCTGGGAATATTCTGTTTTGATCTACATAGTGGTTATAAACAAACAAATAAAAAACCATTGAGCCATACACTTGTTTTTTCTCTTCACTGTTAGTTAGAATTTAATTTAAAAAAGCAAAAAAAGACAATGTAGCAAAAAACTAAGCTTTATACCAATAAAATATCATCAGTGCCATTTCTTGCTATTTTAAACAGAATTCAAACATTATCAGAAAAAAAGCACGTAACTTCAAGTAAAGCTCTTTTGTAGATTCAATGCACACAAATGAATGTAAGGATGAATACTCCATTGTAAGGCTAGAGTTTAAGGTGAACTTGTCTTTCTACCAGGAGTTCAAGCATGATAGCCAGAGGGAAAGCGGTCTAGGGAGAGATGGAAGTGGAGAAAAGGGGGGTAAATAGGGACAGAAAGAGACTTTAGGTAATGGACACACGATGTAGTATATAGATGATGTCTTATTGAGTTGTACATTTGAAACCTATATGGTTTTATTAACCAATGTTACCCAAATAAACTCAATAAAAAATAAAATAAATTCTAGGATGAGATCCAGACACATAAACCTAGGAAATTTAATTATGCTATAGTTATGGTAAATTAGGATCACTAATATTCCAGTGAATTAAATATCTGATGATATAGATTGTTTTTCAAATCACTTTTTATTTTTCAATTATAGTTGACTTCATTATTATATTAGTTTCAGCAGTACATCACAGTGATTAGACATTACATAACTTACTAAGTGATCATCATAATAAATCTCATATCCATCTGACACCATACATAGTTATTAGAATATTACTGAATATATTCCCTATGCTGTACTTTATATCCCTGTGACTTATTTTCTAACAACCAATTTGCACTTCTTAATCTCTTCACCTTTTTCAGTTTTTTATATCACCCCATCATCAACATAACACTCAATAAATGGTAGCTATTATTTCTTACAAATACTGTGCAATACAAATGAGTATATTAACTCATTTACCTCTCAGAGCCACACTATAAGTATAGTACCACTATCTGTATCTTAAAGATGAGGTAGCTGAAGTTGAGAAGTTGAGTAATTTTCCCATTAACACAAATAGTAAGTGGCAGGGCCAATATTCAAAACAGGTTTATCTGAGGGCAAAACTTGTGTCTCATTAATTATTATACTCTACTGTGTCAAGACAATAGAAATTAAAAGTCAATGCAGACAGAGGTACTTTGGGAATAAATGTTGGAATAATACTTCCTGCCTCAACTCTTTTTTACATATCAAAATAAAGAAGAACATATAAAATAAAACTTTACCTATATTTATGTGAGGAAAGAACATGTAGTTAATGTATAATAGCTAAAAATAGAAATTTAACCACAGACCTTTAATGAAAGAAAATTTAAACAGTGAACTTCAGAAAATTGTCCACTGAAGGAAATTTGAAAAGGTGAACTTCAGGAAAAAGAAATAGCTCCCCCAAAGAAGGTCTGAAAGACAAGAAAAAAAGAGCAAAATTTTGTTTAAAATCTGAATAAATATTTAAAATATAGGGTATCCTCCCAAAATGTAAACACATTTTAACAGCTGATAGCTCAATTTTGAAAATGAAATGTGTTTTCTTGAAATATATTTTTACTGTTTCCAGAGAAGAAGGGAGAGGGAGACAGAGATGGAAACATCAATGATGAGAGAGAATCATTGATCAGCTGCCTCTTCCTGCATGCCCCCTGCTGAGGATTGAGCTCACAACTCAGGCCTGGGCCTTTTACTGGAATTGAACCTGGGACCCTTCAGTCTGCAGGCCGACACTCTATCCACTAAGCCAAACCAGATAGGGCTGGAGTATATTTTAATAAACACTGTCTTTACAATTATTAAAAATATGTGTATACATTTTTTGGGATATCCTAAATATTTATCAGAAGTAATTATGTTAAATGAGAATAAATATAAAAATAAAAGATAAAATAAAGACCCTGGACAATAATCACCTATACTAATAATAGAGAAATATGCAAATTGGCCAGGATGCCATCATGTAATGACCAATCAGGACAAAGATGGAGCTGCAGCAGAGAGCTCTTAGCATGCCTGCGCCGGGAGTCCGAAGTATGCGGAGAGGAAAGGAGAGTAGATAGGCAGTTCGGGGGACCAGGGCAGAAGGAGAGAGCAGATAGGCAGTTAGGGTGATCAGGCTAGAAGGGGAGAACAGATAGGCAGTTAGGGAAATCAGGCCAGGAGGGGAGAGCAGTTAGGTAGTTAGGGGCATCTGGCCAGCAGAGGAGTAGTTAGGGGCATCAGGCAGACAGGCAGCTGAACATTTAGGAGCTAAGGGTTCCAGATTCCATGCCTTAACTTCTCACAACACTCTATCCCCAGCATTTTCTTTCAGACTTTTGTTTGCTTCAACTGTAGCCTTTTGTCCCAGACAATAGATTGCATTCCTTTGGAAGCCAGGTGGTCCCACCCTGGGAATGCAGGCTGCTATCGTCAAGACCAGTCCTAAACTGGGGAGTGTTGAGGCAAGGCAAATAAAAATGCTACAAAGCTTTCCTATTGTTTTTAAATTGCCTTTTTTTTTCCCATTTGCATTTGCTTGGTTGCTATAACCTTAGACTATTTTGCTGCAATTTGACAAAGTTGGTTTTGATAGTTTTGGCTCAGTTTTTCAGTGTGGCTGTGAGCCCTTGGAATTATCTACTCTGCCATTTTACCACCAATCCAGCATTGTTTTGAATGCAATATTTTCATGGAAATAGTTAAGTTGCTGTATGATAGAGTTTTTTTAGAGTGACCAGAACTAAATAGCATATTATCCAATTACATGCATTTATATATAAAAACCTTTATTGTGTGCCTGTATCATCATAGAAATATATCGCCAAATTACTCAAATAGAAGAGTGGAATAGGAAGGTAACTAACTGTCTTGCCATCAAAAGTAAGGCAGTCTAGTATATTGGAAATAACCCAGATCTGAAAACTCAGAAACCCTGGTTTTTAATTGTAGCTCATAGTTCAATTAGCTGTGTAGCTGCTGTGGACCAAAAGAGGCCACATGCTAACGTGACTAGCTCAGGGAAGGCCTTGCAAACTATAGAGACCTATAGTGACCACAAAGGATGGTCTAAAATTAAAACTTTTTAACTAAAAGCAGTTTATGGCAGATAATAATGTCAAAAAGTCAATTTTTACCTTAACTAAGCCTGTCTGTTGTCTTTTGCATTTATGATAACTAATCATTGTAATGTCAGGATAATTTGTAACTTCCCTTTTTCTAGACTCCTCAGGGCACAACCATGCCCCAAAGCACCTGGAGGGAGACCACAAATTCTTTCACTGTTATTATTATCATGTTAATTGTTGACTTTTCATTATCCTGTACCCACCTATGTGAAAGAAGCATAAGTCTATCAATTTACTTTTTGTCCAATCCCAGAAGTTTTCCTGCCCTTGGCTTTCTCCTGCCTCCCTAATCTATCACCAATAGATTTCATGTAACCCACTTAGGTCTCCTCCTTTGTTTATAATGTATAAAATAAGGTGAAAAGCTGCCATTCTCTGGAGCATTATCCCAATATGTTGAGATTCTGCTTCCCTGCAACAGTTTGGCTCAAATAAATACAAAAACTCTAAAGATTTGAAATTTTCTTATGTTAACACTATAATTTAGCTCTTTTTCTTTCTAGATTTTTCTACCTGTAAAATAAAGTTACCAGATGAGCTGTCTGTGAAGTTTTATCAGTCCTAGATTTCCATGGAGTGGCAGAAGAGAGGATGTAATTTATAGTTTTCAGCTGAATATACTTCACAATATGTGATTTAAATGAAGACTGAACAAACTTACATATAAATACAATGCAGCAGTTTGGGGATAAAAGTTCACATTGCGTGTCTGTGTCTTCCTAAGTCTGCTTCAGAAACTGGGTTGAAGGCTTAATATTGCCTTGAGTACACTCAACATATTGTCTAATAGTTTGCTATGAATATTTAATTTGCAGTGTCAATAGTAATTAAAACAGGTCAAGTTTTACATTTGTAAATATAAAAATATAAATAGTGAATTCTGAAATATTTAGAGGTCAATGATTTGTAATAGAGAGCACAATGACACATGTAGCAAGGGGCCTAATTAAAATATATTGACATACAATTAAAAAAATGACTAATTGCTTTCAAATTTTTATTTGAATTTGAACATTTTATTCAGTTTCCTGAAGACCAAAATGATGCTTCTCAGATTTCTACAGACCTGTAAAATCTTGTTTTTCTAGAGGTCTGGTGCACAAAATTCATACACAGGGTTGTGGGGGGGTGGCGTTCCCTCAACTCAGCTTGTACCCTCTCCAACTGAGGACCCCTTAGGGGATGTCTGACATCCCTCTCACAATCTGGGACCACTGGCTCCTAACTGTTCACCTGGCTGCCTGCCTGATGGCCTCTAACTGCCTCTGCCTGCCAGCCTCCTCACTCCTAACTGCCCTCCTTTGCTGGCCAGTTTGGTTCTGATTGGTTGATTCCTGTGCCAGAATCAAAAGCTTCCCCTCCTAGGCAGCCATTGGCTCCCCACAGATTCCAGATTTGGTTCTCATTGTTTGGTTTCTATGCCAGTCAGCATCAGAAGCTCTGCCTCCTAGACAGCCATTGGCTCCCCACAGCACCCACCTTGGTTTCTGATTGATCAGTTCTTATGTCAGTCAGCATCTCCAGGCCTATCTCTGGGCCTGATCAAAGACTTGGGGCTTAACAGCAGCTCTCTGAGGCTGGGAGAGAAAGAAAAGCCTGGCTGCTGGTGAAGATCAGAAAGAAAGAGGGAGAGAAAGAGAGAGATAAGTACACTGATCAACAGCTTCCACTCAGGCTGCAGATCAGACACTGACTCACTTTCTGGGTCTCAGCCACCTGGGCAGTCAGTGCTGGGTCGCCTAGGCTGCAGCTGGGCAACCCAGCATTGACTTTCAGATGGTCTGCATTTGGTCACAGGCTCAGCCCCTTCCCAAGCCTAAAGCCTCTGCCCCAGGTTTTAGGCTTGGGTAGGCTCCTCCCCCTCCTGCTGGCCAGCTGGGAGTGACCTGGGTGCAGAGGAGGTTCCTGGGACTCAGGTATGTATGCAAATTAACTGCCATCTTTATTGGGTTAACTTGCATACTCACTCTGATTGGCTGTGAGTGTCGTGGAGGTACAGTCAATTTACATGTTTCTCTATTATTATGGAAGACTTATCAAATAAACGTGTAGACTTAGAAACTGAGATCTAATTCCAAAATATTCCTCAAAGAAACAAAAGCTACAAGAATCTGCTAGTAAAGTAGCATTTAAGTTATAGAGGGTAGTGAGAAAAATGTTTATTTTCAGCACATTTTCTGAGTATACTTGGCTCCTGTATGGGTAAGATTACACCTAAAGAGAATTTCTTAATGGACAGAAATAAGTAAGCACTTTCATTCCATATCAATTTTGCTCACAATTGATATTAAAAATAAATAGCATCTAGAAGACTTTGTGTGTTATTACTCTAAAATAAAGTGATCACTTCATTGGTCAATGCAAATTTAGCCATATTTGAGGCATAAAAGGTAATGATAGAGATAGCTCAGATAAGAGCAACCAATTTCTTAGAATTCCTACTATTGACAAGTTTTATACTAAGTGCTATAGGTATATTTGTATTTAAATCTCATAAAACCATGTGAGGTGGGTAAGATCATTACCATTTTACAGATGAAGAAATTAAGATTCAATGAGGCAAACTGCATTATGCGAACATTAGCACAGTTTGAATGGAATTAGAGGATAAAATGCAGGAAGGACCAGTTTGCACCTGAGACCTCAATGGCTACTTGGCTTTTAGAAAGTGAACTTTTTGGAGTTCCCCATCTATAAAATGAGAGCAATCAGCATTTACAGTGTGTGATTGTTCTAAAATTTCACTAAAATTTCCATGAATCATCTGATATATAAGAGGTACTAAGTCAATGATAGTAATTATTATTGTAGCAGCAGAGAGAGCATTCAATCCCAGCTCTACCCTCCCAAAACTTTTCCTTCAGTATACCATTTGCTTTTTCACTTATAAACAACAATCAAACAAATCCCTTCACCCCAGTTTTGCTGCAGCATTACAAGGTCACACAGGTGGTGGAGAGATGAGTAGACTTGCCACTGGCAAATGTGTACTCTTTTTTTTTTTTAATCTGGGTCCCAAAGGACCAAAATAACTATATACTTGAATTCTCACTAAACTTCTCCAAAATGCTAACCCATGGTCTATAAAAAGAGGCTATAATTGGATTTTCCTTGGTCACCTAACAAGGTTACTTAGGTATGAAATAAATTAAAGAAATAGTGAAACAAAGGTATAACATTATAGTATATAGTATGTAAAGTAAAAAATTATTATGACTATAATTATATTATTTTAAATTTAATTTATGAAAATTTCACATTAGAATTTTAGTATCTCCAATGCACATTGGATAATTTGCAGTCAAATTTTAACCCACTACTTAGAATTTGACTGACTAAATGTGAACTAACCAAATAAGGGAACTAAAATAGAAAGCAGTTCTTTCACTAAGTGATCATTTTTAAGTGTATTTAACTAAAGATAATAGCCACATTTATTAAGTACTTACATTTATTTAGAACAGTGAAGGACCTGTTCTAAATATTTTATATGTATTTGCTCATTTATTCCTATGCACATATTCTTTTAAAAGCCTCAGTGTTCAGTCTTCTCTTATAAAATATTAATGAAAGTTGGTTAAGAGTTACATATTATAGCATGCATTTATTAGCTGGTTGCATTTGAGTAGCTAATTTAAGAAAAAGAATTGGCCTTGATTTATTAATCAGATTGAGGTACTTTATAATTTGACTTCAAAGGGGCACCTTTCTTCCCATGAGCCAAAATCCTTTTCACTCTCATTCTAGCGTTTGTCAAGATAGATGCTGACAGGTCACAGAGAGGTTTTCCTAACGTATGAAGCATCTATTTGAGAGCTCAGCCAACATCCCCACTGTCAATTTATTCTAATGACAGCCTTCTAGCTGAGTGACAATGAATGCCCAATCACAACTATATTTTTCTTCAGGATAGCAACCACAGGCTTAAAATTTTGAGTCACTTAAATATTAGATTTTCAAATTTGATCAAAATTTATATTATCAGAGTGAAGGTATTAATATTGGCTATTCAAACATGTTTTTTTTAATAGGTTATAAAGCAGTTTGAAAAAATCTAAGTGCATTTCTCCCATTATAGAGGATAGGTTTACTTATTCATATTTCTATAAGTTCTTGAAGATCATATGGTCAGAATTGAATCTGTTCTAGTCCAAGGACAGGGTATGACTTAGTATATTTTTAATGAGGGAAAGCCTGAGAAATCTTTTCTCTTTATGCCAACTAAGGCTATACTGTCTTCATTCTTGTCTTATTTATTTCCTCTTGTTCCCATTTGTTCTCTCATTCATGTTTTGGATTTTTATTATGTGTAAGATACATCTCAATGTTGAGAGGTTCAAATGAGAAAGAATTGTATGTCCTGCCTCTTAAAGATCTGGTGAGGCATGGAAACAATTGATTGTACTAGTCACTATGCTCTCTTCATGGTATGATTATTTCCAATATGAGTTCAATTTTCAGAATTCCAATCACCTAGAAACCATGGTATAGCAACATTTAATTATTTTGCCTAATTAATATAATACATCAACCACTCTTATGGCTCTTAATATATTATCATGTCTTCAATACTTAATTATTTACCTACACTAACCATCTATTAGACTGCAAGCATAAGCTGATTCATTTTTTGTATTCTCTAAAACAATTACCCCAAAGTGCATTAGAGATACAAACAAATGATTTACTCAATGAAAGAACAAAAATGAAAATGACCGAATCTTAGGTTAAATTTGTTGCTAGTAATAGGATATTTCTTATCCTACTATTTATTTTTTCAAAGATCTTTACTTTTTTTAAAGCATATGTTGAAATTTCAATTTAAAAAATTTTCCTAACATCAGGCTCTAAGTATTAAATATTTTTCAATTAGTTACTGATAGAATTATTATCAATAACTAATTGATAAATAAAACACATGTTACCAATTTGAAAAAAAATAATTCTTAAGAGTAAAAGATTAGTACCAATGCATCTACTAATGAGATGAATTGGGAGAGTTGTATATCTAGGTAATAGAAGACTTTAATATTTTCAGTAGTTCCCTTGTTTGTTAACATGCAATATGACACAGAATGGATAACAGTTATACCTTTCTTTTTGTAGCTTTGTTTCTTTATTCCCTCTGAAATCTACTACTTGAGTTTTTAAAACCAACTTCATGAACACAAAGCTAACAAAAACTATGAGGTTAATTTTTTAGTTGAGACAAGCATGATAAAAAATAATAAATAAATCTGGTTGATACTGAGGATTAAAATTAGACATCTCTTTATGTAAATTAAAAAGTAGATTTCCCTCCCCCACAAAAAAGCAATCCATTTATTTTCTCATCTATCCTATATAATAAAAGCCTAATATGCTGAGTGTCCAGTCATCTGGTCATCTATTCAACCAATCAAAGTGTACTATACTAATGATACTCTAAGGCTGCTCAGCCGCTTGCTATGATAAGCACTAACCACCAGGAGTAGACACTCTCTCTGACTGGTAGGTTATCTTGCTTCTGGGTTCCAGCAGTCAGGACTGATCGAGACTGGCCATATATGCCCTGGAGCCCTCCTGCAATTTCTCCCTGGCTGGCCAACTTCTTACATACCTCCTCATCCCCAGTTGTGCACCGGTAGGGTCCCTCAGCCTAGCCTGCACCCTCTCACATTCTGGGACCCCTTAAGGGATGTCAGAGGGTTGGTTTCAGCTCAATCCTGCAGGCCAGGCCGAAGGACCTCATTAGTGCACAAATTTGTGCAGTGGGTCTCTAGTTCTATATATTAAAAGTTTAGCAACTGAAACAGCATAATGATCAGAATGACCAGAGACCAGAACAACCACAGCCTCTCACCTCGGCTGGCAGACCCTCAACGAATGGTTAGGGGGGATCAGGCAGGGAGAGGTGGTTAAGAATGATCAGGCAGGCAGAGGCAGTTAAGAGCAATCTGACAGGTAGGCAGAGTGGTTAGGGGCAGTCAGGCAGAGGTGGTTAAAGGCGATCTGATAGGCAGACAGAGGCAGTTATGGGTGATCAGGCAGATAGGTGGTTAGGGGCAATCAGGGGGGCAGGCAAGCAGTTAAGGGTCAGCATCCCAGATTGCAAGAGGGATGTCTGACTGCCAAAAGGTCTGATCTGCAGGGATCCCTGTGGGATCAGGCCTAAACTGGCAGTTGGACATCCCCAAGGGGGTCCCAGATTTCAAGAGGATGCATGCTAGGCTGAAGAATCCCCTCCCATGAACAAATTTCATGCACCGGGCCTCTAGTAAATATATAAAAGCCTAAATGACCGTTATGACCGAAATGACCAGTTGACCAGTCACTATGATGTGCAATGACCACCAGGGGGCAGACACTCAATGGAGGATCTGCCCGTGGTGGTCATTGTGCTCCCACAGCCAACTTCGCACAGTCCCCTGACCACTCAGCTTACCACAGGCCCCCCGTCCCCCGGGCTGGCCAACCTCCCACAGACATTTTGGCTGGCCCACCTCCAGGGATCCCTCCCCATCATTGGCAGGCCCCCTGATAGGCCTCAATCACAGGCCAGGCCGAAGGACCCCCATTTGTGCATGAATTTGTGCACCAGGATTCTAGTTCTTTATAAAATGAGAATTATTTTTTCATACAATTAATATGGCACTGAGTTGTGCCACCTTGGGAAAAGGTGATACAGGTAAAATAAATCTCTTCCTTTTATGCTCAACAATGTGTCCAAAGTAGTATTTATTTTGATCCAATGGTGTGCTAGAACCTCTTCTTGGGGAACGAAGACTTCCACAAAAGCCCTCTCTGCCGTGGGTGACTGAGACCTATTCTCCAAAGGTGCCTACACTATGACCAACATGAGCCAGAGCTGGTTTGCATCTGCTGTAGAGTCCCTACCTGTGTCCAAGGTTAGAAGCACAGAGCTGGACAAGATTCCTCCTGGGCCCCTGGCATATAACTGGACCCCCCTGCTCCCAAAATGTCACTATTATCTGTGGAAGGACACCTGTTATTGAGGGGGGAGATATGAGCAAGGCACACTTTATTTGAGCATGTTGTTGATGCCATTATATGAAAGTTCACTCATTTTTAAAAAGATACCATTGATGCCCTAGATCAATGGTCAGCAAACTATGGCTTACGAGCTCTTTGGCCCCTTGAGTGTGGCTCTTCCACAAAATACCACGGCCTGGGCAAATCTATTTTGAAGAAGTAGCTTTAGAAGAAGTTTCAGTTTAAAAAATTGGGCTTTCAAAAGAAATTTCAAGCTTTGTACTGTTAATAGTTGGTTCTGTTGACTAATGAGTTTGCTCACCACTGCCTTAGATGGTTTGGCTCAGTGAATTCAGTGTCAGCCTGCAGACTGAAGGACCCCAGGTTTGATTCTGGTCAAAGGCAGATGCCCGGGTGTAGGCTTGATCCCCAATAGGGGGTGTGCAGGAGGCAGCAGATCAATGATTCTCTCTCATCAATGATGTTTCTATCTCTCTCTCTCTCTCTTCCTTTCTCTCTGAAATCAATAAAAATATATGTTAATAAAAAAGAGAGAGACACCGTTGGCCCATAAAAAACATGGGCAAAAGAATGATTCCCCTAGACTACAGGGGTGCTCAGCCAGGGTCTTAGGAAGGGATGAGCCCTCAGTTTCTCAAGATCTCTGCTTTGTGATTTGGTAACTTACTTCACTTAATCCCTCACAACTCTGGGAGGGAAGTGTTATCTCAGTGTGCACAGATTGAGACTGTGAGATTCCCGCAGCCTGTGCCTTGCCCAAGGTTATGCAGTTAAGTGGGTAGAAGATTTTGGATAGAAACTTGGGTTTATTTGACACTAAACCACAGTTTTTTGTCTCCCACCACTTTACCATCCAGAAAAGCTGTGTGTTTATGACTTGTCTGGGGTAGAATGAGCTCTAGGGGATTAATGTCTTTTGCCTATCAAGATGAACATTAAAAAAAAAGGGAGGGGGAAGGAAAATCAAGCAGGAAAGCACCACTTTGGGGAGCTGTGGCTTCCTCTTCAAGCTGAATTCTGTATGTAGTGGTCACTCAGTTTATTTATACAGAGCAGTCTCTTTTTTGATGCCCTGCCCCAGGCAACTGACATTGGGATTATGTATCAGCCTCTTCAGGCTTTTAGCAGCTCTCCTGTGTCTGGGGTTTCTAATTCCATGCACATGCATAAGCCATCCATTTGTACTGAAGTTTTAAATCACATCAAAACAAGATATACTTTTTACTTCTTAATATTTAAAATCCAATGGAATTTACTCTTTCTCCCTACTTTTATTGGTAGAACTTCACAAATACCATCAGAGAAGCTTCCACAGAGGCAAACAATGTCAGTTACTTTTACAAAATGAGCAGAGATGTAATTTGCAGCCATTTCTTAACAACTTCAAGGAGATTTCCCAATTTAAACAGTGAGAATAATTGGATTGCAGAGAATTATGGCCTACTCCATCTTGACAACTTTTGACAAGCATTTTTCCCATCTACTATAGAATCTTAGCTTTTAAAGTATAGAAATAGAGTTTCTGAAAAACACTGTGATGTCCAACATACGCAAAACTAACAGGAAACTTAGTGGAAGGAGCTTTGTTGCATTTCACAGCACATCACAACTCCCAAAGAGGAAAAACAAGATATGGCCATCAAAATTATGCGCATGCATGCCCTGTGACCGCACACAATAGGAACAGAAAGGAAGTCACACAGTTGAAGCAGGCTGCAGAAATGACAAACATGCATCTTAAAATTAATGATCACCTACTATGTTTTGCCTTATTTTGCTAAGTGTAACCTCTGTTGCTTAAAGCAATGTGTGTTTCTGCTTTCTCACTTCTTTAAATAGCACTTGCAGTGAGTGATAAAATAACAACACAGGGCTCAGTGTGAATAGACAAGAGAATCATTTAAACAAATGGATTTGTAAAACATGATTGTTTTAAGCCTGTCTGTGTCAGGTCTGCAATTTGAATTAAACATAAGGTGACTTCTTTCACTGAATCAATAATTGCAAATAGCATTGCTCGCAACCACATTTTATTTCACAGACAAAAATGGTTCTTAACAGATTTCTGAAGGCTATGCTTCAGCCACCTGCTGTTAAAGTTATTTGCTTATATTATTTTTGCAAAGTTTTTTCCTCTGCAGCATTAAAACAGATATACCTGGCATCAGCTCACTTGGAGTTGGAGTGCAGGGATGTTTAAAGGGCAGTTTTCTTAATGGAGGCCATCACTTCCTGCATCCTTTCTACTGGTAAATCAGAAGAGCATGGGGTTTCCAGATACTATGTGCCTAAAATTCTGACCTGTGTCAGCTGACTTGCTATCAGAGGTTATTTCTACCACTTTTGTAGAGTCTTCTCATGGTCCATATAAACTTAGGACTTCTAAAATGTTGGATTTATAGGCAACTTATGGAATCTTTTTTAATAGATTCAATAGTAGTCTTGATTAGTGAATAATTAAGAAACTTGATGACATTTCCTCTTGATTGAGGCTGCTGAGACAAGAAGCAGGTAGAGGACCCAGCTAAGCTGTGCCCAGACTCCTGGCCCATGGGAACTGTAAGATAATACATATGTGTTGTCCTAAGTCACTAAAATTATGGTAATTTATTCTACATCAATAGATAACAAATGTACTTCTATACAGGTGCTTAATTATCCTTATATTGTCCATCTTCAGCCCCATCTCCCCTCCCCTCCACACCTACATCACACAACAAAACCAAATTTAAATGTCTACATGATCTTTTTCAAAGGAGTTACTTTAATAAGTGTTAGAAACTTTGGATGGTACCAGCACCTGTCAAAGATGTAAAATTTAAGAATAAATGCTAAATGAGCCTTAAGAAGTCCTCCACATTTAAAGAAAACAGTAAGGGGCAAATCTAACTCATCTTCCTTTGATGGAAGTGCACTGATGCTGGAAATAATGAAGGAAGATGTAGACAAATCTCTTCATTTAAATGACAGGTGCTGAAGTGGAGAAAGATATGGACAAGGGGGCAAGTTATTTTGCCAAAACAGCAGTCAGTGGCCATGCCAAACTTGGGAATAATAGGGCTGCTCTGTGACCTAGTTTATGCCTCATTCTGCAGATATTTCTCTTTTTTTTAAATATATTTTACTGATTTTTTACAGAGAAGAAGGGAGAGAGATAGAAAGTCAGAAACATCGATGAGAGAGAGACATTGATCAGCCGCCTCCTGCACGCCCCACAGTGGAGATGTGCCCACAAGTAAGGTACATGCCCCCGACCGGAATCGAACCTGGGAACTTTCAGTCCATAAGCCGACGATCTATCCACTGAGCCAAACCGGTCTCGGCCTGCAGATATTTCTTAACATACAAGACCACAAGACCAGGAAGGACATGAGGCCCACTATATAACTCAACTTCAGGTTGAACCAAAATGGAAAGTTGGCCATTGGTACACACCTTCATAAAAGCAGTGAAGAAAACACCATATAGAAATGAATTTCCCCATATGGGATGATCCATAAGCCTAGGTCCTCCTAAATTCGTTTAAGTCTGATGGCTTACCCATGTTCCAATTAAAGGTTGAAAGAAAATTACTGTAGCATCTGGGTGATTTTTGAAAAGATCCCAGGTTCCATGCCTACTAATTTGGGATGAATATTACATGGTCTTTCAAGAGTAAAAGACCATGGAGTGAGAAGACTAGCTAAGTAGCTAGATGGCTGCACTCTTAGGGTGGCTGATGCAACCCTACCCAATAGGCCTCTTCAAAACTCTTTGTTCTTATCTACTACTTAGACACCCAGATCTGGGGGGCTTCAGTGTAGCCTGTGCTCTCTCAAAGTATGGGACTCCCTGGGCGATGTCTGCCTTCTGGCTTAGGTCTGCTCCCCCTGGGTACTGCGCCTAAGCTGGCAGTCAGATATCCGTCTTGCAGCCCGGGGCACTCTCAGTTTGGGACCCCTCGCTCGCCTGCCTGCAATGGTGGAGGGAGAGGCTCCTGTCACTGCCACTTTGCTTGCCAACCATGAGCCTGGCTTCTGGCTGAGTGGCATTCCCTTTGTGGGAGGGCACTGACCACCAGGGGCAGCTCCTGCGTTGAGTGTCTGCCCCCTGGTGTTCAGTGCCTGTCATAGCAACCTGTCATTCTGCCATTCAGTCAATTTGCATATTAATCTTTTATTAGATAGAATTACCCCCTTTAAAGTATTAACTATCTTCTGACTTATTACACACTTATTATGTTTACTATTTTTTTTCAGCCACAGAATATAAGCTCCCAGAGTATAAAAAGTCTGTCTTTTTGTTATTGGTGTCCCCAGTGCCACTGAAAGTACTTAATAAATATTTGTTGAATGAAATAATATCTTAGGATTATTTTTAAAAAGTAGACCATATAGTCCACAATCAAAAAAAGCAGAAAAAAATGAAACCATGTTATGGAGGAAGTGTTTGACAATATCCTTTGGAAATATACATTTTAAAAACAAACATTACACAAATAGTGGAAATTTTTTTAGGTGAACATCCCAACATAAAACACATATATGTATCATTGGTGTTCCTGAGGTGAAAACAAATGGAAAAAAAGACAATAATAAAATGTGATAGAAGAAAATGTTACTACATGGGAACATACCTATGGAAACTGCCATTGGTCCATAACTCAAAAGTTAAAAATCAGTTTATTCACAAAATGAGAAACTTTGACTTCATTTCAGATCTTTTCTCACAATACAAAATCCAATTTGGTTTAGTCTTTAGAATTTTAATGAGAAAAAATTACTGACAAAATTTACATGTTGAGCTAATTTGTTCATATGACTTGGCATCTGAAAGAAAATTATCAGATAGGAAAGTCTTCATTAATATTTACCAACTACTCATTAACAATTTATTCATAAATTTATTAAATTAAAAAAATGTTCCATAAAGAATTCAAAGTAGTGGGATGTTGTAAAATAGAAGGATTAGGTGAAAGCACTGAAACCATTTAAATGCAGAGTTAAATACAGTGTAAAGAAATGCAGTCAATGTGGTTATCAAATATAGTTCAAGTGTTGCAAATATTTCTTTAAAGAAAAAACATAGAAAGTATACTTTAAAAACAGTAATAATTATACAACAAACTTAAAATTGTTTCAATAAAAGAGGAAGGCAATAAGCAGTTAAACTTATTTTATCTTTAAAAGATAATAATATTAATACTAGTGTTATTATTTTTAAAGGGTTATAACTTATGTATGTGTTTAACTGTGGAAATTAAATATTACATCTCATTTGTTGCAGTAATGCTTAATAAACAAAGAATTAAAAATATGATGAAATTGTCACAAATAATTAAATAACATTAAGTTAAAGAAAACATGGTTTATATTGCATAATACATAAATTGAAGAAATCAACAGTGGATACATATTAAAGTGAAAAATAAAATAAGATGTAAAAATAGAATTAAACATATTATGACAGTAATCCTGAATAGTTAAACAGATTATCTTATTTAATAAAAGGAAAAATTAAGATTAAAAACAGCAATTAATCAAATCCAATTATTTTCATGAGATCTAAAAAACAGATAACTTAAAAACAGTGTTGTATAAAGCTTGAAAATAAAATAATTACCAAAGTACATAAAAGTCAAAAATAAAGTAGAAGTTGATATATTAGCTCCAGAAAAAAAAAATCTACATCCAGATAGTTTTACTAGTATTTCTGTGAAACATTTGAGAAATAAAATAATCCAATTTTACACAAACTCTTCCAAAAAAAACAAGAGGAGGAAGTACTTACCAATTCATTTTATGAGGCCAATATTACCCTTTTAACAACAAAGCTGTAGAAAGAAAACTAAACATGGAAGATCCACAAAATACCAGCAAATTGAATCAAATAATATAAGATGTTGAGATATAAATGAAAAACTTTAAGGAATGCAAAAGAGGAAAAATGCTAATATAGAAAAGTAGACTTAAAGTTTTTAAACGGAAAAGTTGTTTTTTATAAATATACCCAAAAGCTTATTATTTGGGACATAAGTAATAAAAAAAAGACAAATCAAGTAAAAATAGAGAGAAAAATCATAACTTAAAAAATTAATGTTACCAAAGAGGAAATGAACATAAATTTTCAAAAATAATTTTTCTGTCTCCATAAACATATATATAAACATATCAATGAAATTTATAACATACAATAAAAACTAAACAATAATTAGATACATCAAAAATAATCATGCTAGATTTTGGAGAAATAAATCATAAAAAATCTTCCTAAAATAGTGTCAATATCAATTTTAAAATAAATGATTGCTAATTCCGTATATTACAGATATAATTGTTTCATTATAGGGAAATACTGGAAGTTTTAAATCATTCTTAAAATCAAACACAATCAGTATATCAAAAATTTATATTACCAAAAAATAGAAAACTGCAAACCATTCTAATATAAGTAAGAGTAAAATACTGGCAGAATTTATCAAGAATATTGTTATATGTACCCATGATCAAAAAGATATGCTTATTGCAATGCAAGTATAATTTGATATAGTAAATCTAAAACTAGAATTCACTACATCATTAGGTAAAGAAGGAAATAACATTTTCTTTTAAGGAACATAAGAAATAATCTTGAAGAAGTAAAAGAAAAAAGACTGAATTCCAGAAAAATTCCCAACACTACCATAGTTCATTTGAAGGGCAAATGTGTAAGACTGACTAAAAAAGTTTTGTAGAAAGTGCATTCAAAGTAGAACTTACCAGAAATTTAAAAATATTTTAATTTAAGTATCATAAAATGATGCCAATTAAAATTGTGATGCATTTATTTATAAATAACCAGATCCATTAAAGAAAATAAATTTTTTAAAATGATTTTAGAACTGGGAAAGAAAATAAGGATTATTATATATATTAGAAGCTATGTGCATGAAATTCATGCACTCGGTGTAGGGGGTCTCTCAGCTTGGCCTGCACCCTCTCCCAGTCTGGGAGCCCTCGGGGGATGTCCAACTGCCAGCTTAGACCTGCTCCTTCTGGGGGGAGCAGGCCTAAGCTGGCAGTTGGACATCCTTAGAGCTGTGCTCATCAATTGTGAGCTCAGCTTCTGGCACACTGACCATCACGGGGCAGCTCCTATGTTGAGCATCTGCCCCCTGGTGGTCAGTGCACATCATAGTGGCTGGTCTTTCTGCCATTTGGTAGATTTGCATATTAGCCTTTTATTATATAGGATATGAACCTCTAGGTCTATAAACACACAAGTAAACACACACACACACACACACACACACACAGAAAATGAACTCTTGGGTACAGAGAACAGATTGACAACTATCAGAGGGGAGGGTATTGGGGGCTGGGTGACAAGGGTGAAGGGATTAAGCAAAAGAAGAAAAAAAATAAATACTCATGGACACAGACAACCATATAGTGATTACCAGAGGGAAGTGAGGGGGATTAATGAAGTTAGAAGAGGATAAAGGGGGAATAAACAGTGACAGAAGGAGACTTGATTTGGGGCATTGAACATACAATACAATATATAGATGATGTATTGTACAGTTGTACACCTGAAACCTGTAAATTTTAATAAAAAATAAATTCAATAAAAATAAATAAAAGTAAAATAATAAACTCTTGAGCCCTGCTTAATGATTTTTAAATGTTTAATAATTCTTGCATATTAAATGTTTAAAGTAAAATATGAAAACATAAAAGAGAAAATACACTATGAACTTATAAACAAATTTAAAGGCAGAAACATAATTTGTAACAAAAACAAGCTTAAAGTTTAAAACCTTTTTATTTATGTAATTGTATTAAATACCTAAAGGATTAAAAAATTATAATTTGTTATAAATATTTACATACTATGAGAAATATGGCAAAATGGAGCTCATTCAAATATGAGGAAAAAGAAGACATGAATTCAAATAGTAAAAAAAAAACAACCACTTGTAAATATATTGACAGAAAATTCACCGAAGATAT
Source organism: Lasiurus cinereus (assembly GCA_011751065.1). Lineage (NCBI taxonomy): Eukaryota > Metazoa > Chordata > Mammalia > Chiroptera > Vespertilionidae > Lasiurus > Lasiurus cinereus. The sequence goes on from JAAGEH010000480.1 coordinate 13,189,693, forward strand.
ACAAATTGTAAATTAATATTTGAAGAACATTTATACTTAGCAGCACTCAAAGTGAGATTAGACAGCTTCTTGCATATTTATGAGTGATAATGCTTCATATTTCCACCATCCTATCACAAACTGCAGATATTACTATTTGCTTGTGACTACATTTTTAATATGTGTAACAAAGATATTTGCACATGGCTTTTGAACATTTAAAAGTTATATATGGGAAGGTTAAAGCAGGAAACAATGTATAGAATTTTATAATAGAATGTGATTTTGTGTATGTTTTGATGATAACTTTGTGAGATCTACTTAGTAATATATATCTTAAGATATATACTTTGAAATGTGATTTAAAATGAATTCCTTTATATTTTTCTTGCAATTATCAAATCTATTAAAATAAAGTACTAACTTTAACTTAATCAGGATCACATGATCATGCATTGACATGATCACACATGATGACTTGAGAAATATTTCTATTGTTAGTATTATTTTTAAAACTCTACTAAATACTCATGAAATATTCCTAAAACCAAACCATTAACTTTACATGCCATAAACATATTTACATAAGAATTTGATTCTCACATTAATTTAAAAAATCAAGGCAGCATATCTGTCCCCAATGAACAAAAGAGAATAGAGAATTGCCTGAAAAGAATTAAGGCTTCTTGCCTTCAGATGAGCCAGAGCTGCTTCTACTTATTAGATTGGTGCCAAACACTTTCCTAAACCCTCACACTCTTAGCTTGATCTGAGACCATTAGCCAGGTTTTCACTACCAAGTCTTTAAGAAACAGCTGCTTAAATATTAGCATAAAAGAAGAAGGAATAGACTAATTCAATAACACAGCATTCAAAGATTGCTTTCTAACTGCATTCCTGCCATCTGGAAAAATTTTGTACATACACCAATCTAAAGTAGCCAAAAGGAATTCTGTCACATACTTTGGTTGATTTTATTCTTAACTTTGTTTACTATTGAATATTTTCTTATTTATTTTCTATTGAATTAAAAACATCAGCTTTTAAAAGAAACCTTATTAATGTCCTGTTTAAGGTTAAACAGTGCTTAGCACATGACTGAAGCTCAGTTATTATGTATTCAATACATGACTGTCAGTTATGATATGGGGATAATATCTACTTATCTATGCTAATAAAAGGGTAATATGCAAATTTGTCAGGACATAACAGAGTAACAACCGAGCAGCAGGCTGTGTGGGGTGACCAGGCCGGCAGGGGGGTTAGCGAGAAACAACCAGATGACTGACCAGCAGGCTGTATGGGGTGACCAAGCTGGCAAGGGGATTGCAAGGGATGACCAAATGACTAACAAGTAGGCTGTGTGGGGTGACTAAGTTGGCAGGGGGGACAGTGAGGGGCAACCAGGCTGTCAGAGGGGGGCAGTGATGGGTGACTGGGCCAGCAGAGGGGGGCACTGAGGGGTGACAGGCCTACAGGGGAGGCAGTGAGGGGTGTTCGTGCCTGCAGGGGGGACAGTAAGGAGTAACCAGGCCAGCAGGAGGAGCAGTTGGAGGCAACCAGGCCAGCAGGGGGGCAGTTAGGGGTGACCAGGCCTGCAGAGGGTCAGTGAGGGGTGACCAGGCCAGCAGGGAGAACAGTTAAGGGCAATCAGGCTAATAGACGTGGTTAGGGGTGATCAGGCAGGCAGGCAGGTAAGCAGTTAGAAGTCAGTGGTCCCAGATTGTGAGAGGGATGTCCCACTGCCAGTTTAGGCCCAATCCATGGTCAAGCCTAAACCCGCAGTCAGACATCCCTGGGGGTGGTCCCAGATTAGAGAAGGTGCATGCTGGGCTGAGGGAACTTTCTCCTCATGCACGAATTTTGTGTACTGGGCCTCTAGTATATAATAAGCCAAAGGCAGATCAGAGCACTTGAAAATTGAGCCACTATGAGATAAGTTGCAAACTGGAATTTAATAGATTATTAGGCTGAATGCAGCTCAAATTGCTAAATTGGTTCACTCATTTTCCATTTAATATAATGGGAGATGATTTAGCTACTTATTGGTATATTTCATATGGTATTGGCCTCACTGTCAGCAAACTGGATCCAAACTTGATTCTGTCAATAAAAATCATATTTCTTAAAACAAATCTTCACTCCTTACAGTTTCTATTTCTAGTCAAAATTTTCCAGTGAAATACAATCATCTTCACTTGCAATACTCCACAAAACAAAATAAGTTTGGGAAACCCATTAAATAAATTTTTCTATTAGATCTCCATTCAGATTTATCATATCAAAGGTATTGAGAGCCACCAAATAAGTTAATTTTTAATTTTTGTTAACCTCCAATTATCCAAAATTATTTGAACATTAAATATTTTATGTCAGATGGATTCTATATTTATTAGGGTGATCACTGCATCCTATGTAATAAAAGAGTAATATGCAAATGGACCATACCTCTGCTACACCAACAAGCCAATCAGAGCAAGTATGCAAATTAACCCAAACAAGATGGCTACGGCCACAGAGAGAGCAGGAGGGAGGCTTGGGTTGTCCCTGGGGATGGAGGAAGCCAAGCTTTCCACAAATCCTGGCCAACGCTTAAGGCAACAAAGTTTCAATGTCTGTGCAAGCAGAAGGCTTGGCTCCACTCCAGGTTACAAAGTTTCAATTATAGAAGATAAATAAATCCCAGATACCAGGGCCTCTGCTTGGATCGCTGGTGGCATGGCTGGCCTTTAAACGACCACAAGTCCCTCACCCAGGCCACTTCACACCCCAAAGGGACAACCAACCTGATCCAGGACACCCTTCAGGGCAAACCAGATGGCCCCCATCTGTGCACCAGGCCTCTATCCTATCTAATGAAAGAGTAATATGCAGATTGACCATCTCCAACACACAAGATAACTGTCCCCATGTGGTCAAAAGATCCTGCCCCCATGTGGATATAAGATGGCCACCATAAGATGGCCAGCAGGGGAGGGCAGTTGGCAGGGACCAGGCCTGCAAGGGAGGGCAGTTGAGGGCAATCAAGCCTGCAGGGGAGGATAGTTAGGGGTGACCAGGCTGGCAGAGGAGGAAAGTTGGGGGTGACTGGGCCTGCTGGGAAGGGCAATTAGGGGGGACCCAGGCCTGCAGGGGAGGGCAGTTAGGGGTGACCAGGCCCATAGGGGAGGCAGTTAGGGGCAAACAGGCTGGCAGTGGAGCAGTTAGGCATCGATCAGGCTGGCAGGGGAGTGGTTAGGGTATGATCAAGCTGGCAGGCAGAAGCAGTTCCGGGCAATCAGGAAAAAAGGCAGGTGAGCAGTTGGGAGCCAGCCCTGGATTATGAGAAGAATGTCCCAGATTGGAGAGGGATCTGGCTGCACTGAAGGACACCCTTCCCCCCTCCCCACCCCGTCCTTGCATGAATTTCATGCACCGGGCCTCTATTAATTATATAAATGTCTAATTACTATGTGGTACACCTGAAACTAATACAATATTGTATGTCAAATGTAATTGAAAAATAAATAAAAGACAGAAATAAACCTTTTAGTTTTCTTTGGAAAGGTGTGTGTGTGTGTGTGTGTGTGTGTGTGTGTGTGTGTTAATCCTCAACCTGGTTTTGTGGGAGAGTGGAAGAAAGAGGAAAAAGACAGAGTGCAATATTGATTGCCTTCTGCACTCACCCCACCCCAGGCCAGGGAGAGCCTGCAACCAAGGTAAGTGCCCTTGACCAAAATCCAAGCTGAGACCCTTCAGTCTGCAGGCCAACAATCCGTCCTATCTATCAGCTGAACCAAACCAGCTAGGGCTGGAAACCTCTTAAAATTTCAGAGAGCTGGACCATACCCATTGTTATTCCTGGATTAGGCAATTTTTTATTCTTTCACAGAATTTTTACATACAAATTATAATAATACCACAGGTAGGTCAGAACCATTAGAAATTTTTGAAAAAGTAAGTTGTTCTATTTATGTTAATAAATAATATACAAAAATAGCATATTTAATAAAGATGTGTTTGTACAAATGTAATTGAAATATGTTTCTTTGTACAAATGTAACTTTTTAAATATTAAAATATATTGTTCCATAAGGAAAACTTTCAATAAATTTCATAAGGCAAAACAAACAGCTCAAAATGTATAATTAATATTAAGTAAGACTATAAATTAGTGACAAAAATTTTGAAGAGGAAAACACTTTGACCTGAAATTTAAGAAAAAAAAATTCTCTTTAAAAATTCTTAAATCAAAAAAAGAAACCAAAATAAAAATTACATAATATTGATAATGGATAATAGTAAAATCGTACAAGAAAACCCAGAGCCTTAGGTTAAGTAAAAATATGTAAAAAAAGAAAAAGAAATTGGATATTTATTCCATACCAAAAAATGTATAGGCAAAAGAAAGTGAGTGGGGAGAAGTAATAAATATATAAGCAAAAATTAACAAATAAAAAATAATTTTAATGAATATATTCAGAAAGTTTTTCTTTGGAAAAAAATCAATAAACAAATAAGCTTAATTTAAAAATTCTGAATAAAGCACAAAATTACAAGATTAAAATTGACAATGAGAATAAATAAAGGCGAAATTAAGATAATCATTGGAGACTGTCTCAACTCTTGAAATATATTTTAAAACCTGAATAAAGTTCATGATTGTCTAGAAACATCGGAAATATTAGAAAAAGGACAAGAATGATCAGATCAAAACAGTAGCTGTTTTTGTTTAAAATTCTAGGTTTGCAGGTATGTTATAAATTTCCTGATATAATTTGGATGACTCAAAGTTACAAAAATTTAGAAAATAAATTATGAGCTCAATAATACAAGTTTAATTGATAAATTAGTACAGAACACAGTCAAAATGCATTTCAGAGCCATGATTTATCCACTCTAGCTAATTGTGTTGAGCCTGCAAAAGCAAGCATGGAACAGAGGAGAGAAATAACTTGAAAGTAATAATATTGGGGAATTAGTAATGCCATTTAAAAAGACTGCTATTTTCAGTTTCCATTTCTTTACCACACTGTTCTTCTCTCTTCACTTCTCTGAAGTTGGCATCTATTTTAGCACCTATCACTCTACTATAATCATGTGTTTATATGTATGTCTTAATCACTCTCCCTTAAAGTTAGTGATTATTTTATTCTATATTTAAGGGCCTGCCACAAAGTTCAACTCATTGTAAGGATTCAAAGACTCTTGAATTCATTCATTGAACACTTTGAGTTTGACTGGTTAATATGAGAACTGTAGCATGGTCCTCAAGCCACACATTTAAATGCAGCTCTCCTAAATTCTAAGTTGTGTGATCAGACCGTTCTTTTTTGCAGCTCTTCTTGTGCCAAGTGAGAAGCCTTAGGGAACTACAGTCACCTGTCAATCTCAAGGCAAACAGAGCTCAGAATTGTTTGGGGAAGGATGTCCATCACAATTCCAAAGTAATTAGAAGACTATCACATCTGTAGTGAAGTGCTGGCCACATTCAAGAAAGGCGTTAGTGACAGAGTTAACACGAGACACATGGTAGAAAGAGGAGCCTGGTCCAACCCATTGACAAATCTCCTCCAAGAAATGGCCAATGCTTCTGGAGATAATAACAATGTGGACTCAGATGGAATTCCCCAAGATTGGAGATGATTGTCTGTCAGCATAGGATTTGTATTTTTGCATAACTAATATCTCTTTTAAAAATAAAACTCCCTATTGGTATGTCTCTCTCAGGTTATCAGGAAGAGGGATGTTCCTAGGCGTCTAATTGGCTTTCTTAGGTGAGGAGTCTCAGGAGGTGGTAGGGTGGTGACCAGTGCAATGATAATGTAAGTCCCTCAGCTCTTCAGATACCATTTCTATAGTCCAAAGACTGGTGACAATGTGAGGAAATGCATTGCCTGGATTGTGCACAGTCTGAATAAGTTGCTCCAAGTCTGCAGCTAGACTATGAAGAATATCACTGATGCATCAAACTTCCTTATCCAATTGGTCCAAGGACCTGCCTACTTGGGACTCTCTAACTGTAAGAGAGCTCCGTGTGATTCATCAGAAAAGGAGACAAAGCTACAGAAAATATTCTTACCCACGTTCTGTTTTAAGCCAGAGCTGTGCCCAGGGAGCACAGGGAACCCACCAGGAGGCTGATGCCCCTTGTGAACACAATAGCTTTTCCACAAAGAGCTAGTCCATCCTCAATTCCTTCCATCCTTGAGTTTAGCAAAAAGTTCCTTGTGCAAATTTTAAAATATATTATATATAGTATTTTTATTATTTAATTAAACTCACAGTAATATAATTACTGATATTTAACATTATTTTTAAGTAAAAATGATGTGAATATAGGAATTTTTTACAATGAAGAGTCACCATTCTGGCATGAAAAAATTACTCACTAAATGTTTGTTGAATGAATGATTATTAATTTGGTGTTAAATCAGCTGAGCCTTTCATACAGCCTTTAAAAAGTAAACAAAAATAAATTTCTCTAAACCTGCCTGATATTTAAATCCTGAATCTGTTTGTTTGCATGAGAGAAAAAGAAGATAATGAATGTGACATCTGTTATCTCCAAATAAGCTAGATTTGTAGGGCATTTTGCCCAGAAACTTTTTTATTTCATTTTGGAAATTAAGCTCAAGGTAGCTGACACCAGGAGGCACCACTGAGGGTAGCATATAAAACCAATTTTCCCAGCCTTTTTCCACACTAGCTTAGCTGAAAGAGACACAAAAATATACAATCCAGCCAGGGATTGGATAATTTTCCTTTAGAAAGTAAGCTCTCTACCAAAATGTCAAAATAAAAGTCTAAACTTTCAATATCTACATGTACACCTTACATTAAAAATACCATTTGAACCAAAATGAGAAGGAAAACTAACATCAAAGTTGAAATAGCTGTCATGTTAAACCACTTAAGAGCTGTCTGGAGTATGTCATAAACCAAGATCACATGGGTTCCTAGGACCTCCACACTTGTTCTTCTTATCTAAATTCTGCTTTCCACCCATCCCTGCCTGGACCTACACTGGTTCCTTGCTCTCTATTTTTAGGACTCCTCCCAGAATATTTGTTGTGTGTGGAGGTTTATCAGTTTAGCCTCCTCTAAATTTCTATAAATCCAGGATTTTGTTCACCGAACCAGGTGTCAGCGAGGCTTTTGCTTGGAAGCTCACATCATTTAGATGCAGGCTTTATCTCCTGCAGGGCTCCAATTAGTCCCTGTGCTCCTGAAGATGCTCAGAGTCACTTGACACATTCATAATCAAAACTCTTCTCTCTGTTTACTTTCACCTGGCAGAAACTTAGCTAGGGATCTGTAAAGACCACACCACATAATGTCTTTCCTTTTGCGGGGGCTTCTTCTTCCGCTTCCGTAGGGCTTCAGAGACTGGATAAGTCAGCATTCCCTTCAATGTGCAATTAATTATTTACTTCTTATTAATCTCTTCAGCCTGATCATTGCTATGACCTGGCTATTGAACATTCAGAAAATGACAGTATCATTACTTCTTACTCTAGAACTTTTATTTTTTTCTCTTTATTGAGTTTATTGAGATGATGCTGGTTAACAAAATTATACCAGTTTCAGGTATACAATTCTATGACACATCATCTGCATATTGTATTGTGTGTTCAGCATGCCAAGTCAAGTCTCCTTCCATCACAATTTATCCCCCAATACTCTATTCCACTTCCTTCCCCTCGGGTAATCCCCACTGTTGTCCATGTTCATGAGTTTTTTCTTTTTTTGCTCAATCCCTCCAACACCACCCCAACCAGCCCCCTCTCTGATGGCTGTCAGCCTGCTTTCTATCTCTGAGTATGTCTCTATTTTGCTCATTAGTTCAGTAAGTTCCACATATGAGTGATATCATACAGTTAGACATTCCACCATTTGTTTATTTTTAATATTTAATATTTCAAACAAACATGTTTTTATGTAATGGTTTTCTCAGAGGGAGGGCTTCATCTCATGGTCCAGTAAAAGAGCTCATATTCAAAGAACACTTAAGTTTAGTGACACTCATTCACCTTACCCTGAATCATGCAACAAGTCTGCTATCCTGTTATTCTAGTTCTGTGACTTTCCTATTACACAAGATTTAACCTCTCTTCATTTTTTCTTGAAGAAAAATTAATCCTTAAGCTATCTAATAGACAATTTGCCTGCCTTGTGTTGCATTTGTTGTCTAGGCTACTAGTAGCAAGTACAGAAGCAAGTGCAAGAGGGAGAAAAGACCATTCTCTGGCTAAGTTCCAGAGGTGTTGGTTCTAGTCCTTTCTTATGCCCTAAGGTTTGGTATTGGACCATCCTATCTAATAAAAAAGTAATATGCAAATTGACTGTCACCACAACACAGAAGATGGCTGCTCCCATGTGGTCAAAGATGGCTGCCCCATTTGGACACAAGATGGCCATCACAAGATGGTCAGCAGGGGAGGGCAGTTAGGAGTAACCAGGCTGGCAGAGGAGGGAAGTTGGGGGCAACCGGGCCTGCAGGGAAGGGAAGCTGGGGGGGACCCAGGTCTGCAGGGAAGGACAGTTAGGGGTGACCAGGCCTGCAGGGGAGGACAGTTAGGGACAATCAGGCTGGCAGGGGAGCAGTTAAGCATCAATCAGGTTGGCAGGGGAATGGTTAGGGGGTGATCGGGCTGGCAGGCAGAAGCAGTTAGGGGCAATCAGGAAGTCAGGCAGGCAAGCAGTTGGGAGCCAGTAGTCCTGGATTTTGAGAGGGATGTCTGATTGCCTGTTTAGTCCCTATCCTGATAGGGCAGTCAGACATCCCTCTAGGTATCCCAGATTGGAGAGTGTTCAGGCTGGGCTGAGGGACACTCTCGCCCATGCATGAATTTTGTGCACTGGGCTTCTAGTTTACTTTATAATCTTGGTATTATTTTCTGACAGAATGTTAGACTAGGTTATTTTTAAGGAGATTCTCAATCACAACATTCTATCAAACTCTATATGACATATACCTTAATAGTGAAATCCAACTACTTATTAAGTTACATTAACTTTTTAATACTATGATATGATCTAGTGTGAGTAGGGGGAGAGTTTTTTCTATGCCCTTGTACCTAAAGCACTTGATTTTTCCTTAGCCTGCTAAGGAAATACATATAGTAAGCATTCAACAAATACATGCTAGCAAAATAAGGAAAGAGGAAGAAAAGAGATGAGAACTGAAAAAGAGTAAACTTTCTCTTTAAAATTAACCAACTCATATTCACTTAAATTGTAAGGGTAGACTAAATTATGATCTGTCCCTGGAAATTAACACTCTTTACAATCTGTTTTCATTGGCACAGAAAAGCACCCACACTCTTCACCCTAGTATTTCTTTTCTCTCTTTAAATTATGGGGGTAATGTTTCTTTCCAATACTGTTCTCCTCTATGCTCTTAAGCACTGCACTTACTCAGAATAATTGACTACATGACATCTTGAGATAGGAGTGATGTTAGGTCAGCAATCTAAGTCACATATCAAACTAAGATGGTAATATGGGACAAATCACATTTTAATCAGTTGGAGCTTAGATAAACACAGGAATATTGATAGCATTTATGATTTGTCTAGCAGCCTGTGGTGGGACTGAGCAATAGCAGTTTGAAATATAGTCCATGGATGTTAATTAACAGTAAATCGTAATGGAACTCCTGTGGTATTATTACATGATGTCCGTGTGAATTCTCTAATAATTTATAATGCTTGATGTGATCCCACAGCATGTGACAAGATGTATGATTATCTATAGCTCTGCTTGATCTGCAGCACAAATTGACTTTGGAGGCAATGGGATTCATGGCTAATACATACCCCTTATAAGAGTCTCCCTTCTACAGAGGCATTCCCACTCTTTCAGAATCAAGATACGGCATCAGGTGCTCAACTGAAACATAATTGTGTAGTGACTAAACACTATCTCTCAGGAAATACACAATTTTTCATAGGGACTTATAATTGGAAAGTAGTTTCTTAATTACTAGTTCATGGCTTCCTGGTTCAGATGTCATGATTTTGAATCCCTGATGCTCTAATCGTAGACTAATTGCGTCCTTGAAATCTAATTGTCTTGTTCTAACCCTGACAGCTACATGTTTTTGCATCTGCTTCCTGGGGGGTGTAAGAGGGAAGGGGAAAGGAGGGACTTATAATAGCAGACTAACACATTTGAGGATACTTAGTCCCACTCCCAAAATTCCTCAAAGCCTTGAAATCTCAAGAGGGAAAGAAAGAGTCACATGTTAATGATACGTTTCCTCCGTGTTATTAAAGCCCTCCCACCAGTGTTATGTTAGGTGACTGAGAAATGAGTCAAAAAATTCTAAGAAATGCTAATTGTATTTAACTGGCCTTTTTCCCCCTCTAATTTGTACCCACAAATTAGCTCTTGTTAATCTACTTGTAAATATCAGTTGCAAAAATATGAGAAGCAAATGAACAGTCTTGCAGCAAACGATGTATTTTTTTCCTCCAGAATTATCTTTCCATTTTCCTGCCCACTTATCCATACATTGAAATTGGTGCTAGTGAGTGAGACACAAAGAATTTCAGCTGGTGTGAAAGACTTCATTTGCCTCTTTCTATGCAAAACCAACAGACCCTTAGCCTGTGGGGGGAAAAATGCATATTTCTTCCTTTTGAAAATATCACAGAAGCAGCTGCTCCTTAGCTATTTTGGGTGGATTTTCTGAGAACAGCTTGTAACTACAATATTGTATATGGTGGATAGTTGGCAAGAGCCTGGCTATGGGAGTGGAATAAGTAAGACCTAAAACCAGGACAAGCTCCAGTAACTGCAAATGAATGTTGGGGATGGAGAAAAAGGCCATGTCCCCAAAAGACAAGACATAGATTGGAAGACCCAATGATCCTAATGGCAACATTGGTAACCTTTTTATTTATCGAAATCAAGCTCCACACTGCCAATTTGGTAACACAATTTTTTGGATGTCTTTGGTAAGAAAAGATATCCATTAGTAGTGAAGATAGCAGAAAGAAAAGGAAAGAATAAAAGAAGAGAAATTCAAATGTAAATGCAATTCCAAGTTGCAGCAAGGTAACAGGTGCTGGCTTCCTTGTCTATGCACTGGGTCAGAGGACAGCTTAGCAGAGCCAGAGCTTACACATACCTCAGTTCCACACTGGCCTGCACATCATCTTTCTGGCTACAGGCTAAAGAGTTTTAGGTCCCTACTCTTTAGTCTTAATGTCCAATCCTTGTGTGCGGTGAAGAAACATGGTTAACATGGTTCTGAGTTAGTAGAGTGTCATCAGAAGAGCATCAGTAGCTGAAGTCCAGTGGATAAAACAGAGCCTCTCAGAACCCAGGTTCTTAGTCATCAAAAAGATTCAAAGCAGCAGCTACTTTGAGACATCAGGCTCTAAAACACACACTCATGACAACCTGATATGTTATTTCCCAAGTTCTATGTGCTTTTATTTAAACACCTAATCTCCAAATCACAAGTATTTTATAACCTCAACATCTCAAATCTAACTCTAGCCTGGATTCTCCCATGAAAAGGTATCTGTGTTAATCATAGTTTCACCCAATTTTGTTCCAAATATTTAGAAATTAACTCGCCTGATTGATTCATATAGGAATTCGATTTTTGATATTCATTTCTAACTAACTCCTCACCCTGCCCTTAACTGTAGCTCTGACCACATGTAGATATTTCACTTAAAAAAAAATCACCAATTGATGAGTTATATGAGGCAAATAAAAATTCCAGTTTTCTGAACATTTTGAAACATAAACTGTACCTGAAAATAATGCATTTATGAACACTAGAAGAAGTGTTCTCAGTGACCCTTTCATAACCTCTAGTGCTTTGGAAATCTAAAAGGGTGTTTATGTTATCACAATGATCAAAGTCATTCTCAACTTGAATGAGGAGAGTCAGGGATGCCAGAGGTCCTGAAGTGCACTCACAGTCCTACACAATTGAAGATTCGCTCTGCACTATGTACAACTGTCAGATATCCCACAGGACATTCTTAGAGATGAAATGCCATTTATAACTTCCTAAATGTATAGCATAACTCAGTTGTAAGTATATACATGATTCTTTTTTGCATGGCTTAGTGTACATTGACTATTCTAGAAATGCAACTACTATGCAAATGAGAAAAGACTGTACTTTCTTTGGACCTTTATCAGGAGTTGATTACCATTCTGTAAAACCACAACATCATGGAAATGCCATTCATAAAATCTGAGTTGCAATACAGTGCACCCACGTCAGACCACATCTGCGGCAGTCACACTTATGGTGATTCCACACATAGGTGCAAACACTAACCACTTCATGAACATCTTGGAAATACAGATTTCCTCTCCTTAAAAAGAACCTCACTAGCTCAATTACAGTATCCCTAATCACTGCTGTTAAGTTCATTTGGAAGAGTTTTTTCTTGTTATCATGTAACTGCCTCAATGCGAGGGTCTGTGTCTTGGACCTCCATGAGCAAAGCATGCTCATTCTCAGAACCCTTTACTCTCTCAATTTGGACCGAGGCCTACTGAGTTCTTTGGCACTCTAACTCTACAGTCAGGTTCTGACACTTTTCTCTTGTTCTTTCTTCTCCCTTCTCAAGGTCTGACTGAATTGAATAATTTAACCCTCTCTGTGTCTCCGAGTTAACCCTGGTACTTCCCCCTCCTCCTAAAGAGTCCTCTTCTCAGTCAGTACAGGCATTCCTCATCTTATTGCACTTTATTTTGCTATGTTTTGCAGGATTTGTGCTTTTCACAAATGGAAGGTTTGTGGAAACCATGTATGGGACAAGTCTATTGGTGCAATTTTTCTAACAGGCTCAGATGATGGTTATTTTTTTTAACAATAAAGTATTTTTTAATTAAGATCATGCATTGCTTTTTTCAGACATAATGCTATTGCACACTTAATAGATTATAGTGTGAACAAATATTTGATATGCATTTAGAAACTGATAAATTCATGTAACTCTTGTTATTTTGATGTTCCTCTTATGAAGATGGCTTAGAACTAAACCTACAATATCTCTGATGTATGCCCCTGTATATAATTCCTGCTCTTAGATGATAAAATTATCCAAATACAAATAACAATGGTCTATCTGTCTTTTCCTCAGAAGTGTGGATATATAGTCATACAAAGACTCAAAAGTCTGGTCCTTATAGGTTCCTATAATCAAAATGCATATATCAGACATCACAGTCAAGAAAATCATCCAGTTGCCCTTCTCTGACTGAATTAAATCACTTGTTATACTGGACTTTATATAAAATTTTCTAGAGATGAAACTGAATTGATTAATTGGCAAACTTTTCTTATACTCTCTATACTTATATTAATCACTACCAATCAATAAGTTGACATTCTTATTTTTATGTAAATCTTTTGTGAGCTGAGTTGATTGACTCCATTCCCCGGGTCCATTCAGAAATGCAAATATCCTGTCTAATCTGCCAGATTTTAAGAAGACTTCCAAAAAACTAAGGATAAGTGAGTCCTTATATGCAAACTGGGTTAGTGTAAATGGAATTTATGATATTTTGTGGTAGTACTGTTGGTATGTTATTTAACTAGTATATAGGTGGGCCACCACTTACCAGGTTTAAGAGACCATAAGGATGAAAGAGGGAATATATACTTTGAACTATGTGACTTTAACAATTGTGGAATAGGAGGCATTCACAAGAGTCCATGTGGATGTTGGATATTTCACTCAACTAGCTTCATGACTCTCAGCATGATATAGTCTTTAGATGAGGAACAAAATACAAAAGTACATTTCATAGTATACACACTACTTACTTTTTAAAAAGAGAAAAAAATTAACTAGACTCTATACCATTTCAAGTCCAAATGCAATATTAGAAATCTGACAGCCTGACATGCATAATGAAATTCAGTCAGCACTATGAAAGAATGAGATAGATTAATACTGAGAAATTGGGAAGGAAAAGACAGATTTTGTTACCTAGAAGAATATACAATGTCAGAATAGGAGCTATACAAATGGGTAAATAGTAGGAGATAAAATCTAATAAGGAATCAAGTAATAAAATACATTTGAAGATGAATGTTTTTTTGGAATTATAAATATCTCCCATAATAATATGAAGTCTTAAAAAGTTAAAATTATGTGAACTGTGCTTTCAGAAATATTAAATAAAATAATTGCTATGCAGTGTCATTAAATAAGCTAATTATCTGTTATAATTTTGTTACTAGACTTTTTTAGAGTAGTTTTAGATTCAAAGAAAAACTGAGTAGAAGGTACAGAGATTCCAATATACGTTCTGCCTCAATATGCATAGGCTCCCCTATTATTAATTATTTTTAAAATGTGTGTGTTGGGGGGATGTAATAATCACTACTGAAAGAAGAGTCACAAGTGTCTACAAAACTTGGAAATAAGTGAAATCTACTAGTACCTGGGACTAGCCATCAGTATTAAATAACATGAGAGGTTTTCTGAAGCCTCTGTGAAAATAAGAAGTCAAACAGAAAATAACCAAAGTATAATGTGATCACAATTAAGGAACCTGGAAAAAATTCCCTTAACTTTTTACACAGTCTTCTTCATACAAAATATAAGATATGCATGTTGGGAAGTCTAGGAAAAGAGGGTGCCCCATAAACATGAGTGATCAATTTGCCTGTGACACAGACTGAGAGAGCAGGCCCAAATGAGCACTCCAGCTCTAATGTGTGAACAGCTATCAAAACCATCATGGTCCTCTCAGTACCTTCATTTTATATTATTATTCTATATATTATTCTTCTATATATTCTATATATTATTCTATATTATTCTTCTATATATTATTCTGTCTATAATTGAATTCAGAAAGAATAAACATCCCTTTTGGGTGGTTTCCCCTCTCCCCCATGATATGTTATTTATCTGCATTCTGTTTAAAGAAAGAAACACTCTTTTTCATCCATCCAAATTCTAAGTGAACACTGTCTATAGTCATAATAACATCAGACTTTAGGTATGAATTTGAAAAACAAGTTCTTAAACTGTACATTTATTGTAACAAAGCAATCACAACAAATATAAAGATTAATATGACATTTTTGAGATCCACACATAGTTGTAAACCATGTAAAAAGTTTAAAAATGTTTATTTTATAAGAATTTAGAGTATAAACAAAAGGAGTGAAAGAAGTGGATAATTAAATGACAAGTTAACTACATAAGTGGTAAAAGACATCTATCTATCTATCTATCTATCTATCTATCTATCTATCTATCGGCAGTGACCGTAATGACTGAAGGCTCAATCAAACACCAGAAGTCAGTCCTGTAGTCTGACTGCTGCCGCTGTGGAAGCAGTGACCTAGCACTGACAGCTGAGCTGGCTTCGGATCAGGCTCAGAGAAAGTCCTGGAGAGAGAAGCAGGATCTGATCTGTAGCCTACCCTCTCCTTTTCTCTGAGGCTCTGCAGGAGCTGCTGATCAGCCTCGCCTCTCTGATCAGGCCCAGAGATAGGCCTAGAGACACTGACTGTCATAGAAACCGACAAATCAGAACCAAATCTGGGTGATCTGTGATGAGTCAATGGCTTCCTATAGGAGGCAGAGCTTTTGACACTGATTGGCATAGAAACTGATCAATCAGAACCTAATCTGGGTGAACTGTGAAGGCAGAACCTAAGATAGGGGATGAGGAGGGATTTTAAGGCAGTTGTGAGTGTAATCAGGCCAGTGGGGGAGAGCACTTGGGAGTGAGATCAGACTGACAAAGGAAGGAAGTTAGGGGTGATCAGGCAGGAAGGTAGAGGCAGTTAGGGGTGATCAGGCAGGCAGGCAGTGAGTGGTTAGGAGCCAACAGTCCCAGATTGTGAGAGGGATGTCCTGATTGGAGAGGGTGCAGGCTGGGCTGAGGGAACCTTCCCCCCTCTCCTCCCACCAATGCACATATTTTGTGTACTAGCCCATGAGTAAGTACTATTTAACTTTTAAGACTGAACTTGGAGAGACCAAGAGGAGACAAAAATTATTTTAAATATATATTTAGGTTTATGGTTTCTACTTCTATTGTAGAGATCTAGAAAGAGCATCATTTCCACTTTTAACAACAACAAGAACAAAAATATGACAAATTTCACATTTTCAACATTTCTTGAACCCATCAGAAAGCTGAGGTTTCAAGGTGAGAAACTAGCTTAAAATACCAGGGAATATGGGTGCATATGGATAGGGAGAAATCAGAAGCACCTGTTCATCAGGGCAGAGGCAGCCAGACACTGTTACAAAGAATTCAACTAGACTTGTTCACAAATGCATGGCTGTCATGTATGGGCTGATGCAAGTGGGAAGCCTGGGGGAAAGCAGATAGAGGGAGAGTCTATATCCACTAAAGGCTCTTCTCATTGAAACTCCCTGAATGAGTTCTGAGGATGAATCCTTCATGGGTCAGGAAGCTGGGCAGAGGAACACAATTTTCCACTCAAAACCTACTCTCTTCTTTCAGAAGAGTGGCTCCTATTTAATTTGAATTTTTTAATTAAAAATATTCAAAATTTATTTTTAAAAGGCATTTCTTTCTGAGATTTATAAGAAAAACAGTGCTAAATATATACATTAATCTTATGATTTGCAAAGCTCTTACATGTATAATTTCTTCTTCAATTCTCACAATAGTTCTGTGGATTAAGTATTAGTTTCTTCATTTATAAATTGGAATGAGGAAGCCCACATCAGCTAAACACCCTTTTTTCTTTTTCTATATTTAGTATATGGTAAAATCAGACTTAAAAAAAGCGTTCCCATCATCAAAATTAGTGTTCAATATAGTTTTTTTTTCTACTCTGTTGCATATTTAAGAGATAGAATTGTTATTGACAAATCCTATAGAAGTTACTTCGGATAGTTTAAGGTTTAATCCTATTATTATAGGTAGGGGCTTAGAGATTTGAAACTGCCTTTTATGCATATAAAAGCATTGTATAGGTAGAAAATCCCAGTGATGCTGCAAAAGTGCTTTTAGAATTAAAATATGAGTTTAGCAAGGTCACTGAAAACAAGGTCAAAATACAATAACCATATGGCCTACTATTATGGATGTACTATTGGGAGTTTCTACTAAATGGCCTAATTGTTTGTCATGGTCTCTTAGCTTTTCCTTATCTGAAGCTAACTATCTCCCAGGTTTTTTTTTGGGGGGGTGTCTCTCAGAATTGTTCAATTTAGGGTTCCCCGTTTTTCACCCATTCTCCTAGATGTGCAGCTTAAGATTTAGTAAATAAACTCAAGGTAACTGAAATTTCTTAAAGCACTTCTCTGTGTAGCTTTTCCATTTGTGATAACCTGTCTATTTTTCTAGCTATTTCAGCTGCCCCAAACTTGTATCTCAGTCTCCACAACTCATCAAACCTCAAGGCTCTGCTTAAGATCCCCAAACCTGAAATGGATTCAGTAAATGCTTCGAGATAGAAAGCTGGAATGATTGTCTTGGCTTGCCTCATTTTTCCCTTCTCTTAGGGATTATGATTCTTCACTTCTTGCTGTCCAGTGTTGAAAGCACTTATTTCTTATTTTGCCCAGTTTTCTAGTTGTTTATGACATGAGGTAAAATCCAATCCTGATTTCTTCATCACAGCTAGAATTGAAAGGATGAACTTTATCATATTAAAATGAACAGATTCATTATACTTTAGTGCTATATTTACATTAATAGTAAAACACAATATAAGATGTCGAAGACATTTAATAGCCATGGTTATTATAGTTTATTCCTTATTCTTATTTGATCCAATAGAATGGAAAGTTTGAGATACTGATTATGCTGATTGGTTTAGTCTATGGCCTTCTGACCAAGGAAATGAAAAGATGGTACACAGATTGAGTGTTTCAAATATATATAATATTGAAAGTTGCAAATGTACAGAAACTATAGGAAGACAGTACAAAGAGCTGCTGTTTACCTGTATTAGTTTCCTATGCTGTATAACCAATTACTACAAAGGTGGAAGGGTAAAACAACATACATGTGTTATCACAATTTCTGTCATAAGAGGCAACATAGCTACACTGGGTATGCTCTCAGTCTCTCCGTCAAGGTGTCAGGTAATGTTCCTCCCTGGAGTTTGGGATCATCTTCCACACTCATGTGGCTGTTGATAGAATACCGTTTCTTGCAGCTGAAGCATTGAGATACCCATTTTCTTCTTGGCTGTCAGCTTCAGGACACTCAGCTCCTAGAGGTCACTTGCCATTTCTTGCCAGATAGACTCCTCTCAGCTCTTCCCCTAATGCAGCAGCTTACTTCTTCAAAGCTAACAGACGGGTGACTCTGACATCTAGATTCTCATTTTAAGGGCCCACCTGTTTAGATTAGACCTGTTTAAGGATAATCCATTAGTATGTGGAGCATTTCCTTATTTTCTCAGAGAAGATGGACTTTCTCTTCTGCAGCAATGAATTCTGACATATCTCCAAGGACCCTGGTTTCCTCCTAGTGGGGAATAATATTTAGACTCCAAGTTATGAGTGCAATGTGTACTGATTGTTACTGAGATCTCAGTGTTTTTAGGACACAGCAGGTCAAGATGCATAGAGGAAGACAGTGAGAGATCTGAGGCACGATTACTGTAAAAGTTGGGTAGTGCGATAAAGGGAAAGAGTCTCAGAATATAGGAAACATCATCTTCTTGGTGTCTTGACACCAAAAGAGAATCAGGAAGCATAACAAAGGTAAAGATCTTCCACTTCACCATCTTTCATTCAGTGGGGAAAATAATTTGATGTATACCTTCATTTTATTTAATCTGAAGGAAATGCAAATTCTAAAAGCACTTATTAAGAGATAAAAAATTATAGGAGAATGAGTTTCATATGATCAAAATATATTTTATATTTGGGATGCATTTTGTCCCTTACATTTAGCAATTATGTTAAGAAATCATATATATTTTCTAAAAGGAGACATAAAATCTATAAGGTAAGAGAGGGCAACATTATGGAAAATTGAGATAAAAAATTAAGGACACACACAAAGAGTCAAATAAGTTAATGCATTAGGACTCCCACTGTCACCCTGAAATTACAACCAATGGAGGTCAGCTCTGCATGGCAACAGGAAGGCTCAGAATGTAAGCGAAGGAAGTAAGTCCTGATTTTGAGCCTGCTTCACGTTTTACATTTGTTTATGGCTTTTGGGAAGTTATTTAGCTTCTGTGAGTCTCAATTGATCACATATAACATATACATTAAGCATAAAGATGAAATGAGATTATGAATCTTAAATGTCTGTATACAGAAAGCACTCAGCAAACTACACAACTGTTGATAGCTGCTGACTAAAAATTTGACTGTAATTTTTTAAAATAGCAGAGTAAGTAATTTTCAGGATTTGATGCTTGTATAAGAAAATGTTAAGTATGATACTGATCTAGCCATTTCACTGTTAGTTCCAACTCAAGACTTTCAAGGCACAGATACACTGATGTGACTAATACCAAGAAGAGTGACTGTACCTGTGTGTGAACAGCTGACACAACAGTGAGCATTAATATTTCAAATACTGGACAAATGCTGCCAAAGCTCTCATATCAAATACCATGTCTACGAAAAACTGTGTGAGGTGATAAAACAAGGCACAAGAGAAGCTAATGTATTTGTATCGTTTGTGAAAGAATAAAAAACTTATCTGAGAATCTGATAAATTCAAATATCACAGAAAAACCTGGCTATTTGAGCTTAAATATTGGTATAAAAATATAGGAATTGCTACGAAGAAAATTTGTGACATTATAATAATTGTAACACTATCTCTCATTCTGCAATAGCCTCACTCAGCTATAAAGAAAACTTTTATGAAAAAAAAAAGGAAGAAGAAAGAAACCCTTGCTTGTGGCAATGTTAATTAGAATACTAGAGTGTTAAGGAACTGATTGTTATTTTGATTGAAATTCTGCCACTACTTCATATTATTTTCATGATTATAAAAATATAACCCCAGTTTTGTAGCAAGATAATTAAAACATTTAATTTCCAGTCAAAATGTGCTTAAATGGGATGCTTTAAAAAGCTCACTGATATTTAAATCTTACTGAAATACCCATCCTGTTCTGGAAGATCTTGACAGCTAGATATCAGCTGTACCGACCTAAACAAGCATTTTCTTTGGTGACAGCAGGTAGGAAAATTATATGAATTACAGTAAGTTAAAAACCAGTATTTTCAAAAGCAGATTCATCATTTTTGCTTTAACAGTAGCATCACTGTGGGATAGCTGTGAGCCTCGCTGATAGGGAAGGCTGAAGTAGAATATTTACTCAGAGAAAATGGCTCTGGAGGGCATCCCAGGCACATTCAAGGTCGCTGTGATTTACCCACAAGTATTAATAGACCTCTTAAGATGTTCAAGCTCTGGCTAAGAAAATTCATTTGGCACAAGTAGAGGAGGAATTAAGGTACTTAAAAAGGGTTTGTGATGCAATGGGGAAAACATTTTATTTAGATGAATATTCATGTAAAGATTTTTAAAGCTCTGGACTAAAATTTAGCATGTTTCTCCAAAATCTAGATTTGGTTTGAAGTAATGTCGAATGAAATTAGGCTGACTCATCTTTTATGCTTCCCCATTTGTCCTTTTCTTAGACCTGACTGCCTCTAGCTTGGGCTCATCCCTAGAAGCCTGCAATCTTGGGAGATGAACTTGGCAGTAATTAGCACAACGTTTTGGATGACAAAGACACAATGAATTACTTAAGATGGAAATACAATGTGAGGACAGAAGCTGACCCAGAAGTGAACCCCAAATACTTCAGCTTTTGCTCAAAATGATGATGTTAGGAAGGGAACCTACAAAGGAGCAGCCAAAAAGTTAATAAGGGAAACATGAGATATGTATAAAACACATTGAACTATTAGAGAAAGAGGAGAGAGAGAGAAAGGGAGAGATCCATAGAGATAATATAGACAGCTTCATTTAAATTTCCAAGAACAGTTTTAGGGAAGTGTTGAAGGCAGAAACAAAACTGAAGCATTTGAAGAGTAAAATCTTTATGAGAAAATTAAGATATATGGAAATGGAATGGGCAGGCACCCTGAGGCAATCTATCCACAGGGCTCTTGTGGGAGCTGCTGTGAGCCCTTGCCGGGTGTGATCTTGGACAAACAGGGACACACTCCTCCTGGCAGTAGAAATTCTGAATTAACTCATCCTGGATACTTGCCCACAGATGCCTCAATTAAATGGCTTCAGTGCCAGGGCCCTTCAGCGTGCTTCAGTGCACCTCACTGGAAAACACACCACAGGTGCCCCTATGAGCCACCACTGGGAGCATACCCCTATCCACCACAGTTGCAGCAGCAAAAGCTGAGTCTGACCACCCCACAACTACAGAACTATGGACACCACAGTCACGCCTTTCCAGAGTGCAGGCCTCCTGAGTCCCATCATCCCAACAGATGGTTCTTGAGTGCCACTGTGAGTCCCCGCTGGGTGTGTGTGATTTCAATCCAGGGCGCAAGACAGCAAAAATTGGGTCACCCCCCTCTATGGGTGCTTATTTCTAGACACCACAGTTGGGCCTTTCCAGCTCACAGCCCTGCATCAAGAGAACCCAAATAGCTCAAGTATGGAGCAACACTAGATTACAAAGCCCAGGAAACCTGAGAGAACACACCAGTAGGACCATCCCCAAAAGAACCTGGGTAGAAAAGCAATCAGATCTACAATTACAATTTACATCAAAACATGGAAAGACAAAAAGAGCAATTCCCAAAGGAAAGAAAAAGAGGAATTACCATAAAGGGAATTAAATGAAATTGAGGCTGGCAAAACAACAGAGAAAGAATTCAGAGCAATGGTTATAAAGATGCTCAAATGGCTGGATGACAAATACACACAACTCAATGAGAATTTAAAGAAGTTGGATAAGAATGTCACCAACATGAAAAGGAACCAAGAGGAGATGAAGAAAGACATAGCTGCAATAAAGAACACAATGGAAGGCTTAAACAGTATACTAGAAGAGGCTGAGGACCGCATCAGCTATTAGAAGAGAAGGTAGGAAAAAACACACAAACACAGCACCAACTAGAGAGAAGACTTAAAAAGCAAGAGGACAGCCTAAGGGAGCTTTGGGACAACACATGAAACAACATCTGCTTAATAGGGGTACCAGAAGGAGAGATAGAGAAGCAAGGTATAGAAAACCTGTTTGAAGAAATAATGATGGAAACCTTCCTTGATATTGGCAAGAAAAAACAACTATGCAAGTCCAAGAAGCACATAGAGTCCCAAAGAAGATGAACCCAAAAGACCGACACCAAGACACATCATAATTAAATTGGCAAACACCAATGACAAAGTAAGAATCTTAAAGGCTGCCAGAGACATAGAGAGAATGTTAGCTACAAGGGATCCCCTATTAGAATATCAACTGATTCCTCAACAGAAACACACCAGGCCAGAAGGGAATGAAATGAAATATACAAAGTGATGCAAAGCAATGGACTGAATCCAAGAATACTATACCCAGCAAGGCTATCATCAAAATTGAAGGTGGAATCAGGAGCTTCACAGACAAAAAAAAAGGGCTAAGAGAGTTTAGTACTACCAATCCAGCAATGCAAGAAATGCCAAAAAAGAAGAAACAAAAAGGCAAGAAGAAACACAAACATTAAAAATAAAAATGACACCCTGATTGGTTTGGCTCAATGGATAGAGCATCAGTTTATGGACTGAGAGGTCCCAGGTTCAATTCTGGTCAAGGGCATGTATCTTGGTTGCAGGCATATCCCCAGTAGGAGGTATGCAGGAGGCAGATGGTTGATGTTTCTCTCTCTTTGATGTTTCTAACTCTCTATTTCTCTCTCTTCCTCTCTGTGAAAAATCAATAAAATATATATTTATAAAAATAAAAATGACAACAAACAAGTATTTATCAATAATAGCATTAAACATAAATGGATTGAATACATTAATAAAAAGACATAGGGTAGCTGAATGGGTAAGAAAACATGACCCATATATTTGCTGTCTGCAAGAGACCCACCTCAGAACAAAAGATTCACACAGATTGAGAGTGAAGGGATGGAAAAACATTTTTCAGGCAAAAGGAAATGAGAAAAGAGCTGAGGTTGTGATACTTACATCTGATAAAGTAGATCTAAGAGTAAAGGCCATAATAGATAAGGAAGGCCACTACATAATACTAAAGGGAGCAATCAACAAGAGGATATAACTCCGGTAAATATATACGCACCCAACACAGGAGCACCCAAATACATAAAACAACTTCTGGAAGATATCAAGGGAGAGATCGATAGCAATACAGTCATAGTAGGGGACTTTAATATCCCACTGACATCACTGGATAAATCCTCTAAACAAAAAAATCAGCAAAGAAACAACAATCCTAAATTACTCACTAGATTAGATGGACTTATTTGACATTTTCAGAACATTTCACCCCACAGCTACAGAATATACATTTTTCTCCAGTGCACATGGGTCATTTTCAAAGCTATACCACATATTAGGACTCAGGTAAAGTCTCTTCAAATTCAATAAGATAGAAATCATAACAAGCATCTTCTCAGACCATAATGGCATAAAACTAGAAATCAACTACAATAAAAAAAAATCAAAAGAAAAATCAAACACTTGGAGGCTAAATAGCATGCTATTAAATAATGATGGTATTACCAAAAAGATCAAAGAAGAAATTAAAAGCATGCTGGAAACAAATGACAATGAAAACACAACACCCCAAAATCTATGGGACACAATGAAAGCAGTCCTGAAAGGGAAGTTCATAGCTCTACAGGCCTACCTCAAAAAACAAGAAAAAAATGGTAATAAATTATCTAAGATTGCAACTTAAAGAACTAGAAAGAGAGCAACAAGAAAAGCCCACAGTAACCAGAAGGAAGGAGATAATAAAGATCAGAGCAGAAATAAATGACATAGAGATAAAAACAAAACAAAAACAAAAACAAAAACAAAAACAAAAAAACAATACATAAGATCAATTAAATCAAGAGCTGGTTTTTTGAAAGGATAAACAAGATTGATGAGCCTAGCCAGGCTCACCAGGAAACAAAAAGAGAGGACCCAAATAAACAAAATCAGAAATGAAATAGGTGATGTAACAACTGACTCCACAGATATACAAGCGATTGTAAAAAAAAATACTATGAACAACTCTACTCATACAAACTGGAAAACCTTGATGAAATGGACACATTCCTAAAAAATACAATCTTCCAAAACTCAATCAGGAAGATTCAAAAAACTCTAAATAGGCCAATAACTACTAATTAAATTGAAAAAGTAATAAAAAAAAACTTCCAGTAAACAAAAGCCCAGCTCTGGGTGGCTTCACAAAACATTCAAAGAAGAACTAAAGCCAATCCTTCTCAGACTACTCCAAAAAATTAAAAAAGAAGGCACACTTCCAAACTCTTTCTATGAAGCCAGCATTACCCTAATCCCAAACCTGATAAAGGCACCACAAAGAAAGTTAATTACAGGCCAATAACCCTGATGAGCATAGATGCTAAAATCCTCAACCAAATTCTAGTAAACTGGATTCAGCATTACATTAGAAAGATCATACATCATGACCAAATAGGATTTATTCCAGGAAAGCAATATCCGCAAATCAATAACTGTGATACATCACATAAACAAAGTGAGAGACAAAAATTATATAGTCATATCAATTGATGCAGAAAGGCATTTTAACAAAATCCAACACCCTTTTCTGATGAAAACGCTCAGCAAAGTGGGACTAGAGGGGTCATACCTCAACATAATAGAGGCCTTTTATGACAAACCTACAACCAACATCATATTCAATGGGCAAAAACTAAAACCATTTCCCTTAAGAAAAGGAACAAGATAGGGATGCCTGCTTTTACCACTCCTGTTCAACATAGTACTGTAAGTGCTAGCCACAGCAATCAGAAAAGAATAAGAAATAAAGGGCATACAAACTGGAAAAGAGAGTTCCTCCAGGGGAATCCAAG
Organism: Lasiurus cinereus; assembly: GCA_011751065.1. Taxonomy (NCBI): domain Eukaryota; kingdom Metazoa; phylum Chordata; class Mammalia; order Chiroptera; family Vespertilionidae; genus Lasiurus; species Lasiurus cinereus. The sequence goes on from JAAGEH010000480.1 coordinate 13,214,646, forward strand.
ATGGCGGCATAGGTAAACACCTACACTGCTGCCTCACAAAACAATTTCAAAACTACAACTAAAAGACAGAACGGACATCATCCAGAATGACAGGAAAGCTGGCGGAGAGGAAATTCTACAACTAGAAGGAAAGAGAGGGGCTCACAGAGACCCAGAGGAGCTGTAAAAAGCTGAGGTAGGGAGATGCATGCATGAAGAGAGCGGGTGACGGTGAACCTGGCTGGCTTTCTCTGGCGGGAGGGAGACAGAGACTCTCAAAGGCATTGAACTCCTTGCCCTCTGACATTGAACCCCAGATCCAGTCGAAACTCATTTGGGGGAAGTTTGGACTGTGAAGGGGGAGAGGTGCACGGAGGTTTAGGGGAGTCGCAAAAGATCAGAAGTCTGGTGGCGTGCAAGGCGTTTCGCGCGAAGGACCAACTGCTGATTGTGCCATTGGCTTTCGGGAGTGGGCGGGAGACAGACCCTCCCAGCAGTGCCACTTCTGACTCCACTGGGCCTCAGTTTCGAGGAAAACCCTAGGGACCCAGATGCGTGTAGTCCTGGAGCACAGGGAAGCAGGAAAGGCAGCAGTCTAGAGGCACTAGGAGAGAGGGAGCGTGCACAGGGACCGCTCCAGCCATTACCCAGTCACGTGAGACTCAGGGGCCATGGAGGGCAGGGCCAACTGAAAGGCTAGGCGGTCCCTTAAGCCCTGAGACTTCACCCATCCCAAGCTCAACAAAGAGGCTTCTGCAGTTTTTCAAGTCTGGTATCATAAGGCTGAATCCAACACAGAAGTTCTCCCAGAATAGTGAAAATGCCGAGACAAGGGAAGGGATCACAAACAAAAGAAATGGAGGAAAACAAACAACTGGATATAGCGTTCAAAACCACACTTATAAGGTTTTTCAAGAATATGCTAGAAAAGATGGATAAATTTAGCGAGTCCCAAGAGGAGATGAAAAAGGACCAACTAGAGATGCAAAAGATCCAACTAGAGATGGAAAAGGACCAACTAGAGATGATAAAGGACCAACTGGAAATTAAACAAACACTGATTGAAATAAAAAATATTATACAGAGACCTAACAGCAGACTAGCAGAAGGCAAGAATCAAGTAAAAAATTTGAAATATAAAGAATCAGAAAACACTCAACTGGAAAAGCAAGAAGAAAAAAGAATCCAAAAATGTGAAGATAATGTAAGAAGCCTCTGGGACAGCCTCAAGCGTACCAACATCAGAATTGTGGGGGTGCCATAAGAAGAGAGAAAGCAAGATACTAAAAACCTACTTAAAGAAATAATGTCTGAAAACTTCCCACATCTGGTAAAAGAAATAGACTTACAAGTCCAGGAAGCACACAGAACCCCACATAAAAGGAATCCAAAGAGGACCACACCAAGATACATCATAATTAAAATACCAAGAGCAAAAGACAAAGAGAGAATATTAAAAGCAGCAAGAGAAAAACAAGTCATTACCTACAAGGGAGCACCCATAACGATTGTCAGCTGATTTCTCAACAGAAACGATGCAGGCCAGATGAGAGTGGTAAAAAAATATTCAATGTGATGAATAGCAAGAACCTACAACCAAGAATACTTTATCCAGCAAAGCTATCATTCAGAATTGAAGGGCAGATAAAGAGCTTCACAGATAAGAAAAAACTAAAGGAGTTCATCAATTCCAAACCAGTATTATATGAAATGCTGAAAGGTACTTTTTTAGAAGAGGAAGAAGAAAAAGGTAAAAGACAAAAAATTATGAACAACAAATACATATCTATCAACAAGTGAATCTAAAAATTAAGTGAATTAAAAATTTGATCAACAGAATAAACTGGTGAATATACTAGAATCAGGAGCACAGAAAGGGAGTGGACTGATAATTCTTAGGGGGAAAGAGGGGAGGGGTGTACAGGGAGTGACTGGACAAAAATCATACACCTATGCACTCATCAATGGGGGAGAGGTAAGGGCTGAGGGAGGGGTGGGAGCCAGGTAAAGGGGAGCTATGGAGGGGGAAAAAAAGAGACAAATGTAATAATCTGAATAATAAAGATTTAATTTTAAAAAAACTGGAAAAGAAATAAAATTGTCCTTATTTGCAGATGACACGAGACTGTACATAGAAAAACCTAAAGACTCGATCAAAAAATTATTAGACTTATGAATGAATTTGGCAATTTAGCAGGATACAAAATTAATGCCAAGAAATCTATGGCATATCTATATACCAACAGTGAACTTACAGAAAGACAGACTAAGAAAACAATCCCATTTACCATCACACCAAAAAAAAAAAAATTAAGATACTTAGGAATAAACTTAACTAAGGAGGTAAAAAAAACCTCTGTTCAGAAAAGTGTAGGACATTGAAAAAAGAGATAGAGAAAGACATAAATAGATGGAAGATCATATCATATTTATGGATTGGTAGAATCAACATCATTAAATTGTCCATACTACCCAAAGCAATCTATAGACTCCATGCACTCGCCATTAAAATACCAATAGCATATTTCACAGACCTAGAACCTACTCCCCCAAAATTCATCAGGAATAAAAAAAGACCTCTAATAGCTGCAACAATTTGAGAAAGAAAAGCAAGGCAGGAGAGATCTCAATACCAGATATCAAGCTGTATAACAAAGCCACTGATCTCAAAACTGCCTGGTATTGGCACAAGAACATACATATACACCAATGGAATAGACTAGAGAACCCAGAAATCAAACCAAAACACTGTGCTCAATTAATATTTGACAAAGAAGGCAAGAGCATACAATGGAGTCAAGACAGTCTCTTTAATAAATGGTATTGGGAAAATTGGACAGATACATGCAAAAAGATAAAACTAGGCTACCAACTTACATCATACACAAAAATAAACTCAAAATGGATAAAGAACTTAAATGTAAGACGGGAAACTATAAAAACATTAGAGAAATACACAGGCAGAGAAATCTCAGACATATGCCAAAGCAATATCTTCACTGATACAGCTCCTGGGGCAATAGAAACTAAAGAGAAGATAAACTAATGGGACTACATCAAAATAAAAAGTTTCTGCACAGCAAAAGAAATCATCAGCAAAACAACAAAAAAGCTCACTGCATTGGAGGACATATTTGTCAATGTTATCTTTGATAAGGGTCTAATCTCCAACATTTACCTGGAACACATACAACAATCAAAGCAAAAAAATGGGCAACGGATCTAAATAGATACTTTTCCAAAAAAGACATAAGGAAGGCCAAGAAACATATGAAAACATGCTCAAAGTCACTAATCATCTGAGAGAATCAAATCAAAACGACAGTACGGTACCATCTCACACCTGTCAGAATGACAACCATCAACAAATCCACAAAGGACAAGTGCTGGTGAGCATGTGGAGAAAAAGGAACCCTTGTGCACTGCTGGTGGGAATACAGACTAGTGCAACCACTGTAGAGAACAGTATGGAGTTTCTTCAAAAAACTAAAAATGGAACTCCCATTTGACCCAGTGATCCCACTTCTAGGAATAAATCCCAAGAAACTAGAAACATGAATCAGAAAGGATTTATGCACCCCTATATTCATAGCAGCACAATTTACCATATCTAAGATTTGGAAACAACCTAAGTGCCCGTAAGCAGATGAGTGGGTTAAAAACTGTGTTACATCTACACAATGGAATACTATGCTGCTGTAAAAAAGAAGGAACTCTTACCATTTGCAACATCATAGATGGACCTGGAGAGCATTATGCTAAGTGAAATAAGCCAGTCAGAGAAAGATAAATATCACATGATCTACTCATTTGTGGAATATAATGAAGAACATAAACTGATGAACAAAAATAGAGCCAGTGGGAAAAAACATTTTAGAATATAATTGAAGTACCCCTGTTATTTGCAGATTTTTAATATTTCCTACAACTTTTGTGATATCATACTATGTTAGTACAGTTTTGGTAATATTATCATACTTAAAATCCTTTTTCCTTGAAATATTAATGTTTATTGCATGTAAATTATTATATTTAAAATAATTTTTCTTGAATAATTATTGTTTATTGCATTAACATTATTATATTTACAATCATTTTTCTTAATGTTTATTGCATGTATTATTATATTTAAGATGATTTTTCTTAAAATGTTGATTGCCTATAAAAAAATCTATATACACAACTCCTTTCAGGGAATCCAAGTTAATGGAAGTAGAATGCCAAAGATATTAGATTAGAACTCATTGAAATGATGAGGGCAAGTTCAGGTCAGGTTTAGTTTTTACATGAGAGCTAGTAGCAATATATTAAAGGAGGTTGCAGAACCCACACTGAGGAATTTATTAGGCTTTCTTCTGTGGGTGATGTGGCATCTTCTGCATCCTCTTCCCACCTCCTGCAACACTGTGCTGGTAATTGCTCAGGCAGCCTCACTGTGAAGCCCCAGTGACATGAGGCATGGTTATGAGTGCATAATTAAATGGAACATGTTGCTGAATAGAAAATGTATACTTCAGAATATCATAGGTCAAAACACAATGTAAACACTTTAGTATGGTTAAAGTTATAATAATATGGAGGACAGTTTGGAATTTCACACAATTTTCCCATCGGGTTTGTTTTGACTTTGACCTTATATGGAGTTTTGTTTTCCTATTTCAATTATGTCATATACAATTGATCCATGAAGCTTGTTCCCCATGGATCCAAAAAGGAAAATGGATATAGCCAAAGCAGTGAAGTTGGTTCAAGCCAGGCTTTCAGACTTTTTATTCTCAGTCTTTTAAAAGAGAACTTTTTGTTTCCATATTAATAGAAAAGCTTGGAGGATTATGCAAAGAATCAATGTTGAATTGGGGTGGGGGTATTATTTGTGTCATTTAAGAAAAAGATCTAACCCACAGGAAGAAGAAATTTCCTTTGGGACTGTAAATGAGGTAGTCTAAATGGAGTGGAGGGACAAGCAGGTTTGAGATAGAAAAGTCATGGTTACCGCTATGGATTGAAATATCAACTAGGATGGAATGAAAACATCCAGATAAGTTTGGGTGAATCTGAGGATCTCAGACTGATGTCTCTCTACCCAGGCCCAGATTGGGAAGACTGTAAGTATTTCAGAGGAGTTCTAAATTTGAAGCATTACATATACAAGCCATGGATATAAAAGAGAATGGCTGATGAAGGTCCTGGAAGCAGCCTTGTTTTGTGCAAGAGCAGTGATCTGAACACCAGAGTATGCTTGTTCCTGAGACTACATATATATTTTCCAAGGTAATAATGTTTGAAGGTTAAGTAAAGTTAATTTGCATGTGTTCAACTTCCAAATGTACTCCTTCCAAATTGCACTTGTCTGGAAACTGACAAAGAACTCATCCCTTCTCCTTTTACAATAGTTCTTCCATTTTACAATACAAGAATATATTCTTTGGTATATTGCCCCAATTGTAAAAACTTATGGCACAATAAAAGGGACAATATGAATGACTGGTATTTTTCTTGAGAAAGTATATGAGTTAAATAATTGAATTAAAAAGGTTATTTTGTAAATCAGATAGTTATTCGGTCTTCTTGTTAAAAAAATCAGGTGAGATCTAAAGTTGTGAACTGTTAAATCATTAAAAGTATTCTTTATTATACATCACATTGTGAAATTTGGCATATAACTAGGGAAGACATAAAGAATTGAATGATATTGCTATAATAAAATCACTGTCATTCTCAAATATTTATGTAGTGGACAAGATTTCTAAACACCTATATCTGTAAAAATTTTTAATGAATAGGACTATTAATCTTACATAATTCAATAAAATGTAACATTCATCCATAACTTCTTAAAATAATTAAAATATCTTCATTTTTCATATATGGAATGGATTTTCAATAAAATTTTACCTTTTAATAGCTATTCATTAAAGTTTGTAATATATTTGATTCTTTAGATTAATGGAGTTGATAAACACAAAGAAATATTATTTTTTACCATTTTTACCTAATGCTCATAGAAAAAAAAAATATTTTTATAGAAAAGTATGGAGGGGTGGATCAGTTGGATTTCACTACATTACTGCTGCATAAAAAACACCACCAAACCTCAGTGTCACACAGCAATTATATCTTACTAGAAACCTGGTGCACAAAATTCATGCATGGGGGGAGGAGGGGTGTCCATTAGCTCAGCTTGCACCCTCTCCAATCTGGGACTCCTCAAGGGATGGTAGGATTGGGCCTAAATGGGCAGTCAGACATCCCTTTCATAATCCAGGACTGTTGGCTCCCAAATACTAGCCTGCCTGCCTTCATGATCACCCCCTAACCACTCCTCTGCCAGCCTGATTGATGCATAACTGCTCCCCTGCCAGCCTATTTTCTCTAACTGCCCTCCTCTGAAGGACTGGTCCGCCCCAACTGCCCTTCCCTGTAGGCGCCTCCAATTTTCCTCCTCTGCCGACCTGGTCACCCTAGTGCCCTCCCCTGCAGGCTTGATCACCTCCCTTGCAGGCCTAGTCCCTCCAAACTGCCCTCCCCTGCTGACCTGATTACCCACAACTGCCCTCCTTTGCAGGCCTGGTCTCTCCCAACTGCCCTCTCCTGCTGGCCATCTTGTGTCCACATGAGGGAAGCCATCTTTGACCACATGGGGGTAGCCATTTTGTGTGTTGAATGATGGTCAATTTGCATTTTACTCTTTTATTACATAGGATAGAAGCCTGGTGCATGGGTGAGGGACAGCTGGTTTGCCCTGAAGGGTGTTCCGGATCAGGGTGGGGGTTCCCTTTGGGCATGGGGCAGCCTGGATGAGGGGCCTGTGGTGGTTTGCAGGCTGGCCATGCCCCTCAGCAACCCAAGTGGAGGCCCTGGTATCTGAGATTTATTTATCTTCTATAATTGAAACTTTGTAGCCTTGAGTGGAGGCCAAGGAAAGCCAGAGCAGGTGGGAAGCTTGGCTTCCCCTATCGCCAGGGGCAACCCAAGCTTCCTGCTCAGCAGCAGCTCTGTGGCTGCTGCCATTTTTGTTGGGATTTATTTATCTTCTATAATTGAAACTTTGTAGCCTTCACTGGAAGCCAGGGCCAGCCAGGACAGGTGAGAAGTTTTGCTTCCTCCATTGCCAGGGCAACCCAAGCCCCCTGCTTGCTCCAGCTTTGTGGCCTGCGCTATCTTGGTTGAGTTAATTTGCATACTTGTTCCTGATTGGCTGGTGGACAAAGCTTGTGGGTGTAGTGGAATGATGGTTAATTTGCATGTTTCTCTTTTATTAGTGTAGATTTGCTCATTCATCTGAAGAAGTTGAAGTTGGCTTTGTGACTCTGTTTATCTTGAGCTGGTCTTGCTCACACACATGAGTGTTTCACTGTTGACTGATTAGGAGACTAATCAGCTCTTCTTCAGGTATCGTTCGTCCTCCAGTACAGGGCGAGCCCAGTTACTCAAGAGCTTCAAACACCTCTGCTCATGTCACATTCCCAGCATCACAATGGCCAAAGGATGGCTGAAGCTTTAGTTCTAGTTTTGCAACCTATCACAGGATAATTAAAAATCTTTCAAGCATTAAAATAGATAAGAACAACTTCTGAAGGGAAAATGAAAGAGAAATATAAACAGTAGAGGTAAAGACCAAGAAGAATTTGTGAGTCTTAAAGAAGATTTTGTTCGATATTTGTAATATAGATGATGGTGAGTATCAAATCATTATGAATTCAGTTACACTGGATACATTTTTTTAAGGCGATGCAGCAGTTCTATTTCAAAATGTCAATATTTACAACATACTAAACTATCTTTGCAACTATTTAAATTTATGATGAAATAAACTAAAAATGTATGAGTAGTGATTGAATAGACTTTCAAAATTATTTTGAGGATAGGCAAGCAAAATAAATTGAATTCCACTTATAATGCCTTTGCAGAACCCAAGCCCAAATCTGATCAGAGTTCATCATATCTGGGCTCCTCATAACAAGAGGCAAATATATCAGCAAGGCCCAACCTTCTTTTTTGGTAAATACTTAGATATGAGATTTCTGTGTCATGTGCAAAGTCCCTATATTAATTCAAACTTTCCTAGGCCTTATGGCATAGCTAGAAATCCTGAATTAGAATTTAGGTCTGGGTAAACAACTCATGGGTCATTATAGCCTTAAGGACTAAGATGGGAAGTGAATTTCATGGCCTTACAACCAGCAGCAGAGGAAGATACACAGAAGGAAGTCTTATCATGAGACCATGTCCTCTTTAAGATTAAGAACTATTACAGCTATCATTTAGCAAATTATACACCAAATTCCTTGCCATTTCACTTCACCAAAAACAGTATGGAGGGACACTGAGCAAACAAGCTGGATGTCATTACAGTGGAGACAATGAGATTCCAGGCTGATGGCTGAAAACCAGAAGGGACAGCATCTCAACCCGAGGAGAGAATGGCAATCAGACACAAAGCTAGCTCTCAGGTGTCAGGAGGCTTTGCCAGACTTTCCCTACACCCAGCAGTGTACTCATGGGAAGGAGGAGGGGAGAGGAGATTCCTTGAGAAAAAGGTTACCTTCTGAGTTATGATCCACAAAAGACTATTAAAGGAGAAGAGACTGAGATGTTTTAATTTAAAAGATTGAATGGTTTCTGACAACCACATGAATGTGTGCTTCAGAGCAAGATGTAATCTATTATTGGAAAATTCATATTCTATATTTTGTACATCTAAGTTTCAGTCTCCTAACATTGACTTGGCTACAAATAACAGTAAAATTGAAGAATACAGAAACCACTGAATGTTATAAAATGCCAAGCAAAATTTAGTCTATTTTAGATAATGATACAGAGATTTTAATAGTACTTGTATAGTATTTTTCCATATCCATGAAAACAATTAAATATTTGATATAAATAAAAGAATATGTGTATTGACTCAAGGAAACAGTAATATAAGGTGATTTAAAAAATATATAGATTTGGGGGTAAAAAATAATCCATCTACATAAGAAATTTCTTATCAAGTTATTATAATCTATTATACCTAGATTGTGGACTTATTTCATCTATTCATTTTATGAATGCTTAATGTCTAGCTTTGATAGAAAAACTAAATTATGCACATATTGAAATTTAGTCCTGCCTGCCTGAAGTAAGCAAATTAACTAAATGATTTCCCAATTTTCCTTCCAAGCCCTATGACTTAATGAAGTTGTGTGAAAGATGACTAAACAGAAAATGCATGGTAATGCTGTCACCCTTGAGTGTTTTCCTTTAGAGATGTGGGTGGCTTCAGAGCCTTGATAGGAAGGGGAGTGTGACCTTTTAGTGAAGGACTGAGACACATTACATATATTCATGAGGTATCTCCAAAACCCATTACAGCAATTGCTTAGGCCTCTTTATTGTGAAGTAAGAAAAACAGGACAGGATATTTTTTAGGGCTGGCTTCAAGAAGGGACCCAGAAATGGATATGCGAGGATAAATGACTAATGGGTCTGTGTCAGTCACAATCTAGTTAAGAGACAGAAATCCTAATAGCTCTTCTAATAGAGAGGATATAATATGCATAATTAAGTCTGTATAAAGAATCGCTAACTATATTAACTGAAAAGGCAAAATAAAACCAAAACCACTGAGCCATGATGGAGGCAGCAACTGCCTGAAGCAGCTATCACACCCACAATAAGATGACATCTTTAAGAGTAGCTCTGGAGGACTGAAAATCATATCTTCCAAGGTCTGGGTGGTGTCGATGTCCCTAAGGCTGGCTTTGCAAATGTTACATGTATTCCAAAAGGGAGTTAATTTCTGCTTCTCCAAAGGACTGCTGCTATTGGGTGAAGAAGTAAGACTGGGGCAGTTGGGGAGATGACTAAAGATACAAACTTATAACCAGTAGATATATAAGGCCTGGAGATCTAATGTATAGCACAGTGATTACAGGCAATAATATTCTTTTATAAACTTCAAAGCTGCTAATAGACTAGATAATTCTGTGACATGATAGGGTGTTAGCACACCCAGAGGTAATCATCAAGCAATATATAAATATATCAAATAAATAGTTGTATACCTTAAATTTACACAATGTTATATGCCAATTATATATCAATAAAAATAATTTTTTTTAAAAACTAAATCAAGAAACAAATGGAACAAGTCCATTTCTTCCCCATCTCCCCCTTCCCTCCAGTTTTGAATTCTCTCTCTAGCATACCTAATGGCAAAGTCTTGTAAGGAGATAATTACTAAGCAAAAATGTGGTTTTCAGAGTACTAGCTTTAGTAAGATGAAGCAGAGCACAGAAGAGTGAGTTTGCAGCTAAAAACCAGTAGCTTGATAATTAGAATAGGCCAAAAAAATATAGACAGCAGTTTGTCAAGTCTATAGAAAACAAATGCATGGAAATGTACATCCAAAAGATCAAAGACAAAAACATCAAAAAATGATTTAAAGAGTAAATCCTAACAGTGATAGGCCAAATACAATATCTTTATATTTTCCTCAGAAAAGGATGCTGATGTTGAGGAATGAAAATTTTGATGCTTTCATTTCAAAATATACTTGGGACTCAGACTTGCTCGTTTGCAGGGAGAGGTAAGAATGATGTTGATGCCACTCAGCTCTCTGAGATTGTCCAACTCAAGAGATATATTTTAGCACTAAAGAGCAGTATAGACAGAGGGCCATTCTGATTGTTCGGGTAGGACCTTGAGAGCAAAACCATCATTATGAGTCTCTCGGTTGAAAACCTAATCCAAAAACTTAATCCAAGTGTTACGACTGACTTCTGCAGAGCTGTGCTGTGAACCTATCTATGATTGGTCATCAAGAAATAACGTGGCACCCGTGTAAAAACGCAAGAGTGTCTGTACCCTGGATTTTGTGTTGTGTATGTTTTCTTTTGCCATCCAGTTGCTAATTCTCTCTCACTTTTCAGTATTCTTCGCACCACAAACCCCATGCTTAATAAGATTATAATCAAAATGAACATCAAAACAATGAATAAGATCATTGTTTTAAGATACAAAGATGTTCTTTCCAGATTTATAAAGATATTAAAAGTTAGAGTTAACCTTTCCTAAAATCATAGATCTAAAGTATGACAGAATTATAGAACCCTAATACATTTATCCTTAATCCATAGTAATTTTCATTATATAATGTCACCTCCCTAATATCAATATAAACAACTTTAGTGGAACCATAAAGAATGCTGGTTATGAACTAGAATTATTTTTTAGAATAGGACACATGCCACATTAGATGTGCCAGGACATAGGCCATATCCATTTCCATTTGGCCCCATATGAAAGGTCTGCAAAGTCTTAGACTAGATCAGCTATTGTGATCCCCAACACCATGTGCTTCACACTGACTAAATTAATAAAACTAACTTGAAGGAGGTATATTACCCATATCTTTTTCAGGGGACAGAGGGAGTAGGAGAACTTTTAATTCATTTAACAAAACTTAGCGCCAAGTTCTAGAGTGCCAAGTATGCATGAGGTGCTGAATTAATAAGATGAAGAGGAAGTGGTCTGTTACCAAGGAATTCAGATTCACATTGAGTCACATCAGATAAAGATGACTCATAAAGTATTAACTGTTACATTGAGATAGGCACAAAATGCCATGAATGCAGACAGAAGACCTGAGATATTTGTCATCCTTACACAGGGACCAACTCATCTGTTAATGTTTTCCAGTTGTAATGCATACCAAGTCAATATGTCAAACTCCTGGTTGAGGGGACAATTTGCATATTAGCTTTTTATTATAAAGGATATACACTGAGTGGTCATATTATTATGCATTCAGAGATCATAATAATCTGGCCTCTAAGTGTATAATAAAAATTATGATAGTCTTCATTGCTTCTAGATTTCTCCCCCTCCTCCTCCTCCTCCTCTACCTCCTCCTCCTTCTTCTTTCTCCTCCCTCCCTCTCCCCCCATCTCTCTCTCTCTACACAGCAGCCAGAAGGCAGACAATTCTGCATTTTGAGATTCCAGAGTAACAGCAAGAATAAGCCTATGTTCATTTGCCATCAGCATTTCAGACCAGAGCCTCTGTTTTTCAAGAATCAGAAATAACAAGACTATTGCCACCAGGTTACATCTGAGCCAGAGGGGACAGCAACAGATTTTAAGGAAGGAAGAAACCTGACAACCATCTAATACTTGGGGAGTCAACCTACACAGACCCTCGTCACATAAAATTGCCATGCTCACCAGCAGGAAGTCTTGAAACTGCTGCTAATCTTGGGATAGTCACAAACACACCAGGTCGAATCCATGGCAATTGCCTTCTTGATTCCTGCTTTCACTAAGCTCTTAAAGAATTCATTTATCACTTGGGCCATGTGGTGATAAATGGGGTTCATTCAGTGCATCTTCTCTAATTAATTAGTTTGCTTTCTATGCTATTATTGGAGACACAAGTGTATCTATTAATCCATGGGAAATTCTCTTGCATGCAGGCTTTGGAAAAGGTGTTTCACAGCCCTGTAAGGTGCTGGCTCCCTAATGATGTTTGGGCTTCAATAGGAAGTAGAAGACCTTCCCAGGAAATCAGATTTTCCTCCAGCCCAAAAGGGAAAATAAATATCTGCAGGATTGTGCTTCTCTTGAAGTGGCTATAGTTTCAAAGCAATACAATATGACCTCTCTTTCTGACATGCATTTTGTCAGATTGAGATTGAGCAGTTAGGTTGCTAATTAAGTTAACAAGTGCTGTGTGCAGCTTAATTGGGCAACAAGCTATCCTACAGACTCTTCAATAAGAAAAGCAGCATTTAGATAATGATTCTGGTTTTAAGCTTGGAATTAAGCTAAAACTATAATAACTCTTATGAAGGGACAGCTGATGTATGTGTTCAAAGGCAGAAAAGGAGGATATGTTATGTCATGCATTGGATTAGCACAGCTTTCATTTACAGATTTACCCCTCAGCACAGCTGAAATGGGGTTAATTACCTGTGTGCATTTTTAATTCATCAGAATTCATGTAAAATGTGTTTCTCTGCCCAACTTCTTCTTTGTAGCTGGCATTTTGCCCAAATGAAAATTGACTTTTAGTGATGAATTTCCATTGCAGTGGGTTAAAGGTGGATATGACTTATCTTCCCATTATCTTCTGTTGATTTGCCTCGCCTCCAGTTTCTAGGGGCTAAAAAATAATTCCCTGGTTCATTTATTCAATAAATATTTACTGAGCACTTATAATGTGCCAGGCATTGCACTAAACTCTATGGACTCTGAAAAAAAGATATGCCTAAAGTGGGATCTTGATACAGATTCCAAAGAATAATCATGTGTTTATCCCATCAAAGAAAACCATAGTTGGGGGAGAAATGTACCAGATTAAGAACCCAGAGAGCAGGATTTAGGTGTATAATGTATAAAAATACCTAAACTCATTCACTAATCAAGAAAAGAAAATGAAATATGCAAGTTGTCTAATCTTTATGGGCCTCATCAGTTCATTTATAAAATAGAAAACGGACCAATTTGTTAAGGTCCCCTTCAGTAGAATTATTTTCCTTGTATTTTTTAACTTTTTGTGTTGAGGTATATAGCATCATGTAAGTTTCAGGTATACAACACTATCTTTTGACATCTGTATACACTACAAAGTGGATGGTAATAAAAAAAAAAACACCTAGTTACTATCCATCACCATTTAGTTGATTCCCTTCATCCATTTTGGCCATCCCCCCACCCCTCTTGACCTCTGATAACTACTAATCTAAGCAGATTTCTTGAATAATCCAAATTCTATCATGACTTACCCTCAACCAAATGCTATTTCCTTAACCTAGAGTTCCTTTTCCTTCCTGCCTCCATTTTTGTATCTTAAAATACTACTCTATAATAAAGTCTGCATTCTAGTTAGTTATATTGTATCAGTGTCAATTTCCTAGTTTTGATTAATGTACTAGTTATATAAGATGGTACCATTGGGGAAAACTGGGAGATGAGCATATAGAATCTCTCCATGTTGTTTTTGCAACTTCTTAAAGAGTCTGTAATTATTTAAACATATAAAAAATTAAAAACCACAAAATTTACAACCTACTTCAAAAGTAAAATTGAAATCCATCTACTCTTCCCTTTCCTCTGTAATGTTCTGCCTATATTGTGATTAGTTACAAATCTACCTGCCTCTCTTTATTTTAAATTGATAAAACTGCACACATTTATCTTTGTATTCTCCACAGACTCTAGAATAGTTGCCTCTCTAACCTAGGCTCATTCAGTTAAATTCAACAAACTGGGTTCAAAACATTAGTTAAAACATCTACTTACATCTCTTAACTCATCGGGAAAGCTCTATCTTATATTATCTTCTCCCTTTCGCACCTTTCAACGGAATCTGTATGCAGAACATGTGGAGACATAGTGTTCACATACTCATTCTTTCAGGATGCCTATCAGGAAAATGTGACTGGCAGAAACACTCACCTGGATACCAAGGACAAAGAGAGTTAATTAACCAAGGATGGTAGAATGTAGTACATAAATAAAGTAACATGACAGAAAGAGGGGTTATGTTATACAAACATTCAGGTCTGCAATGTCTTGTTCTGGATTTGGTTTGCAAATAGAAGATAATTAAAATAAAGTACACTTCTATCTGCCTCTGAAGATGTCTTTCCTAAGGCTTTTTGAGGATTTATAATTCCAACATTAAATCATACATATGTAATGTGGCTACCTGGAGATTAACACAACAAGAGGTCATTGCTACCATCATATGAAATGTATTTGTAAAAGTTGGTAGCAGTTGGAATCAGTCAACTGGAGCTACTAGGAGAAAGATTGTTGTGCCTATGTATTTTACTATTTGTTAAATATAGATCATTACAAATTATTAAAATGTAATTTCAATAAAATTAAAATGGAATTAAATTAATAAATTAAGTCAATGGCAACCACTATTTGAGAATATAGATAAGCTTTTGAAAGAAAAACAATATTCAGGATACAATAATTGATAAAATGTCTTGAAATATTCCAGTCATGTATAAAGAATTAGAATGCAATTTCTAATGGTTATTAATTTTTCTCCAAAACCTTGTTCAGGATAAATATAAGTTCCAATTAATCAATAATTTAAATAAAAACTCTAAAAAGTTACTATTTATCTACTTGGATGACAGTTAAATTTTATACTCATTTGTCTTAGCAATATTTTCTCCATATGCCTTTGAGATGAACATACTGGTACAGTGGTGATACTTAAACATATACATAAAAGCTGCTCATCACTAATTAGACCAATGTAACAAATGTGACCAAACAAGTGAATATAATTAAATCCACTAAATTTTTTAATATTTTGTGCTATTTTATAGATCTTAATAAAATTAAGAAGCTGCACATATTAAAGTAGAAATATGGATTCAGCTTTGTAAATTAAGATTAATATTAATCATATTAGAAAGCTAAATAACTAAAATAGAATGGCTATTTGTATATCAATATTAATAGACAACACAGGACATTGTATGGACTCTCACTATACTAGTACGTAGCTATTTACCAGATTATGATCTTAGAACGTATAATAATCTGGCCACTCAGTATATATCCTATATAATAAAAGGCTAATATGCAAATTGTCCCCTCAACCAGGAGTTCGACCAGTAGGCAGGCCGACCAACTGCCCATGTCCCCTCCTTCTGGCCAGGTTGGCCAGACCCCACCCATGCATGAATTCATGCACTGGGCCTCTAATACACACACACACACACACACACACACACACACACACACACACACTGAGTGGTGGCCAGATTATTATGCATTCAAAGATCATAATAATCTGGTCACTCAGTGTATATGGGAGCCATTGGTTGTCTGAAAAGCTGCCTTCAATGTCATAAGCTATGTGATTGCTATGGTAGGCAGGTTAATAGCCTCCTCCACATACCACCACCACCAAGATGCTCATTCCCTAATCCCCAGAACCTATGAATATATTATGTTACATGGCAAGAGGGAATTAATACAGTAGATAGAATTGAGGTTGCTAATGGGCTGATTGAAAAATAGGCAGTTATCCAGGATTACCTCAGTGGGTCCAATGAAATCACAAGAGACCTTAAAAGTAGAAAAATCAGAGTTAGAGTGATATGAAAAACTTAACCAGCCATTGATGGCTTTTAATATGGAGGAAGGGATGCAGGTGTATTCTAGAAGCTAGAAAAGGCAAGAAAATGTATTCTCTCTAGAGCCTCCAGAAAAAAACACAATTTTTCTGATACTTTGAGTTAAGCCAGTGGACCCCGCTTCAGACTTCTGACCTCTAGAACTGTAAGATAATACATATGTGGGATTTTAAACCACTAAGTGTGGGATAATTTGTCACAGCAGCAATGAAAAACTAATACAACTGTACTTCCAGCTTCTGGTTCTGCATGTAAGGAGTTTGGAAGTTGCCAGGACAACTACTAAAAACCTGAACAAATTGAAATACGTCCCATGATGACATTTTAGTCAACAATGAACCACATTGACAACAGTGGTCCCATCAGATTATAATGAAGCTAGATTTTCTGTAAGAAATGAAAGGATCTGTGGGTCAGGAAAATTTTATATTTCTCTGAAGGGAGCAGTATCAGTGGGGCTTGAAATAGATTTCCTCTCACTCACAGCACAATTCTGAGTGCATATATTGCAACCCAATTAGTCAGCCACTGACCTATTTCAGCATAGAGGAATGGTTCTTCAAGTGCTACACAGTCAGAGGGTGCTACAGCCCTCCCAGATCTAGATGGATGGTCTTCAGGGTACATTGCTGAAAATTCTCGGTTGAGGACATAAGATTCTGTACAAGGACACAGGTCCATGGAGCTACCTTAACAGTTATGACATGTCACTGCCACTTTAGTAAAAGCTTTCTGTGGCCTCCTTTCACTCCCTCCTGAAATCACTATTGTGGTGATCTACACCTTCCCCAGCCAGTTACTCTTTAATATTTCCAATTAATCTAGTCCACATTCCTATTCATGGATTGGCAGCTTCGATATTCTATTTCGGACCCTGTTAGAAAGAAGCAAGGGAAGGGCTTGTAGGACAGTATTTACAAAATCTACAGTGGTGCATAGTAATGTCCTAGGCATCACAGTCATTTACCACTCACTTATTGATTCACCCAGAGCAAGTCAAGTCCTGCAAGCTCCATTCATGGTAAATGCCCTATACAGGTCACCATTATTTTTTAATCTTTTTTATCAGATTTATACTGTACCTTTCCTATATTTAGATACACAGATACTTATCATCCTATCTAATAAAGAGGGACTATGCTAATTGACCCCAAACCATCACAAAGATGGCACCACCACAGCTAATAAGGAGGGAATATGCTAATTGACTGTCACATCCTCAAAGATGGTGGTGCCCAGTCCTACAAGATGGCAGCGCCCAGTCCTCTCAGCCCTGCCAAGATGGCAGGCATGCAGCAAGGCTGGGCCTGTCCACAGGTGGACCTGGCCGTTACATGCTCCTGCGTCCAGAATCCCCAGTCCCCTCAGCCCCCCAGCTGCCCAGGGCTGGCCTGAGGAGCAGGCAAGCCTTGGATGGTGGCTGCCCAGGGCTGGATATTGGATACCCCAGCCTCGGATATCAGCTACCCCAGCCAACACCCAAAGGGCAGGCAAGCCTCAGATGGCAGCTGCTCAGCTTCACAGGGCTGCCCAAGGCTCAGGTAACCAGGGCTGGCTGGCCAAGGCTTCCGCTGCCAGCAGTGCCAGCAGCAGAGGTGTGATGGGAGCATCGCCTTCTCCTGATTTCCAGGCCACCTCTCACCTTTGAGGGCTCCTGGACTGTGAGAGGGGGCAGGCTGAGCTGAGGGACCCCCCACTCCAGTGGATGAATTTTCATGCACCAAGCCTCTAGTTGTGTTATAATTGCCTACAGTATTCAGTACTATAACATGCTACATACATTTGTGGCCTAGCAGTAATAGGTTACACCTATAGCCTAAGTGTATAATAGGCCATACCATCTAAGGTTTGTATAAGTGCATTTTCTGATACTCACACCACAAAATCACCTAACACATTTCTCAGACTGTATCCTGTCATTAAGCAGAGAGTAACAATTTATTGAGACAGGGACTTAAAAATGGAAACTCCCTGCTACAGAAACAGGTACCAAGGTAGAAAAACCTGAACTGTAATTGACATTTTGCCACAGCTTGGTGCAGAAAACTCTAAAGGGTAAAAAACTAAGGAGACCCAGTCATAGGAAAGCCCCCACAAGTTTGTGAGATTTACCTCTAGGAGCTTGACCATGTTTCTACCTAAGGAACATTCCATTTTCCTTTCATGAGGGAAAGAAAGGGAAGCTGAACTATTTTTGAGATATACCATGGCACTCTGTTCTTCTAAACAAGGCCTGCCCTCTGGAGAAACTAGATAAGTAAAGCCTAACCTGTTGGGATATTATCAGAGCACAGTAACAGGCAAAGAACACATTTGAAAAGATAAATCAAGCCTCAAACCAAGATATGCAGGGAGACTAGAGTTATCAAACCAGAAATTTATAACACTATGATTAATATGTTTAAGGATTCTAATGGAAAAAGTAGACAGCAAACAAGGAAGATGAGCAATATAATCAGAAAAATGTAAATCCTAAGAAGGAACCAAAAAGAAATGATTAGATATAAAAACACCATAATATAAATGAATAATTCATTTGATAGCAAAAACTCAGTAAACTAGAAATAGAAGAGAACTTCCTCAACTTGATAAATAACCACACACACAAACACATACACACAAAAACCCCTATAATTAATGGCGAAAACTTTAAGCTTTTATAGTGAAAACTTTAAGTTTTCCCACACAGTGCAGGTATAAGACAAGGATATGCCCTCTCACCATTCCTTTTCAACATCATACGAAAATTTTTAGCTAATGCAATAGGATAAGAAAACAAATATTGGGAAGGAAGAAATAAAACCAGCTTTGTTCACAGATTACATAATTGTCTATGTAGAAATATGAAAGAATTGACCCAAAACTTCTGGAACTAATAAAGGTTATAGCAAGGTTGCAAGAAACAAGAATGAACAAATGGGATTTGACATTAAGAACACAATACCAATTACATTTAGTACCACCCAAAATAAAATATGTAGGTATATATTAAATAGAAAATGTAAAAGGCCTATAGGAGGAAATCTACGAAACTTTGAGGGACAAAATCAAATAACTAAATAAATGAAGAGACAGTCCTTGTTCATAGGTAGAAATCGTATCAAGTTCTCAACTTGATTTAATGTAATCTCAGGAAGTTATTTTGAGGACACTGACAAACTGATTCTGAAGTTTATATGAAGAGGCAAAAGACCTAGAGCAGCTACCACAATATTGAAGAGGAACAACAAAGTTGATGGACTGACACTACCTGAATTCAAGACTTACTATAAAATGACAGTAATCAAGGCAGTGTGCTGTTGGCAAAACAACAGACAAATAGATTAATTGAATAGATGGCGCAGAAATAGAGCCACTTTAATATAGTCAGCTTATCTTTAACAAAGTTAAAGGCAATGAGATGAAGCAAAGATATTCTCTTCAGCAAATGGTGCTGGAACAACTGAATATCCACGTGCAAAAATATCAAGGTAGATACAGAATTTATACCCTTTATAAAAATTAACTCAAATGGAATACAAACCTTAATGTAAAACACAAAACTATAAACTTTTCCTTAAAATATTCTACATATGTTTGTATTTGTTTCATATCTTTATAAAAAAGATGTAATGATGTAGATATTTTTTAAGGCTTACTATTTCTCTTAATCTTAGATTGCTTAGGGTCATCTATATTGTTGTGTGTCTGCCTAATTTATTAGTTTTGACGATTGCATAATATTCCATTTTTTTAGTAATTAGTCTACTATAGAGCTAATAAGATTTTATTTTGACAACTAATCCCTTAATGCTTCTGAATTTTCTTGTATATTTATTACACAAAACAGAGATCTAAATTCATCTTATTCCATATGTTTAACATTCATGTCCAATTTCACTTATTTGCCAGCCCCTCATTTTTCCACTCATCTGAAATGCCCTATTTATAATATCCCAAAATTCCACTGATGAGTAAGTCTGTTTCTTGGTTCTCTATTTCACTGATCAATTGGTCTATTTCTGCAGGAATGAAATACTGACTCACTTTTATTAACTTCTTAGTAAATTCTGGTATCTGATAACTTCCTCGTCTCTTTAAAAACAGTCTAGCTAAGTTTTCGTCCTTTACTCTTCCAGGAAAACAATTAATATCTTATTAAATTAATAAATTCGATTTTATTGTAAGTGTATTAGAAACTTGTCTATTTAAGTGAAAATTTGTATTTTTACATATCCTGTGTTCTTTTTCATGATCATGATAATTCTTTAAGGTATATTGTGATTAAAGTATTTTTTATAATTTTCCTACAAATTTCTTATATATTTTTGTTAATATTTTTTAAATTAAATTCATTGTGATGACATTGGCTAATAAAATTATATAGGTTTCAAATGTACAATTCTAAGATATATCATCTGTATATTGCATTGTGTGACAACCACCAAAATGAGTAATATTTTCTGATGCTACTATAAATATCTTTTCTTTAATTGTTTGAGTACTTTGTTCCTGGTTTATAAAGACTCAACTGACCTAATTTTAATCCTCCTCTGAGGATATTTTTTTTTCATTGAATTTTTTCTTTTTTTAGAGATTGGAAGAGAGAGGGAGACAGAAACACTTACTTATGTGAGAGAGACACATTGATTGTTTGCCTCCCATATGCCCCTGATCAGGGCTGAGAGCCTGCAAGTGAGGTGTGTGCCCTTAACCAGAATTTAACCCAGGGCCCTTCAGTCTGCAGGCTGACACTCTATCACTGAGCCAAACTGGCTAGGGCTCAACTAACTTAATTTTATATATAATATTCTTGGGGAAATGTTTCTATAATTTCTAATGATTTTTAGAATCTTTTGGCTCTTCATGAAAACAACCTTATCATATATAAACAATTTTTAATATCCTACATTTCATTCCTTAGTCCTCTAATTCCTTTTCCTTTTCTCACTAGAGGCCCAGTGCATGAAATTCATACACATGTGGGGGAAGGAGTGTCCCTCAGCCCAGCCTGCACCCTTTCGCAATCTGGGATCCCTCCGGGGATGTCCGACTGCTGGTTTAAGGCCTGATCCCAGGGGCCAGACATCCCTCTCGCAATCTGGGACCACTCGCCTGCCTGCCTGCCTAATAGCCTCTAACCACCTCTGCCTGCCTACTTGAACTTCCCTAACTGCCTCTGCCTGCCTGATCTCCCCTAATGACTTTTCCTGCCTGATGCCCCTAACTGCTTGCCTGCCTAATAGCCTCTAACCACATCTGCCTGCCTGCTTGAACTTCCCTAACTGCCTCTGCCTGCCTGATGCCCCTAACTGCTTGCCTGCCTGCCTGATTGCTCCTAACAACTCACTTGCCTGCTTGATTGCTCCTAATCCCTCTGCCTGCTTGTCTAGTTGCCCTTAACCACTTACCTGCATGCCTCATTACCCCTTACGACCTCTGCCTGCCTACCTGAACTCCCCTAACTGCCTCTGCCTACATGATCTCCCCTAACAACTTGCCTGCCTGCCTGATTGCCCTTAACTCCTATCTTGCCTGCCTGATCACCCCTAACTACTTGCCTGCCTGCCTGCCTGATCACCCATAATTGCTCGCCTGCCTGCCTGATTGTCCCTAATTGCCTCTGCCTCATTCCCCCACAGCCATGCCTTCATCCAAAAGGACGTCTGGAAAGATGTCTTGAAGGTCATTTGGCTGTCAGTCTAATTAGCATATTATACTTTTATTATTATAATTACACTGTCTCAGATTGCCATGAGAAGTTGTGATGGGAACATTTTGTCTCATTCCTTAGTTTAATGATAATGTTTGGACAGTTATAACTTGAGACTGATGTTTGCTTTTATTTATTATTGATACTATTTATCAGGTTAGAAAAGTTCCCTTTTGCTAATTTACTAAAAATTTTGCATTGAATGAGTAATTTTATCAGGCATCTTTTCCATTTAATGGGATTATCTAAATTTTTCATTTTAATTTATTAATGTGATAAATGACATTTATGGATTATCTGATAGAAACTATTCTTATGTATATTCCAATGAATATTCTATTCATAGTATATTCTTTTTTATACATATTTGCATTAAATCTGCTATGTTAACAATTTTTTGTGCCAATATATTAAAAAATAAAATGGCCTGAGCTTTTCCATTTTTATATTTTAAAACGGGTTGTACTAGCCTCATTGAATGAGCTGAGAAATGTTTCTTCTTTTTCTATTATGAAATTTTGGAGGAAAAACACACACATAGATGTATGCATTTTTATTTTTAGAATTGAATAGAAAATCTATTATAGTGGTTACCTTGAGGAAAAGGGATAAAGATTTGGGGAATAGAGCGTGATGATAAGGGAGAAGGAGACTTCTATTTTCATTGTAATTTCCCCAGGCTGTTTGGTTTATTCATCACATTCATATATTATATTATATCTTAAAGAAAACTGTTGAGAAATGGATTTATTCTATTCACCACAAATATAAAGTATAAACTCATCCTATCAACCCCTATATAACAACATTAGAGTTAGCCACCAGGATACACACACAGAGCCTAAGTTAAATACCTGGTACTGACTTTGCAGTTCAGATTTTACTGAACCTCCTGTGTCTTATCTCTCCCATCAGGGATATTTGATGTCTTGTTGCCTAGAATCCAATGTTCATTGTCCTAGTAACTAACTCCAGTTTTCATCTAGAGGAACGCTATTCTCTTCCACTATCAATGCTTATGACCATTCCAACTTTGGAAATGGTTCACATTGCCCAGTCCCAGGCCAACCAGCAAACTACATTCAACTGCTTGATGATCTCTATCTATCCAGTCACAGTGAGACTTAATATTCCTGTTAGAAATGATGGGCCAAAGAAAGACTAGTGTTTCATGGGAGTGAAGAATATAATACCTGGAATTTCCTCCTGTGTACACACTCTTGGGTGCACAGAGGAAGACAGCTGGGGAATGGGCAGAGAGGAGGAGCCGGGCTCTGGAGACAACACTGAAGTCTCTGATTCAATCTGTTCCTGAAGCTCCAGACCCAGCCAGTGATTATTCTGTTACCTGAACAAACGTCTTTCTTCTTTTGAGTCAGAGTAAATCTAGCCTTATTTCACTTACTACACCAACTTCCTTGACTGGCAGCACTGCCAAGCAATGTTCATCCCTGGAAGAAAGGTACATACATGCAAAGCTGTGCTGACACATGCAGCAAAATAAATACATACATACATACATACATACATACATATCAATAGTCTGCATTCCAGAAATGGTTGTCTTATATAGCTTTAATGATTACATCTAGAGTGGAAATTTTTGAGGCATGTGGGCTTTTAAATGGCAGAGATAGGTGAGCCAGACAAAGTTTTTGAGACTTGTTGGAATCCAGACATTGCCACTCCGTACCCTAGGCGGATTAATAAAACTTTTTTGGAACTGTTTCCCCAGGTGTCTGAGAGGCATAATAAGGTTTCCTAGCAGATTTTTGTAAGAGTTGTATGAGATCAGAACCACTTGACATACATTAGATGTTCAGTCACAGAACACTGGTTTTCCTTTTATTAACCAAAGTAGTATGTATTACCTCAAAAACTCTTTATATACACTAAAATGGTCCAAGGCTTTACTAGCTTGGAGTATCTTGCATCACAAGTTGGACGTGATTTCTTTTTGTTTGGTATTTTTCCCTTTCACTATTTCCTTCCTTTTCCAGAATAGAGGGAGACATAAAGAATATGTCTATCTGCCCTTGAGGCCACTGCACAGGCTCTCAACCTCCCACTGTGGGGCCCTGTCTGCAGACCAAGTGCTCCTTCACCTGGGTCCCTGAGTGCACAACTGCCACCAGGAGACTCGAATCCCAGCTGCCCTGTGGCCCTCTCAGGGTTGGTACTGGCACAGAGCTGTACTCTTCCTCTGTGCCCACTTGTCACCAGTTATTCACTTTGTTCATCTGTGGGACTTCACTGCTGTTTGTGAGGTTTGGCTCATTGCCCTTTCAGGCCCTGTTAGAAGTGTCACCCTTGCCACATCTCACATGTTTCCAGCTGCCCTGCCTCTGTGCCACAGACAGGTGCTCTATTTCTTTTCCACCCTCACTTGGATTAACTTCCCTCTACAGCTCTGGATAATGCCTACAGAGCCATTTCCGCTAAGCCCCTACTCCAAATTTCAATTCATGATATACCAGCATGCAATCTTTACAAAAGAAGCTTACCTTAGCCTCAGTCACTAAAACAGCTCTAGGAAATATTTATCTATTTGTGTATTTCCATTCTGCATTACAGCTTTCTCCTCTAATACAGTATGTGGCTATAAAGTAGTGGGTACAAATGCAGTCCAATTTATTTTTCAAGAAATAAGTATGGATTTTATGTTTTATTATAAATTGTTGCTATTGTAAAAATTTATCTCTTATAATAGCTTACTCTATTATTTTTGAAGTTGCCACAGTGATGTTTTTTCATTGTATATAGTTGATAACTTTATTTTGCAATTGACAGAAATAATTTCAAACTAGGATATGCCATCTCCACAAAACAAATAAATTGTATTTTCATATGACTAAAGAGAAAAATAGGCCTCAGATAAAAATGGAATAATAGAAAAGATCATGTTTCAATTTTATATTCCTTTTTCTGTCCATGATACAACATTTGACTTGTAACCTTCCTTTTATATGTGCCATCTACATACAGTTACAATACAGGAAATGTGAGGTGAATCCAGATCGTTTGGACCCATAATACCAGTAGTAACAATGAACATCCTTGTAGAATGAGCCTGGTCTGAGGCATTGGACTAAAAGTCATGTAATTTCTATCTCCCAGTCACTATTCATTTGTTATGTCCTTCAGTAAATCATTTAAAAAGCCTTAGACTTTCCAATGAAAGAAAATAATACCAATTCCCATCAAAGGCATTTGTAGAAAAAAAAATTCAGAATTAAAATGTCTTGGCATTTATATAAAAGGGCTTTAAAAAATAATTCTAGGGCAGTAATTTGCAAACAAGCCCTATCTACATCAGCTACCACCTTTATATATGCAGATGCCTCGTTAACCTCAGCAGAGGGAGCAGCACAAAACTCTCCCCAGCTAATGTAATGATGAAAGCATCTATCAGGCCCTGACTACATGTCAGGTGCTGCTCTAAGTGCTTTGCATATATCACCTCTGTTAATCCTCACACTCACTCTATGAGGCACTCTTGTTAGTTCAGTTGAGGGAAGTCAGTTAGGCAGTTGAGGGGAAGCAAGCAGCAGGATAGATTGATTGCCCAGGGTGATGCAGCTGACACCAGATGGAGTCATGTTTAACTGTGAGTTCTGATCCAGAAGCTGAGTGTTAGCCACCTCCTGAGGTATGAGGAGCAAGTGTGTTTGAGAAAAAAAGAAAAACCCAATGTGGATGTAGTAAGAGCAGTAAGAAGGGAACAGCAGGGGTGAGGTGAAATGATGGAAAGGTAATACCATGTACGGCAATGAGGAGCCACTGCAGGGACGTAAGTGGACACATGGCCAGAAACAGTGGTGAAAATGAACATAAAGCTAGGCCTTGAAAGAGTCAATATTCTAGTGAGGAAAATAGGTATTTTCAAATGTAATTGCAGAAGTACAAACTGGCATAAAAATTTTGATGGGCAAATAGACACTATCTCTGAATCTAAAATAATATTTGCAAGCAGCAACCTTTCATATTCCATAGAAGTCCTTGCATATGTACAATTATTTTAATAGTATTGAAAATCAGAATCAGTCTAAATGTCTATCAAAAGGATTTCAAATGTATACAATGTAATATAACCATAAAATGAAATACAATGCAGCTATTATAAAAGAATAAGATGAATGTGCATATATTATTACCCTATAAAGATGTTTTAAAACAGCAAAGTTTGGAGTTCTAGGTATAGTTCTATCCCAATATTTTAATCACTCTTACTTTGCAGTATTTTATTAAAATTATTCATTAAAATATAATATTTATCAGTAAAGATACTCCAATGCATAATAAATATATAGAAAAGATTTTAGCGGGTGAATGCATTTTTACCATGAAACAACAGAAAAAGTTATTTTGCAAAGCAAAGATAAGACAAACGGACAGACAAAAAATTAGATGCTTGCTATTTTTTGTCAGAATGCTCCTCTATTAAAAATTGATGCTAACAAGCAATAATAGAACCAACTTAAGTTTACATGGGTAGAGAATAAATTCCATTTCTAACACTTTACATACTTTGTTATTATTTTATTGGTTTATTTATTACAAATA
Source organism: Lasiurus cinereus (assembly GCA_011751065.1). Lineage (NCBI taxonomy): Eukaryota > Metazoa > Chordata > Mammalia > Chiroptera > Vespertilionidae > Lasiurus > Lasiurus cinereus. The sequence continues at coordinate 13,241,030 of JAAGEH010000480.1, forward strand.
TAGTATAAAATACAAGTAGTGATGTTTCTATTTGTTTTTAACCCTCAAAGCCTTAGAACAATGATTGAAATAATTGTTCAACATTAACATTCTCCTAAAAGCTAACATCTGATTCGTTAAACTCAGAATATCTGCCTAAAAAATGGAAAAATGTTTTGAGGCCATTATGAAAGTTAAACAGAAACAGTTATTGGGGTTTTTGAAACAGTGGTGAAAATGAATATAAAGCTAAGCCTTCAAAGAGCCAACATTCTAGTGGGGGGCAACAGATATTTTCAAAGACAAGTTCAAGAACCCCAATTTACCATGTAGAGAGAGCAATCAAACTTACTGCTAACAAAAATGATCATAGCTGCAACTCAATCTGAGATCTAAAATGATATTCCTGCAGGCAACTCAGAGACTTCCCTCAAGGATAATGTCACAGCCGAATAAGAGCTCATCAAGAACCCGGAATGCCCATTAAAATAATTTCAAATGCTCTCTGCTGAAGCCAGCACAGCATCGTTTAATTACACATAATTTCTGTTTGCTTATCATCATCCTTTTTCTCATTCAGCTCTTCACCCCTTGTACTTCTCTATGGAGAGTCCTAATCAGTCTGAATAGCAGTTTTGTCATAGAATATGTGAACCAGTGAAAGAAAGAAGAGGATTAGACAGTACTTAAAAAAGAAATTAATAGTGAGCAGATCTTTCCTCTGAAATTCCTATAATGTCTCATTCACTAACTTTTTATCTGATAGATTCAAACTTTAAATCTCACTTTTCTTAACTGGTAACAAATATTAATATGCCTCAGTTGAATGAGACTTATAAAATAATAAAATATTGTGGAATTAAAAAGTAATGCCCAATAGATCATTGGTTTAAATGGATTTAGAAACACTGAAAAACAATTTTATAGCCTTCTTTGAATATAATGGAATGAAAAGAAATATTATGTTTTCATAGGAAAAATGTATTATGTTTTGACATGCAAGATAGTAACTTCAGTGTAGAACAATAATATAACTTATTCTATGGGGATAACCTTGATTTATGAGATTTAAGACTTCTCTATCAAAACCAGAGGAAAGCTATTCAGTCAATACTCATCCACTCTGATTTTAGTCTTTCAGGGTTCTACCAAGATTCCAATTTCAACAGCCTTAGTATATTGAGATTAAATAATTCAGAGAAACTATATATATATATATATATTATTCCTTTAAACAACCACCCTCCAAAAGCATAATTGTTCTTTCAACTGAAAAAAAAAGAGCAAAAAAAGAGCAAAAACTGCATAAATCCTCATTTTCATTTTACTCTTTCTGTGATATGATGTAGGTTTTTCCCCCCCCTAAAAAAAATTAAGCATAACTATAGATAAGCCAATTCAGATAACTTTTCAAGGAAACATATTACCTCTGTTTCCAGTACAGTTCTATTGGAAGTCACTGACAATTGATACTTGACAACCTGAAAGCATTTGCTGAATTGGAGCAGGTGCAGGTCTCCACAAACAGAACAACAAAGCCCCCCTTGATGTAATTACACTAATTATTTGGTGATTGCTACTTCCTGATCAGGGAATCAGGGATATATTCAGTCATAAAATAGTATTGTAGAATTACCCATGGATTATGTATGAAACTCATGGAGGGAGGGGAAGAGCACACAAGAAGGCTCTTCAATATTTTCAGTTAATACACGGTGAGTGACAGTTCCAGGTGGAGTTCTGCACAGGGCTGTGATTAATGCATTGTGTTTATTTAAAAGAAAATGGCGACATGGAATACAGCAGAGTATTTCTAAAGACATTGTTTGTGGTAAGGATAAACTAGCATAAGCAATGTAGCCCTCATTATTTGAATATGCATCATTTAAAGGGTGAGATGTTGATGGACTGGATTCCAGTAATGGTACTACTCAATTTTGCTGTAAGCCTGGAACAGCTATAAAATATGAAGTCTCTTTTAAAAGGTAATTAATATGGGGAAAATCAAATTATTAAACAAGATGTGTCTTAAAACCACACTATAAATACACACATACACACACACAAAATCAAATTATAGAGACCAAAATATAATACAGAGATGAAAGAATTGGTAATAAATTATTCTCTTTTTTCCTAATTCTCGAGAATACTTTAATTATATATTTTTTTAAAACAGGAAATGTGTCAAATAAAAGTGCATTGCCAAAAACCTCTATAATTAATGCCCTTTGTTAACTCCTTAGAACTGTTAAATATGGATAGACTAGTGACCTGGTGCACGGATTCGTGCACATTAAAGGGAAATTCAGTAGAAGGTGGCTGACAGGGTAGAACTGGGGGAAAAGGGCCAGACATGTCCCGGAGCCAACCTTCTACAGTCCCTCCCTGGCTGGCTGCACCTAGGTGGCCCTGTGGATCAAAAGGCATCTGTAGAGTGAGTGAGGTCCTTCTAGCAGATGGAGTCCTTCAGCCTGGTCTGCAGAGAATGGGCTGAAACTGGCTTTCTGACATCTCTCCAGGGGTCCCAGAGTGGAGAGGGCACTCTACAAAGTTGCTGTCATACAGGGTGTGGAATGCAAAAGCAAGTGTGCAATAAACTAGATTCGGGGCCCCAGCAACAACATAACCCATAGTTGAAGGTGGAATCGTATGGCCCCAAGAGGAATTGGGCTCTCTCCTCTATGGTTTCCGGGTGCATTACCTGAGAACCACTGCTGCCAAGTCACTGTAGCTCAGCAGCTCCTGCGTTGAGTGTCTGCCCCTTGGTGGTCAGTGTGCATCATAGCGACCTGTCTCATGAAGGGAAGGACACTTAGCATATTAGCCTTTTATATATATTCTCTCCCTCTTTCCCTGGTTCTTTTTTCTTGCTCCTCACTGCTTCTGCAGTATGACTGAGAATCAATGTAGCAAGTCTTTAAGTATTTATAGAACTACAGTGGTACCTCGAGATACGAGTTTAATTCGTTCCATAACCTTGAGGCATGGGAAACTATGAGATGCTCAAGTCGCGGTAAACTGGTGAGTCGTGTGCAGCCAGCCGATCTGCGTGATTACTCCTATCTCAAATGTTGCTCGTATTTCAAAGCAAAAATCACTCGCTCGATGGCTCGAATCTCAAAAATCGCATATGTTAGGGCACTCGTATCTCGAGGTACCACTGTACCTATACTTTCTTATTTCCTGAACTCCCCAAAACAGAGATATTTCTAGAATTATGGAGAAGGGCTAATAAGTGGCATGGGGAAGTACTAAGGGGAAGTTCATTATTTTTCATTTTAGTCAGGTAGCATTACCTGATACAGTAATTCACTTTTTGCACAGTCCCATTAGATGAGTGTCGTCATTTACAAGTGCTGGCACACAGAGATTTGGAGCGCTATGTTGTTAGCCATAGTCTGTATCAAACAGTGGGTCTGCATCCTTCTTCTGCTCAACCAGTGGCATATTTATAACATTGTACTTTTGCCAATGGCTGCTCTCTTTCACATTTAGGAGCATAACACAAACCGATATATATTGTATATTTGATGGCAACACATTAGATATTTGCCCTTGAAATTGCTTTATCTCTTTGGCCAATACAAGAGATTTTAATGCAATGAATTTGTTATCTAGTGCATTGAGGACTTTTGTTTTATTTACTTTTTGATTTGTACTAAATAGTATCAAATTACCTGCACCTGTACCTGAATTTTCATGTACAGTGGTACCTCGAGATACGAGTGCCCTAACATACGAGGTTTTTTTAGATACGAGCCTTCGTGCGAGCGATTTTTGCTTTGAAATACGAGTTTCCCACGCTTCAAGGTTACAGAACGAGTTAAACTCGAATCTCAAGGTACCACTGTAGAACACTTTCCCCTCATATTCAGAGCCTCTCAATGGCCTGCCACAGCAATGACTGACCAGTAAATCTAGATCAAAACTGTCAATTATTTCCTCAAAGTCTTAAAGATTTTTGCATAGTCTCTATCCCACTACTTCCAAGCAAAGTCCACACTCATGATAATGGTATCCAAAATTTTCTCCCTTCACAGAGTGCCTTTCCAATCAAATATTCTTCTGCTCTATGGTGAGGAATTCCTGCTCTTTAACAGTCAGACTATCTACTTTGTCCTCAGCATGACATTCACATTGCATCCTTTACTTTTGGTCAGGTTCCTCCTTAAAGTCCCTTGGACCTCTTTGCTCACTGTAAAGTGTTCCTATGAAGATGGCACTGAAGTTGAGTCTTGATCCTAATCCTTGGATACATATTTCACTCCCCACTCCCAAAACACAATGGGTCAAAGACAAAGATTAAGCTAGCAGCATTCTGGTAGTTGAGTTTTCATACTTTGAAAAATGAATAACATTAATGTAAGATCTTTGAAAAAGATAGAATAGGGAATTCTAGATCATAACCACTTTTCTTTCTCTGACATGTGTACCTTTGAGTATTAAAACCCACTAAATTAATCTTACAAACTAACTGGATGCCTTACATTTTTCTCTGAAATAATTGTAGAGAGACCAAGATATTTTCTGTATGTTGCAGAAGATATTTAATAGAGATATACAACTATGTATAAGAAATATTTGATGCATACCCAGAGGGCAATATCCAGTCTGAAAAGAGAATCCATTAATAAACACAGTGAGTCCAGTTTATTCTCTAGTCAATTGGAGGGTGAATTGAATAAAGTACAATCAAGTCCCCTGCTGTGCTTTCTTCCAGGTTATCACTTGAATAAGACTTTGTGATAGAATCTACCCAGCTGGGGAACCCACATGAAATCAGTGGTTACAATATCAGAGGAATGGACTAATTTCAGGTATTTTAATTAGAATTAAATAGATTCTATAACTAAGGGCTTTCTATCAAAAGCATTGGCAAAGATCTACCTTTGATCTTTGAAATTAACCGTGTGTATGCACACATATAAACTCCAAAAAATAAACAGAGGTGTTTGTAATTAACTAAAGGCCCAGTGCATAAAATTCTTGCGTGGGGGGGGAGTGTCTATCAGCCCAGCCTGCACCCTCTCATCAGTCTGCCTGCCTCATCGCCCCTAACTACTCTGCCTGCCTGCCTTATCACCCCTAATCACTCGCCTGCCTGCCTGATTGCCCTTACCTGCTCCCCTGCCTGACTGATCACCCCTAACCACCTCTGCCCCAGCCCCCTCTACTGCAGCTTTGTCCAGAAGGACATCCGGAATGACATCTGGAAGGGTCATTTGGCTGTCTGATCTAATTAGCTTATTACACTTTTATTATTATAGATATGCAAGTTTAATATTAGTTTATAATCTTTCCTATAATTTTTCCTGTCCAGGTATTTGCAATGCCCAGAGTCAGGTGGAGTTAGGGTAGATTTCAGTCCATTTTTTCTCAAGTCTATACTACTACTACTACTACTACTACTAATAATAATAATAATAATAATACATACTGATCACTTACTATATGCCGGGTGCTATTCTATGCTTTAAGTACTTATAAAGAATTACCAAGTATTCTAAGCTCTAAATATGAGTCTTTTTACTCATTTAATTCTCACATCAATTATCCATTTTATGGATGAAGAAATGGAGATACTTACTCTAAATCATTTTCAATAACCTAGAAACTCTTAGGTGCTCTTTGGTTTCACTGGAAAATGCATGAGACCTCTCTGAGGCCTACCTATTACTAGACAAGACCTTGCAGTTTTTACTACTGCTGCCTTGCCTTGCTCTTAGGTAGGAATACCAATGGGGGCTTACTGCAGCCTCTTGCTTCTTCTGAGAAAAGTTCACACAGATGTCTAGCCCACTCCACCCTCCCATACAGTAATTACTCAATACATTTAGGCTGAACAAATAAAATATTTAGCTAAATATATATTTATACAGGGTGGGTTTCAAGTTTCTGAATCCAAAATTCAGTTTTCCACATCTGGAAACCACAGAAACCTGAAAAAGGGTTAATACTAAGGCCACCACTGAGAAAGCAAGTATTTCAAAAGCAAATTTACCCAGCCTCTTTCTTTCCTGGGATCAACTCATTAATCAGCGCCAATGTATTATTATCTAATAATAATAGAAGCAAATCTAACCATTAAAATTTTCAAGGGTCATACTAACCCACGACTCTCAGTTTCTATAATTGCTATCACTGATACAAAGAAGAGTAATCCTGAATGTTTATGTTTATAATCTACTTTAATTGAATTGGTTTCCTTACAACTGATTATGTGACTACTTTCACTGCTATTCGGTATGTCATGTGCAGCTTTTACATAAGCAAATAAAAACCACACTAGCGGAAAAGAGGTCCTGATGTCACTTTCTTAATAAAATAAAAGATATAAATAAGCCAATAACTTAAGAGTACTGCTAATATTGGAACTAGATTGATTTTACTTGGGAAGAAAAAATAGAAGTTTATATAAGCCAATATAAAGTTAAGTAGGAAAATTTACTACTACGTATTAAATACTAGTAAATGTGCAACCTGGCCACAGTATAATTTTTAAAGTCTGGAAAGGCAAAAAAGATAATGTTGTTGTATTCTAGGAAGATATATTCTATCTTTCAAAAAATAAAATAAAATAAAATAAACACACCACATTCTATAACAATAATGTAAGTGCATATAGCCAACCTTTCTACTCCAGTGTTATTTTGGATAGCTGCAATGAAGACATGATTTCTGTTAACCTAGATGGCATGTGCTAGTCAATGTCTGTGCATGACAGTGATATAGTATAGCAAAATGATAAAACATTTTAAAAAACAACATAAAGATGTGGCTCAAGAACTATAACATAGCAACTGTTTTAAGGCAAATGATCTTACTTCTGAGAAACATTAACTAAATCATTTTTAAAAGCTCCATAAATATTCCAATTACAATGTTATCTACAATGTTGGAAGAAATTGAACAGTTCAATCAATTCTGGCATAGTAGTTCAGTTCATGTAATATTATTTATCCATTATAATTATAATTATAAAATCCATGTGAAAATAGAAAACTTTAATAATCAATGTTAACTGAAAGAATGTAAAACACACAATAGGATTATAGTGACATTAAAAAAAAATTAATCCAGAAAAACTGTGAGAAGGATTCTACATAAACAGTACATTTAATTACAGCAATAAGAATAATAAAGCTCCCCACCCCCAAGTAATCTGTTATCTCACTGACTTTCTATATCATCAAAAAGTAAGGAAACCTAGTTGGAGTAAAAATTCCAAATAAAGGTAAAATTAATTCAAAACAAAAAATTTTATAATTCATTGTAAGCACAAGGTATAGAAAGTCTTAGTCATTTTCTTTTAGTCTCACTGCAATTATAGGTAACCTATGGTTATCCTGCAAACTATTTATACAAACTAGAAAATTGAAAGATGGCCTGTTAGGAAGACTGCTCAGGGGTAGCCCTGTGCATTTTGAAAACCATAGATGGTAATACTTAACTTAGAATACCACACCTTGCCACAAAACATGTTAAACTGCCAGTACGTTACTGAACTGTGGCACTGGATATTTCATATCTTTCACACAATGTACCCTAATCTCCTTATACGTACTTGCTTTGTCAAATGTGACTATAGACATCCTTCCATTTCCTGGCAAATGCTGAGAATTAATCATTACTAACACTGTAGCAAATACCTAAAGGGCACTGTGAGTTTATAGTTATAATAAAATGTTTTATCTAATGTAGCATTTTAGCACTTTCTGGTGTCCCTCTAATGCTCAAGTGACAATTGCGCCATTGGGCTGTTTTATGAGGCATTTGTTCACTTCCAGAGTAGATAAACTGGAAGAATGCAGTGAAGGTTAGTGATTTCATCCTCCTGGTAGAACTGGGTTATGACTTAGAAGTGTGTCAAAGAATACATGACAGAATGCTCTGCGTAGATTTCTTTTTTCAGTATGTTCTTATTGGCCACTAAATGAAAAATTATAGTTAAATTACTATGTAGTTAATATTGCTTAAAAAATACAAGAAGAAATATGCAGCTGAAAAATGAATCCCAAGTAAATTGCAAAGATTATATAGCTTATTTACAATTGATAGTGTGTCGAATTTAACAATGTTAAGTGATGAATTTCCTTTTCTTTGTAGATTTGTGTCCGTCTATAGTCCCTAATAAATAAATTATTGGAAATATTAAATCATCCTGAGTTTTCCTTAGAATAAGCAGCAACTAGATTGAACACTTGTATAAACCATGTGCCAACATTTGAGTCATAGCATTGTTAGAATTTCACATAAATTGGCTCTTCACTAAAACTTCCACAATTCTCAGATGGAAATTTTAGAGACAAACAGCATGCTGAAAATAACATGAGTCGTAATTACTTTTTGAGTCAGCTTTTAAAAAATGATTTTATTGATTTAAGAGAGAAAAGAAGGGAGAGGGGGAGAAAGAGAGAAAGAAACATTGATGCGAGAGAAAGCTATCTACTGGGTGGCTCCTCTATGTGCCCCAACCAGGGGACTGAACCTAAAACCTGGGCATGTGCCCTGACCAGGAACTGAACCCGAGATCTTGCGATGCACAGGATGATGATACTCAACAAAGTGAGCCACACAAGTCAGGGCAAAATGTACATAGATCATGTTGTGTAGCCCATGTTTACTGACCAGAATGTCAGGGAAAATTTTATTTTGTATTTTAATTCTCCAAATCAAAAATTGCTAAGTTCCTGTCTACAAGACTCATAGACATATCCTGTTTACTCCTTGATTAGCAACTCCACTCCTCTGCATTTCCCCACAATACACTCCCAGCTTGTATCTCTTTCAATGTAGAAAAAAGTTGATTTGGTTTCCATAGTAAAGAGAGCACTGACGTCTAATTAACCTTCTTTGCTGCAGTTCACATAGTTTCCAACATTGCTGGTAAATGTCAACTTCCTGAGGCCCATGGCTGCTGAAGGTCCATCCATGTTGTGAGGTTAGGGCTACTACCCAAGCCTCTTGATTATTGTTAACAGACAACAAAAGCTCAGCCGCTGAGCTCAAATTGTTCAAGTGTGCATCTTCCAGATTCCCAGGTGCTATTTCCTTATTCCTAGATCTTTCAATTTAGGTATCACATAGACATTCCCTTATGTCTTAGAATAATTCGGAATTCAGGCTCCTAGAACCTGGAATTCCTTTTCTGCCCAGGGATTCATCTTTTTTTACCCCAGGCATAGGAACTCCCTATCACCAAAGGCAGTTTCTATTGTCCCTCCACCCCCATGTGAATCCCATTGTTTCTTTCCATGTCTCATAATTTTCATTGCAAACTTGACACTCTGCATACTATAGAGACTCTGGATATTGGTCAATCTTTTCTTAGACTTATTTTGTGACTAATGTTTTCGGTTGAGATAAATCTATGAAGTCCATTTCCCCTGCTGTGTCCCAGCTCACTATTTTTTCCTTGTTTTTATCTTTTAGCCTGGCTCAGTGGTCGGCAAACTTCGAGCTGTGTTTTGCCACTCTGTTGACTAATGAGTGTGCCAACCACTGGCCTAGCTTACTAGGGTTCTTCCCTGGGTCCATATAAATCACTTTCTTGTCTAAGTTTGTGCTTAAGTCCTCTTCGCCAATTAACTTCTTACCCTTTCTCACTGGATGTATGTGAAGTTCAGAGACTGCTTTCATGATTCAGGGACTTCGTGATTGGACTGTGGTTAGCCAGGAACTAATATCTGGGAGTTCTCTTCCAGTCATTTTGTGAACAAGAAGCATTGAGCATGCACACAGTATTCTAGACCACCAGGGATGACTATGCTTTTATTTTTAAGCCCAGCTCCTTAGAAGCCATCTGTGGGACAGAGTAGTTTATTTGTCAGCCACTCTTTGTTCAGAGGTAGTTCCTAAGTCTCATGAGTCATTAAGTTTTGGGGCCCTTTGTCAATGGACTCTTGAGTAACTTGGGAAATGCTTTCAAGTTGGCCTTATTTTCCACACTGAGTGTTCCCGACTGCAGCCTAGCAGCTGTGCACAGCCTTCTGGACCCATGGGCTGAGTGGTATCCCAGTAGGTCTTATTTTGCTTCCCTCTGTTAACTTCCTGGTTGGTCTGTTCCTTTACATGTTGCTACTAGTATCATGGAGTTGCCCTACCCCTCTTAATTATGCATCACCAATATCTCTATTGTTATTGAAAATGCCCTTTGTCATGAACTTCTCCATGTTCCATGCTCAGTTCCAAATAAAGTCAGTGTCCTCAGGCAGAGTTATGTAGATTTCAATTCTGCCTCTCTCCCTGGATCCAGGCTCCTACAACACTGTGCTATTGCCAGGGGCACAGAAACCAGCCACATTCTCACAGAGTAACATTTCTACTCCACAACTGAACCCTGACAATGGGAGGATGGCAGTCACTCATTTATGTGGCTTAACCTCTCCCAGCATGGAAACTCAGATTATGAGCAGGCTGGAGTGGGGCAGTGGGAGCCAAGTATTCTCCACCTACCATGCCTGGAGTAGAGCTACTATCCTAGCAATGAGGGCTGGGCCACAGATAGAAGAGAGGCCAGTCCTCTTGGCCATGCTTGCGTGGAATGAAGCTTCTACAACATGGAGCTGGTGTGGGAGTGGAGAGATGAGTGATAATGAGGGCTTAACCCCTGGGATTAAACTGTAGACCAGACTGGGAGATGTGGGGAGAGAGAGTCTACATCTTTGAAGCCATACATTCCAGAATAGAGCTGTCATAGCATGGAGCAGGGGAGGGGAAAGGTGTATAGGAGCAGAACCCTGCTCAAATGCAACATATTAACATAGTTCTTACAGAGATTTCATTCATTTTTCTTGTCTCCATTTGCTGTATGTCCTCATAAAATTTTCCAATTTCAATGGTTTCTATATTTGTTTTTGTTTAATTATTTTCATGTTGAATTGGGTCCACTGAGACCCTCACACAGTCACTTGGGCTGTCCTTGCACACATTGTTGTTATGGGTTCATAGTGCAATTTTATTTTTCTCTTTGACAAAATAATTATATGAGAAAAAACTGTTTACTTTGTTCTGAAATTTCCAAAAGATTGGATTTTTTATTGTTTTAGCTTTTAATTTCTCATATTGCTATTACAACTCAGTTTTATTTTATTGTGATTTAAATAATGTTTTTTCTGAAATTAATTTTAGATCTTTTCTGTCATCTAGTATATAATTATATTTGCTGTGTTTAGGGGGATAAAAACAAGAAACAAGTTGTCCAAGAAAGAATCAGTATGTCCAATTGGAAGATACTCACTGATAAACTTCATGCTTAGTTTCATCACAAACTAAGTTTAAGAAAATCTCAACATGGGTTAACTTTGCTATTAAATCCTCACCGGGAAGCAGGTCATCTATGAATGACACAACATCAATTTTGTAGAAAATTTATGGTGTATTAAAGAGTGAAAGATAATTTTCTTTCTAGCCTTTATTATTATAACAGAGAAGTACAAAATCATGGAGGAGGATGAGAAGAAGAGAAAAATGTGCATTGACATGTAGCCTTTTGTAACAGCTGAATGATCACAACTGAGAATAGAAATGTGTTTGAGCAGCCATGTGTTATTATTTTCCTGTAATATACCAAAGGATATTGCTGTCCAATGTGAACTGGTATTAAATATTTATATCCATTATATCAAGGGGGACATTTATATGTTATACTATGAAATGATAAAGAGATAAATCAAGGTAGTTACAATGGTGTTAATAAGCATAAAATTAGGTAAATAAATATTTTCATTAAAAGAAGAAAAAGGAGAAGCAGCATCTCACAGAGCACTCAAATACTGTTTGTCATTCCTTAATTTTGTGGGTTATAAAAATGCATGGCCTTTGTTGGGATGAGAATCATTGTGTCTTTGAGAAGAGCATGATAGGAGAGACTGGCAGTATTTACTTCTGACTGTAACCAAAGTTCAGTGTACCATGTTATACAAAAGATGAAAAGTCATTGGAACTAGAAACTTTGTTGGCCAAATTGCCAAGAGAATAATATTCTCTTGAGACAGAGGCCTATCACTGGGAGTAAAAAGGAGGGTGACCTATTAATTGACAGAGTAACTCTGGATGTGCAAGAGGAATTTTCAAGTTTATAGTCTGTTGCTCATCTAAAATACAACTGAAGAAAAATGATTGTCATTTTGTTTCAAATATCTCAAAATGAGAACAATGAAAGCTGAACGAATTGCTAATTCATATAGTGAAAATTGGAAAGAAAAAGTCTGAAATACGGAAAAACCAAGATGGCAGCATAGGTGAATACCTAAACCGCTGCTTTGCACAATAATTTCAAAACTACAGCTAAAAGACAGAATGGAATCATCCAGAACCACAGGAAAGCTGGCTGAATGGAAATTCTAAAACTAGAAGGAAAGGGAGGGGCTCACAGAGACTCAGAGTTGCTGCAAAAAGCTGAGGTACAGAGACAGGCACATGGAGAGGATGGGTGGTGGAGTGCCTGGCTGGCTTCCTCTAGTGGGAGGGAGACGGAAACTCCTGTCTGCACTGAACTCCAGTTCTGACTGCACTGAGCCCCAGATCTGGTCTGGACTATTGTGAAAAGAGAGGAGTGCACAAAAATATAGGGGAGCTGTGAAAGGTAGAGGTCGGGAGGCACATGCAAGTATGCGCAAAGAGGACTGACTGCTAATTGTGCTGCTGGCTTTCTGTAATAGGAGGAAGACAGAACCTCCCAACTGCACTGAAATCCAGTTCTGACTCTACTGAATCCCAGTTTCGGATGAGATCTGAGTACAGACACTCATACAGGTCCCTGGAGTGCACGGAAACTTGGGGAGATACGAAAGGCATAGGTCTGGAGGCACTTGAGCATGAGTGCACACAGAGAGGGCTGCAGCAATTACCAAGGAACACTGAGACCCACAGGCTGCATAGGGCAGGGATGATGGGAAGCCAAGACTGTCTGCTCAGCCCTGAGACTCTACCCATCAAAGCTGAACACAGAGGCTTTTGCAATTTTGCAAGTCTTGTATCATAAGGCTGATTCTAGCACAGAAGTTCTCCCAGCGTAGACACAGCTCATCCTCCCAACGAACTGGCTTGGAGGTAAATTCCCCAAAATGATACCAACAACAATCAAGATTTAACTATAACAAGGCTATACACACAGTCCACAAAAGGGTACACCAACAGAGTCCACCTCAGGTAACTGGGGAGGCAGAGCTCCTGGGCCATATAGGACACCTAACACACAAAGCTACTCTATGATATCAGGGAAGCAGCGAAAATGCAGAGACAAAGGAACAGATCACAAACTAAAGAAATGGAAGAAAACAAACAACTGAATATAGAGTTCAAAACCACTGTTATAAAGTTTTTCAAGAATTTCCTAGAAAAGATGAAAAAATTTAGCAAGACCCAAGAAGAGATGAAAAAGGACCAACTAGAAATTAAATATACACTGACTGAAATAAAAAATATTACACAGAGACCTAACAGCAGTCTAGAGAAACACAAGAATCAAGATTTGAAATACCAAGAAGCAGAAAACACTCAACTGGAAACGCAAAAAGAAAAAATAATCCAAAAATTTGAAGATAGTGTAAGGAGCCTCTGGGACAACTTTAAGTGTATCAACATCAGAATTATGGGGGTGCCAGAAGATGAGAAAGAGCAAGATACTGAAAACCTATTTGAAGAAATAATGACTGAAAACCTCCCCCACCTGGTGAAAGAAATAGATTTACAAGGCCTGGAAGTACCCAGAACCCCAAACAAAAGAAATCCAAAGAGGACCACACCAAGACACATCATAATTAAAATACCAAGAGCAAAAGACAAAGAGAGAATATTAAAAGCAGCAAGAGAAAAACAGTTAATTACCTGCAAGGGAGCACCCATATGATTTCTAGCTGATTTCTCAACAGAAACTATGGAGGTCAGATGGGAGTGGCAAGAAATATTCAAAGTGATGAATAGCAAGAACCTACAACCAAGATTACTCTACCCAGCAAAGCTATCATTTAGAATTGAAGGGCAGATAAAGAGCTTCACAGATAAGAAAAAACTAAAGGAATTCATCACCACCAAACCAGTATTATATAAAATGCTGAAAGGTATTCTTTAAGAAGAGGAAGAAGAAGAAAAAGGTAAAGATAAAAATTATGAACAAATACATATCTATGAACAAGTAAATCTAAAAATCAAGTGAATTAAAAATCTGATGAACAGAATAAACTAGTGAATATAATAGAATCAGGGGCATAGAAAGGGAGTGAACTGATAATTCTCAGGGGGAAAGAGGTAAGGAGGGGTGAAGGGAGAGACTGGACAAAAATTGTATACCTATGGATAAAGACAATGGGGGGGGGGGGAAGGGGGAAAAAGGGGGGGGGGGCCCGGATAGGGGGGACAATGGGGGGGGGGGGAAGAAGAACAATTGCAATAATCTGAACAATAAAGATTTATTAAAATAAAAAAAGGCCTGAAATAAAATTGGCAGCTACAAAACCAGGCAGAACAGCAGTTCAGAGCCTAGATTTTGAAGGTTCAATTATCTGAGTTAATATCATGACTTCATCCTTATTCGTAGTGTGCTACAATAAAAAAGTTATAGAAATAAATTCAGCTAAATTTCTTTGAACAATTCTAGGAAAATGCTAACTACTGATGAATCATAATTACCAACATCATCCTCATCACTATCACTATAATTCTTCATTCACTCTTACTAATACTCTTCTTAATCAATCAATCAACTTTTTAAAATGAGAGATTTAAAACATAAAGCAAGTATGTGCTAATAGAACTACATGTAAGGCCAAGATTTTAGACCCATAATAGGGTAGAACAATTACTATATTCATCCAGGATTCCTTCATAGTCATCATCTTGGAATCCATAACTTGGTCTCAACTTAAACACCTAGCCTTATAAAATGTCAGTGATAAATTATAATTAAATATCTCTTAAAAAATAAACAGCCAATAGTATATATGACCACTCTCAGAGGGAACCAGTAGCAAAGAAGGAGAGAGGGAGTCCTCATTTCTTGGTTGAGGTTTTTCTCCCTAAACATGAAATGCAACAATAACTAAAGCCTTAAAATATATTTTAAAATATCATCATGTGATACCCTAGAGTTGCCTTAGAAATATAAACAAACAAATATCTAAAAGTTATTTAGAGATAAGTTTGTCTGTCCTTAAAAACTAAGATTACACATTTCATATGATTTTTTTCTTTCCACCAGTGCTTGCTGGACACCATCCTTCATTACCCTCCAATCCATTTAGAGAAATCAGGGTGATATATTAAATCATATAAACAGTACATGTGCCAGGATCCCTATGGAACTCTCTGACTTAGTCTGTTTGCCCTGGAATTATCATTCTTGGGCTTCTAAGGGGTCAATGTGAAAACCAATTGGATCTTTGTTAAATCCCTTTTAAGATCTTCAGAGTCTGAAGAGGCCAAATAGGAAACCAGGGTCACCTAGTTAAGCTGACTCAGTCACTTTCTTTAGGTTATGGGACTGTCCAGTCTGCATATTCTTCTCCTCATCTTTATAATTGTCACTCCTTAGACTCAATTTGGTATGACCTCTGTATCTACCAGTAGATACAAAAATTGAAGACACTAAGATAAAACAGATAGAGACTTGCACCACCAAACTAGAAGGTAAAGAAATTTTTACAAACCTGTTCCTCATTTTTTTTCACCTGTGTTTTCAAATCCAGCATATGAAGGTATTTGGGAGAGATAATTATTGCTTCCTTTTTCATATTCTATCTACCTTTGGAGAAAGACTTTGGCAGATTCTGCATTCTCACCTTAGACTTACTGAGGAATCAACAAAGAGACCACTTGGAGAATGGGCCATTTGTCCCCTATAGTTATGAGGATACTGGATTGGGGCTGGGTCCTATTGAGGAATCTAGCATAAGATAGAGGTTTAGAGCTACAGTGTTCTGCTGTCTTGACTCACCATGCAAATACAGAAGCTGGGATTTGAGAGTGAGTATATGTTTCTCACTGACCACATGTGCAACACGTAGGAGAGAGCTAGGAAATCTTATGCGCTATCTGAAAATGTGTGTATTTAACATGTGTCATAGGTAATCCTAATGCAAATGTTCTGCCCAACTATCTAAAATAATGTTGTGCACTGTAGACATGTATAAATATGTGTGTATAAATGTGTGTAAGAATCCATACTTTATCCTTTTGCTTTCCTGTATTCTTATATATCTTTCCTGAGTCCATCCTTTAAGACTTAAAGGTCATTTACTCCTTAAAGATGTTACTAATCACTCCTCAATATGCCCTAGATGAATCTATCTCCAGAGTATCTTGAACCTCTTTTTCTTACGGCATTTGTTCCTTATATTATCTAATTTATTTACATACCTAGCTTCCAACCAGACTCTGAACTTTTTGGAGACAGTAACTCTACTTTGTTCATTTAAATATCTCTAGGGCCAAGCATAGTAAGTAGTACATGATATATAAATAAATGTTTAGCCAATGAAAAATTTAGCAAATGACCTTTTCCTTTTTGAGGTCTTTGAGATTAAAGAAATTTACATTCAGTACTATTTCTTCTATGTGATTATTTCCCTTAAGCATTTTTCCATTTTCTAATTCTCTAGGTCACCATGTTAGAATAAAGTATGAAGGTAAGAATATTGCATGTGTGCCAGGAGAAAGGGGCAAACTATTGAAATATGAGGAGCCTCTAATAAGATCAATCAAGTAGGAAAGAAACAGAATACTAAATCAAGAATGCATTCTAACATCTAGCTCATTCACTTAGGAATAAACTGTCCACTCTGGATTCATACACTTTCAGGTTATAAATATCTATTTATAACCATATCCATATTCATTCTCAGAATTTTATATGGATTAGAAAAGACTGAGTTGAGAATGGCTGAGATAATAACTATGATTCAGCATAAACATCAATTATATACAAGACTAACTACAGTGTACAGTTCCAATACCTATCTAAAATTTTTCTTACCAAAGGGCAGGTTAATGACAGAAAATGAGAATAGTCAAGAAATTATCATTTCTGTTTACTGTGTTCTGAATTTTTCTTATTTTAGAATCTAAATCCTATTGATATGTCTCTGTTGTCTACACACTTTCTTATTTCATATAGTTTTGTATAAAGGTGATTACTTCCTTATATCAAGCTCCTTATTAAAGAAAATTCTTATCAATAAGTAATTGTCTGAAGTTAACATTTCTGTCCCATGTTTTCTGTTAACTGCATTTTAAATCGTTTGCCTACTTTGCTGGCTAAGCACCTGCCACCATATACTTTTAGCTCAGTCAGGAAATCTTTTTCATTTGCTTTGTTCTAGAACACAACTCCTCATCTATGTGTTTCTTGCCATTCTTCCCCATTTCTGTGCTCTACTCACACAATAGAGATAAGAACTCACTTTCTTTTTGTCAGGAAACCTAAATTCCAGATACATAAAAAACATGGCCACCATGGTATTTCTTGTAAAAGTCTATTAAATGATAATTTCATCCTTATTAAATATGCAAACTATATCAGGCAAAGCAGATGTACTGATGTGATATTTGCCTTTTGAGATCAGCCAGCCGGCTTATTTGTTCTGACACCATAATTTGAAAGTTGTTAACCAGTAAAAATGTTTATATATAATTCACTGTAAAATGGGACACCGGCAACAGAATTATAGGGATACTACATTATAGTTACTAGTGACTAGACAGTAAAAGTGAGCTGCCCCTTTTAGAAGGCAAATCAGGCAGTGATGTATAGCCAAGGTCAAAACGTATGACTCTGAAGGTCAAAAGACCAGGTTTAAAGGCCTGGAGTCAGAGATGATAGAGATGACCATGGTATTCATGGAGATGGAAATTCACCAGCCATATGAACCTCCACTTCTAACACTCCTCAGGACAGCATGATTTACAATGGCATGTTGAGTTCTCACACTAGTCATAGTGGTTATGACTTAGCAAATTCAGAAAGCCTAGCCAAACACAGCCTTCCTCTTTTCTCTTGCCATGCTTCTATGATCTCATTTTAGGCTTCTCTTTATAAGAGCACACTTACAATAATTCAAATCAGCAGGTAATCCGCATGTAAAATAAAACATCTGAGTCTGAGATCTAAGATGATTTCTTTTCTAAAAGGGCAAAAAGGAAAACTCCACAGTCCTGTCAGCCCTCCGTTAATGAGTGCGGAGTTCACAGCTCCAGGTTCTGTAAAACTCATTTAGATGTGGCACCAAGAACCAGGCTGTATTAAAGATCTGAAACATGAACAATAATTAAGATAGCTCAGTGCCAACTCCTTTTTATCTTTAACTGCTGCTTACCTTTCATTTACAACAAATACTAAAAGGTCATCAAAACTCATTTTATAAAAGTGCATTATTTGTGCTTCCAACATTTTTCCTTTAAAATAAAGATAGCAATAAGGGCTGAGAACAGGATTTGGCCACAGGGACAGGAATAGCCCGAGGAGGCCCAAATGCAGGCTGCACAGTGCAGTGTATACTCTGAAAATATTTTTAGAATCACACCCTACACATCATTTAGCAGTAATGCTCTTACTAAGAGGAGACAATGTTTATTATCTCCCACTTCAGCCACTTTCTACCTATAAAAACTTGAAAAAGTATCTTCTTAGAGCCTTGATTTTCTCATCTATAAAATAGGGGGAGGGAAATGTCCAGTATTCTTTGCCCTAGTATTTTCTTCTTAGGATTATTATGTTGATCAAGTGAATGAAATCATATGGAAGTGTTTAAGAGAGTTATTGACTACACTAACAGGTAATATGTAATATTTCTATTATTTAACCCTTCTCTAACTTCCATTTTTGTCCTCATAAAAAATGGTTTCTATTCCATTGGAGGGAATCTGTTTGAGAGTCTTCAGTAGAGGAGAAGACTTGGGGCTGGTTCATCCATAACCTTCTTGTGATTAATGAAGAACATGTGTGAAGTCATCTATGTGGAAAGTTACTAGTGACTAGTTAGTAAAGGTGAGCTGAGTAATATGAAGTTACATTTTTGGGGGTTTTATATAAAAACTAGAGGCCTGGTGCATGAAATTCGTGCAAGGGGAAGATGTGTCCCTCAGCCCAGCCTGCACCATCTCCAGTCTGTGACCCCTCAAGGGATGTACAACCGCCCATTTATGCCCAGTCCAGGTAGGATCAGGCCTAACCAGGAAGTTGGACATCCCTCTCACAATCCAAAACTGCTGGCTCCCAATTGCTCACCTGCCTGCCTTCCTGATTGCCCCTAACCGCTTCTACCTGCCAGCTTGATCATTTCTAACCACTCCCCTGCCAGCCTGACTGATGCCTAACTGCTCCCCTGCCAGCCTGTTTGCCCCTAACTGTTCCCCAGGCCTGGTCACCCTCAACTTCCCTCCTCTGCCAGCCTGGTCAACCCTAACTGCCTTATCCTGCAGGCTTGATCACCCCCAACTGCCCTCTCTTGTAGGCCTAGTCCCTCCCAATTGCCCTCCCCTGCTGGCCATCTTTGGTGGCTATCTTGTATCCACATGAAGGCAGTCATCTTTGACCACATGGGGGCAGCCATCTTGTGTGTTGGAGTGATGGTCAATTTGCATATTATTCTTTTATTAGATAGGGTTAGATAGGATAGAGACCTGATGCATGGGTGGGGGCCAACTGGTTTGCCCTGAAGGGTGTCCCAGATCAAGATGGGTGTTTCCTTGGGGTATGGGACAGCTTGGGTGATGGGCCTGTGGTGGTTTTCAGGCTGATCATGTCCACCGGTGATCCAAGCAGAGACCCTGGTATCTGGGATTTATCTTCTATAATTGAAACTATGTAGCCTTGAATAGAGCCATGCCTCCTGCTCGCTCCATGGTGGCAACCATTTGTTGGGATTTATTTATCTTCTATAATTGAAACTTTGTAGTCTTAAGCAAAGGCCAAGGCAGGCCAAGGCAGGCCAGGGCAGGCAGAAAGCTTGGCTTCCTCCATTGCTGGGGAAACCTAAACCTCCTGCTTTCTCCATGGCTGCAGCCATCTTTGTTGGGTTAATTTGCATACTCGCTCCTGATGGGCTGGCAGGTGGTGCCTTGTGGGTGTAGCAGAGATATGGTCAATTTGCATATTACTCTTTTATTAGATAGGATGTCTATATAAAAAAAATAGAACTGCGTGACATAAAAATTGTTAAATGGTTTCTAATTTGAAGTTGAAATTAAATTCTAAATCTTCATTCAACTATTGCCATCACCACTATGAATACTTAGAAAGGGGACTAATAATTATTTTACCACATGTAAATATTAGCTATTATTATTAAATCATTATCATCTGTAGCATTAGTACTGCCACTCCTACAGGTATTAACTAAATACTTAATATGTAGAAAGCATCTGTCACAAATTTTATAGCTATTATCTCATTAAAACAACAGAAAAATCTTAGGCGGTATGTGTTTTACAGAAAGAACATAAGTGATTTCTTTCTTTGGTCAGTAAGTGGCAGTACCCGACTCAGATCTCACTGGTATTAAAGATAGGTATGTAACCTGCTGAGAAGTCCCCTACATGTAGAAAAGCATTGGTATTATGCTATGGAGTGGCACTGGGTGCTCCCGGAATGTAAAGTGGAGGTCTGGTTTTGACTCTCTAGACATGTACACAATATAGTAAATTATACACAAGTTCTCTCAGTATCTGTGAAACAGGGACTATAAAGTGGTCCCTGTAGGCAAAGAAATGAGCAGACTACATATAAAATCATGTCCAAGCTTCCAAAGGACAGTTTAATTCCCTGAATGTAATACTTCTAGGTTAAAAATAAGTTTTCATTTTGACACCCAAAATAGTACTAAATGAAAAATCACATCCCAATAATGTTCGGACCATAATTACATTATTTTAGGGAGGAATTGTATGTTTCCCTTGATATACATTTGTATGTTCTTACTTTTTAGTGAAAATTTTAACAAACGTATTATAAAATTCCGGCTTTAAAGGGAGGCAGAAAGATTTCCCAAATGGCCCTAAAACTTGCCTTATGGCTGTTTTATTTGCTCAGGATACTTTTGGATTCTCTATCTCTTATTGCACTATTTAACATGCATATTTGGCTCACTTCTTCTAATGAAGATGGTAAGCCTTTGAACAAGCATCTTTGGCATAATAAAGACTGGTACATTTTAATTACTGTGAAATGTGACCATTGATATATCTTCACAGCCATAAGCCTAACCATTGAAGTAGGATTATCAAGAGAAAGTTTAACAAAACCTAGATTTTTATAAAAACAATTTCATTGAAGGTCAGTAAACACATCATAATTCTAAGGTTTGCTTTTAGCCAATTTGCCCCACTTAGTGAAAAAGTGTATCCCCTTTTGGGGAATTTGTTCCACCTGAAACCCAAAAGTCATGCTCATCTAAAGTCCTTCATTTTAGAAGAT
The DNA here is from genome assembly GCA_011751065.1 of Lasiurus cinereus. Lineage (NCBI taxonomy): Eukaryota > Metazoa > Chordata > Mammalia > Chiroptera > Vespertilionidae > Lasiurus > Lasiurus cinereus. The sequence continues at coordinate 13,262,421 of JAAGEH010000480.1, forward strand.
GCTAAGACTATCAGCAGCTTTGCAAATATACACAGATGATTTGGGCAGCTCTTCCCACTAGGGATAAGCTGTATTTTGGAAATAAATGCAGAAGTCTTCATTGACCCATGATACAAACAAGTGAAAAATGATTGTTCTTTGAAGTCAAGCGATATTTTCATGTAGATTTTTACTCTGACTTGTAAGAAAGGGAACAGACCTTGGCAAATACAAAAGAAGCTACATTTACATACTGCTTCCAGCAAATCCTGAGAATGAAAAATCACCACAAGAATATAAAGCATGCATACCACTATCCTATCATAAGCACTGCAATCAAACTGACTGCTCAGCAACCCACAGAGAAGTCAAATATGCACTTCAGAGAAACATCTTTGGTCATGCCTCCAAGTAGTCAAATGAACCAAACTGCCTGACATTTTCCATTCACTTTCCACTTTGGTGTTTTTTTTCCAAAGTGCTTATTTCTCTAGATAGACTTTGTTATATCCTCTTCTTGGGAAGTCCACATCCTACTCACAATGTAAGGACTATCTTTTTTCCATATACTCCATCTGAGTTTTAATAAATAAACGTATAATTAAACAAACTTTCTACTTAATAATTATACCAATAACTGCTATGGTGTGAATGTTTGATCCTCTCAAAATTCATGTGTGGAAATCCTAATGCTAATGTGATGTTATTAAGAGGGAGGACCTTTGGGAGGTGCTTAGGTCATGAGAGCAGAAACTTCATAAATGGAATTAATTATTTTATAAGAGACCTCAGTAAGCTCCCTAGCCTCTTCCTCCATGTGAAGACACAAAAAGCGAGAAACCTGGAATAGGGTCCTTACCCAACCATGCTGGCACCCTGATTTCAGATATCCAGCCTTCAGAATTGAGAGATCTCTATGTTTATCGGCTACCTGGTCTGTAGAATATTGTGATACTAGCAGCCGTGCTCAAATAGAGTAAAGCAATAACTAAAACGAAAGTACTAACAAAAATTCATTTTTTTCATTTCTGGCATGTTCTGGCATTTTGTATGTTATCTATAACAATCCTCACAATTCCCTAAACCAGCAAGTTTATGATCCTCTTGTTACAGGAAAGGAAATTGAAGCCATGGAAATTTCAGTAACTTGCTTAGATCAAGCTGTATACAGCAGAATTAGGTCTTCCCCGATTCAAAAACTCTTGTTCCTTTAAAGGTGCTGCATTGACTCTATACAGATAATGCCTGAGTAAGGAGACAAGGTCTCGAGCTGTACCTGGGCAAGGTTCTTCTTAACTTGGAAATACCAAGTAGATTTTTAAAAATTAAAAAAAAAATTCCTGCCGAAACCGGTTTGGCTCAGTGGATAGAGCACAGGCCTGCGGACTGAAAGGTCCCAGGTTTGATTCCGGTCAAGGGCATGTACCTTGGTTGCGGGCACATCCTCAGTAGGGGGCGTGCACGAGGCAGCTGATCGATGTCTCTCTCTCATCGATGTTTCTAACTTTCTACCCCCCCTCCCTTTCTCTCTGTAAAAAAATCAATAAAATATATTTTTAAAATATTTCCTTTAATCTTATTAAAAGGGGTTTTAAAAAATACTGCAAATTACATACACTATTACTGCATTAACCAAATAGTTTGTTATAATATACAAGAGGCCTGGTGCATAAAATTTGTGCATATATGGGGGTCTCTCAGTCCTCTCCAATCCAGGATTGTTCAGGGGAGGTCTGCTGGTTTAGGCCTAATCCTGCACACTGGCAGTAGGACATCCCTCTTGCAATCTGAGAGCATTAGCTCCTAACTGCTTGCCTGCCTGCCTGATTGCCCCTAACTACCTCTTCCTGCTGGCCTGATCACCCCTAAATGCCCTCCTCTGCCACCCTAATCACCTCTAACCACCTCTGCCTCAGCCCCTGCCACCATGGTTTTGTCCAGAAGATGTCTGGTCTAATTAGCATATTACCCTTTTATTAGTATAGATTACAAGTATATCTTATAAGTTGATGTTTCATGTGGTCCATCAATTCATAATCATTCAGAAACTTATTTGATCAGTGTCTTGATCCTGCTATATTTGATGTATTCTTCAGCCTCTCTCTTGTTCTGTTTTGTCAGGTGCTTACATGTATGAATGATACTTTTCTACTATGGTTTCACATAAAATAATTTTAATTTTTATCTGAGCTTTGTTTGTTTGTAAAATAACTGTAGAGTTCATTATCCCTCTCCATCAGTCTGTTTGCTGCTTTCTCATTACACCTCCCCTACATTTTACCCTCCATATAGTACACAAACATCTATTCTTGTTTTCATAAGAGAAAGAAAGTGACACTTCCTCTGCTGCTACCATGGCTCTTGATGGCTCCGCTGCATGTCCACATACTCCTCTCCATCTTGCATGGTTCATGCTTGGCTACTGGCTCAGCTGCAGCTGCCTATCAGCAGATTTCCTCTGGTAACCACTTTCCCCAGTTTTTTTTACAAACCATTAGTTGAATTCAGAAAGCAACACTAAAAGCATTCCTCTGGAGGGTGGAATGGGTTCTATTGTTCACCTTTTAATCTACTCTGTGAACAATATAATTTTCTGTTCATTTTCCCTTGAGAAATCACATTATTTAAGATAGAAACAATTGGTTTTCTGGCAGAGGACTTCTTTGACCATTCTTTGCAAAAATGAAACAAATCCAGATTTTTATTTGTGTTCTAATATTATCCCCCAAACTATTCTGGAAATGTGTTGATGAGTCATTTCTGATGATGTAGCAATTCATATGTTATGAAAAGTCATGTTTGCCAAACTTCAGGTAAATAAAAAAATTTCCTGAAATGTTAGAAAATTTCAAAGATGTTGATCTGAATACAATGGATTAAATGTTAAGTTCATTTGAAATGTATTATATTATACATTAACCATCAAGAAGTACAGCCTGACTTATTACTACATAACCAATGTTCATAATGGAAAATTTGCTTATATCTTCAGAGATTTGAAAACTAAAAGTGACATACCATAAATAACATACCACAAAAAACATACCATTAAAAAAGAGCTAAGGAGTAAATTCAATGAAATAAAAGAACAAATTTGACCTCTAATTCAGGTAACAGATTATTCAAGTATGTACTGTTAGAATAAACCACACAATACAAGTTTAGAGGAGATAATAGTAGATCTTATCATCTGGATCTTTGTTAAGCACAAAGATGTGATTATTACAGACAGACCTTTCATATTTCAGATGATTAAAAACAATTTTGAGGCTGAGCGAACAACATGAATAACTCCACAAAGGGGAATATTATTTTGAATACAATAAAGGATTCAATGAATTGTTCACTGGTTTTTGACAAAACATCATTTTTGATGACTAGTGGAGCATGAGCTATGCATGAGAGAGAAAAAACTTTACCTAATTCACCCAAAATATCATGTTCCCCAGACATTTATTGCTTCACATCACTTTAAAGCAAAGAAATTATTGTTTGAAAGATCCGTGTGCTTGAAAATTGTCATTCAACTTGTTGGGATGTCCAATGTTAATTCTGAAAACAAAAACAAAAACCCACCTTTCTAAAAACAGGTTCACACTAAGAAGAAAATAATGCAGAATTTTGAATTCAGTTGCTTCAACTCCAGATATGTTAGTAGAGCAATAGTCTACAGCAGAGGACATTTTTTTCTGCATTTGGAAATTGTTAGTTTTCCTAATGATGAGTTAATAATCAACACCTTAGTATGTGAGTAGCAAGGTTTAATGCAGGACTTTGTATAGCTTGACTTTTCTCAACTGTACTGTACTGGGTCATTAGAATTGCAGCTGGGAAAGAAGAAATCAATTGGATTCCTCAATTAATTCTCTGTGTGGTTGGCTTCCCAAGGAAAACTAATGCTCTTTCAGCTTATCTAAGTAAAAGCCAGTCAACACTTCACATTGTGCTCAACACTGCATGCTGAGAAAAAAGAACTTGTATCTATATTTTAAAAGGCCAGTGGCTGTGACGCCATAACGACCAAACTACTCATCACCAGGAAGTGCAAGGAGCACCTCTCGGTCCCTCCTCCTGGCCCGAAAATTGCTCCGGTGGTGGGGCGGGGCTCACAGCTCCTGATGCACAGAGGGGCTGGTGGTTTGTGCAGTAAGGCAGGGCTAGCAGCTCTCACATTAAGGTGGGGCTCACATGGCGAGGTAGCTTGCAACAGTGAGCTACTTGCATAGGGTGGGTCTGGGGTCCAAAACTCCATGACATATTTAAAGAAACTCAGTGAACTCACTCATTGTCAGTTGAATCCTGGATCTCACCTCTGCTTCTACAATCATCTGGTCTACAAATTCTCTGTTAATAGCTAAACTTTATATTTGAGAACCCAAAGGTCTAGAATATATTTTAAAATTTTTTTAAATATTCTTAGATCTGAGAAAATTTTCTTTTAAAACAAACACTAGGGAGGCAATGGTTTAAATATCTGGAGGATGTAATAAAAATTTAAAATGTGCTTAACTCAAATCATCTACATTTGTAACCATCAGATGCCACTGTGGAGATTAGATAGTCTCTAACAGGAAAATTGTCATTATATCCACATCAGAGAAAAGCTTTAAATAATATTTTCTCAGTGAAATTACTTAAATTTCAATCTTATTGTCATTGTCATTTTTTACTACAGGCAGTCCTCGGGTTATGTCAGACTCAATGTACTTTGTTTTGCGGTAATGTTGCCATCTCCCATTTATTTATAAAATAAAAAGTTCTGTTATTTCAACATATGTACATATGTGCTTTATGTTTCTTATTATTTATTTACCACAAGTAAAGATCAGGAATTTTTATCTTTCTTGTAAATTTTTTTACTGTTTCGCTTCATTACTGCTGTGTATATGCTCCATGTGAGTGACGGAGGTGCTTATGTAGGTGGGTTCTGACTTATGGTGAAAATTGGGTTACCTCACACTGTAGGAATGGATCTCCAACATAACCCAAGGGCCTACTGCATACATTAAAATATAAAACTAGTATTTTACCAATATTTACAATCCCTTTATCATGAAGTATTTTTAAATAAAAGCAAATATACTTTATAGTAATATAATTTATCAAAAATTATTATTCTCTCCCTTTAAAAATAATAATCCTATGCAATCTATATTTATCATTAATTTTACCAAAGCACCAAACGTTAACAGGCAAATACTTGCCTCTAAAATATATGATGTGTCAAAATTTATTTTTTTTCTCCCCAAAACAAAAATACTCTCTAGATAATAAATTTTAAACAAATTAACAAAGAAAAAAAGGAATGAATCTCTGAATACTTACTTATCTTTTAATTACAAAGTTGCAAGGAAGCCATGAAATGCTTTCTCAATGAGAAGTCACCAGAATCATGACATAGTAAAGAATTATTTTAGAAAATGTCATGCCATAAATACTTTCCTACCTTTGAATTTACCAAAAGTGGTCATTTATATAGATAAATCTTCCCTCTTTTATTATGCAGTACTTTTTTGAGGAGTCAGAACTCAAAGAGAAAAGAAAGAGCATTGTTATATGACTGGAACAACTGAAGATCTTCACAGATATGGAAAAATGGGGTCAAAGATCATAATAATGGGAAGAGGAAACAAGGAAAAAAATCTGTTCTGAACTCTGCTTCTATGTAGAGAACTTTAAAATGTGATGATAAAGGGTGAAATATCTGACAACATAGCTTCCTGTAGGTGAGTTAGAAGTTCTCCAAGATTATCCTGTTCAGAATATAAGAAAAACAGTAATCCATTGAAAAATACAGTTTTAGTCCAATATGTCAAGTTACTTTAATTAGTAGGACATATATATTGTTTTACTTTCAAAGAAGGACAAAGATATTTCCTGTTAGCAATATATTAACTAATTTATATGTAGAGATCTCTAGAAGAACCAAACTATAAAAAGGAATATCTACTCTCTCATTGACCAAAGATGATAATATTGTCAAGGATATACTATATTTTTCCAAAGTAGAATACTAAACATGTTATACAACTACTAGTGCCCTAGAGCACAGACTTGTGCTCATTGAAAGGAAATTAATTAGAAGGTGGCCAGCAGGGTGGGAGTAGCTAAGATGGGCCAGAAACCCTGAAGCCAACCTCCTGAGTCCTTCCCCAAACTGGCCACACCTGGGGTGGCATGTGTTGTGACATGGCCAAACAGCCCCTGTGTGCATAACCTTTAACTCCCCAACCCTGGGCCAAACTTGTCCCGGAACAGGGTAAGATAACAGAACATTCCCCTCAGCCAGTAAATGTCTCTTAAAATTTTACACTGCTCTTAGGATAACTCCTCCAGGCAGCTGTGCTAACTGCAAATATTCGCTTCTGTAGACAATGCTTGTGATAGAGCTATAAAACCAGCCATCTTCAAGACCTCGGGACTGCAGTTCTACTTTGCATAGGTTGGCTGCAGTCCCTGCACAGGAATAAAGCTCAAATTTCCATCTCTAAAACTCTGTGTCCCTGATACCAAGGAGCCAATCAGAAAGTGCCAGGCTAGCATAGGTCGGGAGGGATATAAAAGGAGGGACTGCCCCTCCATCGGGGCTCTCACCAAGGCATTTGCTGGCTGCTGCGTCAGTCTCGATTTGAGAATAGATTCAAATCTGTAATAAAATTTGCTTGTTTGATCAAATTGATTTTGGTGGTCTATCTTTTGGGGACTCACTCCGTAACAGCATGGTGGCTCGAAGAGCATCTGTGGAGTGAGCAGGGTCCCTCCAGTAGGTGGGGTCCCTTGGCCTGGCCTGCAGGGATAGGGCCAAACTGGTTCTCCAACATTCCCCGAGAGAAGTCCTAGATTGTGAGAGGGTGGTTCTCTTGAGTGATGCACCCCAGAATCAGGTTCCCTCCTCTCTGATTCTGGGGTGCATCACCCGAGAACCACTGCTGCTAAGTCACCACAACGCAGCAGCTCCTGCACTGAGCGTCTGGTTCCTAATGATCAATGCACATCATAGCTACCAGTTGGAGTGCCTGCCCCCTGGTGGTCATTGCATGTCACAGCTACTGGTTGGATGGTCATGTAGCCTTTTATATATATAGATATCACTTATGTATGTTCATTGTACCCTATTAGTCTGCATTATGTTGCCTTAAATACCCAAACATCTCAAAAACCTATTATGGAAGAGTCTTAACCCACTATCTAAATGAATCAAGCTCATCATTAATTTACATCAAATAAGCATATATGGTTTGTAAAATATTTGTTAGCTCTTCACATGATTTCATGAAGATAGTTTCCAATAAAACATAGTACATTGAGTTTCAAAAGCTGTTAGAAAAATATTTATAGGCACTAGAACCATTAGATTATTTCTTTCCTTCAGCATTATCTTATGCCCAGCTAAGATGAAAAGATATTAGAATTGCTACTCCACTACAGTGAATTAGGTTTAAGTATTAATAGTGAAAGATCTGAGCTCTAACATATTCTGGGAAATCTATAAATCCTGCTCTAACAGTAAGTTGCTACATGAGAGAACTATAAATGCATGATTTTATACTATGTAGATTATTCAAATGAAAAATATATCCAGCTTATATAGATCCATTCTTATGAGAAGCTCAGCAGACATAAGGATATTTGGAGCCCTATTCTCCCAGTATAGTATAAGATACTCACTAAAGATCAATAAAGAATTTAGAAATTGCATTATTTAATTAGGGTTATTAGGATGGCACTGAATACACAGCAGCCATAATATTCTAAGAGTTCTGTAAAATACTGAAATAGTTAATGCATCTTTTACATGTGTTTTTGTTTTGTTTTGTTTCAAACAAGATATATTTTATAAACCAGGAGAATCCAATAAATTCCTTATGTGACAACTTTTACATTATCCAAACCCTCTTCCAGAGTGGTAGCTTTTAACAGTACTATTTTTCTTGTCTTATATTCTTTATTTAATTTAATTAAAATTCACTAATGTTACTTAAATTTTATAATCATTTTTAGTTATTCAAATATCTAGTCTATTTTTCTCTGTCTCTAAAATGATACTAAGATAGACACATTTTTTAAAATAGTACATTAAATGTTACAAGACTAATACATGACTATTAAAATATCTTATTTAAGAAGTCATACTTAACAGAGTCATTTCTATAGAATATTTTCCTTAATATATATGTAACATGAAATTTATTTGCCTGCAACCGTGCTGGCTAAAGTGAGGTAGTAAACAAGACCTGGCCCACAATCTGGTGATCCCTGATAAAAGCTGAAAAATGAATTTAACTAATCAATATCCCTAAGCTAAATAAAAAATAATTCTTAGAAAATATTAGTCTTAACATTAATGTGGTATTTATCCCTTAAGAATGTGAACAGGAGTTTTTTTTTTAATACTTTTAATAATTTAATGGCCTTTGCTTTAGACATATTTTAAAAGAGAACCAGAGCATAAAGCAAAAGAAGAGCCTTTCTCCTGGTGTGTGTATGTGAGTGTGTTCACAACAGTCATAAAGTTGTTAGAAATTGCCAGGTTGGATAACAGACAAACTGAATTTGGCAATGACTCTCTTTTTACTATGCTTGGATTTTTTTTAGTTGAAGCAACTATGATTCATAAAAGAATCAATTTTGTGGAACTTACGAGATAAAAATGTCTACAGAAAATATAAAAACAGACACATATAAACTTTATAAAGAACCTTAAAACTCATGAAAACCTTTTTTGTTTGATCTTAGTCATTTTGAAGATTCCCCATCACTTTGATACTAAATTTGATAGATGAGATAAAGTTATCTAAGTTCACTAGTGTTTATTGCTGTAAGTCTAATAAAAAAAAACTGGCAAGTTTTATCCATAACAATTACTCCATAATAATGTATTTTAATTTATTTTAAAACTACATTTTACAAAGCAAATTTTTTTTCTGCAAAGTAGCCTAAAAACTTTATGCAAAGTTTATTTTATAACAGTTAAAAAAGCAGACTTAATTTCCCAGTTATACTCCAACAACCGTAAACCTACTTTTGTCCACCCTTGTGTACAATAACATAACTATATAATAATATATTCATATGCACTATAACTATTAATAACTATACAATGTACATAATATAATTTTATAACATAACCTACTTTTATTCAATTCACTAAAGTATAGATTTCTAAGCCAAATGCAACATTCAGAAATATATTATTTTGCTAACTTTTATAATTTCAGAAAACATTAGCAATCTTGACCTTATGGAACACAATAGATAATATTTTAAAGTTGGAACATTGTGATAGCTTCAGTTCACATATATTATACTGATTTTAAAATATGTTCAAAGTCAGAAAGAGTTCATACATGATGAAAGTCACACCGATTATAATAGATCCAGAAGTAGATGTAAGATCAACCACTCATTTATTCCTCAAATATGACCATTAATGAATTAGACATTGGTCTCATGAAATGTACATTCGAATAAGGAAAGACAGAAAATAAAAGAGACAAAAAGAAAGCAAATTACATTTTATGTTAAGTAGTGATAAGAAAAAGTTCAAATGACAGACTGGGATGGGGAGTGCGGGTGGGGGTGGTGGTGACAGAAAAGAAGAGAGAAGCATAACTAGAAGCAAAATGTAGAGAATTCAAAGAACAGAAGTTTTTATTTTAAAAAATTATAATTTTCTCAAAAATATTTTAAAAGTCCAAACAGCTATTAAATTTAATAAGTAAAGCAGGAATTTCCATGTATACAAAAACTCAGAAAATTTACCTCATACATGCCCCTTCTTGGAAGATGAACTCCAAGTAAAAATGAATAAGCCAAGAAAATGGAAGTCTAGATGGCTCCAACGCAGCAGTGCGGTAAATGAAAATCTCAGCATGAGAGCTATGCCATGATCTAGAAAGAACCTTCCAGACTAGTACAAAACAAACAAACAAACTAACAAACAATAAAGCACCTCTGGAAGAAAGGCTTCTAGAGGTCCAGCAGTTTAGTAACTAGAAGATATTATTGAGAACTCAGAAAAAATCTTAAGCAGAAAAGGCAAATTGTGGAAGACAAAAAGTGCAATTAGAGGTATGCAAGATATTCATGGTTCAAATACAAAGCAAAATAAAAATGTTACATTGTTTTGCGTATTTGATGATATGAAAGAAAGGAAAATATTATTGAGGATTTATGGCCTAATGGATCTGGTATTCATTACATAGAGAAAAAATAAAATCCCAACATACCACTCAGGCTGGTCTTAGAGTACTTTTAAGATCATTGAGGCAGTTTGAAATCATACTTAAACATTATTTGACATTCCTCCCATCATTAGGTAAGATCTACGTCCCCTATCCTAGCCTTGATTCTGGGTCAGCCATTGTGACTCCCACTTAACCAAGAGAATGTGGAAGATATGGCATTGAGTCATCCCTGAGGCTAGGATATAAAAGAGCACATAGCTTCCTTCTCATTCTCTTTGGATACTTACCTTTGGAGACTTGAGCCACCACATAAAGAGTCCAAGTATTCTGGAGCTTCCATTCTGTGAGGAAGCCCAAGCCACATGGAGAGACAAAGTCTAGATGATCTGACTGACAGTCCAGTTGAGATCACAGCATCATCTAACATCAACCTCCAGATATCTGTGTGATAACCTTTGAAATAACTCTACTTCCAGTCACCAAAGAAACTCCATATGAGATCATCCAACTAAAATGTGTCAGTCTTTGAGTCTGTTAAACTGGGGCCCCAGACACTGTGGGGTAGAAACAGGTTGTCCCTACTGGACGATGGCTGAATTTCTAACAATGGAGTCTGTGAGATTAATAAAATTCTTATTTTATGCTACTATGTTTTTGGATGGTTTTTATGCAGCAATGGGTAACTAGTACACTGTATCTGATTTAAGCTGATTAAATATATTTACAAAATTGAACAGGAGAATAATAGCAAAATAAAAATATCAAACATTGGAAAAAGGAGAGAGGATAATGGACCAGTATAAGTGAGCAAAAACTTTATTTTATACTAGAGGTCTGGTGCATGACATTCATGCACTGGGGGGGAAGGAGGTGGCCCCTCAGCCTGGCATGCACCCTCTCACAGTCCGGGAACCCTCAGGGGGGAAGATGTCTGACTGCTGGCTTAACCCACTTCAGGGGAGCAGGCTTAAGTTGGCAGTTGGATATCCCCGTTGAGGGTATTATTTCAGTGCTGTTGCAAAGGTGGGAGAGGCTCCCCTCTGCACTGGTCAAGCATGATCCTGGCTTGACTGAGAGGTGCTTCCCCTGTGAGAGTGCACTGACCACCAGGGGGCAGCTACTACATTGAGCGTCTTCCCCCTAGTGGTCAGTGCACATCATAGCACTGGTTGTTCTGCTGTTCAGTTGATTTACGTATTAGCCTTTTATTATACAGTGGTACCTCAAGATACGAGTTTAATTCATTCCGTAACCTTGCTCGTATATCAAGTTGCTCGTATCTCAAAGCAAATTTCCCCATTGAAATCAATTGAAATGCCGTTAATCCGTTCCAGCCCCCAAAATGCCACCCCAGTTGTTCTTGTTACCTGTTTTTGAATAAGAAAAATGTATTTATAAATGACAAATATTGTATAAAAACATAATAAAAGAGAATGTAAAGGAGTAAACTGGTTTTATAAAGTGTATTTACCTACTCGTTACACTCTTAATGCTACACTTTATCCCTACACTGAATGTAACTTAACTAATCTTCACTAAACTTAATTGCTACTGGTCTTTGCATTTTTGGCTGATTTCAAAAAAAACATGTCCAACGAGGTTTGCCTCTTCCTCCCTTTCAGAATGCTTCTGAAATGGGTGAGGCAAGTTTCATTGAACAGCTCTGATGCATGACCAGTAGCAACTTTTTCGGGGTGTTTCTTTTCCACGAAGTGTGACACCCTCTCCCACATTCCTAAGATCTCCTTTATCTCACTTGTAGAGATCTCCTCCACCTCTGGCTCCTCCTCGAAACCAATTTCTTGGAGAACCTCCACATGTTGCTGAGACTGCAACTCTTGTAACTCCTCCGTGGTGAGTTCCAGAGAGTCTCCTCGACGAGCTCATTCACGTCTCTCTCATCCACCTCCAGGCCCATGGATTTTCCCAGAGACACTATCTCCTCCTCCACTGGCACCTCGGGTTCGAATCCTTCCAAGATCCTTTCGGCTACGGCCTCAGGCCACAGCTTCTTCCATGCAGAGGTCAAAGTCCTCATTGTAATACCCAGCCAGGCCTGGTCAATAATTCTGAGGCATATCACGATGTTAAAGTGGTTCTTCCAGAACTCTCAAAGGGTGAGGTTTGTGTTCTCCGTCACCTCAAAGCAGCGCCGGAACAGGAAAAGATGTACAGCTTTTTAAAATTAGAAATCACCTCCTGATCCATGGGCTGCAGGATAGGAGTGGTGTTGGGAGGTAGATAGACAACCTTTATAAACTTGAACTCTTCGAGGAGGTCATCTTCGAGGTTCAGTGGGTGAGCAGGAGCATTGTCGAGGATGAGGAGGGTTTGCATGGTTAGGTTGTTTTCCTATAGATATTTCTTAACAAAAGGGCCGAAAACCAGGTTTACCCACTCCACAAAGAACTGCCTGGTGACCCATGCCTTCGGTTTGCCCTCTACATAACTTGCAGTTTATCTTTTAAAATCTTATGTGACTTAAAGACTCTGTGGTTTTCCGAATGGTATACGAGCAGAGGCTTGATCTTGCAGTCGCCACTTGCATTGGTGCACAGTGCGAGAGTTAGCCTATCCTTCATGGGTTTGTGGCCTGGCATTGCCTTCTCCTCTGCCATTATATTAAGTCCTATTCGTTCGGCATCTTCTTCCAGAAAAGCCCTGTCTCGTCACAGTTGACTTGCTGGGGGATATATCCTTTGGCTTCTATCAGTTCGGAAAAAGTTTTGAGGTAATCCTCAGCTGCCTTCACATCCGAACTTGCTGCCTCACCATGCCTGACGATGGAGTGAATGCCAGACCTTTTCCTGAAGTTATCAAACCAGCCTCTACTGGCTTTAAATGAGTCTTTCGATGCTTTGTCCATGGGAGTGCGTGGGGTCTGCTCCAGCAAATCACCGTAAATCACTCGCGCCTTCTCGCATATGATGCCCTGTATTAATGTATCTCCTTTAAGCTGCTTCTTCGTCACCCACACCATCAGTATATTCTCCATCTTTTCATGGAGAGAGCTACGGAGCTTAGAAATTATTGTAACACCCTTAGCTGGCGTTATACCCTTTATCAACTCCTTCTGTTTAAGCACAGTGCATATCGTTGAAGTACTAAGCCCTTACTGCCTCGCCAAGTCAGCCACTCGCACACCTTGCTCATATTTTTCTATGATTTCACGCTTTAATTCAATAGACATCATCCTCTTCTGAGCACTGACCTTTCCACTCACTTTCTTCGGACCCATGGTTATAAAAAGAAATGTGATAAAGTATGTAAATGCACAAAAGATGCTTCGACAACAAGGTAAACAAGCACACTGACTGAGGCGTGGAAAACTATGAGATGCTGGAGTCGTGGTAAACTGGTGGGTCGTGTGCATCTGGCCGATCCTCGCAATTACTCCTATCTCAAATGTTGCTCGTATTTCAGAGCAAAAATCGCTCGCTCGATGGCTCGTATCTCAAAAATCTCGTATGTTAGGGCACTCGTATCTCGAGATACCACTGTATAGGATATTTGGGAAATATTGGATAAAGTTTATATAAAAACATGTGGGCTATGGAAATTACCTAAAGAAAACTTAAAATATAAGCAATTTTATAAAGTCTTCCTCTGCAGAGTAATAACTGACTTTAGTAAGATTCATGAAATAGTTCATATTCATTATAAATTCTTCTGTTTTATTTTGTTACTAAGTATAATGTATTATTTGATTAAAAGTTATTTGAAAAGTTATAAATTCTTATTTTTTTCTAATTTTGATTCATGATCTCCAAATGAAAAATAAAAGTAAATTTTAAATTTTAATGCAGCAAGATGTTATATTTTTCTTATTAAATTATCCAACTAGAAATTTATTGTCTTTATTAATATTGTGGAGGGTGCAATTAGGTCAATGTTCTTACATGCTGTTGATGCAAATGGTACTTTGTAAAAACTATCAGACTTGGAAGAAATCCATCCATATATTCATGCTTGCAAATAAATTTTCATGCTTAGAGATGTCTGTTTCATCATTAACTATTTGGGAAAAGATCTCAGTTTAGCTTAGACTTTATCAGTGCTGAGCACTCATGCTTGCTTGGGAAACTGGTGGGGAAGAATTGATAAGATGCTTATATGAATATGAGTTGAGATTCCTGGGACAATATGAATGCTCCTTTTATTGCTGGTGATCAAACAGATCTTAAGAGGACCATTAAATTAATGGCATAGGCTGCAAAATTGTCATACATCAGGGGTGAGAAACTCCTTGAAAATAATTCTCATAATTGCACATCTGAACTCCCTCCATACAAATAAATTAGAATTCATTTCAAGGCAGTGAACATAAAACAACTTTGTCAGAAATTATAGTACAGATTCATGATTCTTTGAATAAAGAGTAAGAAAAAGGACAGATATAATTTATTTTCTCACTTTTTCTGATGCTGCTCCTGAGTTAGTTTCGTGGAGGGTTTAGCCCTTCATTCTATCAAATACACCAAGAAGTTTTCATAGAGATTTGGCAATGAACGAGCATAATAAGCCAGGTAATCCCAGCAGAAATCAGTGTATTCATAAGCATATGTAAGTCACACCTGAGGACACCTAGAAATATTTTGGGGAAATAAATAACTTCCTTGGTTCTACTCCAAATCTGTTCATGCAGAAAGTTAAACAGATGTAAGCAAGAACAAGAGAAGTTAAAACTGAGTATCAAAAATATTGAAAAGAAGTCCAAATAATCACTCATTTGTGGAATATAATGAACAACATAAACTGATGTACAAAAACAGATCCAGAGACAGAAGCATCGATCAGACCATCAAACCTCAGAGGGAAGGCAGGAGAGGGTGGGAGGAGGTGGGAGAGATCAACCAAAGGACTTTTATGCATGTATATAAGCCTAACCAATGCACACAGACACTAGAGGAGTTGAGGGCACAAGTAGGGGAGTGCGGGGAGAGCAATGGAGGGATAAGGACACATATGTAATACTTTAATCAATAAAGAATAAAATAAAAAATAATTTAAAAAACTGTCTTCCAGAGTGTGGTTAAGTATGGTGTAGTGGTTATCAAAAGTAAAATAAATGCTTATACAATATAGCAAAAAGGAAAGAAAATGATCCTAAAGTTCTATGGAAAGATATAGAATAGCTAAGCAGAATTGAAAAAGAAAAAACTGGAGAAATGACACTACCTAACTTTAAGACTTACTAAGAAGCTACAGTAATCAACAAAGAGTGGTACTAGTGAAGGAATAAATAGAACAGTGGAACAGAATAAAGAACCTAGCAATAGATATATATAAATATAGTCAGCTGATCTTTTAAAAAGATGCAAAGGCAATATAATATGGAAAAGATAGTCTTTTCAACAAATGGAGTAGGAATAACTGGGCATCCACATGTAAAAAAAAAAAAGAAAGAAAGAGGAAAGAAATCTAGACACAGACTTGACACTCTTCACAAAATTAACTCAAAATGGATAGTAGACTTAAATATAAAACACAAAACTATTAAATTTTTAGAAGATAACACAGGAGAAAAACTACTGGTCTTAGGAATGATGATGACATTTTAGATACAATACCAAATATATGATTCATGACAAAAAGAATTGATAAGCTGGACTTAAAAGCTTCTGAGGTGCAATAAACAATATTAATATAATGAAAAGATAAGCTACAGATTAGAATAAAATATTTGCAAAAGGCCCATATTTGATAAGGGCCTCTTTTCCAAAATATACAGAGAAACTTTACATTCAACAAAATAAACCACCTGATTAAAAAATTGGGCCAACAACCCTAACAGATATATTGAAGATTACAAATGGTGAATAAGCATATGAAAAGAAACTTCAAATCATGTATACTGAAGGGAAATACAAATTAAAAACAAACACAAAAAAAAACAGTAAGATACCATCACACACTTATTAGAATGGCCAAAATTTTAAAAAATCAGCAATAATAAATGCTGGCAATGTTGTGGAGCAACAGAAATTCTCATTTCTGCTGGTTGGAATGCAAAATAGTACAGCCATTTTGAAGACAGTATGGCAGTTTCTTACAAAATGAAACACACTTTTACCATACAATCTAGCCAAAATTGGGCTACTAGGTATTTACTCAAAGAAGTTGAAGACTTATGTCCACACAAAAATCTGCACATGGATATTTATAGCAGCTTTATTCAAATTCCAGGACATCAAAACACCCAGATGTCCTTCAGTTCTTAGCACTAAATAGAAATAAGCTATCCATCCATAAAGACAGAGAAGGACTTTCTATGCATATGACTAAGTGAAAGCATCCAATCAAAAATATATACATACCACATTACAACTATGTCACATTCTGTAAAAGGCAAGCTATGGAGACAGAGAAAAGATTAGTGGTTGCCAGAGAAAGAGATGAAAAGATGGAGCACAAAGGATTTTCATGGCAGTTAAAATACTCTGTAGGATACTATGAAGATGAATACATGGCATATACATTTGTCTAAACCAACCAAGAGTAAAACACCAAGAGTGAATTTTAATGTAAACTAGGGGCTTTGAGTAATAATCATGCACCAGGAGAATCCAAGATGGCGGCAAAGGTAAACACCTACACTGCTGCCTCGCACAGTAATTTCAAAACTACAACTAAAAGACAGAACAGAAATCATCCAGAACCACAGGAAAGCTGGCTGAGTGAAAATTCTACAACTAGAGGGAAAGAGAGGGGCTCACAGAGACCCAGAGGAGCTACAAAAAAGCTGAGGTATGGAGACGTGCATGGAGAGAGCAGGTGCCCGAGTACCTGGCTGGTTTTCTCTGGCAGGAGGGAAACGGAGACTCTCAAAGGCATTGAACCCCTTATCCTATGATACTAAACCCCAGATCCAGCTGAAACTCATACGGGGGGAGTTTGGACTGTGAACAGAGAGAGGTAGATGGAAATTTAGGGGAGTCGCAAAAGATCAGAGGTCTGATGGCGCAAACGGCATTGCACGCAGAGGACAGACACTCTGATTGTGCCACTGGCTTTCGCGAGTGGGAGGGAGACAGACCCTCCCAACTGCTCCACTTCTGACTCCACTAAGCCCCAGTTTCGGGTGAAACCCTGGGGACCTAGACTCGTGTGGTCCTGGAGCGCAGGGGAGCCTGAAAGGCAGCGGTCTAGAGGCACTGTCTACATGGCACAAGGACCACTCCAGCGATTACCCAGTCACATGAGACTCAGGGGCCATGGTGGGCGGGGCCGACTGGAAGGCAAGGCAGTCACTTAAATCCTGAGACTCCACCCATCCCAAACTCAACAGAGAGGCTTCTGTGGCTTTGCAAGTCTGGTATCATAAGGCTGAATCCAACACAGAAGTTCTCCAGGCATAGTGAAAATGCTGAGACAAGGGAAAGGATCACAAACAAAAGAAATGGAGGAAAACAAATGACTAGATATAGAGTTCAAAACCACGCTTATAAGGTTTTTCAAGAATATCCTAGAAAAGTTGGATAAAGTTAGCGAGAGCCAAGAGGAGATGAAAAAGGACCAACTAGAGATGCAAAAGATCCAACTAGAGATGGAAAAGAACCAACTAGAGATAAAAAAGGAACAACTAGAAATTAAACATACACTGACTGAAATAAAAAATATTATACAGAGTTTTAACAGCAGACTAGAGAAAGACAAGAAGCAAGTCAAAAATTTGAAATATAAAGAAGCAGAAAACACTCAACTGGAAAAGCAAGAAGAGAAAAGAATCCAAAAAGCAAGAAGATAATGTAAGGAGCTTCTGGGACAGCTTCAAGCGTACCAATATCAGAATTGTGGGGGTGCCAGAAGAAGAGAGAGAGCAAGATACTGAAAACCTATTTAAAGAAATAATGACTGAAAACTTCCCACATCTGGTAAAAGAAATAGACTTACAAGTCCAGGAAGCACACAGAACCCCATATAAAAGGAATCCAAAGAGGACCACACCAAGACACATCATAATTAAAATACCAAGAGCAAAAGACAAAGAGAGAATATTAAAAGCAGCAAGAGAAAAACAGTTCATTACCTACAAAGGAGCACCCATACGACTGTCAGCTGATTTCTCAACAGAAACGATGCAGGCCAGAAGGGAGCGGCAATAAATATTCAACGTGATGAATAGTAAGAATCTACAACCAAGAATACTCTATCCAGCAAAGCTATCATTCAGAATTGAAGGGCAGATAAAGAGCTTCACAGAGAAGAAAAAGCTAAAGGAGTTCATCAACTCCAAACCAATATTATATGAAATGGTGAAAGGTACTCTTTTAGAAGAGGGAGAAGAAAAAGGTAAAAGACAAAAAAAATTATGAACAACAAATACATATCTATCAATAAGTGAATCTAAAAATTAAGTGAATTAAAAATTTGATGAACAGAATAAACTGGTGAATATAATAGAACCAGGAGCACAGAAAGGGAGTGGACTGATAATTCTCAGGGGGAAAGGGGTGAGGGGTGTACAGGGAGAGACTGGACAAAAATCATACACCTATGGATGAGGTCAATGGGAGGGAGGTAAGGGCAGAGGGAAGGGTGGGAGTTGGGTGGAGGGGAAAAAAGAGAAACAAATGTAATAATCTGAATAATAAAGATTTAATTAAAAAAATAATAATGCACCAACTGGTAAATGTCCTACTTGGTTGGAAAATGTTGATAATAGCAAAGACTATACAGGCATATTATGATTCACTTCATGGTGCTTCACAGATATTGGTTTTTGTTTTTTTGTTTTTCACAAATTGTAGGCAAGATCTTCCACCATCAAAAAGATTAAGTCTTGCTTTATTGTAGTGGTCTAGAGCTGGACCACAATATCTTTAAGGTCAGTCTGTACATGTTGTGGACAGGGTATAAGGTAATTACAGTGGTACCTCAAGATATGAGTGCCCTAACATATGAGATTTTTGAGATACGAGCTGTGGAGCAAGCGATTTTTGCTTTGAAATACGAGCAACATTTGAGATAGGAGTAATCGCTGGGATCGGACAGCTGCACTCGACCCACCAGTTTACCATGACTCGAGTGTCTCATAGTTTCCCACGTCTCAAGGTTACGGAACGAATTAAACTCGTATCTTGAGGTACCACTGTATTAAATTAAAATGAAAAGTAAGTTAAACATGGTATGTGTTAAAGTGCAGTTTAATTTTTGGCCATTGCTCAAGCTAACATCACAGGTGAGCAGAGGTCCTCTACTCATCATGGAGACTGGAAATTACCAAACTATAAAAATATCCAATTAGTCAATATTGTGAAGGATGCAATTATACCAGTATTACCATATGTGGTTGAGGCAAAGCATCTTGGAAAAAGCAACCTGCATCAGTGCAGAAAGAAAGTCTGAGCGCTGGAGGATCGACATCCAACAAGCAAACCCTCTGGTCCAGATGTGACACACATACCTTCATTCAGAACTCATTGTCCTGGAAACAGTGACACAGCCGCTACATGCAACCCAAGCAGGCCAGGCAGTAAAATCCTGCCTTGTCTCCAGAAAGTTGATTGATAAGCAGGAAATGCAAAGAAAAAAGTTTATGTGAGTAAATTTTATGAACCTTATCATTAGACTCATTTAATATAATCCTTCCTCTCTATTGTCCTCTCCTCTATTCTCCACTTATCTCCTTTTCACACCTCTTTGCTTCTCTCCTTTCTTCCTCCTTCCCTTCTTCTCTCCATTTCTATTATTACTTTTGTAACATATAACCAGAAGATATTATGATTATTTATATAACAGAAGCCTTTGCTTTTTTAATTAAATGAACTTTATATTGAACCTATTTAGTGATTCTTCCCACTGTCAATTGAAGCTGCATTCCATCATTCTTTAGTAGAGAAAATGGGAGTTGAATGTCACTACTGACAGCGGAATGACACCCTCAAAGTGCAGTTAAAGTTCTCATGGTTGTTATGTGACATTTTTAAAAAAGGGAATTTAAAAGATATACTATCGGACATGACAAAGTTATCCCTACCTCCTGTCTTCTGTCACTCTCTTTCATTCTACAAAGTACTACAAAATTAATCTTCTTAAAGCATAGTTCTGATCATGTCATCACGATATTGAAAATATTTCAACCATTCCACATTACCTGCAGAATAAATTTTTAAACAGGGAAGATAGATAAATGTATATATTGTGGCAAAGTATCAGAAGACATGAGGTATCAATAGTGTTGGAAAATAATATCATGGTTGATTCTTAGTTTAAATTTATTTTTCTACTAGAGGTCTGGTGCATGACAATTGTACACACAAGGGAAGCCAGGTACCCTCAGCCCAGCCTGTGCCCTTTCACAGTCTGAGAGCCCTTAGGGATATCCAACTGATGGCTTAGGCTAGTGGTTGGCAAACTGAGGCTTCCAAGCCCCATGTGGCTCTCGAGCCATGGTTTGACTAATGAGTTTGCCGACCACTGGACTAAATGTTACCATGTAGTTGGAAGCTGTATTAGGAAATTGTGGCATATTGTGTCCAAAGAGATAAAGGGTAGTATATGACAGTGGTCGGCAAACTCATTAGTCAACAGAACAGTAAACCCCGGTGCGGCCTGTGAGCCACAGTTTGCCAACTATTGGCTTAGGCCATACATCCTTAATGCTGCCTCGGAGGCAGACCACTGTTCTCATCAGCCATCAGACTGGCCTATGGCTGAGCTGTGCTCCTGCATTGAGCGTTGGCCTCCTTGTGGTCAGTACTTGTCATAGTGATTGATCATTCTGCCATTTTATCAATTTGCATATTAGCCTTTTATTATATAGGATTATAGTTGACAATTTATATTAGTTTCTGGTGTACAACAAAGTATACAGGTACACATCTTACATTGTAGCAGAGATGTCTATATGATTTCCAGCAATTCCCAGTTTATATCCTGTCTCTAGAAACTGCAAGTGCAGTTCTGGCTTTGGGTCTCTACACAGTCCTTGACCAGAACTTGTTTCCCTGCAGCTGGCATTGCTTCTGGGAGGAGGCACCTCAGCACCGTGACTAAGAGGGGAAGCATTAAAGAGGATTGAAGTGGGTTGATATGTGATGTGTAGCATGAGCCAGCTAGAATCTTTACTGAGAAGCCTATGATGAGGGGCTCCTGGGGTACAACTATTTCTCATCATATGTCTCCTAAAACAGCCCAAGATCACCCAGCTGGTGTGGCTCAGTGATTGAACACTGACCTAGGAACTAGAAAGTCACTGTTCAATTCCCTGTCAGGACATATGCCCTGGTTATGGGTTCTATCCCCTGTAGGGGCCTGTCAGGAGACAGCAGATCACTGATTCCCTCTCATCATTGATGTTTCTATCTCTTTCTCTCTCCCTTCCCCTTCCTCTCTGAAATGAATAAAAACATATTAAACAAAACAAAACAAAAGAAAACAAAACAACAAGAAACACACAACCTCTCAACATCCAACAGATTGGGTTCCTCTAGGAATAGTGTTGGTGGCAGCAACAGTGCCTTGGGCCTGATTCACCATCTCTAGGCTGCCCAACATGTTCAGCATTTCCCAGTCCATTCTTTCTATGCTCAGAACATCCCAGCCCATCCTCTCTCTGCCCCTAAATTAAGAATCACACTTACTCCCCTGCTCACACCCAAAGCCAGATAGCCACTTAGTTCACTCCGTGGGCTCCAACTGCACCCTGTTTGCCTTCCTTGGAAATCCTACACTGCACCTAGTACAAAGGCCAGACCTCTCTTTGAATAATTCTTTCCTACCTGACAGGCAATACCAATTCACTTTATGGAAATAGCAATTTCATGTATTCTCTTAAATTATTAATGAAAAACTATTATTTAAAAGATTCCCTACTCTGGTTATTATACAATGAGTATTTCTTGCTTTACTCTAATTTCACTGGTGTGTAAAGGATTGATGAGGCACAGCTCACAGATTGATGCTCCTATTTATTAGTCTTAGTTCTTTTGCTAAACATGCCCTATGTAATCTTTGATAATCGTTTGAGTTATTGAAAAAGAGTTTGTGTGGCCTTAATATTATTTGATTAATCTGTGACAAGCTATAACATTTGATAATTTCACCATGACTACCTCGTGAAATTTGCTCACTTTGCCTCTGATTAAAGTTGCAGCACACTTATAATGCCAACAACTTTTGGAAGTATTTTGGGGGAGCTATATAAATATCACCATTGTTTTCACTTGTGATATCCAAAAGACACTGAAAATGGTCTTCAACAACATAATCACATACCTCAGCTTTGATCTGAGAAACTGTGTCTAATGCCAACTCAATCTTGTCCTACTAATATGAAACACCAACATATCTAATACTTACCAGTAAGAATCTTCTTGAGATAATGTTTGTGCTGTGCTGATAAAACAAACGGTCTCCAACTGACCCTAAAACTTCCATTAAAATAAATCATTTAACAGTGGCATAAGACTATAAATCTCAATTTGATCAAGCCTTGCTATATTTTGACTACTAAAAATTTCACCCAAAGAGGATCAGGGCTATAGCACACACAAATTTCTATATAATTTTAAAGCCACAAGGTAGGTAAAAACTGTTGTTTAGGTGTCAGTCTTTTGACTCATCCATCCATCTGAGACAATCTGATGTGTTAACAAGATATTAAAATATTAAAACAATACCCTCCAGCAGAAGGGTCATCTCTTAAACCTTATTCTACTCTTTAGTGACTCTGTATTTTCATTTTAATATTCTTAATTTCTTAGTCTTTATTTTGTAACCTTATAATTTCAGTTTGATGACCTTAGGAACATCTGTGATATAAGATAGAAAACCTCTGTGGCCAATCACAAAGCTCTTGAGTTGGAATTCCTCAAGAACAAGCTGAGTTAGAGTTAGCTAATGTTGATGAATAGTACTCCCAAAGAGCTACCATGTTCCTTTTATTTTCTCATTGTAACTATCCAACTCATTTGCCATTTCCTCATTAAGCATCCCCCAGAAGATGCTTTTTTTCAGTATGGACAGTATACAAATGAAAAACTAGCAAACAAAGGCAGGCTTGTTGTTACACTTATTAATTCATCTTCTACCTGCTCCAATTTAACTGTACCCTTCACAAGAAAAAGCCTTTTCTGGAGAACTTTTCCACGGGAAGAAGAAATACAGTTCATGACTACCTTCTCAGTGTATAGAAGAATGTCTGGCACAAAAAGAGAGCTCAACAAATATCTGTGACTCAATGTATAATTGATGGATTAAAGGAGGGTCCAAGAAGGCTGCTGATGGGACAGCAGGCTGTAAGATAGTGTGTGAGTGAGAGAACAAAAGGAGAGTGTGTGGACATGTGGGGAGTATCTGTATTTGTGAGAAGGACACCTATATCCCACAGGACTGTTGGGAACTGGCAGACTGGGCTCCTGTGGCTGGGTAGCTTCTACTGCTGCTGAAATCTCTCCTGGAGTGTCTGGCTCTGCTGCAGAAACAGCACCATCTTGAAGAGGAGACTGGCTGTGATCAGACCCTACAACCACAATGCCCAGGGACCAGTTGCTTCAGCTGTGAACACACAAACACTAGGACTCCAGCCTCCCAGACCGTGGGCATTTGCCCAGGGGAAAACAAAGCAGTGCCAAATATGAGGACAGGCCCTGTGCCTTCTTACAGAGCAGATAGAAGGAACAGCTGAACTGAACAACATCCACAAAAGAATTGGCAAATTAAACACAGCTGGTGAGGCAATACACAGATGTAAAGATCAGATATCACCTAGAGCAGTGGTGGGCAAACTGCAGCAAACTAATGAATTTGCCAACCACTGACCTAGAGAAAGGTAAGGTCTGGGATCCAGGCTGGAGGGAAAAATGCATGCAGCAGGAACTAGAGAATTCTAGGAAGACTGCGCCCCATAAAATCCATGGCTATTGGGGTCAGTGTAGCCTTCGAATGTGGAAAGGGATCTACAGGGCTGCTGGCAGAAGGGGACTCTAGATAGTAGCACACAGCTGGGCTGGGCTCAGAAAAGCAGTCTGAATTTCTTTACAGGCTACACAGGGCCAGGAGGAAAAGACATAAGTTTGCATGCCTCCTTTGGCTTTTTTCCTTTTTAACTACTTGTTTTTGCTTGCTAAGTCCAGTACATAGGATATTCTAATTAAAAACACTCACCAAGACTTTGGGGGAAAGTTGTTTTTGTGGAAACCTGGAATCAGAATGGGGAGAGAAGAACAGAAAACCAGCTCTGGGGCAGTCCATGCCTCCAACCCAGTATTGAGTGCGGCAGGTAAATAAAAATCTAGACACCTTTCAGCCCCAGATATTAATACAGGGGTTATGTCAGGAATTGACTCTTGTGTGAATGCAACTAAAGGCAGGCTGAGAAACAAAGTAAGCAGAGAGATCCCACCTGCTTGAAAATAAGGTGGTGACTTATGACACAGAGGAGCAGTGGATTGCAGAGAACTTCAATACTGTGCTGACTACTTGATAGGAAACAGAAGGGCCAAGCAGAACAGTAGAGAAAGTGAATGACCTTCACTACTTCTCTCTTTTATTTTTAATCTTTTACTTAAGAAACTAATTTTTTTCTCACTTTATTTTATTTTTTTATTATTATACTAGAGGCCTGGTGCACAGGGGGGGTGTGTGTCCCTCAGCCCAACCTGCATCCTCTCCAATCTGGTATCCCTCTTACAATCCAGGACTACTGGTTTCCAACTGCTTGCCTGCCTGCCTTTCAGATTACCCCTAACTGCTTCTGCTTGCCAACCTGATCACTCCCTAACCACTCCCCTGCCAGACTGATTGATGCCTAACTGCTCTCCTGCCAGTCTATTTGCCCCTAACTGCCCTCCCCTACAGGGCTGGTCCCCCCACAACTGTCCTTCCCTGCAGGGCCAGTTGCCCCCAACGTTCTTCCTCTGCCAGCCTGGTCACCCCTAACTTCCTTCCCCTGCAGGCTTGATTGCCCCCAACTGCCCTTCATTGCAAGCCTGGTCCCTCCCAACTGCCCTCCCCTGCTGGCCATCTTGTGATGGCCATCTTGTGTCCATATGGGGGCAACCATCTTTGACCACATGGGGGCAGCCATCTTATGTGTTGGAGTGATGGTCAATTTGCATATTACTATTTTATTAGATAGGATAGAGGCCTGGTGCATGGGTAGGGCCAAGTGGTTTGCTCTGAAGTGTGTCCTGGATCAGGGTTGGGGTTTCCTTGGTGTGTGAGGTGACCTGGGAGGCCTGTGGTGGTTTTCAACTAGGCCATGCCCCCCAGTGACCTAAGCAAAGGCCCTGGTATCAGGGATTTTTTTATCTTCTATAATTAAAACTTTGTAGTCTTAAGTGGAGACCAAGGCAGGCCAGGGCTTCCTCCATCACTGGGCACAACTTAAGCCTCCTGCTCTCTCCAGCTCAATGGCTGCCGCCATTTTGGGGGGGGTTTATTTATCTTTTATAATTGAAACTTTGTAGCCTTGAATGGGAGGCCTGGACCAGCCAACGTGTGCAGAAAGCTTGTTTTCCTCCATTGCCAGGGAAACCCAACCCTTTTGCTTGCTCTGTGGCTGCAAACATCTTGGTTGGGTTAATTTGCATACTTACTCCTGATTGTCTGGTGGGTGTGGTTTGTGGGTGTAGAGGAGTTATGGTTAATTTGAATATTACTCTTTTATTAGATAGTAGTAATAATAATAATTAAAAATAAAATTCCTATTATTTTACATTTCTTGAAAGTTTTATTTTATTTTATTTTAGGATTAGTGTTCCACATTTTATTTTGCTTTTAGCATTATTTTACCCTTTCTCAACTTTTCCTTTGTGCCAACACTCTTTCTCACTTTTTCCTTTTATTGTCCTCTTTCTCTTACCCTGTTTCTGCTTTAGTTTTTCCTTTATCCTTTCATTTTACTCCCTATTAAAAACTGATTACTCATGTATCTAATTTCCTCTCCCCTGCTCCAAGTCCATGCACACTTCTCTGTTCTGTTTCTTCACTCTCCAAAAAAATTTTTCCCACTCTCTCTCTTCTTTATTTCCTTTTTCTTTGTCTTCTTGTTGTCATATGTTTGTTGGTTAGTTTGTTTTTCTTTTTTATTTTTGCTTCTGTTTTTCCTCTCCTTCCTTGTTCTCTTCCTCTACTAATAGCTTAATTAATTCCGATCACCAACTCAGGTCTTTCTACTCTCTATTCTCCTTTTGCAATAGTAAACAAATATATGTAGAAAGATTAAAGTAAGGGGAACTTTATATTTTACATACAAATTTTCTTTTATATATATTTTTAATATATGTATATATTCTTTTTTTTGTATTTTGTTTTTTACTTTTCTTCTTATACATCCATTCTCTTCCTACCTCCTCTATTCTGAATTATGGCTATTTCACCATTCATTCAATTCCTTGACCTTATTTTCTGGAAATAAGCTCTGCCTCCTCAGATTCATCTGTGTGCTTGTTGTTTGCATTTTTTGAATTAGTTGTTTTATTGGAGTTTTCTCCATATATATATACACACATATATACACACATACACATATATATAAACACACATATATAAACATATATATAAACACACATATATAAACATATATATAAACACACATATATAAACATATATA
>JAAGEH010000480.1:13289154-13478597 GCA_011751065.1 Lasiurus cinereus
ACACATATATAAACATATATATAAACACACATATATAAACATATATAAACACATATATGTAAACATATATATAAACACATATATGTAAACATATATAAATATATACACAAATATATACACAAATATATATACAAATATATATATAATTATGTATATAATTATGTACATAATTATATATATATATGTGTATTTTCTCCCCCTTTTTTCTTCTTTCTTTTCTCTTACATTTTTTCCTTTTGTTAATATAATTTTTGCTCTATTTTCTAGTTCTTCTGGTGATCGCCTTTATTTGGGGTTATTAGTATCGTGAATATATTTGTGTGTTTGGTTCCCTGTGCATTGTGTCTCATGGTGTTGTATTTTGTGCCTTTAAGTCAATATGCAGGAAAGAGAGAGCTATGTAACCAGACACGCTGAGAGGAGCAATCATGGGGAGATAAAGAAACAGCCCACATATGAAAGAAAAGGAGGAATCACCAGAAAAGGAAGTAAACAAAATGGAGACAAGCAATATGTCAGAGAAAGAATTTAGAGCAATGGTCATAAGGACACTGAAAACATTGGAAAACAAATTCAACAATATGTGTAAGAACTAAGAACCAAAAGAAAATGAACAAGAACCATGAAGAAAGGAAAAAAGACATTGCTACAATAAAGAACTCAATAGAAAGCATCAACAGTAGACTAGACAAAGCCTCCATGGTGGAGGCTGAGGCAGAGGCAGTTAATGGCAATGAGGCAGACAGGAAAGTGTTTAGGGGCAATGAGGCAGGCAAGCAGAGTGGTTAGGGGTGATGAGGCAGGCAGGCAGATGATTAGGAGCAACCAGGTAGGCAGGCAGCTGAGCAGTTAAGAGCCAGCTCTCCCAGATTTCGAGGGTGATGTCCAACTGCCCAAAGCCCCAAAGCCACAGGGATCAGGCCTAAATCAGCAGTCAGACATCCCACAAGGGGTACTGGCTTGTGAGAGTGTCCAGGCCCAGCTGAGTGACCCCTCCTACCCCATGCACAAATTTCGTGCACCAGGCCTCTAGTCATTAGATAAATATTTGTTAGTTTATTAAACAAATTCCTAAAATAAATTCTTGGAAAGGAATTAGAATGAACAAGCTTTCTTGAGATACAGTGATGACCTAGAAAACAACCTAATACATAATCATTACTTAGGAATTTGTACATATTGTACTTAGCAAAAGGATCATGCTCCCGGAATTAGGAGCAGCTGCTCTTGGGAATGGTGCTGTTCTATAAAACCATAGCCATAGCTTTGCTGCCATTAACAATGTCAAAGAACTTGCATACTAAATCTTTTCCTCACCTTTGGAAATGCTCTTTTAAAACTTGCATTCTTCAAAACATGTTCACAGGTCTAGCCACTCAGATCATGATGCTACTATCATGAGCTCATTGGCTGCAAGAATTTACTCTATGGGATGTTAATACTCAATTACATTTGGTTGAGTAAATAGCTAGATATGTTGAGAAACAGTTGGAAGACATGAATCTCTCACTTGTAAGCAGGACACAGACTGCCATTTTCTTCTCTAATATCTCTACAATGATATTTATAGTAAAATGTAATACCAAATGCAATATTTACTGTAGGTTTGCCCTTTCTATTTATATAAGATAGTAATATGCCACTGTGCTAGACATTAGGCACATAGCAGTGAATGAAACCTTTGCTAGAGTTTCTAGACAGTGCATGAAGAAATATAAGAAAGGAACAAGAATGACTGTCATTATTCACAGATTATATGACTTGAAACACATAAAGCAATTACTACACACTTAGTGATTTCAACCGACAGAAATTTACTCCCTTCAAGTCTGGAAGCCAGAAATGAAATGTTGGTAGGACTGTATTCCTCCAAAGACTCCAGGGAAGAATCTGAACTCTTCCAGCTTTTGGGAGGCTCTAGGAGTTCCTGGGCTAGGGCTGCATCACTCTTACCCGAGAGTGGGAAACTTTCTTTCTGCCAAAGGCCATTTGGATACTAACTAGTATAACTTCATTTGAGATCCATACAAAATTATCAACTTAAAAATTAGTCTGCTATGTTTGGTCAAACATTTACTAACTCAAACAAACAAAATGATTTCAAAGGCCTTATACAGTCAGCAGGCCAGACATTCCCCGCTCCTGCAATCTGTGTGTCCATATTTAAAAGCTTTCTCTGTATCTTCTCCCATTCTCTTATCTGATAGGAACACTTACCATTGAATTTAAGGCCATCCCTAATCAAACACAAACACATCATTGAGATCCTTAAGTACATCTATAAAAGCCCTTTTTCCAATTGAGGTCATATTTACAAGTTCTAGGTAGGTATACCTTTTGGAGGCCACCACTCAACTCACTATAGTGACAACTAGCATCCCCAATAAAGAAGTTCCACAAATTAGTAACATGAAGACAAAAACACAATTTAAAAATGTACAAAATCAAAACCATAAAAAAAGAAAGAAAGAAACCTCAATTGGGTATTTCACAAAAGGCATTTCACTCACCCAGTTAATATAATATGAAAAATGCTCAACTTTATTAGTTGTGTCCTCACCACAATATTTCATAGCCTGTGGTAAGTGATGCATTAATCTGACTCACTACTAGAGGAAGTTTTGCACCTGTCATTTTCACTCTTGCTTCACCAGCAACTGGGTACAAGGTCTGGATGTTGTAACGGAGCGAGTCCCCACAAGACAGACCACAAAGACTAATTGCATTCAAACAGGCCTAAGTTTATTACAGATTCGAATCTGGGCTCAAACCTTAGCTGATGCAGCAGCCTGGCTCCTTTTCCCCTTCGGAGTGCCTGAGTTAGGGCATCAGCTCGGCCTTTTGGGCAGAGGTCCCATGTCCTAGGGCTTGTGCCCAGATGACAGAGTCTAGGGTGACCACAGCAGCTCCAGCATATCGGGTGCCTTTTTTACAAAACTGCTTCCATCAGTAAAAAGGGTACAAGCACTGTGGGTGCAGGTGGGGAGCATCCAGAGAGGTCCCTAACTGGCTTCCCTGGCCCACAGCTGGGATGGCCCTGCCTGTCATGGGTTCTGAAAGTCCAGGACGTGAAGGTTGTAAGACAGCGCTACATAGAGATGCTTGGTGGTGAAGTGCAGGCAATACACCAGACTGCTCAGGGGTGTCGACGTCAGCGGGAAGGCGAGTAGGCAGGCCCTTTGGCGCCGAACCCACAGTCGTACAACCCCGTAGTAGGAGGAACCTGTGGCCAGCAAGTGGTTCCCATCTGTCTGCAAGCAGTACAGGGTGCTGTCGTGGGGCTCCTCCCACTCCATGACACACTTCCTGATGCTGGCTCAGAGGTCCCAGTATCGAACATAGGTGTCACAGCCACAGGACAGGAGCGTGAAAGGGGACTCATACATGAGGTCCAGCACCCCAGCCCCTGGGGAAAGTCACTGCCCAGGTGCGTCATCAGCTGCCCACTGTTGAGGTCCCAGATTCTCAGGGGTGAGAAGTGCCCACAACAAGCTGACCCAGTCACAAAAGAGCTGAGGAAGCACTGGCCAAGCAGGCCTGAGGCTAAAGACCATACCTTGGCCGTTCTGTCCCTGGAGCCGCTCACGATGATGCCCCTTTTGCAATCCACACAGTTCACCAGCTGTTGGCAATTGTCCCAGGAGGGTTGAAAGTGGTTCGCATTTCCTGGGCGCTCTTACTTGGAGCTGGTGTACTTGGTGACAGCCTTGGTGCCCTCGGACACGTCATGCTTGGCCAGCTCGCCAGACAGCAGCAGGCGCACAGGCGTCTGGATCTCCCGGGAGGTGATGGTGGCATGTCAGGCGGGGCCTGGCCGCCGGGCTGTCCGGGGCTCGCCTGGTAAGAGCGCAGACAGAGGGGCAGTCCCTCTTTTTATATCCATTCTGCCTTCCCCTATTGGCTCATAGTGCTGACTCGGCAATCTTTAATTGATTCTCAGGCAGCAAGTGACCAGCTAACCCAGGAGGTTCCTATCAAGGCTGTTTGACCTAGTTAGCCCAACGGACCCAGGAAGCCGTGGTTCAGGTGTTGTGGTCTGGCCCAAGCTCAAGATTGCAGTAAATCAGAGGCAGGTTCACACTTTTAACCCTGATTCTGAACCTTCCCCTCCCCCTTCTTTAATAGTTTGCAGGCCTGGCTTTAGGGGAGGAAGTGTTGCAAGCCTAGCCATAAGGGGATTCCTCAGTAGTTCCCAATTTAACCGCTACAGATGTCTGGACATAGTTGTTATGTTGAGTGGAATATTGGATTATTTCATTCATGTAATCTCCTATCCTAACAGTAGTTTTAAGGATAGAAAGAGGGAGAGGAAAGAATAACCAAAGTTAGGAAGAAACACGCAGCCCCTGGGTAGCTGAGCATCTGACAAAATTATCATGAGGGCCAGCAGAAAGGGAATATTTAATGGAGCACAGAAGTTTTAGGGCACCAGTGAAAAAATTTATTATTTAACATTTCCTGAGGTTACCATGGCTAAGAGGCCAATGTTCCATGCACAGAGTGGAAAATGGCTCCCAAGTGTGGAACAAAAACCACTTTCTCTTCCAGATTTCTAAGGCATAACCTCCATCAGGAACTGTCTCAACTCCTAGCAGTGATGCTCCACTGCCTTTGTCTTTATATCTACACAAAATCTGAGAGAAGTTAAACTGATGTCTTAGCTGTGCCATCAATTCAAAGTTAAGTTGTGCGATTTGCTATAAAAATGAAAGTATCCTGGCTGGTATTGATCAGTGGTTAGAGCACCAATCCATGCACCAAAGAGCTGTGGGTTCAATTCCTGATCAAGGGCATCTACTGGGGTTTTAGGCTCATCTCTGGTGCCCAGCCAAAGCCGTGTGCAGGAGGCAACCAATCGATGTGTCTATCTCACATCAATGTTGTTGGGTTTTTTTTCCCCTCTCTCTCCCCTCCTCCCTCTCTCCTTTACACTTGCTCTAAAAATCAAAGCTAAAAATATCCTCATGTGAGGATTAACAAAACAAAAACAAACAAAAATAAATAAATAAATGCTATATGGGATAATCTTTAAAGCCACCAATAGTTCTGACATTCTAGACAGATGAGTACCTATCCCACAAAATGTAAGCCTGGGCCCAGCTGGCAAGACTCAGTGGTTGAGCATTGACCTAAAAACCAGGAGATCACAGGTCCCATTCCCAGTGAGGACACATGTCTGGGATCCCCAGTGTGGGACATGCAGGAGGCAGCTGATCAATTATTCTCTCTCTTCATTGATGTTTCCCCCTCTCTCTCCCTCTCCTTTCCTCTCTGAAATCAATAAAAATATGTATATTTTTTAATGTAAGCCTGAGATTATGTGCCTGAAGTTCTGAAAGTCATAAACAGATGGCTCACATTCTCAGTTTTGGTTTGGGTCCAAATAAGATTAAGGATTTTCCAAAAGTTACAGATTCAAATAATGACGTATGTGAAGGTACCTCATTCTCAGAAAATGCTTTTATTACAATAACTCCATGTGTTAAGTACACTTCTATCCATTTTGTGGAAGAGAAAGCCATGGTAAAGGTGGATTATGTAATTTAGCCAAGAACTCAGAGGTATGTAGTGTTTCAGTCCTTGCTACTTTAGAAGTGTGTTGTTTAATCCTTATGTATTTGGGAATTTTTCATTTATCTTTTTTTATGGATTTCTTTCTAGTTTAATTCCAGTATGATCTGAAAGCAGACATTGTATGTTTTCTATTCTTTTAAATTTGTTAAGGTTTATCTTATGGCTCAGAACGTGGTCTATTTTGGTTAGTGTTCCATGTAAGTATGAGAAGAATGCACGCTTTGTTATCATTGAATAAAGTAGTGTGTAGATATCAATTATATTCAGTTGATTGATGGTGTTGTTGAGTTTAACTCTGTCTTTATTCATTTTCTATATACTGGATTTGCCCATTTCTAAAGAGAGTGTTGACATCTCCAACTATCATAGTGGGTTCATTTATTTCTTATGCAGTTATCTCAGTTTTTCCCTCACATATTTCAATGCATATTTCCAAGTGGTTCCTTTTCTTTTCCCCTTTTAAGAAGCATAAGGAGATTTTTCTCCAGTGTTCCCTGTGAAAACCTGATGGAACTCAAGGAGAAATAATCATAAAAGTGTGGGGGCTTCCTAAGACTTGGTCCCTCTGTTGAGTGGAATATTGGATTATTTCATTCATGTAATCTCCTATCCTAACAGTAGTTTTAAGGATAGAAAGAGGGAGAGTTTATAGCTCTCAGATTTGCCCACACTGAATCTCCAGCAGCTCATCAATCATAGTTCAGCTTCTCCTACCCCAGCCCTGGTTCCCAGGGAGATTTCTACTAAAGAGTTTCTGCTCCAGGAGGCTGTGATTCTTCATATTAACCTCCCTGCCTCTCAAATCTTGAGTGCAATTATTGTCCTATAATCTCATTTCTGTTATGAATATAAAAAGAATTGTTGGTTTTTCAAATGTTCAGCTTTTTCTTCTTTTTAGTCAACTTTGTCCTCTGACCTACCTTGAATGCTTACCTTTAATTTCTACAGTGTTTTAAAAAACAACACAAACCTTATGACCTAGAGTTCTTGCTAGATTAGTGTCAAATAACATTCCTTTATCTAAATACGTTATGGAGGAAAATATAGATTTTCCAAATATTTGAAATACCTTCTCACTACCCTCATATTGTATTTATTGCATTGGTCTCCTCTTCGTTAGTCCTCCC
This sequence comes from Lasiurus cinereus, assembly GCA_011751065.1. NCBI lineage: Eukaryota > Metazoa > Chordata > Mammalia > Chiroptera > Vespertilionidae > Lasiurus > Lasiurus cinereus. The sequence goes on from JAAGEH010000480.1 coordinate 13,295,856, forward strand.
AAATATTCTATACATTCTTTTAAGTTAAATTGAGTCACATCTATTTCCCTAAACAAAAACCCAAGGCCACTGCCATCTATACAAGTATGCTAAAGTCACTGCCATGTAAAAGCATCACACTCCACATAAAATAGAACACAAAAGGAGAAGATAAAAGGAGAAAAAAATATAATACATACTATTTTAGAAACCTACTCCAACATCAGAACATTCAAGAACTGATAACAATTAGGGGCCACTAGTATCCACATTTTTCTTATTTTGAGACCCAACATTTCTTCTTGTAGCAACAGCAGGTTTCTTTATTTACATCAACAATAATGATAAATAGAAAGAATCATACTGTTGACCTGAATAACACACTGCATTAAAAGGCAAATGCCAACTGGAGCTCTACGGTTTTGTTTTTGTTTTAAAATCTTAGGCTGCATCAATTCCATATTGAAAAAAAATATGTATTTCTACAAGTGGAAAACCACTGAAGTCTGGCCATATATTTATCAACCAGATAACTTTATTAAATCCTTGATGCTAAAGATGAGATAGGGTTAATTTATTCAGTCATTGTACCTAATGTACAGTCAGATCTGAAAACTTCACTATAAAAGAAACTTTTGCAATATGAAAAGAAGTTTCTAAAGGGAAAGATATATCTATGTAAAAATTCTCAGTCCAGTTGTCCCACATGCTTAAAAATGAAAGATTAAATTGTTGGATCTTTACTGAAGGAAATTCAGTTTTTCCTTCTTTGTCTGCTTTTACTAAAAACAGGATTTATCTAAGCAATGGTTATCATAATATGGGTGAACACATCTGTGCTCATGGCTTATGACACCTCAGGGTATGTTTATCTCCACTCTGCTTTTATGGCTCATAGCGCCCTAGAGTGCATCTAACTCCTAGTGGCTCTACAAAGCAAAGCCAGTAATTTTTTACCACTTCAGACAGTTACTATCCCAGATGATGATTACAAGTTCGATGGGATTCCATTCTTTCTCTGCATTGCTTACCCCGATTGTTTAATAATTATATGTAGTATCGTAGTCCTGAGATATATACTTTCTGTCCACATGGCCATTTTCATACAAGTGAACATACCTAAATGTTCATATTTCATATTCAAATTTAGTAATTCAATTATTATAGGTCAGATAGCAAAGGTAATAAAAAGGTAAAGACAAAAGGTAATAAAAAGCAATATTTCTCTCAATGCCTCAGTGGAAATCACAATGATGCTTAAAATTTAACAACAAAAATGCATTATTAAGATAAAAAAAAAGTACCAACTCAGATTAGTGTGCAAGACTGATAAGCATTACAATTATTTCCTTTGTGTTTGAATTTCACTGTATAATTCAATAGTACAACTTCAGTGAACAACCACATGAGAGTTCTTGTATAAAATCATATTTTACATATGTGTTACATATGAATATATAGGTATACATATGTTATATCTTATGTACTAAAAGAGTTATATACAAGTTGACCATACCACCACTATACTCACAAGTCATACCCACCAGCCAATCAAGAGCAAGTATGCAAATTAACACAACCAAGATGGCTGCTGGGCATGGAATGAGCAGAGGGTTGGGTTTCCTTGGCAATGGAGGAAGCCAAGTTTTCTACCTGCCCTGGCCTGCTTTGTCCTCTGCTTAAGGCTACAAAGTTTCAATTATAGAAGATAAATAAATTCCAACAAAAATGGCTGTGACCATGGAGCAAGCAGGAGTCTTGGCTCCACTAAAGGCTACAAAGTTCCAATTATAGAAGAAAAATAAATCCCAGATACCAAGGCCTCCACTTGGGTCACTGGGAGGCGTGGCCAACCAGCAAACCACCACAAGCTCCTCGCCCAGGCCGCCCCATGACCCAATGGAACCCCCACCCTGATCCAGGACATCCTTCAGGACAAACCAGCTAGCCCCCACCCATGCACCAGGCTTCTGTACTATCTAATCCTATCTAATAAAAGAGTAATATGCAAATTGACCACCACTCCAACACACAAGATAGCTGCCCCCATGTGGTCAAAGATGACTGCCCCTATGTGGACACAAGATGGCCACCATAAGGTGAGCAGGGGTGAGCAGTTGGGAGGGACCAGGTCTGCAGGAGAGGGCAGTTGGGAGGGACCAGGCCTACAAGGGAGGGCAGCTGGGGGCAATCAAGCCTGCAGGGAAGGGCAGTTAGGGGTAACCAGGCTGGCAGGTGAGGGTAGTTAGGGGCAAACAGGCTGGCAGGGGAGCAGTTAGACATCAATCAAGCTGGCAGGGGAGTGGTTAGGGGGTGATCAGGTTGGCAGGCAGAAGCAGTTAGGTATAATGATGAAGGCAGACAGGTGAGAAGTTGGGAGCCAGCAGTCCTGGATTGTGAGAGGGATCCCAGATTGGAGAGGGTACAGGCTGGGATGAGGGACACACACCCCTATGCATGAATTTTGTATACAAAGGTATATACTATGTCATATATATGTATATTTATAGACATATATATATATATATATATATATATATATATGTTATACAAATAAGCCAGCTAAATTATATTTTCTGCAGTTTTATTTTAAAAATAATACAGCAGTAGAGTACTATAATGACATCCTCTATAGTAAAAAAAAAATTATTTAAGATATTGACTTAGGTATGTCACCAAATTCATTTCAATGAAAATGATATCTTCAGGAAAACCAACTTGAAACATTAAACCTTAGTGATTCAAGGCACAGAGTTTATACATTTTTCTTTTCTAATTTATAACTTCAAAAAAGTTATCTGATTTTTCCAAAATAGCTATCTTTTCTTCCAGGGTAATTTAAGTCACAGTGTATTAAACTTCACATTATTTAAGCTAAAAAAACAATCCATTATTAAACGATCACTCTGCATGTTTATTATCATCTATAAATACACACTGATGACCAATAAATATAAATTATAAGCTAATAAGCATATTTTGAAAATAATAAAACCATAAAATTTAAACAGCCAGTGAGCTCAAATCCTTAGTTTTTCAAGCACTTTCTGCATAGTGCACACTTTAGGAATATGAATAGGTCTGAACAGCTGTGAATTTCCAGTAGGACACAGAGGGTTTGTGGAGAATCAACTCTGTGGCCAGCTTAGAGTCAAATATAGTAATGAGCCCATAAAAAATCAAACCAATGTTAGTCTTCCCTGAAATTCACCATAGCACCTAGCATTGGGCATATACACTGAGTGGCCAAATTATTATGATCTATGAGTATATAATAATCTGGCCACTCTGTGTGTGTGTGTGTGTGTGTGTGTGTGTGTGTGTGTGTGTATTCCTGCACCGGGCCTCTTTATATTTTAGAGGCCTGGTGCATGAATTTGTGCATGGGTGGAGTCCGGCCAGCCTGGCCAGGGGGAAGGGACATGGGCGGTTGGCCAGCCTGCTTGTAGGTCGAGGTGAATATTTGCATAGTAGTCTTTTATTATATAAAATATACACTGAGTGGCCAGATTATTATGTATTCAGAGATCATAATAATCTGGCCACTCAGTGCATTAATGGTAAAAATATCATTTTTAATCTGATTGGTTGAAGCATTAGTTGAATAAAAGAAATTGACTGTGATTAAGAAAAAACTAGCAAGTAAATGAACAGCAACAAATGAATAAATTTAACTGTTTTAAACCATTACATTAGGATGGTTGTAAGGAAAGCCATCCTTGGAATCAATGCCATCTCTAGAGATTTATAGGCCAAAGGAGCAAAAGTAGGAAAATATAAGAATAGTGAATAATCAAGGAGAGACAATTATTTACTCATGTTTAGAAACAATTTCATAGATGAATTCTCCCCAAAACAATATCCTATATAATAAAAGGCTAATATACAAATTTTCCCCTCAGGAGTTCGACCAACCAGGAGTTTGACCACTTGCTATGACATGCGTTGACCACCAGGGGGAGATGCGCAATGAAGGAAGTCCCCAACTGGCAGCCAGCAGCTAGGGGAAGGAAAGCCATGGCTGGACCTGATTGCCAGCCAGGCCTAAGGACCTTTCTCATGCACAAATTTCATGCATCGGGCCTCTAGTCTAACATACCAAAGGTATTTTTAATCTAATAGAGGGCTCAAACAACAGTTAAGAAATTGAATATCTTTCAAAAAATAAAAAGCATACGTGCCTATCCCATTGTTGGCAATCAACTAAAGTAGCAAATTCTTGGCAGCTTTTAGGTATTTGAGAATTTGAAGCAATGATGAGATGACCTATTTAAATCCTGTATATAGGAGACAATTTCTCAGATTTGATTTATATCTAGTTCTTACTATCCATCTCCATGGGCTTTGATTCTTTTATCCCTCTTCTATCCTTTTAATTCTTCTTTTCTGACATAGATGCCTATGCTCCTTTATTTGACAGATACTAAATTTCAAAAAAAAAAAAAAGGGGGGTCGGGGGGGTAAGTCATCAGGAAAGGAAGAAACAAACATCCCAACAATCGTACCACACTTGAATTCACAAGCTTTCCTACAGTTGATGCTAAAAAGAGGAAAAAAAAAGAGAGAGAGACAGAGAGAAAACAGAGTCAGACAAGTTGGTAGGACTGGTATGTTTTCCACTTTGCTGACATATAATCTTACTGGTGGCCACACTGCACTGTGGTCAGATCCGCTGGGAACAGAGCCCAAGCAGCGGGTTGCTGCCAGGGCTTCATGTGGGCTACAATCACACAGGCAGATTGAGACCCCAAGCAAAGTCTGTTCTTTCCCCAGGGGATTAATATCCCTGGGAAAACAGCCAAGTGGCTATCTGCAAGTGATATAAGAATGGCTAAAGTGCTCATTAAGAATTTGTCTGAACTGTTTTTTCCCAAATAGTACACAAGAGACTTTTTCAATAGTGTGAAGCCACAGACGGGTTATGTATCAATAGAGCCGAGTCGCTTAGTGGCACTTTGGGTAAAGCACTTCCCCTTTATGATCAATAAATTTCGTAGAAGTGGGTACTTTTACTTAGGGGACGTTTCCCAGTGAGAGAAATTCTATTCTTATCAGCTCCTTTTATGTATGTACATAAAGAAAGATGTTTGTGAGTCTATAAAAAGTACCCTTGATCTTGTTTGATAGACTGTATCCTCCTTGGAGTGAATAGGCTTTCAAGTGGGTGACTGCATTTGCAAATGAATGGCAGTATGTGTGCCAAATTTGCTCCCCAGCCACAAAAGTAACAGGATGAGGATTTTATTTCTCGAAGAGGATTTCAAAACAGGTCAGTTCTCATTTACTCCTCAGCGGGTGCTGCTAAAACACTAGAAAAAGTAAGACATGGCCATTAAACACAGCAGACAAAACAATGTGCACATCAATCAATGTCTAGAAATAGGCTTTGAAATGTTATTTATTACCCATTTTCATCAAATATGCATTACTCTAATGATTGGCATATTATGAAGACAGACATTTTAGAGATAAATTATAAGATGGACTAAAAAAGATTGCTATCTTGGCAATGTAGGGTAGTTTAATTTTTTTTTTAATCATATAATTGTTATGGAAAGAATCTGTATAAATCAAACATTTTAGAGACAAGATTTTTATCAGCCATGGCAACCCTCTCTAACTTTCCACACAAAACCATATCAAGATACATAATAAAGTTAAATGTGAAATTGTTACAGTCAAAGTGTGCTTTGTTATTGAAGTTCTGCTCTACTTACTTGGATGATATTGGTGTGAATAGATTATAAGCACCAATATGAAAGAGACTTTCAATGCTGTTTTCAAAAGTATTTATAGATTGGCACCTGGAGAGCTGCAGTAGTGGTTCTTGAAAAGTCAATACAGAAATCTAGTACATGATCTTCTCTTCTTTCATTAGAGAAATTGGCAGCTGAGCAAAACCTGCTGGTTGTCTGACACCAGCACAAGTCATGTTAACAAATAGTTCTCACCAGAGGCAGCCACAAGCTGCACAGTTTGAAACCCTCAGCACCACTTGCAAGTGATGATATACTGCTGCTGCTTCTCTGTCCATTTCAATCCTTACTAAGCTCAAAACTCTTACACTGTATTCTCTTCTACAACCACTTTTATACTCAGTACTTTGTATGTCAAATTACATGTTTTTGCATGTGCCAAGAATATTATCCTGTTCACAGTCCTAATGTTATGTGCATTTTGTTCAACCAGTTAATAGTTAGAACCATTTGTTGGAAATTAATAGATTTTGTGCCTTGGATTTGGATATTTTACACTCTTGATTAGGCATGAGGTTTCTGACCTCTGAGTGAGCAGACTGGATCCAAATGTAAGATTGGAAGAAGCCTATTATGGAAATACATGGAACAGCTATCAAGTTGCAGTGGGGCATTTTTGGTGGAGAAGGGAAGCAGGTGTTAGAGGAAATGTTAAGACTGAACTAAAATCAAGAAAAGTAATGAAAGGAATTAGCACTTGACCTCCAGTTACCAAAGGAATTATGACAAAGAAAACAGTAGGGAGAACAGGAGAAAAAGAATGACCAAGTGGCTCAGTTAGAGGATATCAGGCTTTTAAAAAGCTACATTTAGCCGAAACCAGTTTGGCTCAGTGGATAGAGCATTGGCCTGTGGACTGAAGGGTCCCAGGTTTGATTCCGGTCAAGGGCATGTACCTTGGTTGCGGGCAAATCCCTAGTGAGGGGTGTGCAAGAGGCGGCTGATCGATGTCTCTCTCTCATCAGTGTTTTTAACTCTCTATCCCTCTCCCTTTCTGTCTGTGAAAATCAATAAAAATATATTTAAAAAAAAGAAAAAGCTACATTTGTGCATATCTGTATATATAAAAGGCTAATATCCTAAGTGTCCCTCCAACCATTTGACCAGTCACTATGTCATGTACTGACCGCCAGGGGGCAGATGCTCAATGCAGGAGCTGCCATGATGCACTGGCCATTTACAAAGAAACAGCACCACAGATCTAGTGTCAACAAAGCAACACCCAGCTTCCCCCAAGTGGGACACAGTTCCTATCACCACCCTAGAGCGACATCCAAAATTACAGCCAATACTGTCAAGACACCATGGTGCAAAATGTGGCCCACAACCTAGCCCCGCCCAGAAATGATGGCTGTGGGCATCAGGTAATGATGTCATATAGCAATGCCCAGCTTCCTTTCCCTAGCGACTCATCTCCTTGGAGTTTGTTCAGCCCAGAAATACAACTTGCTTTATAACCAGGTGCAAACATTTACACTTTAACCAAATGTCTGTGAAGCATTTTCACGTGCTTCATCTCATTTAATCCTCACAGAAGTCCTGGGGTATGTCGATAGGAGACTCTGTAGAATCCTATTTTCTTTTCATTAGCCAGAAAATGGAGAATTAGAAAGTTTAGAAACTTGACCCAACTGAAAAGAAGAAATGGTGGACCCTGAAAATGACTTCAGGTTTTCTCACTGCACAGAATAGAGTCAAAATTGCTACAGTTAAATATTTCACCCTTTGTTCTCCCTCCAGATCTACAATAATAATCTGCTTCATGTTGATATTTACTGCTGTGTTGCTGACAATTACCTGCAAGAGAAGTTGGGTGCTTCAACTAAATCAGAAAGCAGGTCTAATTAAGCAAATTTATCTGTACTAGTATATGTAAAGCTCTCACTGGCACCAATCACACATGTGTTTCTATCTGTCATTATCGATTGTGAATTTGGTTGACACTTTTATTACAGAGAAAGGGCGAATAGAAATATTAAAATATTTCTTCTAATTAATTTTCTTTCAATGTGCCTGAATTTGTGCACCGGGCCTCTAGTGTGAAATAAGGAAGAGCAGGACTTTTAGTAAAAATAAAGTTAGCAGTTTTTCTTTCTTGTTGTTATTAATAGACATGATTTATTCTGTAATTCTAGATATTTTGAGTCTAAGTATCTACAATGATCCTAGTAACCATCACTTGATGAATGATCTGTAGACTACTCTAACATCCATTTGCTTATGCCTGGTGATTTCCTTTGTTTTATTTCCATCATAGTTTTCTTGTTACTTAATTAAGCTTTCCAGGAAACCCAACACATAATGGAAGAATAACTGAAATTGGGTCATTAAGGTGACTTCTATTTAGAGGCAGTTGGACAGAATTATAAAGGAAAAGCCAAAACCCAAGATTAAAAAAGTAAAAGACAGAAATTGATGTTTAGTTTTGGGGGAAAAGATAGGCCCTTTCCCCTAAAAGGAAAGAGAAATATGGCAAAGAGAGATAAAGTAAAAGTATCTAACCAGTTAGGAAGGCTGAGGAAGGATTAATATAAAATGAAAGAGCCTATTCAGTAATTAGCCATGGAGCTCAGAGGGTTCAAAACAATTATATTAATATTGTAGCCGAGTTTCAAAGCACCCCTATGACATAGAATAATTGAGCATGTACCTAAGGAATAACATTGGTAAGCATATATTGTGACATAGTTACATTTACAGGGAAATAATTAATGAGTTTCATATGAGGTAATTGGAGTAGTCAGACTCCTATCTTACTCCTCATCTCATAAAGTCAAATGCATAGCACAAACAGCAGTATTATCTTCCTAGGCAAAACTCCAAAGGCTGTTCTCTAAAGGAAATAAAATCAATATTAGGTAATGTTAGATTCCAATGGTGAACATCCTCTTCTCCTTTCCTCTCCTGCTGAATAAAATGCTATTGGTATTGACTTTTGTTTGGTGAATGGGAGTATAAGCCTGTTCCCTGGATCATGTAGTTCTACATATCAAAGTGGCCTTACCCAGAGCTTTTTTTGAGAAAATATCCTAGAAAAGCTTCTTACCTTCCTGGCAGCATAGAAAACCTATATCCTTCTCAAACAAGAATAGGGAATGCAAGGTGTTTGAAGAAAACTAGCAACATACAAGAGAAAAAAACAAAAACAAACATTATAAGTGGTCTTACAGAATGTTAAGAAAACAGAAATGGACTCTGAGAACCTTGAATATGTTCAGAGTGATCAGAGAAAGTATTACATTGATAAAATAAAAACATAAAGCTATAAATCAGAAATAACCAAAGAAGATGAAAAAGATCTCAGAGATTAAACATTATTATAAAATTTATAAATGAATGAGAAATAAGGTTGAGGATATCCCTTAGAATATAAAATGCAAAATAAATAAATAAATAAATAAATAAATAAATAAATAAATATAATAAAACATCAGAAAATATGAGAGAGGAAACAGAAAATAAAGGCACATCTAGCTAACAGAAATTCTGAAAGAAGAGAGTAAGAAAGTGAAGAGCGGTGGACACCAAAATAACAATCGAAAAGCATTTCTCAGAGCTGAAAGAGGACATATCACCTGCATGGAGACACCAAATGAACAAAGGGAGATCATGTTTAGTAAATGAAATTGCAAAACATTAGAAATAAAAAGTAGAGTCTAAAAGCTTCTTTTGTGAATCAAGTATAAAGTAATTGCCTTTCAAGGAAAATGAGGCAATATGGATTCAAATGTCTCATCAGCCCAGTGGATACAAGATAACATTGAAGCAGTAGTAATGGGAAAGCAATATGAAGGTTCCTCAAAAAGTTAGAAACAGACCTACCATCGATGTAGCAATTCCACTTCTGGGTATATACTCAAAGGAAATAAAATCAGGATATTGAAAAAATATCTGCATTCCTATGTGTATTGCAGTATTATTCACAATAACCAAGATGTCAAAACAACCTAAGTATCCATCAACAGAAAAATGGATCAAGACAATGTGGTGTTTATACAATGAAATATTAATCAGCCAAGGAAAAGAAGGAATGGATGAATAAACCTTGAACACATTTTTCTAAGGGAGATAAGTCAGACGAAGACAAATATTGTATAAAATCACTTTTATGTGAAATTTTAAGAAGCCAAACTTAAAAACAGAAAAATAATGGTCACCAGGGGCTATGATGTGTCTTACAAAAAAAGTACGCGCATTAAATAACTTTTCTGCAGGCATGAGATACAGTATTGTTGGCTATGAATTCAATGTTAATTAATAACATTGTTAATTATATTGTTAATGAACCAATAAATGTTTTAAATAACATATATCATTTATATATTAAATATGGTGTCTTTAAACAGAAATATACATAAAACAAAGAAGATGAAAGGATTAACCAAAAAACATATAATATATACAAAACACATAGACACAGACAACAGTGTGGTGACAGCCAGAGGGAGAGAGTGGTAGGTGGGTGGGTAGAGGTGAGAAAAGGAGGGATAATGGGGAAAGAAAGTGACTTTGCATGGGGTGATGGGTGCATGATGCAGTGTACAGATAAAGTTTTATTGAGTTGTACAGTTGAAACCTGTATTGGTTTTGTGAACCAATGTAAACTCAATAAATTTAATTTAAAGTAAAAAAAATAACAACTTTGTAATCAGAGAATTCCATGAACCTAATCCCATATTTCCTCTAGTAGCAATGGTTCAGTATTCACTACTGAATGGTTCATAGTGGCTAGAACTAATAGAAATAATGAGAATCACTGGATGTTGATTATTAAGGCACATCCAGTGAACAGAAATTTAGCTGGATAGATAGACAGATGGATAGAGATAGATAATTGACTCTATCAGTATATATATGTACATCCATATGTGTATATGTACATATAAATATAAATATACATGCATAAACACACACAGCAAGTGGAACAAAAAGTAATTAACATCTACTGAATCTGAAGAAAAGGTATATGGAAATTTCTTTTTTAATTCTTCCAACTTTTTACATTTAATGTGAAGTGTTATCAAGATTAAATTTTGTCGCCAAGACCAGTTTGGCTCAGAGGATACAGCGTCAGCTTGCGGACTGAAGGGTCCTGGGTTCGATTCCAGGTGGGGGCATGTACCTTGCTTGCAGGCAAATCTCCATTGTGGGGCGTGCAGGAGGCGGCTGATCGATGTCTCTCTCTCTCATCGATGTTTCTGACTTTCTATCTCTCTCCCTTCTTCTCTGTAAAAAAAAATCAATAAAATATATTTTTTTAAAAATTAAATTTTGTCAACATGCATAATGGAGAAAATATTATTATAAGATACTTGCTTACAAGAGACACAAATTGGTTTTTTTTTCCCCTGGAAATTGGAAATCAAATGGGAATGCAGTCATGTGGATGGTATTTTATGGACAATTACAGAGAGAGAGGTACTGGTTAAATAAAATTCAGGCATCAGGAGAAATAAGCTATTCATGCAGTGAAGACAAAGTAACCTAAGACACATAAGAGAAGCAATTACTTTTTTAGTGGCCATTGGAGCTTAAGGAATATGTAGCGTGAACAAGACATGGTAAGGAGCAAGGCAGAATATGAACATTGGCCCTGAAGAGATTGTTTCTGTTGGAATCTATTAGAGGAAGAAGGATGCAGTTACAGAAAAAAGGGCATGTTCTCAGGAATAAAGACAACCAGTCTGGGCTTTTCTTTAAAGTACCCATAGATTAGCTCTGCCATACTGATGGAGTAAATGGGCTTAGATTGGAAAAGCTCTGTTATGCTGAAGGGAGTCTTTGCTCATTCCTCCTGTCCTTCCTGGGTGGCAACCATTCAAGTACTGATGGCAAACAGGCAGTACATTTTACTTTTAATTAAAATATGTTCCTTATATTATGAAGCCATTAGTTCCTGACATAATATTCTACCACTCATTTATAATATTAATGATCTGGGCTCTTAAAAATTTAATTATAATTTTAACATTAAGGCTCATATTTTTCAATAAGAAATAGCTATCCTTAAAAAATTCAGTTACACACTATATAGTTTCTTTGATGTCAAACATCTCACTTAAAAATACAGGAGCCCAACACTGCTATTGTTTTCATTCTTTGTTTTCACTTTAACTGATTATTTTAATAGAAATATCTCAGATAATTGTATACATATGGATTTTCCCATCCAATTCTTGGAGATAAAATAATAAACTAAAATAATAAAAATTCATAAAGTAAGTCATTCATTCCACTTAAATTAAAACATAACAGTTTTCTTGAGACCACAGTGTTAATATTGTAATTAAATGAAAGATTTAGGACTTGATTTGATTAAACAAATGTTTGTTGATACTATGTACTGAAAGGTCCCTGTCTTCAAGGAGCTCACACAGGTGTATACATAAATATATACAACTAGAAGCCTGATTCACAAAGATTTGTACAAGAATGTGCCTTCCTTTCCCTGGCTGCCGGCACCACCTTTCAGCTCCTGTCCCAGAGCCACCGCTTTCGGCTAGGGTGGTGCAGAACGCCTGCGTCATTGCCATGGTGACTATGCAAGTGTCCCACCCTGCCCCCCACAGCTCCACTGGGCATCTGTGTATGCAAATTAAACTTCCATCTTGTGAGTTAATTTGTATACTCACTCCTGATTGGCTGGTGGGCATTGCGAAGGTACAGTCAATTTGCATATTTCTCTCTTATTAATGTAGATGATAATTGTAATAAATTATATTATGGCTAGAAGAGGTTGTAGTGAATATTAGGGGGAAATGAATATTTATTGATCATCTATAATATATCTACCACTACAGTAACTCATGCCACTCATGATGTCATAATTTATAGATGTTCTGAGGCTCAGAGAAGTGACATCACCTGGTCATGGTAAGTAGCAGAACTAAGATTCAAACCCCTATTTCCAATTTTAAAAATATTTTCCATAAAAGTACAGCTGAAGAAGTAATCATTCCTATTTGATGATTTAAGGAAGGCTTTCAAAAAGAAGTGGCATGGAAGCTTATCTTTGAACATTACTATAATGGGAGCTCAGGTCAGTGACTGTGGTGAGAATAGATATGTATTCTTGAAATAGAATCAGCTGGCCAGTATGCATATGGTGAACTATGGATAAATTTAAGTTGATTCTGAGTTTCTAGCTCCAGCGGTATCATTCATTAAAGCAGGAATTGCAAAATAAAAACAGGTTTGTGAAAAAAGATAACTCACTGAAACGACTGATTCACAACCAATTATAATATCAAGATATTATCTTTATCTGACTTTAATAGTAAAAGAGAAGATAACTGGGCACAAGAGTAAAGTTTTTAAAATTATGATTTTGTAGGCCAAAATATGTATAAGCCCTTTGGAATATTTGAAACTCTATAATGAAATGTTCTACAACTAAAGGTGAAAAAAGCATTTTTCAACAGTTCAATTATTCAGCTAAAATTGTTTGGTTTTGTTTGTTCTTTTTTCCCACTCCATGATAGTAAAACTGTCAGCAATTAATTAATGTTTTTTGAAGCTGCAGTTTTTATGAACTTCAAAAAAAAAACTTAGCAGAAATATTGAGCCCAATGATGTGACCTGGATATCAAACCCATGACTGTTTAGGATGCCTAAAGTTGTCCCACTGGGATGTTTGAATTTCTCAAAACAAACCCTTCTGACCCTGAGTTAACTGTCAATCTTCTGAGGTTGGCTCTTGTCAAGGAGAGCTGTGGTAACATGGAAACAGAGGCTTCCAACTAGGTTAATCCACTAGAGTCTGTGAAACTGGAATTCCATGTGTTCCCAGGTGTCCTCCCACCTTCTGCTGCTTTAAGGGCCTCCCATTTGATCAGAGTGTAACCAAGGGGGAGAAAGTTTAAAAAAGAAAAGAAGAGGAATATAAAACTTACTAAGGCAAAAATAGTATGCAAAGTCAGTTTCGTATTTTATTCAAACTGTCATTCTTCAATCTACAGAAATAACAAATAATTTTTTGTGTGGGAGAATATATCATTGTCTTCCCCACAAAGGAGTGATCTCACCTAGTCAGGTTAAGACTTTCTGTCTTCCTGAGGCTTCCAGAAGACTATTTTTGAGGTAATAAACTCTGTGGCTTTCCTGACCACTATAATATGTAAAAGCAGTATTTTTCTTGTCATTTGAAAAATTCACTCTTCTAGGTTTCAAGAGATGCCTCTTAGATTTAATATTCCAGGAACTATCAAAGTCTGCACTCACCTGACACTTGGACTTCAGCTACGTGATCATATAAACTCTTTATCTACATCTCTTCAGGTCTGATGCTTAATTATTGCTTCCAGGAAGGACTCCACTACTTACCAGGTATGTGACCTTGAGGGAGCTGCAATGACTTCTCTGTGTCTCAATTCCTTTATTTTTAATACATTTTAATAGTATCTATCTCAGAAATTATCCTGCCAGCAGGGGAGGGTAGTTGGGAGGGACCAGGCCTGTAAGAGAGGGCAGTTGGGGGAGATCAGGCCTGCAGGGGAGGGCAGTTGGAAGGGACCAAGCCTATAGGGGAGGGCAGTTGTGGGGGGACCAGGCTTCCAGGGGAGGGCAGTTGGCGTGGGGGAGCAGGCCTGCAGGGAAGGGCAGTTGGGATGGACCAGGCCTCCGGAGAGGGCAGTTGGGGGGAACCAGGCCTGCAGGGGAGGGCAGTTGGGAGAGACCAGCCAGCAGGAGAGAGCAATTAGGGCTAATCAGGCTGCGAGAGGAAGGCACTTGGGTTTGACCAGGCCAGCAGGGGGAGGGCAGTTGGGGGGGATCAGGCTGGTGAGGGAGTGCAGTTAGGGGTGACCAGGCCAGCAGGGGAGGGAAGTTGGGGGTGACCAGGCCTGCAGAGGAGGGCAGTTAAGGGCAACTAGGCCAGCAGGGAAGGACAGAATGGGGTGACCAGGCTGTCAGGGGAGGGCAGTTAGGGACAATCAGGCCAGCAGGGGAGCATTAGGCATTGATCAAGCTGGCAGCAGAGTGGTTAGGGGGTTATCAGGCTGACAGGCAGAAGCAGTTAGGGGCAATCAGGTAGGCAGGTGAATGGTTAGGAGCCAGCAGTTCTGGATTGTGAGAGGGATTCCAGATTGAAGACAGTGCAGGCTGGGCTGAGGGACACCCCCTTCCCCATGTACAAATTTTGTTCACTGGGCCTCTCGTCCTATATGATAAAAGCTTAATATGCTAAGTGTCCAATCATCCACTCAACTAATCAAAGCATAATATGTTAATGATATACTAAGGCCGCTCAACTGCTCACTAAGACATGCACTGACCATTAGGGGGAAGATACTCAGACTGGTACATTAGCTTGCTGCTGGGGTCTGGCCAATCAAGACTGAGCAAAATGGGTTGGACACTCCTGGGACCCTCCCGTGGTCCCTCCCTGGCTGGCCAACCTCCCGCATCCCTCCCCAACCCAATCATGCACCAGTGAGGTCCCTTGGCCTGGCCTGGGCCCTCTCGTAATCAGAGACCCAATGGGGGAATTTGTGCATCAAGTCTCTAATATAAATTAAATTATTCAATGTATAAGATAGACTACTGCCCTATTTCTATGGTAAGGCTCAGTAAGTCTTAACTATTATTTTCATCACAGACATAGACAATGTCTTAACACATGAAGAGTTAATGATGCCTATCTATAAGGTGAAGAACTAGAAGAACTGGGGGAAATATGAGAAGAATGAACTTGAAATTATATCTGACTAATAACAGCACCATCTTATATTTTAATGAACTGTTTAAAAATTTTACATATATTCAATCTTTTGTTCTATAATTCTATAAGGTTTGTACTTCTATTGTCATCACCATTTTACAGACAAGGCAAATGAGGAGTTGGCATTATCCCAGGAAGACTGCAGATAAATTCTACATCCTTAGTTAATATGTAATATTGTATCCCATAATATTGCTGAATAAATGTTATTATTTTATTAGTCTTATAATTGTGACTGCTTCCTTTGTTGCTGACCCTCATCCTTTTAGAAAAATCCAGCTCAGGATAATATAGGTGAGGAAGTGAAGCTAGTGCATACTTCAATAGCATCATAAGCATTGAGAGAGCAGGAAACCAGATCTCACTCAACAGCATTCTAGAAATTAGGAGAATTAGATACAGACAGGAAACCAAACTAAATTTAGCTCTGATTTTGGTTAAGTATTCACACTTTCAGTGATACAGCAGATGTGAAAATCCTAACTTTCTAATAAATCACTCTGAACCCTTGGGTAAAACTATGGAGAATAATTTTGGGGAATAAAATGCAAAGAATATATAGATCAAAGCAGCGGAGTGGTTGAATGGGAGGCATCAATGGAAAAATCAAAGGTACTTTATGAATTCAAAAAAAATATCTAAAATTTTTTAAGGTAGAGTAATACTATTGAGGTTGGACAAAGAGGCAATAAAATGGAGGGCTTGGCAAACTATGGCCTATAGGTCAAATATGGCCTGACACCTATTTTTGTACTGTCCTAGGAGCTAAAATGATCTTTAGAATGGTTGGAAAAAAGAAATATAAGAATATAATTTGTAAGACATAAAAATTAAATAAAATTAAAATTTCAGTTTCCATAAGTAACATTTTATTGAAACACAGCCAATCCATTTGCTTATGTTTTGCTTGCATCAGCTTTCTCACTCAACAGCACAGGCAAGTAGTCCCAGCAGTGACCATATGGCCACCAAGTCCAAATGTGTCCTATCTGGTCCTTGACATAAAAAGTTTGTCAACCTCTGGCACAGTGCAGTGGAAAATAACTTAAATTTCTGCCAAAAAATTTTTAATTAGTGTTACGTGGATAAAAAAATTGCTACATTTCTACTGCCTTAGGTGTCCTCACCTATTAAATGAGAGTTGGCAACAGTTACAGTTCTTCTCAGACTAACCCCTCAGGACCACTGGAGTTGGCTAGGAGCGATGGTTGAAGGGCAGATGTCAACAGAAAAGGTCTTTGCCCTTCTTCAATTTAAAGCATGATTCTTGCATCTCATTTTTGAATAAGAATTTTGAAGAATGATTGCAATGTATAAAAATAGAAACCCCAGACTTGACCAGCACTGAAAGGGACTCTCTCATGTGCGTAGGCCTCATTCTGAACTCCATCATTCCTACACTGTCCCCATTTCCTATAGCATGTGCCATTGGTGCTCACTTGTCATGAACCAGAGGAGGCAGGTTCACTTTCTCTACTGTAAAGTCTCTATGTTCATCAGTGAACAATTTTAAGTCCATTCACTCAAAGCTTTGGGTTTATATATACCTTGCTCCTTGAAAATACCAAGAATAAGCTCTTGTCTAGATTACTCTGGGCTTTAAAATTTCTAAATGCATCAGAAATAAACAATGGACAGTTTCTTAGATAGAAGGGGAAAAAAAGGACAGGAACTGAAAAAAAATAGATTAGCCCCCAAATTTTCATCCTTCTAGTCAAGAAAGACTCGAGCTACCTGAAAAAATGAAAGATTGCATGAACAAAGTTGGTTGGGGGATAAAAATGCATGCATGATACTGAATAACCATTTTTAAATTTACATTGATCTTATAGAACCATCAAGTGACTAGTTGCTTGCTTCACTGCTATGATGATTGCTATAAACAAATTCCATTTGTTTCTGAGGATATGAAAGAATGGAATATTCTCTGGCAGGTGAATATCCTTTTATTAAGGATGACAAAAGACTTTGAGATACATTCTCACCCATGTAATGATTTTGCATTTAGGGAATCTGTATATGTTATTTTTACAGTCTGATTTCTACTCAACGATGGCAAAAAGGCAACTTTATGGTTCCAAGAGAAATACTTAGCATGGCTTATTAAAAATGTATAGCACTTCTCCAACAGAAAATAACTATCCAAATGCTATAGTTTGGTAGACTAAGTACAAATGAAATGTGAACACACTCAAAATATACCTGAATTTAAAAACTAAAAGAGAAAAAGACTCTAGGCAAAAAAGAAATAAGTATCATGATTTTACAAAGCCTGACTCATTTAGAAAGTTATTAGAAACATTTTTGTGAAACACAACACAGCTAGTATTTCTTGTCCCTTCGGAATTGTTTAGTGGGAAAAAAAAGTATCTGACTGTGGAGAAAACACAATATTCTTGGTGCCATCATTTCAAATTGAAAAGTCTGCTGTGCTTCCTGTCTGATGCTTCTGTGTGCTCTTGCTCTGAGCTGGGAAACACTAGCCAAGGCAGAAGCAGCTGCATGGCACTGAGGTGTGAAATTATCTGTAAGCATATTTGGTGGAAGAGTCTAAATTTATTCATTGTCATCACTGAAGTAATTGTAAGGACAGAGTAGCAACTGAACAGATCTGGTGACATTTGTACAAAATACAAATTCTTTGTTTCTGTCAATGTATATTCTGCAATAATATTTCCAATGCAGTTTTTATTACAAAATTTTAGCAAAGATGTAGACCTTTAAGCAAATTTAGAATAGTCTTTCAATGTCACTTCCTGTCTTACCCCATTTCCCAACCCAGTTCTCTGAAAAATAACCAGGATGCTCCCACATCAGGAATCATCTCTTTTAAGCATTCTTCAGAAAATGGTATTACAGTAATTAGAATTGGGGCATATTTTAAAAGCAAGTGGAAGAAAACTATGCAGATTTTAAGAAACGGTTATGAAACTACTACCATCATAACTCCACCAAGAGGCAGAGTTGAGTGGTCCACTGAGGATGCAAGTGTGGGGTTGACCTGAAGTTCAATTTGGAAATTAGAACAATGGATCAGCCCCTTGAATGAAAATTATCCTCATCTACAAAGCAAGAATAACTCTAGTGCAGTGAACTGCTTTTCAGAGAGCTGGAGATTTGCTTTCCCTAGTGAGAGTTTACTACTTAATAGCTTAAAAATCGTAAGTAGAGGAACCAGGATTGAACACACCTTCACCCTGTCCCAGGATTGAGCGAAAAACACCTTCATTCTGACTCAGGCTCAACTTCCTGTTTTTCTTTTCTCACCTATGATAATTATAACTGTCCTGGTCCTCTTGATTGTGAACTGTTTAACCTGCTTTTATTTTGTGTTATATTTTTCTCTTGACACCTTTATTTAAATGTATGCAAATATATGTAAAGTGACTATCTTGAAGCTCAGTGCAATGGTTCTTTATGCCTGACCATCAGCCCCACAGCAGCGCAAGATGGAAACATTATTAGTTTCATTTGGAAGAAAGAGACCCTGCAAGGTTAAGCAACTTGCTTCTATGGCCCAACTGGTGCGGGAATCAGTCTAACTTCAAAGCTTGTACAGGTTTGTTTAAAACAGTCTGTTACACATGACACTGAGGATACACTGAGAAGCTTCAGAGTTCTCCTTATTTTAAGCTTTTTTATAAAAAAGTTGTGGAAAGTATACAATTCTCCCTACAAACTTGATAAATTTATGTATGTTTAGAATTTTAATGATTATCTGAAAAGTTAATCCTATATAATAAAATCCCAGTGATCAAACAGCGGAAAGACCAGAATGACCGGTTAACTAGTCGCTATTATGCACACTGATTACCAGGGTGCAGATACTAAATGCAGGAACTGCCCCCTGGTGGTCAGTGTGCTAGGGAGCACTGGTAGGCTGACCATGATGATCTGTGCTTCCACAGCAGGCTGATCCCCACAGGTCCCACCCCCCCACTAGTGTACCAGGTCTCTAGTATGTGTGTGTATATATAATATCACCTAAACAAGATGCTCCAATGATTTCCCACTGCCATTCAAAGAGCATCCAGACTCCTTACCTCATTTTACGAGGCTCTTTATGATTTGGTCCCTGCCCACTTCTCTAGCCTGGTCTGCCATCTCTTCCACCCGACATCATGCCCTCCCTTAGTAAGCTCCCAGAAGGCAGGTCCTTCCTCTGAAATGTTTTCTAGCATACCTATAACAATGCCTCAAAAAAAGTAACAGTAATTCACAAAACAAATACTTTAGAATAAGTGGATGCTTATATTGGCACTAGATAATTGCTGAAAGGTTAGGGAAAGAAAAAAAAGACAAAAAAAAAAATAGGCAGACCTAATAAGTAAATAATGCAATAAATCAAAGAAAGGCCAAACTATGGCTTGTTGCACTGCCTGAATAAACATTTCTCAGAAATTTAAATTAAAAAGGATGGAAAATGTGGATCTTCCCACATACTCATAGTTGTATGGCATGGTGAACAAAGATTCTACATTAGTCACAATGCAAATATTGCTTTAATTTCCTCAAAATAGCATCATTAATCACATTAAGTTCAAGTTATTACTTGAATTTGTTTTTATATTTTTGTTTAACTTTAATTAATATTATATTAAAATATAATTTTATATCATATATACTTATACTTATTTACATATATTGCTATATAATTTGATATGCATTTATATATTTAAATATATAATTTAAATTATATATTTAATTGAAAATATATAATTATACATTTATTTGTATAATTATATATTTACAATTATAATTTATTTGTAACTTATAGATTTACCGGTTACAGAAGCATAATGAGCTTCTATCCTATTTCTGATAATATAAACTAGCATCATTATTATACAAGCAACTTAAATGGATTCATAAATTACTCAAGTCTGGAAAACATTGTTTTATTCCATGCTTTCTAACATTTCACATCTCCAAACTATCCTTTAAAAGCATTAGTTTTTAATTAAATACTAAGTATGAATTGTGACTAAAGTATCCAGCATATAAACTGTCGACAGGAAGGATTTTAGTGTGTCTCAAAGAGTTGAAATCATCCTTCACGCAATTAATGATAGGCATCGTGGGAGGGAGAAAGCTGACACAGTGGGTTAACTCAATGGTTCTCACAATGTGGTCACATGATCAGCAGCACCTAGGAACTTACCAGGAATGCACATTCTTGGGTTCTATACCATACCTACTACATCTGGAAACTTAAGAGTAGGACCCAGATAGCTATGTCCTAACAAGCCTCCCACCTGATGCCCCTAACCAAGACATCACTGGAGAAGATAATGACTCAGATAATATTAAGAATTCGAAAAAGGCTTACTTTTTAATAGTTTTTTTATTTCAATTTATAAAATGTGTTTCCCTTTCATATGCATCAATCTTTCTAGGTTTTTCTTTATTTTTTTCTTATTTTCTGTAGACCTTTTAAGGTCAATGCCAGTTAAACAAACAGAATACCTTTTGGATCAACAGGCTGTGTTTATAAGATTCCAAACCAAGCAGTAAACGTATCATCTACTTCAATTAAACACAGAAGTGAAAAATGAAGGTATTCATTCCCCCCGTTTGCCCCTGCCCACTATGTAAGGAGAGTGAGCATCACACATACTTCTAGACAGATGGTCACAGTGTGAAAAGACACTTCTGAAATGAGGACAGGGAAGAGATGCAAAACTATTCAGGAACCTACACTTGAGTCTCACACTGGAGCCTCCACACTGCCATCATTTCATTGGCTGTGCCTATAGAACTCTGAAGTCTGAAATTCTCATGGAATAGGCATCTTTTTGTAATATGTTTTCACTGATTTTAGAGAGAGAAAAGGAGGAGATAGAAACACCAATGATGAAAGAGAATAATGGACTGGCTGCCTCCTACTAGGGATTGAGCCTGCATATTCAGTATATGTCTGGACCAGGAATTGAACTGTGACTTCTGGTTCATGAGTTCATGTTCAACCTCTGAGCCACACCAGCTGGATGGAATAGGCATCTTAAAGCCAGGAGGCTTCCAAAAGGAATGAGCTGCATTCAACTTGCAAATCTGTTTATCCTGAATTTGTCTATGAGAGAAATGGAAATGCAGTTTCCTCAAGAAAGATTCAAAGAAGGATAATTATCCCTCTTAAACATACCATTTGAAATAATTGTTTCCCCCCCAAAAAAAAATTTCCTCATTGGCCCCTGAGTGTGTTGTTGAATTATTTAGAACAACAATGGAGCATCTCCTCTCTACAGAGACACCACGTGATTCACAAGCACTCCAGGAAAACAAAATAATCCCCTCATTCATCTCAGAAGCTGGGCCCTGCAAGAGCAGGGGGCCTGGCAACTCTGGCACCAGGGACGCTTTCACACCAGGTTCCCTGACAAAATTATCAGCTGGGAGAGAAAAGTGGCTCCTGTTGTACCAGAGTCACAACACAGCTAGGAATCTGAAGCATCCTCTCCAAGGAAGCTGCTTTGTGTGCAAGTCATTGCAAAAAGGGAAGGAAGTTGAAGAGAAAAATGGAACATTGGATCCAAAAGAAAATTCATCGTCTTTTCCAGAGACACATTCTTATTGTGTGACATGCATCCCTTTGTTTGGCTGTAACCTGTGTAACTATAAAAATGCCCTGTGTCCTTTGCTCACAAGGAGGATTTATTAGCATGCAGGTTAGAGAGCAACCTTCCTGACTAATCTCAGAGCTGGCAGCAATGGAAGAATCAGGGCCTATTAACTGAAACTGTGGTAAATGTATTTATCTGTGCAAGGATCACTCCTTCCTTTCTCCATCTTCAAGACAACTTACCCAAGAGCCAGAAATTCATTCCAGGATTCATGAATTCAAAACCTATTATAAGTTCAAAAGCTTTTCTTTGAACCAAAATCTATAAGAGGTTCAATAATGGTAGAAAACCTACATTCTTCTCTGAGAAAAGTGTTATAATAAACAAGATCATTGCTGGCTGTATTTGCAGGAGGTAAGGTACAGTCAAAGGTGACCATCTGATAAATAAAAACAAAATAACCAACTGTGTCTTAAAGGGTCAAAATGTTCAACATACACTTTCAAGGAAAAAATGTCTGAAATTTCTGCCTTTTGATGGTTCATAGGTAAACTCAGGAAAGAATGGTTTTTAAGAATCCTAAAATCTAAAAATCATTTTTGTTACGTATTTTAAAGTAAGAGTATCATCATCACTCACAGGAAGGAGCATAGATTTGGTCCAGGCAGTTCAGAATTCAAATCCAAGCTCTAATCATGTCTTTGTATGTGTTAGGGTAAGCTACTATGTATCTCAAGCTCTGACTGATACAACTGGTATTTATTTTCTTAGTGCTTCCCATGTGCTATTTCTAGATTCTTGGCCAACTGAAAGGTAAAGCATGGCCGTAGGTGAATGAGTGAGGGGAGAGGAAGTTAGAGAGCTAAGCAGAGCCAGGACAAATAGTGCTCTGAGGCCATAATAGTCTTCTGCTTGTATGTTTCCTAGGAGAAAAGCCCTTGGAGGGATTCCATCAGAGGTGGGCAGGCTTCGCTGCAGGGTTCAGCTGCAGGACCAAGGGCTCTGTGTGCTCTGCAGAGAGGCAGGGCACCCCTTAGGAGGCTTTTGCAATCATCTAGATGAGTGATAATGTGGTCATGAACAAGGGCAAGTGGTCAATGGAAAAATTCTGAAGGCAAAGCAAGTATAATTTGCTGATGGATTTAATAATGGATGTGAAAGAAAAAGGGAAGGCAAAAAGTGCCAAGATTGTGGGTCTGAGCAAGTAGAAAAATAAAGTAGTCATTAACTGAGACTGCAAAGAGCAGGTTAGGGTCAGGAAAAAGGTGGAATATCAAGAGCCTAGCTTTGACAGAGTAAATGTAAAATGCCTGTTAGATATGCTATCTAAAGACATAAGAAAGAGAGGATGTCCAAGGACTCCACAATTAGAGATCAGAGTAAGGGTGGGGGTTGGGGGAGGAAGGGAGAGGGAGGGAGGGAGGGAGAGAGGGGGAGAGAGAGACAGAGAGACAGAGAGACAGAGATAGAGAGAGAGGAAGGAAGGAAGGAAGGAAGGAAGGAAGGAAGGAAGGAAGGAAGGGAAGGAAGGAACGAAGGAAGGAAGGAAGGAAGGAAGGAAGGAAGAAAGGAAGAAAGGAAGAGAAAGAAACAGTTGCCAGACATCACTCATGGTCCAGTGAGGTTAGTGGGCTATGACAATGGTGTAATTTTCTCCTGCAATGTTTGGACTGTTCAACGTGCTGGTGAAGAGTTACAGGTAGCCAAGGGAGTTGAGCAAACAGGTACTATGATATGAGGGCAGGGCAAGGCAAACAAGTATGTATATAAGAGTGATTACAGTGATTGGGCACAGCATTTAAGCTGGGTAAAGAAGGATGTGAAGAGAGAGGTAGGAAGGATCATGAAAATGGGATAGGTTGATGGATTGAAGATAGGAGGGATAATGTATAGATATAAAATTCAAAGTTGCATATTTTTAGCGAGAGCATATGGTCTTGGAATGTCAATGGGAATCAAAGAGGACACCTACCTTACCTTCAGATTTAGTGGTATGTGGTGTTTGAGAAAGAAAACAGCTACCTCTTAAGAAGGCCTCATAGTAAATCACCAGGAAAAACCAGTTTCTATTAAAACAAGAGGGTGGAGAAAAACAATCACAGCAGAAATTGAAGATGTTGGGGATTTTCAGAAGCCAGTTGTGGAAGGGGTCAGCAGCTGGATAGATGGGAGATGCGGATGGGGAAGTTGGTGCTTTGAGTCATGTATTAAATATTAAATATTAGGTGTAAAAAATGACCTCAGGAGACTGAAACTCAATGGATGTGAACCAGCCTTGATGAGATTAGCTCACATGGCCTCTGCCCTCCCCTCTGTTAAGGACA
Source organism: Lasiurus cinereus (assembly GCA_011751065.1). Lineage (NCBI taxonomy): Eukaryota > Metazoa > Chordata > Mammalia > Chiroptera > Vespertilionidae > Lasiurus > Lasiurus cinereus. Next base: position 13,320,193 of record JAAGEH010000480.1, read on the forward strand.
TTCCTGTTGGGAGACATGGGAAGGAGAGGAGCATAGCCAGGAGAAGGGCAGGTTATGGGGCCTACCTGAGTCCACAAAGGTTCTTTAATCCCTAATAACTTTAATCTGCTAAGTATAAACCTAGTTCTAATTATTGTCCACACTTGAAAGTGATAAAATACTATTTATTAAAAATTATTCTAAAAATCAAATTTGCCTGAACTAGACGAACTTGCAGCAGTTTTAACTAACTTGTGCTCCCATTAGTTTAGCTGTACCTCTTCGATAAAAATAATATGCTATATACTACATAATTCTTTACCCCTATCTCTTGAATTTTAAGAATTTTCTCTTTTCATTAGAGCGGCAACATTATCTACTTGAGTGTTAACAACTTATTAAAAGGAGGCACAGGTGGTTTCAGGAAAAGCATTCATGCCCCACTGGCCGGAGAATGCCATTTTCTTTGGTTCCTTCACATCTCATGTTTAACACTCCTTTCTCTTCTCCTGGCCTTCTGGTGTGCCAGGTGACATACTGCCAGCCCTTTACGGTCCATTTCTGCTGCTCCCTCCTTCTGCCTGCTTAGTCCCCCAAACTGGCTTGGTCCTCAACAGAATATCTCAGGTGTTAGGAGAAATTTGATCATGGAGTAAGTAATTAGCTCTACCTAAGCAATGATTGATTCAAGGGCAAAAATGGGTACTTTCAGCAAGAGAAAGAAAAGAGTTTAACTTAAATAACTTGTATTAGATAAAAATATGTATATCTTTTAATTGAGGAGCTGTGAGGAAGGACTACTACCTACCAGTAGCCTTCATCTTTTGTTAATCTGTTCCTGTTTCCATTACTCCCCCTATCACAGCACAGGCACCTCACATAATCGAAACTCAAAGGCATAACACACCAAGGCTCACCCCAAAAGCCATTCCATTTCAAAAACACTGTCTCTTCTATTAGAACCACTAGCCTCTGTTAGTTTTGTTTTTTTGCTTGTTTGTTTTTCCCACAACTGCTTCTTATTTGGGGGAAGGACACTTTTTTTTTTTTTGCTTGTTAAAACCAGTGCCATGAAACATTTGGCTGTATTAATCTCCCATCTATAAAATACACTTTACTGGGATTGTCAGTAAGGTGTGTGTTCCTCTCTGAATGTTTTCTGGGGAATGAGAATTTATTCAAGAAAATTAATTTTCAAACAAATACAGGTATTACTGGATGAATGGATTTTCTCTTGGCACTTTGAGATATAGCTCTGTGGGTATCTGGGTTATTGGCACTCACTGAAGTTCTTAGACTGGCTGCCAGACCCATTCCTATAATGCTGTATGAAAATAGTTGTGACAATTTTGCAGCCCAGAATACAACTTGGCATCTAGCTTCAGCTCTATTTGAGTATTGAAATGAATTCTGTAAACTCTTAGATTCATAGATGGGACCATTCAGTTGCTTTGCTTGTTTTTACTTGTTAATATAATACTTTCACCATTTCCGTTCCTTGCTTTGGATAATCTCAGGGTTTTACTACATGAAAACAAAACTTCTTGTGAATCAACAATTCCCGACTATCCACTTACAGCTGATCCATTCTGGAAATTCTTCAAACTAGACAGATGCAGAAAAAAATATTTTTCTTTCATATCCTTTTTCTCTGAACATGATAGATGGAACAAAGTAGCTAGGTTTTCCCCAGGCAAGCGGTGTCTAAATGGATAGGGAGGTAGGACCTTAATCTATGAGCTAAAAAAAAAAATGGATATGAGACTTAAAATGGCAGTGATTTGCTTTAATTTTTTTAAGTTGTATTCTTATTCCTTAATGTAGAAACAAAATTCAACTAAAGGGACCCTGAGGTAATATTAACAAATGCTTACTCATCAATCTGTGCAGAGAACTTTGATAGAAAATGACATGTCCCAGAAAGCCTTCCACTACAGTGTAAAAATTCTCCTTCCCAAAATTTTCCATGCAGCCAATAATAAATATTATGATTCCTTGATCATCAACTATCCCCGCTCACTCAGATTTGGGATACCATCGATCATGGTTAGTTCCTGTAAAGATGTGATGATAAAGAGCCAGCAAGAACAGTTCTCCAGTGACACAATGAAGACAGGAAATAAGAAATATGGTGTTTGTTTCCCAAAGTGATTTTACAGGCATCCTTTATTGTAATGGCCCTGGGTACTTAACCAGTTTCATCATTTGTGAAAGGAGGAGATTAGAAACAAATTAACTTGATGTTCTAATGTCATGCTTCACAGCTCCTATCTAATATTTGAGTTTCATTTTAACTTCTTATTAGATATTTTCTTAAAATCCCAAAACTTAAATTTTAGATGTGATGACTAATTCACCAATTGTTTTATTTTCCTAAAGCAAACTTGCATGCAACTCAATCAAAGGCCTACAGAAAAGTATATTTTACCAAAGGAATATTCTTTCCATGGGCCTTTTCTAGTTCAGGAAAGGCCATCTTTGTGCAGAGTTCCTAGGGGCAGGGGGAAGGGTAGGGGTGGCGGGGGGTGGGGAGGAAGAAGAGGCCGATACTCCAAAGTAATAGAGAAAGTGGAAAGAACATGAGAGCCAAGTTGAATACAGAAAGGCCTGCTCACAGCAGAAGGCAAATTTGCTTTCTCCATTAACAGAAAACCTGTTAGAGATTTTTTAGGCAGGAGGGGAAAGAATTGTAGGGAAAGGAAATTGTTTTTCCATCTGCTGGACTCCTGTTCACTGGAAAGAAAAATCACTGGGAAGAAAATGCAAGGCTCTGAAAACGGAGCATTGACTTGGCTTCTGCCCTTTCCCTACGTGCAATTTTCCTGTGCTCTTTAAGAATACGTGTATTCTTGCCCCTTTTTATCACTTATATATTTAAAAAAAACAAAAACAACTCTAGGGAACTTAGAACTGGGCTATTGGTTTGCCCCTTATAAGACAAAGTCTCAGATGCCTATAAAATAGCTGATGGAGGGCAGTGACCACTTGCTACTCTCTTCTTACTAGTAGGTTCCAACATAATATATTTCAAATGGCCCTTCCTGAGGGGAAAGAAGCTGAAAGAGGGTGTAAATCAATATGACCTGCAACTCTTTAATAGTCAGAGCTCCTGCAATACTTAATGTTTCCATCCTCGTGGGAGAGCAGCTATTCCGATTCCTGTTAAAGGAAAAGCTGTAATACTCTCCACAAAATGGATTGGTTAGTCAATAGCCAGATGATTTGTCTGTTTACCTTGGCCATGTTATATTCCTTCCCCAATGGAGAATTATTCTTAGCATGCTAAATTAGTGTCCTTTAATTATTAACTTTAAAAAATAAAGATGTTTGTTTTTATCCATATACTATGTGTGTGAGTTCATCTACCAACTTTTATTTTCCAAAAAAAATCTTCATTTCAGTTTTTGTGTCTTAATTCTTAACACAATTTGTAAAATGGCCATTAAAGTTGACCTTGCATAATGTGTATATACTCAGGAAAAATAAGCCTCAGTAAGATGCTAGTTATATTTTAGCTGGTTTTTCCCATTTTGAGCAGCAGACTCTTGACCCTAATAGAAAGTAAGCTCTATACTTAAGCTGTCCAATTCAGTAGCCACTAGCCACATGAGACTATTTTATTTAAATTAATAAAAAGTAAAATAAAGTAAGAAAATTTAGTTCTGCAGGTGCCTAGCCACATTTCAATTGTTCCGCAGGCACATACGGTTAGTGGCTGCCATACTGCACAGCATAAATATATAGCATTTCCATTTCTGCAAAAAGTTCTATTGGACAGCACTGGTCCAGACCATTTGTGTTTCTCTGTATGGCAATGCCAACAGAGGTTATTAAACCAAGCTTTCCAGAAAGGTATGAAACATTTTGATGATAATTACTGATCCCATACTCTGCAGAACAGTGAATATATAATTTATTTTTGAGGCAGTCTTTGTTTTTGAGTAAATCCCTGTGTACCTGAAATCTTAGGCAATGATATCTTAATGGCCTTTCATGGATGAGATAGTTTTTACATGTTGCTGGCCAGTGAGTGTTCACTTAGCCTTTCCCCCCACTCAACAATTTAGGTTGCACTCTGTCTCCACAGTGGTTTGAACAATCATTGAAATATTCTGCTAATTTCTACTCTAATATTTTACTTAAAATAAGGAAAATATTAAATGATAATATGCATCCAAAGATATGCATGTTGCATAATTGTAATATAACCATCAACAAGAAAGTTAGATGCAGCCAAATTGGTAAACCTTTACCTCCAATGGTATATTTCAAGAACAGAATGATGCAATTAGCTATATCCAAAGTAGTGAATATTGAACTTCAGTTGGATGGTATGTGAATCTAGATAGGACAAGCTGAGTGGAGGAACACAGAAAAGGTTAGTCTGGGGTCCTGGCAGTATCTCTATGACTCATCCCCTTCCATCTGTGATACTAATAACTACTATGGCTGCATAAGAAAAACTAGAGGATCTCTTGGCTCACAGAACTTTGAAGCACAATCTGCTATACAAAAATCAGTCCTGTGGCCCCAAAGTTCAAGAAAACTCGAAATCTGTATTTTTTTTTCATAGCATATGAAGAGGAAATGTGTGATGACTTATCACATTGCTCTTCCATATGTTATTGGTTCTACCCATACAGCATTTTCACTTCATTTCTGGCAAATGGAACTCATCTCCTGCCCAAAAAAGAAAACCCCTCTCATTACCGCAACCAGGATCTCAGAACAACTGTTTTAGCCTCCATATGGTTGGGATGTGTGGTGATCTGAACCAGGTAATCTTAGGGTTAAAAATGGGAAGGTTTAGACTCCTTATCTCTTCTTCCAATATGAAACACTGGAGCAAAGACAGAATTCATTTAAAAGAGAAGAATGCAGCCCCAAAGCAGTCATTGCTTCATAGCAATTTTCATGTCCCTCTGGCAGAATTTGTGGAGTTCCTGCTCCCCAACCAGGGAACAGGAGAGGTTCCTAATACAGGCCCTGATTCAGTTTCCTAGGGGAACATTCTGGGCCATTGTAGCTTCTGGCTCTTACTCCAGAGGCTCTTCCTTAGTCAGTATCCTCTTGGCAATATCTGAGTGTGAGGGAGATGGGGAGAGGAAGCATGCTCTAATTAAGGGCTATTCATAGCCTTTGAAGTCTCCTGTTTATGGAAGGACCCAACAGCTGTTTTAAGTTTGGAACAAAGGTTTTATTAGTAAAGGCTCATGGATTCTTTGTTATATAATTCTCTTGGTAATTTGAAAAGCCTCTAATTCACTTGCTTTCAGCCAATTCCATGAGCTGGTAACTACAAACAAAATTCTTTCTAAACACAGTTGTTTCAATGTAATGGTGCCTACCCTGAGGTTATATGAAACAATGAAATAATGAGCCACATCCTTAACCTGACTGGCTCCCTCAGTCATGTGATTCAGCTGAAGTTTTACTGGACCTTTGTCACTCAAAGCCTTTACAAATTTTCTAGAAGCAGAAGGTTTTTCCAAGATTTAAGACCAAGAGACTCAGGAAGCTCTCTGTTTTGGTGTCTGCTTGCCAATTCTGGTAATACACAATGGTACAGCTTGCACACAGTAATTCTGGTTTCTGAATTCTTCCCCTGAAGCTGTAAGCTGAGAAGATACAAAGTCTCACATAGCAGATAATAATCTTTAAAATATGTTCCATAACATGCACCATCTCCTATCTTTTTAGCATCCATATCCATTTCTTTACTGCTTGTTCTCCAAGTGCTAAGCACCTGCCCAATATTTCCAGTTAGTGTTAGGAAGAGCACCTTATTTCCAGTATCAGTCAAGCTTTGGTCATCAAATTCATAGTACCTTTCAAGGAATTTCAGGTAGGAATAGTTTTATGGTAACACTGGAAAGCTGGTGAAATGCAGATCAGGAGGCCACCTCCAGCAAATCCTTAAGGCACCTAGGCAGATGCCACCAACTATGACTCCCTCCTTGACAGACCTGAGGAATCCATTTTGCCCCAAACCCATGTCTGTTCTATGCTGAGACAGCCAGTCTCAGTGCTTTTACTGGATATACAGATGGATCTAAAGTCTTCTCTTGTTAGTTCTTAGCAAGGTTGCTTAATGCTGCAGGCCTATCTCTTTAACCATATTTCTCTGTCTGTGGTCTCTTAGCTGCATTTACTCTATAAACTCTGCATTCTTCTGAACTGGTGGTTTCTCCTGGTCCTAAGAATGGACCCCATTCAGCATGTCTTTTAGCAACAATCCTAGGGCATGTCACAAGTGGTCAATATTATATGGGTTACAATTTCAGTAATGGGTAGAGGAATAGAATAAGTTCCCTTTGTTGATTATAGATATAGTGACTTCAGAGAAATGAACTATTTTCTTCAAATTCTATACGGCTCTTGCTGGATTGTGGCTGGAGTTCATAGCAATACAATCTCTAGAAATTCCAGCACTTTTTAGGGAAAAGGGATTTATTACTAGAATAGGGAGAAAGCTGGTGATCCAGGCTCTCCTCTACTCCAGCCCCTTTCTGCTTTTCACAGAGGATCGAACAAGAGTGAAATATAATAGGGGTTGTCTTATAAAATTATTTTTTTAAGTGCCAGACAGAAATATGGAACCAAAGGGCCCAATACAATCTTTGCTTCCTATATCCTCAGAGGTAACATAATACCCAGTTCTTTGTTCTATGAACTTCAATATAATGGAGACTTTAGAAGTTGTGGTTAAAATTCAAGTAAATTGCAATCATCAGTTTTCCTTTACCATCTTTCTTTGTATAAAACTAGCCCTTTCTACCTATTCACAAACAAACATAAAAGTAGCATCATAATCATTTTATAGGCAGCCAAAATTTTACTAGGGAAATAAAAGACATGGAACGAACAATGAAACATCACCAGAGACCCCTAATGGTATTTGACAACCGGCCAGAAGACAGAATAGACACTAAGTCAGAATCAAAGACCATGCAACAAGCATGTTGATCTGCCGCAGTAGCCGTCCAAACCTCCCAGAAATAAATTGGAAATTAACACATAATTGCTGTTTCCTAATTTTTGTTTTTCCCAGAAGTAAATATGAGAAAGGACTTTTGTTACTACATCTATACTTTTAAAAAGCACACTAATTATCCTCCCTCCTCAAAATGAAAACCAATAAATTTGTAAGCATGAAAATAAGAAAAAGAAGGAAGCTATGTAAGGGATTCTAAAAACCAGCTATACCAGTTATTAATGAGGATTTTATAATCAAAGAAAACATGATAATTTCAAGAGAAACATCAAAAGTGCTTTATACAAGGTAATGTACATCACTAGTTGCACATTTCCCCATCTTTCAGGTAATTCGTGGATATCATGCCATTAGAACTTTTCTTGTTTTGAGGCAAATCATTCAGAAATCCAATTTTCCACTTCTTCACATATTTTGAAATGCTGTTCAGAAAGTATGTGTGTGCCATTGATCAGAACAAGTGGTAATCTGAAGAAGCAAGGTATGGTGAATATGGTGGGTGAATTAGTACTTCCCAGGCAAGATCTTTTAACGTGTCTTTAACTGGTTTTAAAGTTTATGATGGTGTGTCATCATGAAGCAAAATTACTTTGCCAGTGTCTTCTGGCATATTCTGGTCATTTTATGATAAAAAGTGTGGTTCAAATTGAGTATTTGTTGTCAGTAGAGATCAGTATTAATGGTTTCACCTGGTTTTAGAGGCTCATAATACACCATACTTTCCTGATCCCATCAAGCGCAGAGCATTGTCTTCTTTCTGAAGCAATTTGGCCTTGCAGTCGATGTTAATGGTTGACCTGGATCAACCCATGATTTTGTGAGTTTGGGATTCTCAAAACAAATCCACTTTTCATCACCAGTCACAATTCAACACAAAAAAGTCTTTCTTTCATGCCACTGAAGCAACATTTTACTGATGACTTTTCGGTTTTCCCTTTGTCTTTTGTTCAGTTGATGTGGCACCTATTTTCCTTCCTTTAAAATCTTTCCCATTGCTTGTAAATGATCAGAAATTGTTTGCTGAGCAATATTTAATCTTTCTGCAAGTTGTTTTTGAGTTTTACACGAATCTTCATCCAATAACTAGAGGCCAGGTACACGAAATTTGTGCAAAGGAGGGGTATTCTCAGACCTGCCTGTACCCTCTCCAAACTGGGACCCCTCAGAGGATGTCTGACTGCTGGGTTAGGCCCTCTCACAATCCAGGATTGCTGGCTTCTAACTGCTCACCTTCCTGCCTGCCTGATCACACCAAACTGCCTCCCCTCCCCCGGTGGCCTTGTCCCCTACAATCCCCCCTCCCCCCACCAGCCTGGTCACCCCTAATTGTCCACTCTGCCGGCCTGGTCAGCCCTCACTGCCTCCTTCTGCTGGTCTGATTACCATTCACTGCCCACCCTCCTGGCCTGGTCACCCTACACAGCCTGCTGTTCAGTTATTTGGTCATCCCTCACTAACCCTCCTGCCAGTCTGGTCATCCCACCTAGCTTGCTGATTGGTTGTTACTGTGTGGGCATCCTGACCAATTTGAGTATTACCCTTTTATTAGTATAGATGATTGTAATTGTTGGTCTTCAAACTTTTTCAATTGACCTGGATGTTCTTTGTCTTTCACATTGAAATCATCACTTTTAAAGCATTTAAACCAGCATTCACAAGTATCTTGAGATGGACCATGTTCACCATAAGCTTCCTCAAGTATATGAATACTTTCAGCAGCACTTTTCTTTAAAATAATGAATTAAAATTTCCCACAAATGCTCTTTTTTGGGCATGAAATTTGACATTTTAAGTGTAAAAATATTTATGATGTTAACACCTTTAGAAAATTTGACATATAATTTTTTTGTTTTTTTTCTTTGTTTTTTATTTTATTTTATTTTTAATTATTTTCCCCCTATTGCCCTCCCCAGCCCCAGTACATGCCCTCAGCCATTCCCCCCCCCCGCCTTTCCCCATTGCCCTGTCTCCACTGGCTATGCCTACACACACATGCATACAAGTCCTTCTGTTGATCTCCTATAGGCCCCTCCTCCCCAACTTTCCCTGCCTTCCCACTGTAGCATGACAGTCCGTTCATTGCTTCTTTGCCTCTGCATCTGCTTCCTCCCCTCCACCCCCTGTTTCTTGTCTTTAAAAACATCTTACCCCTGTAGGCTAGAAATAAACCCACCAGAGCAAAAGAAAAATGATTGAGTCTCAATTTCAATGTCCAATAGCTTTGAGAATTTGTTTATATACTTTCAGAAATCAACTCCAAGATGAAGTGGACTACTGCAACAGAGAGGAACTAACAGGTCTGCGCCAAACACGAAGGCAAGAGGAGAAACAGTCCAGAGATGGAAGACACTGATGATGCCTTGCCATGTGAACAGTTAGCAGCTGAGCATTGCTACAGGATGCCCAGGACCAAACCAGCATCACCACCATCTGTCCAGTATCCAGATACTATTGATGACATATACACATAAGGAACTGTCTGACATTGCAACTGGGACATATAAAGTTTTGAAGCTTGCTGTCAATACAAAAAAATAGCATACATATCAAATCATATGTATTTCAACATACTAGAGGCCCAGTGCACTAAATTTGTGCAAGGGGGTGTGTGTCCCTCAGCTCAGCCTGTACCCTCTCCAATCTGGGACCCCTTGAAGGATGTCTGACTGCCCGTTTAGGCCCAATCCAGGTAGGTTTGGACCTAAACGGGCAGTTGTACATCCCTCTCACAATCCAGGACTGCTGGCTCCCAACTGCTTGCCTGTCTACCTTCCTGATTGCCCCTAACCGCTTCTGCCTGATAGTCTGATCACCACCTAACCACTCCCCTGCCAGCCTAATTAATGCCTAACTGCTCCCCGCCAACCTGTTTGCCCCTAACTGCCTTCTCCTGCAGGCCTGGGTCCCCCCCAGCAGTCCTTTCCTGCAGGCTTGGTCACCCCCAACTTCCCTCCTCCGCCGGCCTGGTCACCCCTAATTACAATCCTGGGACTTTCTCTTAAATGATGTAAAATATACATTTTTTTAAATTGTCTCATTGCAATGGGAATCTTCATTCATCATCAGCCTTCCTAGTCGTAAACAGCAATGGAGCTATAGCTAGAAATTTTGTATAAGTCACTTGGACAAAACCTCAAAGCTACAATTAGCCTGCTTTATATGCATCAGCAGTATTATGAAAAAGTGGGGGACAGTACCTGTTTCTTTTGAATATCACATATTTCATATAAATGCACATCAGACAATGCTAGGCACTATTTGTGGGTCAAAAGTTGCAGTGGGAATGAAGTAGCAAGGCCATCGTCAGGGAGCACACAGCATAGGAGAGAAAGCAGGGCTATAGTTTTAAATGCCCAAAACACAGTGTTTCTCTTATTCTCATCTTAGAGAAGTGAATGCCTAATTCAGATAAAATTGCTAACCCAGTTCTCTCTGCAGCAACTGTGAGGGAGGGATAACTGTTCTTATCAGCCAGTCTCTGTTGGGAGCTGCGTTCATCACCATAAGCATCAATGAATTCTAACAGTGAGAACAATACCATCATCTGGCTACAAAGGGACTCTTTCACCTAGCAAGCTAGTTTCTTCTAAATGCTTCTAAAAGTGCAAATAGATGCTAATTGTGTAGACCAGTGGTCAGCAAACTCATTAGTCAACAGAGTGGCAAACCACTGGTGTAGACAATTCACAAGACTTGTCCCACCCACTCCATATACAAAAAATAGTAGAATAGTTTGTGTGGCTACATACTAAATCTATTATTTTGCTTACTTATTAAATAAGCCAACATTTATATTCAAGAAGTGTAAAGTCCAGGGCAGGAGATAAGGTCAGAAATGGAATCAGGTTGTCAAAATGTAATGGGAATGAATATACTATGTTGAAGGCTTTAGATGCCAAGCAAGATAGTTTGGAATTTATTCTACAGATAACAAGTATCATTGACAATTTTGAGGTGGTAATAGCATCATTAAATACTAGTTCTCAAAATAACACATATATGGTAGTATAGAACTATTCGAGAGAGGAAGCAAAAAGATTTGTTAAAAAGCTATTTCAATACCCAAGAAAAATTATGAGGATCCAAAATATAGTAATGCCAGTGAAAGAATAAACAGAAGACAACATCTTCAACAGAAATGGCATCTTCAGAATGTTGTTACTAACTTAATATGGGGAGGAGGTTATAAAGTTCTTAGAGTAGCTCCAATGGATCAGACAATGCTATGATTTGAGACATGAGAATAATTCGCTAGCCCAGTGGTTGACAAACCGCTGCTCATGAGCCACATGCGGCTTGCAAGCCTTGCAAGCCACGGTTTGCCGTTCTATTGACTAATGAGTTTGCCAACCACTGGACTAGACTAAATATTACTGTGTAGTTGGAAGCTGTGAGGATTAGGCAATTGTGGCATATTGTGTGCAAAGAGGTAAAGGGTAGTACATGACAGTGGTCGGCAAACTCATTAGTCAACAGAGCGGCAAACCGTGTCTCACGAGCTGCTTGTAGCTTGCAAGCCGTGGCTTGCTGACCACTGCACTAGCCTATCTATATGATAAAACTCCCGTGAAGTTTCATAAAAATACAGATGTTCCTGACCCAGTGCTAGATATAATGACATAGTAGGACTGGAATAAAAGTCTGGCACTTGTGTGTTTCACAAATCTCACAGGTCAGGCTGATGTGAAGCCAGACTTAGAAGCCCTGACATAGGGAATATAGGAAACCTGCAGACTTGGCTAGTGAAAGAAAAAGATAACTTTCCTTTTAAAAATTATGCAATTTTGTTACTTGTGAAAATAAAAGACCCAGTAGGGACTGTTATATACTATATGTGTCTCGCTCTGTATCTGGCACATAGGGCACCCCATAAATATTAATTTAATTGAAGAAGTGAACATCCCTGAGCAATAAAAAACATGGTAGTGGATTTATTTCCTGAGAATCAACATGGCAGGATGGAAAAAAAGACGAACTTTGCAAACAGAAGGTTCCAGTTCCAGCGTCAGCATTCACTGGCTGTGTGGCATTGAAAAACTTACTCAGTTTCTCTGAGATTTAGTTTCCTCAACTTTGAAATTGCTTCAATGCTTGAGAGAACTAAGCTATGTAGTATAATTAATAGATAAATCACCTCAGATTGAAGTGACTGAGATGATCTAGGAAAGTTTGTAAGTCAAAGAAGAGGGACAATAACCTTTAAACTCATAAATAATAAAAGGGCAGACCAGAGAACAAAAAGTAACAAGAGTCCCAAGAGACAGAACTCCTTTATTTAGGAAATTATATATTCCCAAATGTTCACTTGCTTGCAGTGGCCACATCCATTCTGGCCACTATCTATGTCCCCAGGTGTGACTGATAAGCAAGTGCCTATCCTATGTCAACCTAACTTTACTATTTTCCCTTTGTTGGAACCCTGGGGAGTGTGAAACTGCAGATTTCTGGTGAAGTTGCCCAAATGACATGCCTATAATGTCTCACTTCTCTGTTTGCTCCTTTCCTGTTATTAATAACTAGCTAACTACAACGGTATCATTCAGACAATAGTATAATTAACATTATTTCCTGTACCCACTTAGCACCATGCAGAGTTATCATAAGATTATTAAATATATTCCCTGTGTTGTATTTTCAAGAACATATTTGAAGGTAAATGAAGTTACTGGTCACACAGACACTTGGGAGAACTCAATCATAGGGATTTCAAGCACTTAAGGGCAGGAAGACTACACACATTACAAAGGCATAGACTAATGGAGTTTGTTGGTCATTAGAGATGAACAAGTGAATATGAAGAACACTTTGTGAGACCATTATAAGCATTCTTCCATGAATTTAAGAAAGATAAAATAAAACCTGACCAATCTCTACTATTCTAAAAAATCTTTTCCCTGAGAGAAAATGAAAAGATCATTCCAATGCGGTTTAATCAACTTCCTCATGCTTCCTGTTTATTCATTATTATTATTATTATTATTATTATTATTATTATTATTATTATTATTGAGTTCAGGAAGGGAGGGAAAGGAATAGAGAGATAGAAACATCAATGATGAAAGGAAATCATTAATTGGCTGCCTCCTGCACGCCCCTTAATGGGGAAAGGGGATCGAGTCCACAACCAGGGCCATGTGCCCTTGGCCTACATAGAAATTGGGGCCCTTTAGACTACAGGCCTACGCTCTATCCACTGAGTCAAATCATCTAGGGCCCTGTTTGTTCTTATCAGTCTCTATTGAGAGAGAGAAGAAAAGGTAAGTATTTGAAACCACAGAATGATGGATATAAATTTGAAAAGTATTGAAACTTTTCTTTAGTATGTTTAATTTTGTCAGGCTTCTTTGGAAATTTTTTTGCAACTAATTCCAAGATATATATGGTAAAATGTATTCAGACTTAGGTAGTTACTAGAGATGAAAAGGTAGCATTGAAACAAAGCATTTAAATAAAAAAAGAAAAATGAAACAATAGAAAGCTTTGAACTGTTTTCATACACATCAAACATATTCACAAGATAGCCTGGCCTTTACTAAACTCATTATGAGATGGTGTTTTGTTTCATGTTTAATGAAGTAGACCTATAATATTTCAAGGTATTCATTTTAATACAATCAATGATCCATTTTGCAGGCTCTTCCCGCCACTGGAGAGCTTTAAAAGTTTAAAAGGTACATCACAGAGCCAACTAGCTAGAAAGGTCACTCTCCTGCCTTTTCCAGACCTCTTTAGTATTCACTGATCCAGCTTTTTGTACTCATCAGAGTAACAGCCCAATATTGTATGCCTGAAAATCACAGGGAACAGAGAGGTCCCATGGGAGTCCTTTCCTTAGGCATGGGGGCACAGCCTTGCATCAGAGCAGGAACTAGGAAGAAATCTCTTCGCACATGCTTTCATCTTTCCACTCTGGCCTGTTTTTCTATCCTGATCCTGTTGAGAGATCCAAGAATCATGGAGCAAGTTCTCTATAATTTCATTTGTAAATTCTCCATCTGGAGAGTGTCTCTGATGCCAACTTTGATATTGTATTGCATCTCAAAAAACATGGGCAGCAAGTTCCACTTGAATGTCTGATTTTACCATGTCACAAAGAAATCCCAAGAAATCCAGCCCATCACATAGGTTTGATAACCACAAGATGAAAAATTTAAATTCATACAGTAAGAAGATTGTGTTTTCTTAAAACCCAAATAAATTCATTTATTTTTGTAAATCCCACTTATTAATATGAATCTGTGGCTTAAAAAAAAGTGTATGTCCTATACCACTTAAGGTATTTCTAGAGATGCAGGGAGAAGAAAATCTGCTGGTTTGGTGGTGTTCCATGAGGCTAATTGCCTGGAGAATTGATGTAATAACGCAATGACAACAGGCTGTGCTCGATATATTGCACTTTTAGTGCAGCAGGGAACTGGAGTGGCAGCTTTTGCTTGTCTCTCAGCTTAAGGAATTACATTCTTCCTCAATTGCTAACATTAATGATCAGAATATGTTGTCACAGAACTTTGGAATTTAATCTAGCCATGTGATCTTTTGGAGGTGCTTTTTTGAGTGCTTTAAATCTTAATTCCTAAATGCATCTTCAAATAACAGATGTTAAAAATATGTATGGTACTAGTAACGGAATGTACCCACCTGCATGTTTTTAACAGCCCCACTTATGTGTATTAATGACACCTCCGTGTCTCCTAGACCTACATTCTCCTCGCTGGCTTCTCACACCATTAGGCCTGTGGTCAAGTCTGTTCAGAACTGGACCTCAGACAGAAACTCTGGGAAAACAGCATGTGAAGGAATGTGTGGGAGTCATATCTTCTTATTCTAACTTGTTTTCCTAAAAAAATTCTTTGATGTGATTTGAGTCCCTTTCTTGGTCACAGGAAAGGTTTTGAAAGATTGCTTATGTAAAGTTGTCAGGGCCCATATTCATTGCCTGCTTGTTATTAGCATCACTAGAGACCTGGTGCACAAAATTTGTGGACGGGGGTGGGGAAGTGTGTCCCTCAGCCCAGCCTGCACCCTCTCCAATCTGGGACCCCTCTCACAATCCAGGACTGCTGACTCCCAACTGCTTGCCTTCCTGCCTTCCTGATTGCCCCTAACCACTTCTGCCTGCCAGCCTGATCACCCCCAACCACTCCCTGCCAGCCTGATTGATACCTAATTGCTCCCCTGCCAGCCTGTTTGCCTCTAACTGCCCTTCCTTGCCAGCCTCATCACCCCAAACTGGTCTCCCCTGGAGGCCTAGGCCCCCACCCAACTGCCCTCCCCTGCAGGCCTGGATTTCCTCCAACTTCCCTCCCTTGCAGGACTGGTTCCCTCCAACTGCCCTCACCCCTAACTGCCCTCTCCTGCAGGTTTGATTGCCCCCAACTGCCCTTTCTTGCAGGCCTGGTCCCTCCCATTTTTCCTCCCCTGCTGGCTATCTTGTGGTGGCCAACTTGTGTCCACATGGGGGCAGCCATCTTTGACCACATGGGGTCATCCATTTTGTGTGTTGGAGTGACAGTCAATTTTCATATTATTCTTTTATTAGATAGGATTATTAAAGAGAAAATATTCAGTCCTGTGAGACAAAGGTGTAATCAAGGGGATAAAAGTGATAGCAGTAAGAGTAGGATATGTACTATGACTTTTACATGTGTTCCTTCACTTTTATACTTCAGACTGCTTTGTCTGCCAAACCAATCTTCTCCATCACTTTTCAAACTGGAATATATGGTGCCCTATAACAGGCCCTGCACCATGGTCTCAGCTTCTCCATAACATCCTGGTCCATATTCCAGGCTTTTCTAGGCTACTCTGCATTATCTCTGCCTGGAGCTGTGGAGAATTCCATAGCAAACCAGCATGGCCCAGCATGGAACTGTCACAAAGTGCTCAGCACAGAACTCAGGAACATTCTGGAAATTCTACTCATTCTGCAATGATGCTCAATTATGAAAGCTTTGCTCCTATTAACCCCAGTCTTCATTTACTTAGTCAGACATGTTTCTGATGGTTGTTTTGTCATTTCTCCTATTGTTCTAACACAAGTGAAAACAATATGGAAGATAAGGGTGGTAAAAACCTTGGTAAGAAAGAATTCTATTTTCAATTAGGAAACGTCTTAGGAAACAATATGGCTGCCTTCAGTCCTTCCATCTCTATTTTGTCTACTCATCAAACATGACTTCCCAGGAGCTCACTGCATCCTAAAAGTGGCTAAGGAAAAGAATATGAAGATGCCTTCATAGTCTCTCTATCACAGACCTAAATTTAGCATCACTACTTTCCTCCCTTTAAATTAAAAAGTCCTGGAGGTATTATCAATATTTACCTATTTCATCCTAAACTTTCTGTGAACTTGATTCAGGGACTGTGTTCAGAAACTACAAAATTACTTAATAAAAAGGAAGCAGAACAATAACCAACACTCCCAGGTACCAGATGTTTGATGCCATGCAGATAAAGTAGCCAAGGGGTTTCTGGGTTCCATCCTATGCTTTTAATTTATGCACACTCACCCCTAACCCTTCTTTTCAAGTGCTCAGAGAAAGAATTCTTTGAGACAAAGAAATATAAAATTGTAGTCCTGACATACTCCTTTCCTTTATTTAGGCATCACTTTTTGGTTAACCAAAATGCATTTACTCTATTCTGAAAGCAATTTCTCCCCAAAGAATTGTATCATTTATAACATATTTACAGTATAAAAATGGTATTTTGACTCAAGAGCTATAAAAGAGTAAATAAACCTTTCAGACTTTGGAATTTTCCCCTACATATTTCCAATCCTAGTTTCTCATGTCTGTCCTCATGTTTAACCCAAAGTAAGACTCTGAAGGCAAAGATTCCTGAGAGGATGTAGATATGGGCTGAAGATTTCTTGGGCTTACTTGTCAGCTTGCAGTTTGATGCGAGCCATGTGATACATTGCTGTAATATATCAAGCTGCTAACTTTGAGGCTTAGTGTTAATCCAGGACTCAATGAAAAGCTTCCTGTAACCTCTTGATGCTAACCTTCTTGATGTTAATCTTCTGTCCCACTTCCACTCTCCCCCCAACATTTGGGACCTGGATGTACGCAAAGAAGCACAGAACAAGTTTCAGCCACAATACACAGACTCCTGCTGATGATTACACCTTGTTGTGTTAAGTCTGCTAAATTTTAATGCTCTAATTCCATAGCTGTGTCCCCAAACTATTAGGTAATCAACCCAAATGTCAGCCATCCAGAATTTACTAAAGTGATGACTAGAAATAGTGCTTGGAGCAAAAATGGTAGAGAGAACTGATCTCTTAAATGATTAAAACTAGCTTTCTCCTGTTATCTTTTACTAGAGGCCTGGTGCATGAATTCATGCACAGGTGGGGTCCCATTCAGGGACTGTGTTCAGAAACTACAAAATAACTTAATAAAAATAAACAGAACAATAGCCAACACTCCCAGGTACCAGATATTTGATGCCACAAAGATAAAGTAGCCAGGGGGTTTCTGGGTTCCATCCGTATACTTTTAATTTATGCACACTCACCCCTAACTCTTCTTTTCAGGTGCTCTGTGATCAGGGCCCATAGCTGTCTCATCTAGCCCTTATCAGGGCCAACTGGGGCCCACTGGCTGAGGGGGAGGGACCGTAGAGGTTAGTTGGCCACAGGAGGTTGGCTGTGGAAGCACACTGACTACCAGGGCACAACTACTGCATTGAACATCTTCCCGCTGGTGGTCAGTGTGTGTCATAGTGACCAGCAGACTGGTCACTCAGTTGTTCAGTCCTTTAGGCTTTTATACATACATATATATATATATATATATATATATATATATATATGTCTTGTCTTCATTACTTTTGTTATGTTTTCAGTGTTAATAAGCATATAAAGTGAGATATTCTTCATTATATGCCTTACGTTTTCACATAAATGAGTTATTCAGTTGAATGAATATAAGTAATCACTGTGATAAAGGCAACAATACAAACAGAGGGCTGTGTTCTTTACTTAGGAAAAAGAAAGAAAAAGAAAACTCATTTGATGATGTCAACCTAAGATTTTTGAGAAGTAACAGATAGTTATGGATCAGCTGGTGGCAGGGTAGTGAAAACAGTGTGTGTGCATGTATGTGCGCATGCATGCACATGGTGGTTTGTGTGTGTGTGTGTGTGTGTGTGTGTGTTTAATGTAACATAAATTTTCTGTTTACTTCTTTCCTCTATGAATCCATGGCAACGACCTTAGGGCAGAAATAAGGAACCCACTGCAGGAGGACTGTTTGAGATGGCACAACTGATCAGCACTCCATCAACCCTCTATCTCTTTTCAGATCATATCTAACAGTGAGCTTCTTCCCTTTCTCATGCCTTCTAATTTTGCTGTTTTATCACTGACCTAATGACTGAATGCATTTATTTATTCACTGGATGATTTCTTCCTCTTCCTCTTCCTCTTCCTCTTCTTTTCCTTCTCCTTCTCCTTCTCCTTCTCCTTCTCCTTCTCCTTCTCCTTCTCCTTCTCCTTCTCCTTCTTCTTCTTTTTTCTATCCTCTCAACCCAACACACTTTTAACATCATTACAAACACAGCAGCTTTGGGCTGTAATATTCATAAAACTCTCAATGATAAATAGTGTCCTGCTTAACTGATTATATTGATGTTGCTAAGCAGTGAGGGTCCTCACAATTCAGTGCATAAATGGCATCTGATGATAAGCTTGGGGAAAGGCTTTGTGTATTACACTGTACCTGAGAATCCACTATAGATGTTGTATTTAATGGATAACTAACGTGTACCAGAAAGAGATATAGAGTCAGGGCCAGAGGACCCACTGGAACCAGCGATACTTTAGTCATGACTAGACCACCAGGAGAATGTTTATCTTCTCTAGAGCAGCTACAGAGAATTTACAAAAATTGCCCAGGAATATCCACCCAACCCCATTTGTGAAAAAGCTGTCCTATTGCCCTCCTCAATCACCATTCCCGTCCCCCTCACCTCCACTCACCTCAGCTGTTCATTTTCAACATTATCAACAGGGAGTTCATTGTCAAGGCAGAGATAGTAAAGAAGGATATGAAAGCATATATCCTCGTCATACTGAATTGTAACTCGAATTTCATGTCCCCATAGAAACAACATAAGTACTTATAGGTACATATAGTTGAAATAGCACACCTGATGTAACACCTCCAGGAAATAGTGAGTGGTACAGGTTTGCTGGGGGACATACAATTTTAACCTTCGAGAAATTTATTGTTTTAAATAGGAAACGAGGTTGTCAGTTCTGAAAACTATTAATGTAAAGTTTATTTTTTTTGTGGGGGGGACACTTGCTGACTTACTATATTTCAGGCACTGAAGTTAAAAAGGACTCCAATAAAGTTATTATTATTCTCATTTCATAAATATGAAAATTGAAACTCAGAAAGGTTAAGTAATTTGCCCAATTTACCACCTTTAAGTGCTAGAGTAGAGACTTGAATACTAACTATAGTTAGTTGACAAACCACATTATTTTCAAACTCCCCTGGCTGATAATTTCAGCATACAACTGATTCACAGATTGGAAATTACCCACATTAAAAAAAAAAAGTGTGAACATGACTTTATTTTGCCATTAACAAAAATTAAAGCAAAATTCATAATCCTGTCAACAGAGTAAGTTAAACTGGTTTCAATTTCCTGTATTCCTTTCAGGCTCGTTTGTGTTCAAGTTCTGACTCAGCAGCTCAAAAACCACAGCATCTTTGGCAAGTTATTTAATTTCTTCATACCTCAGTTTCACATCTGTTAAAGTGAAGGCAATAATAATACTTTCTCCATAGTACTATTGTGAGCATTCTCATAGATAATGTGTGTAATGTGGTTGGGATCATTCCTGGCATACGATGCAAATTCAATCAGTATTATGTTATACTAGAGGCCCGATGCACAAAATTCATGCATGGGGATGGGAGGGGGGATCCCTCAGCCTAGCCTGTGTCCTCTCTCAATCTGGGACCCCTCACTCCTAACAGACTGCCTGCTTGCTCCTTACCATTTGGCTCTCCACTTCTTTCCACTTGGCTTGCTGCTTCTTAGCACTGCTGCTGAGGTGGAAGAGGCTCTTGTTACTGCCAGCTGCGCTCACCTCCCTAGCCATGAGCCATCAGGGGGCAGCTCCTGCATTGAGCGTCTGCCCCCTGGTGGTCAGTGCACATCATGCGACTGGTCACTATATACATAGATTACTTTTGATCATGGCAGATTTATTAGCCCATTGCTCCCTAATAGTGCAGTAGGGGCATGAGGTTGCAGTGAACACACATGTCCATGGGGCACTCTACACCTGAAGTCCATGTTTTGGACTTGTGATCACTGTTGGTCTCTGCTGAAAGGAGTCTGATCTGGTTTGTTCCTGGGGTCTGTATTAGTTTCCTATTACTGATGTAACAAACTACCACACATTCAGTGGCCTACAATAATGCAACTATATAATTTTACAGTTCTGGAGGTCAAAGTCCTAAAAACAAAATTTCAGCAGTGTTGTATTCCTTCTGGGGGCTCTCGACAAGAACATGTTTTCCTTTTTCCAACTCTGGAAGCTGCCAACATTCCATGGCTCATCACTGCATCACTGCTCCAACCTCTGGTTCCATCTTCCCAACTCCAACTCTGACTCTGAGACTCTGAGACTCCTGACCCCCCTTTTCACTTTTACAGGGGCTGCTATGATTACACTGAACTCACAAGGTAATTTTCATCATAAAATCCTTAACTTAATCATAGCTGCAATGCCCTTTTCTGCCATATAAGTTAGCATATTTACAGGTCAAGCATTAGGACATGGACATCTTTAGGAGGGTCATTATTCTGCATAACAAATTCCCCTGACATCAATGTCCAATAAGTAGAGGTGCATGTGTCACTTGCTCATTTGCCCAGACTGAGTATAACAACCCTCCCATATGTATGTCTGACACACAGTAGTGTTCACCCTTCCAGGTCTCAATCACAGCTCCTGGGTAAATCCTGGCTGAACTGATCCTCCCATGGATTATATGTCAAGACCATCTCCCCCTCAAGACAAACCTTTCATGAAAGGCTGTCATCTTAGCCACTGTCTTCTTCTCTCACTGCATCTACAGCACAATCTCTCACTTTTGGACTCATGTCTTGCTACTGAGAGCAAGTGAGGGCTTAGCAGCTCTAATTCACAATTGTGTCTCTCCATCAAAGCTGATTGTGCCATCATGTTCATCTTGCTGGTTCTGCATTGTGGTGCCACAAGCTGACCAGGCAAGACAGATATCCCTTTCTCACCACCTAAAGTTCCAAGTGGAAAGTGGCATATGGAAGGCTTTTTGCTTTTGGATTTCCCATCACTGCATCTAATATCATCCCCCAGCTTGGGGGTGGGTTGGGGTGGGGCAATGACAAGCTGGCTTCAATACTTAACTCTCCTTAACTCCCTGTTGGTCTCCAACTTATTATATGCACAAGAATGAGAGGGGCAATGAACTGGCTTCCTTCCCTGTCCTTCATTTTACTTCCCTTTCCTTCCTGAAAAAGTATTTGCCCTGCCTTAGACCCTAGAGCCAAAATGGTAGGAAAAGCCTCTTGATAATGAAAAAGCATAAAACACTATCTTTGTTATAGGGACCATTTTATATTCTATTTGCTTTACCACACTAATATTTTAGTTGATTAAATAATATTTATAATTATTATATTATTTCTATAATATTCCTACATAGAAAGAAAAAAATTCTAAAGCATTGTAGTAGTGTGAGCAGGGTTGTTCTCTTTGAATTGTTCTCATAAGATAAATAAAAAGCTTTTAATTGGAATTCTTGAATCAGGAGAATAAAGGTTTACATTTCTTAAGCCATATTTTCATATTGATTTCCAAAAAAAATGTCATTCCCATTTACACTGATAGCTACAATATGGGCCTATGCACATTTCACAGTGTGTTTTTCAACATATATTATTATTTTTTTAAATGTTATGATAAATAATAGCAAATATACATATGAAGTCTTATTCTAAGCCAGGAAGTATTTCATTAATTTCCATATACATATACATATGTGTGTGTATGTGTGTGTATTTTTTAAATTTAACTAAAAAAAGTACAGTTTTTAATATAATATATGCTAATCTTCTGACTATTCTTTTTGTGATATTTTCATAGGCTATTAATAATAACTTTTTATATAGTTGGTCTACCTGCTATGATAAAAATATAATTATTTATATAAACTTTGTCCTGGTGCTTTTTTTAAAAGAAAGAAGATAAGAGGAAATCTTATAAACCAGTTTTAAAAAAAATAGCCTCCTGGTATTTCCTAATACTCAAAATTGCACATATTATCTAAAAGAACATTTCATCACATGTAATATTAACTTTAATTTATTTCACCTGGCATGCAATGAGCCATATTTCTTTCAGTGGGTAAGCTGTTGCCAGGTTCTAAATTAGGCTCTTATGGAAGCTGCATTAACTCCTCAGGAGAGTATTGCTGCAGAGTACAGACAGTGCATTCGGAATGGCAGGGAGGTTGTACTTGCTGGAGAGAGCTAGACCTCGGCCAGGAGAAGCCACTGCGCATAGTCACTGGAGGCCTGCCATGCTGACAGGTGGCCTGTTCTCTGGGCTATGGGCAGGGGCTGCTCGCAGCTCAGCTGTGACTGGCAGTGAAGTTAGCTGGACAGTTGACTCACCAACTCAGTTCATACCTAAGAGCTAAATGGAGACAGAACGCTTGACAAGGTCCTGATCTGTTCTTGGCAGGATGATAAAATGTGTAAAGTTTATTTATTCTACTAGAAAGCTTCTCTCGGTTTTCTTTGTCTTCCCTCCATACCATCAATTTCCCCATTTCTGCCAACCAACTTCTACTATATCCACTTCCTACCTAATTCATCAAATTCGGATGCCAGAATTGATTTTAATACCACTTATCCAATCAAAATATTTATTAAGCATCTAGCAGTTGAAACTATAATAGTAATAGTCCCTGCCCTGAAAGAGCTTCCACTTAGTATCTTAGTGTGAATTCAGTCTACCTGCTGCCAAAAGTATTTGAAATTAACTTTTAGTTCTTATAAATTAAATTTCATATATCAATAATTAGATGCTGGCAATAACTTAAATGACAAAAGAGACTTCCCGGTGCCCTTGCAAATATCCAGCTCTGTCCCTTCTTTTCTCTTTCATCATGTAACCCTAGATACATTTTCAATACCTATATTGAGACTTCAAAATTCCAATGTTTTTTAATTTGCTTTGGAAAGAAAAGTGGATTGAGTGTCAAATTCACCATACTATATGTCCAATGAAGAAACCAATAACAAAATGCTTTTCCAATGTAAAACATGTGTTGCATAAAAATGAGGCATATCTAAATGAAAATAGAGACAGAAATATATTTTGGGAAATATATTTTGAAATGTAATAGCTTATGGGTACAGACCATTCGAACCTTAATCTTCAGAATCAAACAATTACTCAGAGTTATGTGGTCTCTATGAATTATCATTACTCACCTGTGCAAATGTGTAAATGTTACTATAGCACTTAGTTATGTAATAAATATTTTTAAATATGTTTTATTGATTTTTTACAGAAAGGAAGAGAGAGGGATAGAGAGTTAGAAACATCGATGAGAGAGAGACATCGATCAGCACGCCCCCTACCGGGGATGTGCCCACAACCAAGGTACATGCCCTTGACCAGAATCAAACCTGGGACCTTTCAGTCTGCAGGCTGATGCTCTATCCATTGAGCCAAACCAGTTTCGGTTTAATAGAATATTTTAATGAACAAAATGAACTAACAAGCAAAATAGAGACCAAAATGAACTTACAAGCAAAGTAGACACAGACCCATAGATAGAAAGCAAGCTGGCAGCTATCTGAGGTGAGGTGGAGGAGTGGAGGGATTGAGCAAAAAGAGAGAGAGAGAGAGAGAGAAAAGGTTATGATCACTGATAACAGAGTGGTGATTGCCAAGAGGAGGAGAGTGAGGGGAGGTAGAGGAATGAAAGGGGAGATAAATGGTGATAGAAGCAGACTTGACTTGGGTTGGTGAACACACAATACAGATGATATGTTATAGAGTTGTGCACCTGAAACCTATATAATTTTGTTAACCAGTGTCATCCCAATAAATTCAATAAAAAGAAAAAAAATAATCGAATATTTGTGATGATACAATTAGTAAATTTTAAAAGATGTTAGCTGATGCACTAAAGAACCTGTTTTATTACAAGGAAAGCATATGAAGAAAGGAGAAATAAAAATATGAAAGAGGACAGTAGAGCAGGGAAAAGAAATAGGGAACAGACAACAAAACTCTACTGATTGGTTGGTAAAGCTAGGTGTTTTCACATGAATTACCTCACTTAACAAATAAGCATTTTTTTCATTAGATTAACCTCTGTGTTATTCAGTATTCTCTAAAGAAGCAGTACCAGTAGAATGTGCATGTGTATATATGTGTGCATAGAGAAAGGCAGAGACAGAGACAAAGAGACAGCATGAGAGAGATTTATTTTAAGGAATGGGCTCATGTGATTGACAAGTCTGAAATCTGAAGGGCATGCCAGCAAGCTGAAAATCCAGTGAGTTTATATTATCTAAAATGTTGAATCTCAAGGCTAGAAACTCAGGTAGAATTTCTAAGGCACAGTCTGGAAGTAAAACTTCTTCCTCTTCTGAGGACATCAGTGTTTCTTTTAAGGCCAAAAACCAATTAGATAAAGTCCACCTGCATTAAGGAGGGTAGTGTGCTTTACTCAGGGTACAGATTGAAATGTTAATTACATCTGAAAAATACCTTCACAGTAGCATTTAGACTGGTACTAGACTAAACAATGAGGTACCATAGCCTAGCCAAACTGATGCATAAGTTAATATCACATCCTTATTTTCAGAAATGAGAAAATGGAGGTTCAGAGATGTTAATAACTTATCTAGGGTACACTTAATAATTGTGGCTTAAAGGAAAGGAGCAGTGTACAAGCTTTGGAAAGATCTCAACATATGCATCCCAGCTGCAGAAATTATAAACTGTGGAAACTTGGGAAATTAATACACCTCTATTTGAGTTATTCCATCTATATAAGGAGTTATATGGCATACTTTCTATGTGTGTTTTAAAAACTCAGGGCAATGTGTTTAGATAGTATTCATGGAATATAAACAGGTCTCCAATATACCTGTGCGTCTATTTTACCATCCCTCACAGGATGCAACCAGATTCAAATTCAAGGTTGGCTCGCTTCAGGCTAATTTTCTAATTAATAAAACTCATGTATCAATGTATGAATGTGAAGCACTAATGTGTTTTACACAGAAGTGTCCATACCATGGGTGAATGTCATTGCTTTAAGGAACACTGGAGGATAGCATCTCATGGGTACCTGAAGCCTTCCATCTGGTTCTGAGAAGAACAGAAGGGCAGGGGAAAGAATATCTAATTTTTAAAAATCAGTATAACAAGGTCAGTACCTTCAGAAGAGTTTAATCTAGTCTGGAAGAGAGACATGTGTTTGTATCACATGGAGTCCAGAACTGAGCAGCTAAAGAAGCATATTCGAGCTCTTCTATTAGGGCAGAACCACATTCAAACATCCCTTCACCAGAATGATTGACACGATAGAAAATAATAATGGGTTCATTATCATTTCCAATAATTTTTGTGGAGGCACAGTTCCTGCAGAGATATATGAACCATCTCAGGAAGGTAAATATAATGTCCATGGCATATGATATAGTTAGGCCACTATATATGTTCGTGAGACAATACTACTAACCTGAAGCAATTGCAGTGGTTAATGACTAGCTTGCTGTAGCATGAATACATGCTTTTCACTTTAGGCTGTTAAATAGCAGACAGTAACTTGCTGGTCATAATCTGGTCTGTTGGGATGATTATTGGAAAAGGCATACTTTCCAGTATAAATAGTTAGATACGAAGGTAAGTTTTGCAATAAGCAAGAGATCCTCTTCATCCGTTTTTTTAAAATAATACATGTAATAGGAGTGCCTTTCTATTTTAAGTTTTGACCTATTATGTACACAGAGGAGAGGGAAAAAAAACAGTTAACTACACATTTACAAAGCTCCCTTTTAAAAATTTCCTCCGAAGCACAACTTACTACTTAATCTCTCTTCTGTACTGTGACTACCTTCCTACATCTCAGAGGTGATCAACATATAAATTAATAATCATAAATCCCTTGTGTTGAGATATGAAGTAGAATTTAATTTACCAATTGCTTACATTCCTTTCAAGACTAAAACTGTAATTTCTTGTAAGTAAATGACTGTTCAAGTGCAGTCTGTGGCTCCCCACTCTTGCCTACTCTGAACCATCCACCATTCCTCTAGTGATCTCATATTTAAGAGCTTATTCAGTTATTTCATCCCCTACAAATTCTTTCCTGTCAGCTCCCCCTGTACCTAACCAAATGGTATCATTAATTTCTCCCTCATGTGTACCTTTTGTGTACTATATGTTGTGCATGGAGTTTTAACAAGGTGTAATGCTTGAGAGCACTCTTTTGTTATGTGGCTGGCTCCTGGTAAACTGCATGTTGTTGGGGCCGGGGACTGTGTTTTATTTATCTTCAATTCTCAATGTTTAGAGTGTACCTGGGATATATTAAACAATTAATAATACTGGATGAATAAATGAGAGAGAATATCATCATCGCTCCTACTGTAAAAGTGCTTGCACTGGAGATTTTGTCATGATGAATGTGAGGCTTGGAATTAGAACATTAGAGACAGAAGGGACTTTGAGAAACATCCAGTATCTCATTTTACAAATAAAGAAAGCTTGGCCCATGAAGATTATTTTTTTAAGGTGATGATACACGTTGTAGGTGCCAGTATTGGGATTGGAATCTAAAACTCCCAACAATTTGTCGGATGCCTGGGCCCTTTACCTGGCTCTCTTGAAAACAAAGGGAAGTGCATTTCCTTTCAACGCAATTATATACTGACCTACCTATTAATTCACAATGGCCTCCTGCCACTTAAAACCAGTGAGCTTGTTATTACAGCATTAATTCTGCTTCTCCCAAAGGTTATTACTTTCTTAAAAGATTTCTGTGATGTAGCTTCTTGAAGAGATATATTCAGATTTTAAGGTTGCTGTTTTTATACACAATTACTGAATAAATATAAGAAATGCTACTTTCCTGGCAATATACAATAAATGTATAAAGTGTATACATTTTATCGATGTAGGGCTTTTAAAAATCAACAGTATTTCACCTGCTGTCCTCATATTACACTGTACACTGAGGGGCACCCATTGTTGTTCTCTACTGAATTAGCCTCTATCATAAAAATAACAATGTCAATGAAGTAAACTTATCGTCACAAACAGAGATTTTTTCCCAATTTTAAAAAATTGAGTACTTTATAATTTAGTAGCTAAAATAATCATCTATAGGTCTGCTAATTCCACTTGGGACTTTAATTATATGTGTACTGGTGAGACCTAAAAGCAGCATGCAGAGTCACACAGAAAAGTTAGATCTCAAGATTACTGATAATGGAATGCCAACAGGAGGATTGCTTTTAACATGTTTAAGACAAATTTTAAAGTTTGAATTACCAATTTCAAGAGAATACTTTACTTTCCCCCCCCTGTATTTGTACATTTGTTGAGGTGTAAAAGTTTATATTAAGTCAGCTTTAAAATGACAAGAAATGGTTGGCCTTCGAATGACAAATTAAGATGTAGGTTGGGAGCTGTTGGAGTGTCAGTCAATTTGACTGACAAATTTCACTGCTGAATTAAGCTTTAAATTTTCTATAAACTTGACAGCCAGTCGTAGTGCTTAATGTAGTCTCCAATTCACTGTAAAAATGCTGTTTTCTGGAGAGAATAAAAAATGTTGCATGGTTGGTAAGGGTGGTGCTTGCATAGTTCAGGCTTTCCTTCAAATCATTGTCCACATGTCCTTTCATAAGAATAATTGAACTTCCTTTCTCTGATCTCAACAGAATATTTTCACTCTGAACACCAATACACTAAGCAAGCATTGGCGTAAAATTGTACTGTGTAGCATAGAAGGTGAAAGATAAAAGGAACCATAAAAATGATCAAGTACAACCCAAACATATCACAAGTAGAAGTGAGCTGACATACCACTGGTTAGTGCCATAAGGAGACTAAAGCCCATGATTCCATGTTCCTACTCATATCTTTTTTTCACATCCATGCCATCATGGGACAATTCTTCATTTAAAAATCTTAGGTATATTCCCTCTTTAATAGTTTAGTAGCATCTGTTTTAAGTGAATGAAATACCCATAACATGTATTCAAACACAGAATTCAGAGATGTGATTTGGTGCCATGTTTTGTGAAAGATTTTGTTGTAACACTTAATACCAGTCTTGGAAAACAAAGTAAGAATATATTGCACTTTTTCAACATGATGAAATATATTTGTTTGTTCCCCAACAAGTGAGGGGGGCTGTTGCAATGGCATGACCCTTGGAAATACTAAAATGCAGGGTAGTGACCATGAAATGAATTCCTGTCAAAAATCCATCTCGATGATCTAAAAATTAATGTGATTGTTTACAAAGCAACTAGAAGGTAGCCTGTAAGTATAAACTGGAAGGAAAAGAAAAAGGGTCAGCCTCCATATCATCAGTATTATATACTGAGTTTCAGGAAAATAAAAATTATCAGTAGAAATGTAGAATTATATTTATACTAGAGGCCCAGTGCATGAAATTCATGCATGGAGGGGAGGGTGTCCCCTCGGCTCAGCCTGCACCCTCTCCAATCTGGGACCCTTTGGGGGATGTCTGATTGAGCCTAAACTGGCAGTCAGACATCCCTTTCACAATCCTGGACCACTAGCTTCTAATTGCTCACCTGTCTGCCTGCCTGATCACCCCTAACTGCCCCACCAGCCTGCCTGGTCACCCTTAACTGCCCCCTGCTGCCAGCCAGGTCATCCCCAACTTCCTCCTCCATACCAGCCTGGTTGCTCCTAACCGCCCCCACCCCCACTGGCCTGGTCACCTTTACTGCACTCCCCTGCCAGCCTGGTTGCCTCTATTGTCCCCTCTGGCCTGGTTGCCCCTCAGTGTCCCCACCCCCCAGCTGGCCTGGTCACCACTAACTGCACCCCCTGCTGGCCTGGTTTCCCCAACTTGCCAGCCTGGTCAGCCGCACACAGTCTGCTGTTCACTAAACTCCCTGCCTGCCTGACCATAGGCACCATCTTATGAGAGCATGATGATCAATTTGCATATTATCTCTTTATTATATAGGATATATGCAAAGTTAACCTAAAGGTATTTTATTGGGGAAAAGAAGAAGCTCATGTGAACACTTTGCATAGGTAATTTACAGATACACACAATTGTATGATAAACATAAGAGATGGTCAACCTCACTGGCAATCAGGCAAAAGTAAAATAAAATTTTTCATCCATCTTACTACAAAAATTATAATGATTGACAATAATTACTATTGAGTGTTTTATGGAAAATCAGGCTTTAACTTTTGGACACAGAGAACATGCAAATAGGTAGAGTTTTGGGGCTGATGATTCCGTATCATCAGCCCAAATTTTAAAATGTACATTGACCTCTGACCAAGCAATTACATTTCTAGAAATCTCTTATTCAAAAATATTCATATGTATACAAAGCTAGGTCTTTAAGAATTATCATTACAGCATTGTTAAAGTAAAACTTTAAAAATAATCTAAGTGTTGGCCAATAAAATCAATATTGTACATATGTATGAAACACTATGAAGTCATTAACAGGAATGAGTAGAACATACATATGTAAATGTGGAAAGATAAAAAAGACATACTAAGCAAAACCAGCAAATCACAAAATATAATTCTACTTACATATTTTAAAAGCTGCCCCTGTAACTATGTCAATATTTCAAAAGTAGTTCTCTATGAATACTAGTATAAGTGTATAGGAAAGGTCCTAGAAGTATATAAGAGCATTAACAGTAATTACACTATGATGGAGCAAAGAGGAATTTTACTAACATATAAAAATAAATAGCCTTATTTTTTGCAACAAGCATTTGTTCATTTGTTACTTTTATAAATATTTATTTATATACACATTTAAACTATATTAACTAAAGATTAACTTATTCTGCCAATTCATACAAGTTGTCAATAATTAGCACACAAATTATTCATATTTAACAAGGAATATCAAATTGTCAGAGAGACAATTTTCTAACAAGACTTTAAAAATATATGCATATATACATATATAGTATATATATATATATATATATATATATATATACACACACACACACACACACATATGTATTCACATAATCAATTTGTTTATATGACTTAGTCTCATAACCTATAAAGAATTTGTGAGATATAAGAAAGTTTCTATTTAAATCTTGTCATCACTACTTAAAGCTTTGAATTACTATAGCCAAGAATAATGAGCATTTAATGAAATGATATCATTTGTACTTATGGAAATTAGTGAAACATAAAATTTCATCTTAGCCTGTTTAATATACGTAAGGCTATGAAGGTTCCTCTAATAAGGTTTTAGCCACATTATGCTTTTTAAAATAATTTGATTATCTTTTTTAATGTCCTAGGTGAGTAGTCAGACTCTTGATACTGACCTTCAATTATTAAGCAAAAAAAACAAAACAAAACATTTAACCTAATAGGATAGAAAAATAACAATATAAAACAAACTTTAGTAATCATATGTGAAAATGAGTATAAAATTAGGAAGAAATTAATAACCTAAGCTTTTAACTGGAATTTTTAATGTGAGGTTTTTGGGACACGACATGCAGTCTCAACTAATAATATTTCTCTACTCTCTAGTGTTACATATACCTAGTTCCTTTATTTACCTAATCTACTTAGCCCTTGAAACAACTGAAGTTTATAATCCTGAGCAAAGAATATGAACAGGTAATATTTTAGAAGAAATCAATGAAACACATCAATAAATTTAAAAAAAATGTTTCTTACTTGGAAATTTGGCAAAATAGAATTACTGACATTAATCAACACAGGCATGGTTGTAAGAAACAGAAAATTCTTTACTTTGTTAAATTGGTATTATCATTTTGGAGGACATGTGATCAGCATTTTTTAAAATTTTACATGTGCATCACTTTTGATCTAGAGATTCCACTTTTAAGTAGGAAATATATACATTAACAATAATATTAATTGAAACATTTTTATGATAGTAAAAGAATAGAAATTAATGTCCACCAAGAAAAGATTGTTTGGATAAGTTCCATAAAAGTAAAATACTATTCAATCATTAAACAGAATTAAATAGATCTATACTATTACATAAAAAAGATGCAAAAATATGCATACCGCTATCTTATTAACAACCAAATCTAGATGATTTTATTACAAACACCATGTAAATGGTATGTTGCAGAGTATTCAGCTGGCCAATCATAGGACCTAATCTTACTGGCCAAGTTAAGTTGGTAAATGTGAAAAAATGACAAGGTTAGATCAAGAAAAGACAGTCTGGGTTTATTCTAGCTGTGGCTATCAAGAAAAATTACCACTTCTCCAAGTAACTTCCCTTTATGCAAGTAAAAGGATTATTTAAGAACTCCAATCCACTGTGGAAATAAGCAATAAACATATGTAAAGGTTATTATTTCATTGGCCATGAGGAAAAAATTAAAACCACAATGCACATAATAATACTATTATGCACACAGGAGAATAGCTAAAATGAAAACAATGGGTAAATTTTAAATATTGATGAGGATATTAAGCAACCATACAGGATGGTGAAATAAAGTTGATTCAACCATTTTGGAAACTTGTTTGACAGTGTCTACTGAAGCTGGTCATTTGCATATCCTCTGATCCAGCCTAATACCCAACTAAAATGAGTACTCTTCCAAAAATATACACTAGACTATGCATAGTCCAATCTGGAAACTACCAAATGTCCATTTGCCAAGGGTTTAGCATATAATAATCAAAAGGAAAACTATAGATTTTACATATAAGTAATTTTTATAATGATCACGAAGGAGCAAAATTAAAAGGTTAACTTTTGTTCATCCCTTAGTCTGCTTATGCAAGATAGCTAGATAATGGAAAAGTCACATTAAAAAAATCCAGAATCATATTAATAATTATTAATGAAGGACTTAGGGGAAAAGCAATATAAAAATAATTTCCCTCACCTTTCATTTTCCATTTCTTTTCATCTTTTTGCTGTATGTTCTACACACAAGATGGTAGAGAAATTCTAATAACTATTTTGTCAGTAAACAATATCATGCATCAATTGGCAGACTCCAAATTTTCCAGTGGCTAAAAGAAGCATGAAAAAGCCACAGCAGTTCTTGGTACAAAGAAAATACACTAAACCTTAGTTGTTCTTCTCTTTCCTATGTTAAGGAATGGTTGAAATAAGGATTATCGGATAGCTAGATTAGATTAGATATTGTTATCTTGTCATCTAACCCAGTTTCATCGGTCACTGAAAAATGCATCAACAAGCCATTTGCTTTCTGCCTCTGGAAGCTTTGTCTCACTTTGTTATTTCACAAATTAGTCTCATCTACAGACTTCCAGGAACACACAGGAAACACTTGGCTTCTGTGTGATGTCTGCACTACCAGAGGACACCGAGAAGGAGCAGAGAGCAGATCACCGATCAAGGAAGTGGCTTTGCACAGTCTGCATGCACTGTTTTTCTCACACAGCATGATGGTAACAACCATCTTTATTTTACAATAAGAAATTAATATTGCATTAATTATTGTTCCTTAATCATTTTACAGTATTATAAATACTCCAATAAAAATTGCTATGCTGATAAAAATATTTCCTGTTTCATTAAAACTATGAACTCTTCCCCTCATAACTGCAAAATGAGCAATAAAGTTTGATAGCATGGCACACTCAAGATTGCCTATTGGATAAGGGTGATTTTTCTCAAAAATGTGTTATATCAATGTATTAAATATTTGATGGTTAATAAAAGCAAAATAACATCCCTTTCCACTAAGCTGCTTCAAATATCAATTATATAAAATAAGATTTCCTAAGCTAGTGATTTTCTAAGTAGCCACAAATGCTTCCTTAATTCCTGATCCAATTCTTCTTTGTTCCTCAGAATGAATGTGTTGTTTTTATTCAATATCTGGTGAACTCACTTTTTTATAGCAAAGATATAACAAGCTTTTTTATTCTGTCTTGGATTTCACACTGATGCTTCTAACAATGAGTTCTCAAGGAACACTCTCTCCAACATGAAAGCATTGACACAAAACCAGGATTCCTTGTACCTATGCATTCTAATTATGTGATTTTTGGGCTGGTTTTTCTCAATCATATTTAAGGACTTAACGGTATTTGCAAATATACTATTGTTGACTGCAAACATCACCTAGTGTGTTCCCTCACTTGCTCACTTCTCCTGGTGTCTACACCCTAGTAAAATCCCCTCCCTCAGTGATTTTTGTGAGTGGCTATGTGACCTTTGGCACATTAGCAAAGGCAAAGCAAATGGAAGCTGGAGAAGTACTTAGGTCTTACTGTTTAGGGGACTCAGATGCCAGGTGGAGAGATCACATGGAGAAGAACTAAGGTGCCTTGGGTAACAGACCCAAGCAACTGTCAGACATGTGAGGGAGCCATTCGGCACAAGATGGCCCCAGCCTACCTGCTAGATGGCCCCAGCCTACCTGCTAAATAACCACAATTACATAAATGATTCCAGCCAACACCAGATGGAGCAGAGCTGAGTCCTGCCCAGAGTGCTGACCTGAAAATAAATGGTTCTTGTTTCAAACCATTAAAAATTATTTAGTTCCAATCTGCCTTTCCCTATTCCTGTGAGCCAGAACAGGGACATAAGGCTGAAGGCAAGGCTTGGTTATGAGGAAAAAGACAAAGCTTGGAGGAAACTTTCAGGACAGAAACAAGAGGTGTTTTATCTGACCAGGATAGATCAAATAGGGGGTGATGAACATCTCATTTAGGGCCACTATGGCCAAGTGATGACTGGCATTCTATAAGATAAAAGGCTAATATCCAAATTGACCAAATGGCAGAGCAACTGGTTGCTATGATGCATACTGACCACTAGGGGGTAGACGCTCAGCACAGGAGCTGCTCCCTGATAGTGCATTCCCACAAGAGAATGCCATTCAGCCAGATCTGGGCTCATGGCTGGTGAATACACTGGGAGCCTCTCCTGCCTCTGTGGCCATACTAAGGATATCTGACTGTGGCCATCAGTTGGACAGCCCACGAGGGCTCCTGGACTTCGAGAGGGTGTAGGCTGGGCTGAGGAACACCCCCTCAATGCATGAATTTCATGCACCAGGATTCTAGCACTAATATAACCACTGAACACATTGTCAATATATCAGCCACCTGAAAGTAAATCTAACACAGTGAGGATGACACCAAATTGCTTTCAGTGTTTCTATCAGCTGAATCTGTTCTCAAAATAAAAATCAGGCTTAGAATAATAAACTTATTCTTCTTACACCACTGGCTTGTAGAATATTTGTATAATTAAATGTTTATAAGTGCCTGATTTCTATAACTTAAAAGAAAAACAAATACCTATTTGAGGATATATAATTCTTTGGTAATTCCCCATCGCACAAGTTGATAATTGATCAATTGTTGATATTATTGACTGAACTTGACAGTGCTCTCTTTTATTCATTAATCCATGCATTTAGCAGTTATTTACAGAGTGTCTTTTCTGTGCCCAGCATTGAGCCAGATATTGAAAGACAATGTAAGATAGTCCTCATGGGACTTGCATAGCCTCAAAAGACATTTAAAAGACAAGATAACTAAAAATCATGATAAGTGTTCTGAAGGAATGAAACAAAGTGATTTTGAGAAAACACTAGATATCTAGATATCTAGATAGATGATTGATAGATAGATAGATAGATAGATAGATAGATAGATAGATGATAGATTCTTTAGACAGGATGATATCAACAAAGACCCATCTGAGCACAGGTTATTTCAGATCTGAAAAATGAGAGGGAGTCATCCAGGGCTAGTCATCACATATCACTGTAGGTCTACTAGTTTCTATGATAATGACTACATATCAAAAGTAGTCTTTTACATACTGTCAGCCAACAGTGAACATTGCCAGGGAGATAATTCTGTATCGCTATGATCAATGAAACATGGAAATTTATTGAAAAATATTCAATAGATCAAATTAACTGGTTGGGTATATATTTGTGTTTTTTCACTTTCTGACTAATCCTGATGGAACTTTATGAAAATACAAGTCTTCTTTTTTTAATATATTTTATTGATTTTTTACAGAGAGGAAGGGAAAGAGATAGAAAGTCAGAAACATCGATGAGAGACATCTATCAGCCGCCTCCTGTACGCCCCACAGTGGAGATGTGCCCGCAAGCAAGATACATGCCCCCAACCGGAATCGAACCTGGGACCTGTCAGTCCGCAAGCCAACGCTCTATCCACTGAGCCAAACCGGTCTCGGCTATAAGTCTTTCTTTATCACTATGTTATTTCTACTCACTTGCTATTGAAAATTCAGCTTATGATAAAACCAAGCTTGATCTCTAAATAAATTTGATTGCATGAATCCTTCTAATGAATTTGAGTTTATTTTAGATAGATAGACAGACAGATGATAGATAGATAGATAGATAGATAGATAGATAGATAGATACTGTTTTGTACCATTTTGCAGGTGAAAAAAACTGAAGTAAATTATGAGAAGTGACATAGTGTTGTTTTGAAGGTAAAAAGAACAGTTTATAGCTCTTGATTTCTAACATTCAACTCATTAACCTGGACCTTTTCCTTGTATTCTTTTAAGTTTTTGTTTTATCCTTGAGAAAGATGTTACATTTATATTTTTCACATGAGAGATAATTCTCATATACATTTTTGGCTGAACTAGATTCATAGAAAAGAAACACCCTGAGCATAAAAATAGAGTGTGGTGGTAGAAGCAAGCCATGTACAGTAATAGCTATTTCACACTTTCAGAAAGTTGATTCCAGCATGGTTTGCAATTACAGGAACAGAGAGACATACGCTAATTAGCTATTGAGTCCCTATGTTCTTCTTTAAGGAAAGTCATTGATCTTTGCCCTTAGAAAGTTATTTTTATACAGTCACATGTACAAGGCAGTAGGTGACAGACCACCTGGGGAGTCCTCCTTTCAACTTTGGTCTTAGAAATTAAAATAATCCTACTTTTATTTACAGGGAGTTTTGAGTTTTCCAAATAGTCTGGAATATGGCTATGGTTAGCAAGTGAACTATATTTAATTACCTATGGCTAATTACTTGTGCATCACTCAAATATACTTAATAGTATAATTTCAAAGCTGTGTGGGAGGCCTTTTAACAGTGCCCCTTTAAATCTTGATAGCAATAGTCCTGTGGCTACAGTTATGTATATTATTGCTCTAAAATGCTGATAAGAGAAACAAATCTGATAAAAAAGATGTAATAAGAAAAATAGTTGTCAACTATGACCTTAATAAGAAATTATGTCTGCTTTAACATTGAATATATTTTTATACACAATTTGAGACCTTATGTATTTCTAGTCCAAGAGAACATTCATTATCTTAAAAATAAGATAAATTTATGTATTCTGCAATTGATTTTTAAACAGAATATCATAATGTATTTGATTTTTAAGCCTTTATTCTATTACATTATTAAAACCTCTGACTAATATTAAAAGTACAGCAATTGCTTTTGGGGTGAAGTTGGGAGTAGAATTAGGGCTGAGATTTCTAAATACTATGCCAAGTTATCAAGGTAAGATTGTACATAAGCCTAGTTCCTTTCCCGGTATTAACAATAAATTATATCGGTAGTAATTGTGGATCTTGGTCTTAGATGAGATTTTGTGATTTTGACCCAGAGGCAAGGTGAGCAAAGGCAAAAATAAATGAATGGCAACCAACTAAATGAGAGAAGATATTTGCTACCCTTTTTAAAATATGTCAAATCACATCATCCCTTCATTCACATCCCTCATATTTCACTCCATTTCACTAAACTAAAATCCCAAGTCCAGTTGCTAACAGTATTCCTCAATACCTTTTAAATCTCATTTCCTGCTACTCTCCCTCTCTTACTCCAGCCATGCCACAATGTCTTCTCATGTTCCCATAACACTATGTGCCTCTGTTATGTGCCACCAGACCTCCCCTAGAAGGCTGATGCCCTTACTCTTTCAACTCATTGCTTGAATGTCTTTTTCTGAATGAGGCCTATTTGTAATACCTTATTCAATACTGCAAACTGCCCACAGACTCTCCACCCTGGAATTCTACTCCCCTCTACCATACTTATTTTTATCCCAAACACATATTTCTTTTATCATATTTATTTTTGTCATATTACACTAAAACATAAGTTCCAGGGGACAAAGATCTTCTCTGTGAGTACATAGAATGGTGCCTGACACAAAGCAGGGACCTCCTAAATATCTGTTGATTGAATTTTCTCACTGTATTGCTCCAAACTTGAGAAGTCTCACCCCAGTTCCTATATGGAATCTGTGTCTCTTCTGGAGAAAATACAGCCTGGGGTGATCACAGCCTTAAACACTTCCATTGGAAGTTATGACGGACTCCCACAAATTGAACACAATCTGTTCAGAGTTCCAAGGAGTTGTCAAAATACATATAAATAACACTCATACGTTTTAGAAACACAGAATCTCAGAATTAAACATGATCAGTTTAGCAGCCTGCAATTTGAGCACAGTACTATTAACTTGAAGTGTAGACCAAAACATCTCACATTTCTGTCTTGTGACAATGCCCATGAGAGATGATAATCTCCTATGCAGAACGTTCTATTTGTATGCCTGGGATTATGCCTGATCCTTGAATAATGGCACTACATAGTAAGGTTTTCCCCTGTGTCCTCGAATTCAACGTGGAATCTATACTAATAAAAGAGAAATAAGAAAGTTTACCATACCTCCATGACATCCACCAGCCAATCAGGAGAAAATACACAAATTAGCAGGACAAAGATGGCGATGGCCCTGCCCGCCAGCCACTTCAGGCATGGAGCAGCAGGACACTTACTATGATGGGGAGGGGGAAGAACGGAAGGAGCTACAGGAGCCACACTGCAGTGGGAGCAAAGCGAAGCCTGCAGACTCCGACCAGAGAGAAGGCAGCAGAAAGTGGTGCCCAGAGCAAAGGCCTGGGTCCCGGGTGCTGGAGGAAAACCAGTGCCAGCAGCCAGATGAAGGAAGGCCTATTGCATGAATCTTCATGCAACGGGCCTCTAGTTGAGAAATATCTCTGTTCTGTATTCTCCTCTCTCCTGTGAACAGGATAATTATAACCTGTGAGTTCCAGGCCCTATATTCTCTGTCTTATTTCAGTCGTTCTCCACCAGAATACAAAGTCTGACCAACTCTGCCATTCCTGTAACTATACTCTTGCTCAGAAATGTTTATAGCTTGTAATTTCAAGTCATCAAAGGAAAGTCTCTCCTTTGTGTCCACATTTGAGTGGAATCCCTGTCTATAGGCTTCAGAACTTGGTATTTCACTTTCTTCTTTCTAGTCTGCCTTTTCAGGGACCCTGAGAAAACTGGGATATGCCATTTGTTCTCCCAAACTCTGCTTTCCTCTGCTTCTACACCTATTGGAATGTGAGCAACTTCTATTTTCATGGTAACATAAACATTGCTAGCTTAACTTCTCTGCCCCTGCTTCCTCTGGGGTTCTAGGCCACTCAGATGTTACCTTAACCCTTCAGCTGTGCTTTGTAAACTTTAAATCATTCAATGACTATTCCTTGACTGTTTTCACATTCCAAGTTTCTATATTAACTTTAATAATTTTTCCCCCCAACAATCCAGTTTCTGAGTGAATTCCCAAAGTTCTCCTTTCAAAATCCAAGCAACACTTTTTCTGTTCACAAATAAATATCCACACTCAGTGGTCAAAAATACTTTCATAATTCCCTCTGTTCTAGGAACTAGATTTGCTCAGAAGCAACGAATCTCAAATTTTTATTCTCTTAAAGTACATTTTGGACTTTAAATTGTAAATAAGTCAAGAAAATCTCCTTTATAACAAAAGGCCCCTGTGGCTGACATCCTAGATCCCCAAATTTGTATTGCCATAATAAAAGCTGAAATATATGCCCACTTCCTAGCCTTGGCTAAAAGCTAGGAAAACAGTCCAGCTGGTGCTGTTCAGTGGTTGACATCAACCTATGAATCAGGAAGTCATGGTTTGGTTTCTGGTCAGACTACATACCCCAGTTGCAAGCTTGATCCCTAGTAGATGGCATGCAACTGGTCAATGATTCTCTCTCATCATTGATGTTTCTATCACTCTCCCTCTCCCTTTTTTTCTGAAATCAGAAAAAGTACACTTTTTTAAAAAAAGCCGAGAACACAAAAATGATAATCCAGGGGAGAAAGCGAATGCCAATGCCAGTCAGCAGGTCCAAATATATGCACAAAGGAAATTTGTTGGGTTTCGTGTGAGTTCTCTCTGGCCTTTAAAACAAATTTTCATCCTATCCAAGACTAGATTCTTTTTCATTTCATGTAGTTGTTACCCAGTAGACATGCAGCTGCTATTGCGGAATCTGTCCTGGCACAAAAAAAAATGAACTCCTGTCCCTGCCAACATGAGTTTCTGCTTATCCCTTTCTCAGCACAGAAGTCATATTCCCTCTATGTGGAACACTGTTCCTGAAATTTACAGCTATTCCCACACTGTGAGGCTCCCAAGAGCGTCTGCTTATCAAACTCTAGTCCTCAGTGGGTTCCTTTGCCTTACTCTGTTAAAGCAGGGTGATCATTAGAATCTGTGATTCTCTTATAAACTGATTCTGCTCTAAATTCTCATGGGGCTATGAAGAGGGCACACAGGCATATTGACCCTGTTTATTACCACCCATGTTTGTGACCCCAGCATTAATGTGTTTAGCAAGCTGATTTAGACCATAAGAATACCATGAGACCTCTTGACCCATCAAGTTTATAGTGTAGACAAAAGAAAAGCCAGTAATCCCTTTGACCTCTTCCTCCTAGATTGCATGAGTGTTCCTAGCCTTTTGCATCCCATTATCCTGATAACAAGTGAGAAAGAGACATGAATATGCTGCTGTACACAGAGTCAAGTTCATCATAAATGTATCAAATGAGGCAGTTACTTGGAGCTTCACTTATGGAAGGGTAAAGTTAGATTTCAGATATAGAATAAGAAAAACATAACATCCCCAAGAATGCAGACTGTTTTCACTGCTTCCCATGAAAATGTTTCCACTCCAATATAGTTTATGTTAATTATACATTATGTATTTTTAGGTGAAATATGTCTCTGAGTGTATAGAGCTACAATAATATGTTAATTTCATAGCTAAAAATTTGTACAATGTATGGTGAAAGTTTACAAGTTTAAGACAATTGAGAAGAGACAAAGACATAATATTATTTTTACTTGCTTAAGTATCATGCTTATCTGCCCTTCAGCTATCAATGTTGAGTATCTTCCCATTCTCTTCACAGGCATTGGCTACTCAACCTCTATTTGCTTTTTAGTCATCATTATCATTCCTCTCTCCACCCTTAAACCCTGAATCTCCATGTCTGTTTATTATAATGTTTAATGGCATCTTTATGTGTATACTCCATGCCCACACAGAAACATCAAAACTTCAGGTTCTCTCATTGAACAGTTTATGCATTGATCAAACTGTTATTTTCTGAGTACTAACTAAGATGTGGATATATACAGATGAAAAAGAATCTTCTAGAACCAAATATCAATTATTATAACTATGACAAGGTACTATGGGATCACAAAGGGAAATTGCTTAACTCTGTCAAAAAACAAACAAACAAAAAAAAAAAACAAGAGACTTCCCAGGAGAAATAACAGTTGAGGTGATTTCAGAAGGAGGGGTTCAACCTACAGACAAAGGGATACCTGCCATTATTCAGAGGCAAGCATATGGTAGGTGCATAGAAGGATAAGACAGTATGAGACATTGGAGGAACTATACGTATTAAAGTATATTAACCAGATTTTCTCCTAGTTCATGTGCCACTGGTAGAACAGATTCTCCCCGAGAATACTTCACCACTAAGCACTGCAAGAGAGAATTCATCCTGCCATCAAGCAAAGACTCAAGAATATAATTTGATCTGAAGATTCATATGCATCTAAAAGTCCACCACAGATCTCCTTCCTACCACAAATCTACAAGCCTTCCTTATTCTGTAGACTTCACCCCTAATTTCCTTCCCATATTGATAGATAACTGCCCCCAATTCCTCAAAAGAGAAAATCTTTCAACTTGTCCTCTAGATCCCACTCTCTCTCACCAGTAGATGAACTTCTCTTATATAAGTACATCTTTCACAATTGAATCCTCTTTCCCCACCTACTGGATCACTATTTTCAACCCACAAACATGCTATGAAATCTCCGTTTGTTAAAAAATAAAAATAATTTTCCCTTTAAGTCTCCTTCCAGT
This sequence comes from Lasiurus cinereus, assembly GCA_011751065.1. Classification (NCBI taxonomy): domain Eukaryota; kingdom Metazoa; phylum Chordata; class Mammalia; order Chiroptera; family Vespertilionidae; genus Lasiurus; species Lasiurus cinereus. The sequence continues at coordinate 13,361,685 of JAAGEH010000480.1, forward strand.
TATGTCAATGCTCTATTTTACTTCCCCTCAAGTTGTTTTTAAAAGGTTGTTACATTGCTGTATCTAATTCATCTCACATTTACTTCTAAAAATTACGAATTATGCCAATATATAAGAATTGGTATTTTACCATTACCATCAGCCCCCCAACGCTTGGGTCTCACCCCTCCCAACTGCTTACATGCATCATATACTCTCAAGCCTCCATGCTCTTGTTGGTTTTGTCATGTCAGGAAATAATGACTTTTTCAACTTCCTCTTCCTATGAAAATATCACTAATCATTCAAAGTGTAGTTTAGAAATCACCTACTCTATAACATCTCTCTCAATCTCTTCAGTCAGATTAATAATTTTTCTCTTCACTTTCTACTTTTACCTCTGCTATTATATTCTTATCAACTCTACTTGGAATTACAGTTAAGGATTCAAGGCTCAAGGACATATTTCATAATTTCTAATTCAAGGACACCCAAAATAAATTCCAGGAGAATTCTTACCTTCATTTTTCCAGTAGAATCTAGCACCATGCCCCACTTGTAACAAATGCTTATTTACTTAATTAAGAGTAAATCAAGAGCTAGCCAGTTTGGCTCAGTGGATAGAGCATTAGCCTGTGGACTGAAGGGTCCCAGGTTTGACTCCAATCAAGGGCACATGCTTGGGTTGTGGGTGTGGTCCCCAGTAGGGAGTCTTAGAAAACAGATGGAAGATCTAGAGGTTTTAAACAGCAGGGGATGTTATTTAAGCAGATTCATACATTAGAAAAATCACTTTTCCTGTATTGTATGCTGAGATAAATTTAGAAGCAAATACTATAATCTCAGTGAGAAATTATGGAAATGTTTGAATCACAGAGAAGTTGTAAATTTTGAGAGCTATGTATGATGCTAAAGCCACACACCATGACTGCCTGATTGAACGTTGACAGTGACTAAGCAAAAGACAGCAATGATGACTTCCTAACTCAGGACACTGGAACCAGTTGGACCCCTCAGTAAGAGAGAATTTAAAAAGACATATAACTTGAAAGACTATAATGAACTTTTTCAGAAAGGGTTAACTTTTCATATATGAGCACAGAATATGGGCCAATGAATTTATAGACAAATGTGACTTATCAATCCTTTATTATTGAAGAACACTTTGGGGTATGCGTTCTTTAGAGAACTTAATGAAAACCATAAACTCTATAGCCAGGAAAAAATATATATCATCAACCACAGAACTTGACTGGTTAACCAGCCCCATATACCCTGAACCAATCAATGGATCCTATGTCAAAATCCCCTGCTTGGTAGACAGATGTATGAACGTTAATCCAGTCTGGATCCCCTCTCAAGAGGACACATGTGAGTGAACTGTGAGTGAACTGTCCCATTCAGCCTAGCAGTTTATCATCTAATAATGTCATTTTTAAAACACTAAAAATATACAAACTGTGCTCATTTTTTTTTTCATTTACTCCATTTTTGTTAACGTTTATAATGAGAACTTGACTCAAAAATTTTTTGTTTAAGTGAGATTTGCCCAAATGGGTCAGTGGAAATGAGCATCTGATTCCAGTTTCAAGCTTAACTGCCACCAGGCTCCCCTCCTCAATGAAAAAGCATTTTTGGAAATCTGTATAATGTCCATGCATTGAAAGGTTACAAAGGGGTGAAGAAGATGCTAGCAAAGAGGCTCATTAATTCTCTCTCTTCTTTCTGTTTATAGAAGGTATTACAGATGTTCCCTTTGATTGTTTTTTCCCATTGACCCCTTCTATACTCTACATCTGCCCCTCCCAGGCTTTCACCATACTATTGCCTGTGTCCATGAGCTATGCATAAATGCATATAAATTTCCCATTAATCTCTCTTCTCTCACCCCCCTCACACTCATGCCTTCCTTCTAAAATTCATCAGTCCAACTTGAATAAGGTTAAAGTCACTATGATTTAACTCTCTAGAATTTCAACATCTTATTAAACACTAAATCCCTTCAATTAAGTATTGTATAAATAAAATAATTACTTTTCACATTCATGGATTCCAACCAAAGCACAGCATTATAATAATTTTAAGTTGTACATCAAGAGCAAAACAGCCTTGGAAGAATAATAAATTAATGAAATGTAGACCCATTCTCTAGCAAATAATTCTCTGTCCCCAAATAAAAGTCAACAATTCCTGAGTGTATTCAAAGAGAACTCACATGAAACAGATTAATAATCAGGTCATCAAACAGGTAACCTGGAGAGTGAGAAAGTGGCTTCCATAGTGCCAAGACTTTGGGGGCAGCTCAGTTCAATATTTACTAAACCAGCTCATCAGATGGGGACATTAATGACTGAATCAATGTGTTGGAGGAAGAGCACCTCGTCTTTAAATGATTGCTTTATCCATCCTATTTACAATGCTTTTCCTTTTCTATGTATAAACTACCATGATGACGATCAACATGATTTAATCAGGAACAAAGAATGTTCAAATCCCTCCCTTGTGAATTTCTATGTAATGAATAATGAAAATACAGTCATTTTTATTAGCATAGCTATTTCATCTTCCTTTGAATGATCTATAAGGAAGTTACTATATTTATGTTCTTTTTTTCTTTTACAAAAGAAATTGCTCTTCTATACTTATAGTTATATAGTAAAGTATTTTCTTATTGAATTTTCTTTTTTGACAAAATGGACTTCTTTATTGACTTTAGGAGTGAAAACTAGTAAGTCGAATATGGCATAAAAGGAATATTTGTCCATATGCTTATATCATTTACTACAATCTGAACTCAGCTGGAATATTAATAGCTTCTGGTGTCTCATACAAATGTAAGGACACATTTACAAATGGAAAAGTCAGTGAGTATTTCAAACAGGTATATAAATCCACTCCAATAGTCACTTGAATTGTTAACTGAAAAAACTATGCAAAGGAATACCAAACAAGAGACACGTGCTTGACACAGCAACATTCTGGCTTGAAGATAATTAGCACATGGGACAAGGAACTAGATTCAACACCATTCCAGTCTGCTTTTCTCATATGCCTTAGAATTGAAGATAAGAAATGACTATGCTGCGATGCTAGTTGCCTAGAAAGCAATCCAAAGGGTCCAGATAACTCTGTTCATTTCTGGACACAAAACAAATGCCAAAATTTTTAACAAATGTGCATATTTGGTCTTAAGAAACACTAGTTAGGAGACTGTGGATGTCTCCATGTATCTCTATGATTACTATGAGAAAAATAAAAGGCATTCATTACCTGTGCAACATGAAATTTGTAGGGTATTGTGGCTAAAGAACATGTTCAACCTGATAAAAGCCAATTCCTCTCCTAATTCAAAATGAGTTTGGTATGCATGTTTATTTGGCACTATCCAGTCTTTCCTGAGATTGGTGATGATAAACCAGTCTCAGTAAAATGCTCATGAATGGAAGGGTTCTCTTCATTATGGGAACTCTTTCCTTCATTCTGACAGGAAAGCTTTGACTTATTTGAGGTGATGAGAGTGATGATTTATCAGTGACATTTTACTGTCTGTTAAATAATGACACCATACTACATGATGCAGACATGAAAAGGTGCAGCCTGTTGAAGACTATGACAGAAGTCTCATAATAAATTAGCAATAAGGCCATGATGCACTGCTTTTTTACTGTATTAGTATTGTTATAAGATTTCTTTGTCTTTGAACTATAATAGGCTATTGTATAATTCTAAGACACTTCATCCTGCAATGTCATGTTTTTCTCATAATGACAGTTATTAGCAAATATGAAAAGATTCATTTAGAATTCTGACATGAAGCTGTAACACATGAATTTTGATCCAAAAAATTAAAGCCATTTTTGAGCATATATGCCCCTGGTTAGTATACAGACAGTTTTTTCTTTTTAAAAAAATAAAAACTATAGTAAAATTTCAGGGAAGGGGCAAATTATGTAAAAGAAATATATGAAGAAACATGGTTTACTAAAAATAAAAACATGCTTTGTGTTTGTGGAGCTATGTTGAGAAATATTCTGTACTTATCAATAGCTATTCTTGATTTAAATAATGACTAAAATGGTCAAAAATATAAATTCTTATTCTACTTGAAGCATGAATAAATATATATCAATAGCAATCTCATATAGAATCAGTACTCAGAGAATTCACTCTCTCTGAAGGGCTATTCCTTGTCAAGGTTAACTCTGGGAACATAGGAGTATTTTAAGACAATATAAACCATACCCCTCTCAAAAACACATCTATTTGGAAGATACTTGTGTACTCAGATCTAATCATCCCTAATACCCATGGTCCCTTACAGTACCAGATAACATAAAACTAATATAAATATATTTGCCTCCTAGAAGGAGCTACCTGAACTCCACTCTATTACTAAAGAATGCCTGGTACAATCTGGACAAGAAAATTAAACCACCAAAAATTCATGAGCTATATAATGCCACTGCCTTCTTCCTTCTCTCTTCAACTGATTCCTTCTATAATCTAGGTTCCCAGAACACAAAAGGGTCACAGAATGAAGTTTCTCATGTCTCCATATCTACATATATTTGGTTTTTCATGACTTCTAATATTTCCAAAATATTAACATTATGTTTTAAAGAGCCCATGTTTTCTAAACTTGTATATTAGTAAAGTTACATTCATATGGAAAAGATGTAGAAAAAAATAGAAGTTACTTTTTTTAAAAAAATTGTTCAGGCAATAATTGAAAAGAATCAACTAGGAGACTATTTCACAATAGTATAGGCACTCTAGGCTATTTTACCTTAAGTAAAAAATATCAAATGGTTAACAAAGTAGGTATAGATGCTAAGGGTTACATATTGTTGCCTTTTTGTGTTCACACCAACTCATTTTAAATATTAAAACTCCTTGTGGCCACTGTGGTATTAATATTACTTATTACTAGATATAAATCTAGGCCATGCTAAGAGGAAAAAGGAATAAAGAGGGAAAATAAAGAAAGGATGTCCCAAATGGCATATTTCTACATACTAAACCAACTGCCAGTTCTTTCTGGGGACTTAAGACTGAACAATGAAGAACATGAGACAATCAGTCTAACCTGATGTCCCACCACAACCAAAATTGACTACAGGCTTTAAAGAAGGAGTAGGGAACCTTTGTTCCGTCAAGGGCCATTTGAAAATTCATAACATCATTTGCTTAATATAAATTTGTGTTGCAATAAAAGAAACTCCTAGATTCATTCAATTTTGATTTCTTGGGCCAGAATAAACAGTTAAAAAAAGTTTAGCACAAATCCCAGTACATTCCAGCCATGATGACTTTTATTTAGTGACTTCCCCGGATGGAGAAAACATAGATTTAGAGTCATGCAACTGCCCCAGAGAGCATCTGAATGTTTTAGAACAGAGAAATCACCATCCTTGAAAAGTAGCTACATTATCATAACTTAAGATAATTTGGAAAACAGTTATTGGACAACATCACTTAGGTCCCAATATTTGAATATAACTATTTCCCATTCATGAGCTGAATTTGATGAACAGTATTACAATTGCATTTCCATGCTGAGCTTGCCCATTAAAAAACTATCCATTTATGCCCCAGATGTTCTCAATTCACAATAAGCTCACATCCTGCTTTTGCTTTGAGATTTGCCAACATGAACCTGTAAGAGTTCTTTTGGGAATCCTGCTGGCTCCATATGCTCTGAACTTTAAACGAACCAACTCCTAAGCTCAGTAAATGAACAGACAGTAACATTTCATTGGCAGAATCAATAGTCAAGTATCAGGCACAGAAAAATGATCCTGAATCTTCCCTTCACCCAGGTAAAAATGAAGGGAAGGATTCGCAGTAAGTATTCTATGGTTCAACTTGAACATCTCTAAATTAAAGCAATCTGGACCCTCTATCTTTCCCTTTACTGGATTACTCTTATTTGTACTGAGAACCATCAGATTATAGGAGTATTGCAATACAATTTATGTTGAGGATATGGGGAAGTTATCAGATTCCACAGTTCCACCAAACTTTTTAGTCAACTTTTAATCTAGTCTTTTAAACTACATAATAGTTTGCATCATTTGGGGTATTTTCTTTTTTTTAATTTAAATTATTTATTGTTTAAAGTATTACATGAGTTTCCTTTTCCTCCCACTGACTTCTCCCCAGCCATCCCCACTCCCCAGCACATGCCCTCATCCCCCTACTATCTGTGTCCATTGGTTATGATCATATACATGCATACAAATCCTCTAAATGATCTCTTACCCTCTCACCCTTTGCTTTCCTTCATAGGTTGGGAAAGTCTGTTCAATGCTTCTATGTTCCCCAGTTTATGTTGTTCATTATATTCCACAAATGAGTGAGATCATGTGATATTTATCTTTCTCTGACTGGCTTATTTTGCTTAGCATGATGCACTCCAGGTCCATTCATGCTAGTGCAAATGGTAAGAATTCCTTCTTTTTTACTGCAGCATAGTATTCAATTGTGTATATGTATCACAGTTTTTTAATCCACTCATCTACTAATGGGCACTTAGTCTGTTTCCAAATCTTAGCTATTGCAAATTGTGCTGCTATGAACATAGGGGTGCATATAACCTTTCTGATTGGTATTTCTAGTTTCTTGGGATATATTCCTAGAAGTGGGATTATTGAGTCAAAGGGAAGTTTCATTTTTAACTTTTTGAGGACACTCCACACTGTTCTCCACAGTGGCTGCACCAGTCTGCATCCCACCAGCAGTGCATGAGGGTTCCTTTTTCTCCACGTCCTGGACAGCACTTGTCATTTGTTGATTTGTTGATGATAGCCATTCTGACAGGTATGAGATGGTACGTCATTGTCATTTTGCTTTCTATCTCTCAGATGATTAGTGACTTTGAGCTTGTTTTTATATGTCTCTCAACCTTCAGTATGTCCTCTTCTGAAAAGTGTCTATTTAGGTACTTTGCACATTTTTTTATTGGATTGTGTATTTTCCCTCAGTTAAGTTGTATGATTTCTCTATAAATTTTGGAGGGTTAAACCCTTATCAGAGATAACATTGGCAAATATGTTCTCCCATGCAGTGGGCTTTCTTGTTGTTTTGTTGATGGTTTCTTTTGCTGTGAAGAAGTTTTTTATTTTGATGTAGTCCCATTTGTTTAGTTTCTCCTTAGATTCCATTGTCCTAGGAGTTGTATCAGTACAGTTGGAGGATTTTCAAAATTGCTCCCCAATCTCCTTTCAGAGTATCTCCAGAACTTTTTTGACTGCTTCTTTTTTTCTTTTAACTCCAACAAAGTATTTTCCTTCCCTCTCAAGCAATAAAGTCATTTTTCCTTCTCTATTGAAAAGTTTTTTTTCTGAGTCTTTATAAACACAATGAGAACATTTCCTCCAGTGCTTATTTTAATTCAATTTCTTCATCTTCTTATCATCACACAATAGAGCACCAACTTTTAGAATAAAATCAGTTCAACACAGGCCCATCTCTTTTGATATGAAGTTTCTTTCACGTCAATAGGATCTAGAAGTCTTGAAATAAGGAATAAGCAGCATGAAAATCAGGACTCTTATGGGATGAGATACAAGGCTCCCTACCCAGTTAAGTTTTCTAATAATTGATTTCAAATATTGGTTCTCATAAATAACATTTGAAGCAGCAAGTTCTGCAGATTTTTAGAGCTGCTACATACTCCTATGGTTTAATGCCTAATTGGAAAATTTTATCCAACCACATAAGACAGTAGAGAAAACACTCCCATCAGGTAGAAAGAACATTCTAGGGTTACTTTTCACAAATAAGGTTAAGACACTACTGTTTTAATTTTCAAAAGGAGTCCTATTTCTCCTTCTTACCATCCAAATATATATGCATATATATCATTTTAGACAGTTCTTCAATAGAGCAGTAAGGATTTGATGTCCTTTTTCCAGTTGATGGCTTCATAGATTAACTGCCTGTCCCCAATGTCTTATTGAAAAGGTTAATATAACCTGCTCCATCATCATGTCCACTCATGGAGTTTTTGCACCTGTTTCACTCAATATATGAGAAAGGAATCACACTATTTATTTCTGTAATTCAATAACTTCAAATAGATAGGCTACTCTTTCTTCCTGCCAAGAGACAATTTGGGGTGATTGCTAAGATTTAGTCACATACATTACATGAAACTAAATGTGTCAGTATAGCACAGTCAGGGACAAGGAGAATCTGAAAATTCTATACCTACATCATGAGAAAGGGGGGATACAGAAATCGAATCTAAAATTAACCACTCACCCAAAGGACTTTAATAAATAATGTGTTACGATTTATGATTTACTGAAAATCATAAAAATGATAATGTAAATCAGGAATATATTACAGACATTAGGATGTTTATTGTTATAATATAACTAGTGTTGAGTTAAATAAATACATTTAAAGCTCACCCAAATATTTTCATTTTATTTTGCCTGAAAGTTAGCCAGAAATTAATGGTGACAATAAGAGATTACCTATCTATTATCTATCTACTACCTACCTACCCTGGGTCCAATTGTTTTAATATTTAAGGGGTAAAAAATTATGGTTTAAAAAATTGAATTTTTCAAAGTAATTCATGTACTTCATTTGCTGTAGTAAAAGGTTTATAACAAAAAATAGCAAAGCCTGTCCCATCACTCTCCACTACCAATTCCCACTGCACTGCTGTTTCTTCCATTATTTACCTCCATATATTTTTTAAACTGCTATTTAACTTCTCAGTTTTTAGGAATTATCTGTCAACTTCATTTTATCTCTCACACACCACCATCATCCCACATCCCACCTACCCATCTACTGCTACATCTCAATTTACTTGTATATATATGACAGTATGTCAAATAAAATGTCATATATTATTTAATGTATAATTTGATATATTGATATGTGTATATATTAATATAGCCAATAAAAGCTGGTGGTTACATTACCATGTTTGGCCTGTACTAAGCAAAGCCTTATGATACCTGTGTGAACATATATACAAAATCTCATGCATCTGTTTGCTTTTTCCTCCCATAGCATCCTTCCATTGTGCCTCAAATAAATGCCTGTGGCAGTCTGGTCTAGTTGCTCTTTGGGTCATGTTGCACTGTGTCAGTCCTAGAACTTCCCTTTACTGTACTGACATCCTCAGAGGCCCTTTCATTGTTATAAATACACTTAAAAAAAAAGGCAAAATTATCATGACAGAAAGGTCAGTGCTTATACAAGACTGGGGGTCAGAGAAAGAGTTAACTGCACAGGGGCACATGGAAATTTGGAAAGGAGGGTGAACTAAAATCCTGTCTAATAAAATAGTAATATGAAAATTTTATATGTTAGAATTTTAAATATGTGGGCAGTCAGACATCCCTCTCACAATTGAGGACTGCTGGCTCCCAACTGCTCGCCTGACTGCCTTCCTGATTGCCCCTAACTGCGTCTGCCTGTCAGCCTGATCACTCCCTAACCACTCCTCTGCCAGCCTGATTGAGGCCTAACTGCTCCCCTGCCAGCCTGTTTGTCCCTAACTTCCCTCCCCTACAGACCTGGTCCCCCCAACTGCTCTCCCCTGCAGGCCTGGATCCCCCACCTCTGCAACTGCTCTTCCCTGCAGGCCTGGTTGTCCCCAACTTCCCTCCTCTGTCAGCCTGGTTACCCCTTCAGGGCAAACCAGCTGGTCCCCACCTGTGCACCAGGCCTCTATCCTACCTAATAAATGAGTAATGCAGATTGACCATCACTCCAACACACAAGATGGCTGCCCCCATGTGGTCAAAGATGGCTGCCCGCATGTAGACACAAGATGGCCACCACAAGATGGCCACCACAAGATGGCCAGCAGGGGAAGGCAGTTGGGAGGGACCAGGCTTGCAAGGTAGGGCAGTTGCGGGTGATAAAGCTTGCAGTGGAGGGCAGTTAGGTGTGACCAGGCCTACTGGGATTGGGCCTAAATGGGCAGTCAGACATCCCTCAAGGGGTCCCAGATTGGAGAGGGTGAGGCTAGGCTGAGGGATAATCCCCTCATGCATAAATTTCATGCAACGGGCCTCTAGTGTTTTATATTATAAATGTGGTAGTGGTGACATGTCTATGTCTATTTGTCAAAACTCATCAAATTACATATTAAAAATTGGTGAATGTTATATGAAAATTATTTCTTGATAAAGATAATAAAATACAATGTAGGTCTTATAATACATTCCATGGTAAAGCATTTATAATATATTATTAAATAAGTATATTTATCAATGGATTAGGCAGAAGCAGTTAGGGCCATTTACCAATGAAATTGCTGCTTTTGTCAAGCAGTTTAACAAAAGAGTTTCATTGTGGCAACTAATTTATAAAGGTCGACTATGGAAAGATGATCAAACCAGACAATAGCAACATCTAAGTCACTACCCCACGTAAAACAGGGAAAGAAGAAAAAATAGAAAGGAAGGAGGGAAATGAGAAAGTAGGGAAGGGGATAGGAGGGAAGAAGGGAGGAAGAACAAATAAGAGATGGTATTTTCAGATCTTAGTAACAGGGACATCTGGGAAGAGTCAGTATCTGGCAGGAGATACCCAGTGAGATCATCACAGACAATAAGGCTCTCTAAAGGGATCTGAACTATTGGCAAAGACACTGACCCTCTGACAGAGAAGAATGGCAAGAAACAGCCTAAGTCTCTCCTTCCTCCCATCTGCCCATAGGGACTTTCTTTGGCTGAAACTAGCAGAAGCCATTTGGCAAGGGAACTAAAAAAAGAGTTTACAGAAGTTAATTACCTTTGACCTATGATACACAGTACAGCAAAGAAAGGATAGTTTAGATGTGTGGAGATAGGTTTGCAAAAATATGGCCATGACCAAAATTACCTCTGGTGGAATGATGGGTAGTTCTTTTTTTTTTTAATAGTTTTTATTGATTTCTGACAGAGAGGAAGGGAGAGGGACAGAGAGCTAGAAACATCGATGAGAGAGAAACATCGATCAGCTGCCTCCTGCACACTCCCCACTGGAGATGTGCCCGCAACCTAGGTACATGCCCTTGACCGGAATCGAACCTGGGATCTTTCAGTCCTCATGGCGACGCTCTATCCACTGAGCCAAACCAGTTTCAGCATAATGGGTAGTTCTTAACTCCTTTCTTATACTTTAGCTTTTTTTTTTAATATACACTTCTTCACAATCAATAATGAACAGTTATATAAATTGAATCAAATTTGAAGATTCTTTATATTTTAAAGGAATCAAAGGGAATGCAATGAAGTGTCTCAAGTTTTCCATACACTTTATTTTCTCCTCTTAAAAAAGAGAGAGAAGCTCTAGGTTCATTTTGGACTTGACTAGTCAGTGAAAGCATTAAGTCCTCAGCCATCCCTCCTTAATTATGTTACATACAATGTTGTTTTAAAATGTTCCAGCAGAGCTTGGCATGTGGGGCTTTCCCATCAGCCAGCTGGAAAGACCACCATTACAGAACAGAGCCCAATAATACTGCAAACTCGAGTGGTAGAGTCACATGGGCAACTCACCCAAAGGCCAGATGCCTTTCACAGTTTAACCGAAGATGCTGGATAGAGACGATTAACTGAGGGCCCACCAGATCTCATGAAATATATTTGGGTGATTTTTACAGAGTTTTATGAACAATATCTTCCCAATTTCACAAGGAAAGATAATTGTTCTGAGCAAACATTTTTGTTAAATGAAGTTACGGTATTATTTTAAAATCTCAAGGCATCACAGTTCAACCACAGAAATAGAACTAGTAGGAACACATACATATATATATATATATATATATATATATATATATATATATCCACATCCATATACATGTGTCTACATACAATATACACATATATAGATAGATGTATATAGGAATTGGCTTACACAATTGTAGAGGCTAAATAAGTTTTCTCACAAGCTGTAGACAGGGCACAAACAAGCCAGAAGCTGACAGGCACAGACTGAAGCTGCTATCACAAGCAGAGAGAAAGGGCAGACCCAGCAAAAGGAAAGAAACTTTGAATAGTTGGGAATCTCTATTGCTATGAAGAGTCCAGTCTCTTAAGCGTTTATCGGATTAGGTCTGGCCTACCAAGGATAATCTTCATAGTTTAAGGTTAACTCATCTGGGACTTTCATTACATCTATAAAATCCCTTCACAGAAGCACCTTGTTTAGTGTTTAATTGAATAACTAGAAGATGTGTGTATGCTGCAAATGGCTGCTGCCCTTTTTTTGGCCCTATATTTTAGCCTTGCTAAATTGACACATCAAAACTATCACACTCAGACCACATATTTAAAATTCTAACATATAAAAAGCCAGGGACCATCATGACCTAAATGACCAGACAGATGACTGAAGAGCAGGCTGCATGGGGCAACCAGGCCAGCAGGGGAGGGGCAGTTAGGGGAGACCAGGCCAGCAGGCAGAGGTAGTTAGGGGTGATCAGGCTAGCAGGAGGAAGGGGGTGGCAGTTAAGGGTGATCAGGCAGGCAGGCAGGTGATCAGTTAGGAGCCAGCTACCCTGGATTGTGAGAGGAATGTCCAACTGTGGGTTTAGGCCACATCTCCAGGATCGGGCCTATATTGGCAGTTGAACATCCCCCAAGGGGTCCCGAATTGGAAAGGGTGCAGGCTGAGGGGACAATACCCCCCGTGCATGAATTTCATGCACTGGGCCTCTAGAATCCTATATAATAAAAGGGTAATATGCAAATAGATCCAGTGGCAGAACAACCAACCAAAGTATAATATGCTAATGATATGCTAAGGCTGCTCAACCGCTCACTATGACATGCACTGACCACCAGGGGCCAGATGCTCTGACTGGTAGGTTAGCTTGCTCTCAGGTCTGGACAATTGGGACTAAGCAAGATGGGCTGGACACACCCTGGAGCCTGCCCATGGTCCTCTCTGGTCCATTAGTGCACTGGTGGGGTCTCTCAGCCTGACCTACACCCTCTCACAATCCAGGACCTCTCGGGGAATGTCAGAGAGCCTGTTTCAGCCTGATCCCACAGGCTACTCTCTTGAGAGGGTGCCAGACGCAGGGCTCATGGCTGGCAAGCTTCTCCCAATCGGGACTTACTAGGCGTGAGCCCTCAGCAGGCACAGTAGGATGAGCGGGAGCTGCAAGTAGGAGCTGCAGGCAGCACTGGACTGCGGATTTCAGCCTGATCCCTGCAAGCCACCCAGAGGGACCCCACCTATACATGAATTCATGCACCAGGCCTCTAGTATATATGAATATATACATACACATAAATATTATCATTTGTCATTGTTTTAAAAATATAAATATCTCCCTACCACCAGAAGTATCTGTCATTTCTTCATTGTAAATCCCAGTGGTGCATGGCAGATGCTCAGTAAGTCCTGAATGAATGGATGAATAAATATTTTTTTATAGGTGCTGCAAAATCAAAACACATGTTAAGTCCACTAATATGAAATTCATTTTTCTTTGAAAAAAAAGTGAAAATTAAACTACACGGATATGAAAAGAGATGATGGCATATCCAGGAAGAGCGCTTCTGGCTTTCCTCCTCATCCTCTTCACTTCTGGTTCATTCTCTAAACCTCTCTGCTCTCCGCTCAGCAGAGCTGGCACAGCATGTGCACTCCGTGTGGGCTGGAGCGCTAGTTCCAGTTTCGCAGTCAGATGAATAGTCTCTGATTTTGCCTTCATTCCTTTCCTAATAGAAGTCTTTCCATACTCATAGAGTTATCTGTGTCTCAATTTTAATCTTACTGTAACTTTTATCAAACTCCATTAGAATTGGCCATTAATTTGTGTATTGCATCCTCTTTGGTTGTTAACTCCTTACTAACAGGACCAACTTTATTCACATGATAGCCCAAGAACCACGTTCCTGCAATATACTAGGAGCTCATTGAATCAGTGATACAACGAACAAAGAATGAACTGTGCCTTTGCCTTAAGTTCCTGAAAAAAACCTAACTTCTTGAAATTAAGTTTCTGAGTAAACTCTTTCTTTTCACCTCAATCCCATCAGTAATCCTAAAAAAGGGGGACAAAAATAAAAGGCCAGCAACAGATCTGCTATTTCTCCAAGGTTTATATATATTCCTCAAATTTTTTAAAAATTTAAATTAAAAAGTTCTCATCTAGATGAGCTCTGCAGACTCAGTGTGGAGAGGCTCAGTATTGATTAACAGAGGCATTTAAGTCTGGAGAAACATGGTCAAATAAATAAACTCCAGGAAAAACTCAGTAAGCACCCTCATAGATCAAAGACAATCTCTTGAGACCATAAGCCTGAATTATTAGAGGTTTCATGTTTGTATTTCCTGTCATACATTCAATTTTCCCTCAGGAGAGCAATTGAAAAATATAAAGAAAACAAAACAAAAACACTCATGGACAGAAAAGCAACCTATAATCTATTTCAGCTTCTAAATGAAAAGCACTAGCTAGCAAGGTTCATTCTGCTAATCAACTAATGCCAGGGAAAAGACGGAAATTTGCCATATTCAGCATTCAATTTCACAGCATTTTGCCTTAGAACTGTTTTAGAATAACCAAATGAATATTTTATTGGAATTTCCAAACAAAACTTTTAACCAGTTTGTTATAAAATCTTAAGTTCTCAGTCACTAATTTATAAACAAGCCATATTATGCTATATGCGTTCCATTGTTCTTAGGCTGTTTTGGGGTATCTTATAGATTCCTAAGTAGTGAAAGTTGCCAAGGTCACAGGAAGAACATTTTAAAAAATAGACATTTTTTTTAAATTTCATAATTAAGGATCAAAATTCCCTCTTTTGCTAACTGCTGGTGAGAGACTTGCCTCTGTGCTCAGACCCTAACTATATTCCTAAAGCTATATTCCTCTAGCTTCCCCTGTCCCCGACTGAAATGCTGGTCCAGACTTCAGTCTGTCATTGGTGGTGGAGCACTGAAAAAAAAGCTAAAACTTACAGGAGGGGGACTTCTAATATAGTCTCCTGCTCTTTGGAATGTTGTAGAAAGACCCAAGTTGGCCCTTGAACCTCCATCTAAAAACAGTGATTGTGAGGAAGTCCAATAGAGCATGCAAATAACGAGAGTAACTACCAATCCATTCACAACTGATAATAAGAAGTGCATTAGTTATCTGCTGCTGTGTAATAAATTCTCACATCATGCATTTTCTTTATGATCTACCTATATCTCATCTTCCCCATGAAGCCTTCCAGGGCTTCTAAAAATCCAACATTGTACTATATGTCATGTTGGAATATTGCTTCATTGTTTCCTCATAGATTTCTCATTTCCCAAAATTAATTATAAGCTCCTTGAGGATAGGGTCCATAGCATCTTATCTTCCTGTGTCTCCCAAAGCCCAAGCAAGATAGTATCTTCCTCAAGAATAAGCTCTAATACATGCACTCAGAAGTCAATTTAAAACTGATAGCTTGATTTTACTTAGAATTAGAACCAAGGTGAGTTTATGAGGAAGATAATGTTTAAAAAGTAAAAGATTTTAGGAAGAAAAGCTTTGTATAGATTTCTTGTTTTACCCCTACAACTTATCAGTTCAGAAAATATCAACTGTGGTAGAACACAGTACTGAGCTCCCCAAAAACATAAGCAAAACAAAACACTCCTCTGGGAATTGTTTCATTTTGTACCTAGGGGAAGAAATCATTTTCAAGGAAGTTTGAAGTCTAGTTTTTCATTGTTAACTTGTTTTGTGACTTTGTACAAATCCTGCAGTCTTTGAGGCTTTATGCCTTCTGCTATTGAAATGAGAAAGGCTTCCCTGGGTGGTTTTACTGTCCCGTACATCTATAAATCTCCAAGCTGAGGACTTCTAACCTCACTCGCAGTTCAGACACTTGTACAGTGTATCACTTAAATGGAAATTAGGACACTTTATGGGAGATGAACTTAGATCACTCAGTTCTGCCTGTTTTGCTGGGCATTATACTTCAAGGGACTGCCCACAAAGGCAATGAAATGCTCTTAACTAGCTTCCTGGGGGCCCCAAGTATTCCACTGAAACATGTAAGTTTTTTTTCTTTTTTAATAACCTAATTTTTTCTCCCTATTCTAAATATGTCTACATAGGACATTTTTAATATTTATATCTGTGTGTCTTTCAGATCAACCCTAAACATACCTTTCCTTAACTTAAAAAAAAATGCAAACAAATAATGAGAAAAATACTGGGGAAATTGTGAAAATTTCCAAAGGAATGAAAATACAAACAGAAAAATATGAGAAGCACTATTTACTAGTCCAAATATATCTATAACTCCCTGCTTTGAAAATTTTTTCAGAGAGATCTTTATGCTCTGTTCTATGCCTTTTTTTCCAATAGTGGAGAAGCTTATCTGACACTAGATGGTATTATAAGGTGTCACAAAGAGAAAGTTTTACAACCCTCACTTGGAATTGAGAACTTTGGAGCAAAGTCTTTACTTAGAGATAACCAAGTAAGTCTCGGGAAGGCATGTGGCGCAGTCAATCCTGAAATTTGAAGTGACACAGCAAGGAGTGTTTTATCATGCCTGTTCATTTTTAAACCCCTGAAGGGAGATTAGCAACAGAGTAAATACACATTAAAAAAATCAAGAATACAAGTGTTATAGGGGACAAATTCCTGAAACTGTGTTATGCTACAAAGTAGTTCTGAAGTTGCCTCTGGTTGGCATCTGGTAGCTCTCGGCATAAAAAGCCAAGCAGGATGTAAAGGGCAGCCTGCTACTGATCTCAAAAAAAGGAGCATCTTCTGTTGGGAAACTAAATGTTTGATCAGTAGAATGTTGACTTCGTACAGTTCACTGCATTAAGCTTCATCTATTCATAAGAAAAAGGCTACTTTAGAGCAGGTCATACATGAACTAGTTGCAAGGAGATAGGGTGAAGATGGAAAAGGATAATCTCTGAACATCTGTCATGACTACACATAAAACCTCACTACAAAGTGAAATGCAATCTGTTTGGTACTTTGGCCTGTTGAGCCTCAGCAATAGGAATGAGTATCTGCAGTCACAACTATGTGTTTTATCTGTTTCTATGGTGCCAATCACTACATATCCAGGCAAGCAAAGGAGGCATAACCCACACAATCAACAGGTCAATAGAAAAGAAGCATTTGACCACTGAAGTCGGAGAATGAGGTGCACATTATCATATGCTCTCTTGTTCTTTTCCAAAAGGAGTCAGGCAGGGAAATAAGCACACTCGCCCTTCCAGTAGCTGCCAGTTTACTGTACCTTTCTGGACAGATGAAGCCACAGGCCACCGTCACTCTGAATCTTGTCAGCAGAGATGGCAGTGGACAGACTAGCAAGAGCAGTGGTCCCCCTGTTCCCACCACAGTGAGAAGGGAAAGCAGTGCTCCTACAGAGCTGGCACATGTGGTGCTAACTCACACCCAGCATGGCTCCTCCAGGCTTGGCTACCTACTGCATAGTGAGGGCCTTTTGTAATTTATTTAGACGCATTTTGACCTTATTTTCTTGGCACTGTCATGTGAGAGAATGCTATTTTGGAGGATGTGGAGACAGGGGGTGGGGTGTCGAGCACTGTCTGGTTTTATCCCCTCCTGTGGATTAGCCAGTGCAGAGCAGTTGGCAGTCTCACCCTCTCCATCAGAGCATCACCATCCATGCTGGAGATGGTTATTTTCAAGTCTTCTGTTTAGATCAGAACCTTAAAACATGAGGAGGCACAAAATGGACTATCTGGTGTCAATTATTAGCCTTTAACCATAAAAAACCTATAATGATTTTCTTTTTCTTAAAGCAGTTGCTGGCCAGATTTTTCCAAACAACAAACGTCCCTGATTTCAAAATAATCCTCCAGAATAAAAAATCCACAAGCATTTGAAATGAAACAATACTGCAATTCTTTACATAGACAAAGATGTCCTTATAATGATGAGTTTTAAATGGGCATCATCTCCACAGTTGTAAACAGATATCCTTTTAAGGATTCAGGACAGAGCTGGCCATTGCTTTAGAGTCAATGTATCACCCTTTCTTGAGCCATCAAAAAACACTCAATAAGTATCTTTTAAAAGAAGTTACTTCCCTTATGATTTTTATTCTTAAACTTACAGTGTTAAAATTCAACTCCCCTCATATTATATTCTTATATATTCAAAATAATCATTCATATTTAAATTATGGAGAATATTTTAATACTTTAAAAACTGTCAATTTCTATGTTTTTATAATACTTTTGGACTGACACGTATCATATTTGTGGCTGACACCAAATAGAATAAACAGTTGTAATATGATTCAGTGAGAATAGAGTTGGAGGGACCCCAGAGTCCAGTTTCTACTTAATTCCTTAATTTTCCCCATGAGACACATAAGAATGAAATTAAATAAACTGGCCAAAATTGCATAATCAATCTTCTGAATTTGGCCAGCATTTTACATGATTACTATACTGTACCAGGATACATGGCAGAGACAGAACTAAATGTATCTGTTGCATTAACTCCTAATTGGATAAATTTAATTGTAGCTCATTAACTCCCCCTCATCTCCACTGCTGCTCTCAAACTTCACACTCTGTTTTATTTTCCTTCATTGGTCTTATCAAGATGGAAAATTATATTATGTACATACTCAATTGCTTGCTCAATGTCTATCTTCCCCACTGGAATGGAAGTGTTCTGATGGCATGAATCCTACCTTTCTTAGTCTGCTATATTTCCATCAATGAGAAAAATGCCTGACACATAATAGGAATACAAACACACACACCAAAAATAAAACAAACAAACAAACAAAACAAAACAAAAAGAAAAACAACACTTGAAAAACTGATTAATCCATTAACAGTTGATATTTTTAAAAGACCAACTTGCATTTCACTGACACCAGCAGCCCCATAGTATGAGAAGATTCCCTAATACCATCACCTAGTGGTCTTCAAAGTCCAGCTTGGTTGATATTGACCTTAAATCAACTCCAACCAAATTACCACCCCTGCTATCCCATTGAAGCTGCATACTCAAATGTTTCCCCAAGCCTTCTTATTCTAATGCCCTTTTCTTTATCTTTCTCTCTTTTGCTCTCTCCCATTGCATTTGTCATGTAGGAAATTGTCTGTGCCTTGGCCTCTCTCTTGTCTGATTTTTCTTGATATAAGGCCTTTTTTTTTCTTCTTTTTACTTTGACCATCTGACATACCACAAATTCTCATTGTTTCACTGACATCTCTCTGCACAAATCCCTGATCTGAGTTTTCGGGCCTATTTTCTCTGTAAAATCTGGAAAGTTTTCTTTGAACTTGTACAAGCTATTCTCACATGTGCTGCCATCACCTAAAACTCACTGTGTCTTACACTACCTATTTTTGACATTTATGTTTATGAAAATATATCTTTTCCTCCCACCAAATTAAAGGAAATGTGCACTATACTTTCTGGATTCCTGTATTAATAAGCAAACATAGTGCCTTGAGCTTTTAGGTTGTTTAATAAATACCTGCGCTTGACCAATATCAATATGGTGAGTGTCATGGTAGAATTGTGTTCCCCCAAAATGCAATACTGGAATCCTAAGCCCTGGACAGGACCTCAAAATTGTGCTATTGAAAATGTGATTAGTTAATACTAGTATGAGATCACACTGAGGTAGGCTGAGGCACTTAGTCCAACATCCCTGGTGTTTTTATAAGAACAAGAGAGAGACACACAGGTGAAGAATACCAGTGACATTGGAAACAGAGATTGAAGAATGCAAAGGATTACCAGCAAATACCAGAAGCTAGATGAGGCAAGAAAGGATCCTACCCCATATGTTTTAAAGAGAGCATGGCCCTTCATTTCAGATTTCTAGCACCTAAAACTAATAGGAAATAAAATTCTGTTGTTTTAACCCACCCAATCTATGGTGTTTTGCAAGGCAACCCTAAGAAATACTAGTAATTGCATGAGACGGAAGGATCAGATGACTCTGAAGTCAATCCCAAATCTTCTATTTAATTAGGTGAGCTTGGAAAGCTTATGAACTTCCCTTGTGTTTCATTTGTCTTACCTGTAAAATTGGGATAATATCTGTTTCATGAGAATTTTTGCAAGAGTTACATTTGTAATGTACATTATAAACTTTATATAGAACATATCCCAGAGTATATGCTCAAAAGTAGCATCTTATGTTCCATTTGCATTTTGAAATAAGCTTTTTATTTATAGGAACTAGTGTATTCAGTCAATATTTATTAGATATATTCCTGGGTTAGGCACTACTCTAGCATTTGGGATCCAGAAATAAACACAAAGACACTTACTCAAGGAGCTTACCAATGGAAAATAAGCCTATTTTTTCTCTTACTAAATGGATGAATGAACTAAAATTGTCATTACATTTTATCCTAAACTCTGCTTCAAATAATTATTATGATTTTAAAAAATGAGTGGATTTGGCTATTAAGCTCCAGCAGATCCTTGTCAGGGTATCAAAGCACTAAGAGCCATTATTACATGATATTTTGCCATGGTATAAAGCAACATTACCTTTATACCTTTCCACTGACAGTGAAAAGGGAAGAAAAACAATATGTATTACTTTTAACTGCAATTCCACATTTTAATGAAATGCTTTATGAAACCAATTAAATTTAGCATATACAAAATATATTAAAAGGTCAAACTGTCATATATAAAAATACCTCCAAGTAAATCTTCACCATTGAAAGGAAAAAAAAATATATCGCCCTCAATATATTTTTCATCTGTAAAAAGAAAAACCCTATACAATTTGATCATTTTCTAAAATGTATTTAATGACACTAAGGTAATAAAAATTTTAACTAAATGTTGTTGAAAATGTAAAGCAGGATAACAAAATAACTACAAAATGTTCATAAGCTTTAGAATATTAAGAAAGAACAGAGAGAGAATCAACATACAGGCATGTTTTGTTTTATCCTGCTTTGTTTTAGCATGCTTTATTGTGCTTCAGGGATATTGCCCTTTTTACAAATGGAATGTTTGTGGCAGCCCTGGCCTGACCAAGTCCATGAGCACCATTTTCTAACAGCATCTGTTCATTTTGTGCTTCTAGGTCACATGTTGGTAATTCTCTCAACATTCTCTCATTATTATCATATTTGCTGTGGTGATCTATGATCAATGATCTGTGATGTTACTACTGTAATTGTTTAAGGGTGCCATCAACTGCTCTCATATCAGATAGGGTCTTAACAGATAAAAATACTGAGTGTTCTGACTGCTGTACCGATAGGCCACTGCCCCGTCTCTCTCTCTGCAGGTCTCCCTATTTCCTGAAATACAACAATATTGAAATTGGGCCAATTACTGTCATAGCTTACAATGGCTTCTAAGTGTCCAAGTGAAAGGAAGAGTCACATGTGTCTCACTTTAAAGTTCAGTGAGGAAGGCATGTCGGAAGCACACATAGGCAGAAGCACACATAGGCAGAAGCACATATAGGCTGAAGCTAGGTAGGTCTCTTGTGCCAAACATACAAGTTCTGAATGCAAACAAAAAGTTCTTGAAGAAAATCAAAAGTTTTACTTTAGTGAATGTCTGAATACTAAGAAAGCAAGAAAGCCTTGCTGCTGATACAGGAAAAAGTTTTAGTGGCCTGGATAGAAGATCAAACCAGCTACAACTTTCCCTGAAACCAAAGCCTAATTCAGAGCAAAGACCTAACCCTCTTCAATTCTGAGAGAGGTGAGGAAGCTACAGAAGAAAAGTTTGAAGCTAGCAGAAATTGGTTCATGTGGTTTAAGGAAAGAAGCTGTTTCCAAAATATAAAAGAGCAATGAAGCAGCAAGGACTGAAACTGCTGCAAGTTATCGAGAAGATCTTGTTGAGATCATTAATGAAGATGGCTACTCTCAATAACAGTAGAAGGTGATGAAAATTGGGCTACACAAAAATAAAAGATGCCTATTAACAGAAAATGTCATCAAAAGAGTAAAAAAAGCAAGCCGCACGGAACAAACATGTGTGAGCTCTCTAACCAAACAAGGGCTCATATTTAAGATAAATAAAAAGTTTTCAAAGTTTGGTGGCATTTATTATTTTAGCGTATGTCAACCTGGATGAGTCACATTTCAAATGCACACGAGCCACATTTGGGGTATGGTTATGTTACATTCTGGACAGTAAAGACCTAGAGACCTAGTCAAAATATTACTGCTCATTGTCAATGCACCTGGTCACCCAAGAGCTCTGATAAAGGTATTTTATGGCCAAAACCGGTTTGGCTCAGTGGATAGAGCATCGACCTGCGGACTGAAGGGTCCCAGGTTCTATTCCGGTCAAGGGCATGTACCTTGGTTGTGGACACATCTCCAGTAGGGGGCGTGCAGGAGGCAGCTGATTGATGTCTCTCTCTCATGGATGTTTCTAACTTTCTGTCCTTATCCCCTCCTCTCTGTAAAAAATCAATAAAAAAATATTTTTTTTAAAAAAAAAGGTATTTTATGCCTAGTAAGAAAACATCCATTCAATAGTCCATGGGTCAAGGAATAATTTCAACTTACAAGTTTTATTATTTAAAACTGCAGTTGCCAACTAGTGGTCCACAGACTATTGGTGGTCTGTGAGGTCCGAAAGGTTGGCTGATTTAAAAGATACATTTTGTAAGATTATAGCTGCCATAGGTAGTGACTCCTCTGATGGATCTGGGCAAAGTAAAGTGAAAACCTTCTGGAATGGACTTATCATTTGAGTTTACATTAAGAACACTTGTGAATAGGTCAAAATATCAATATTGACTTTAGAAGAAGTTACTCCAGCCCCTCATGGATGACTTGAGGAGTTCTAGACTGCAGTGGATGAAGTATCTGCAGAAGTGATAGAAATGGCAAGAGAACTAGAATTAGAAGTGGAGCCTTAAGATGTGATTAAATTGCTGCCATCTCATGATAAAAACTTTTATGAATGAGGAGTTTCTTCTTATGGATGAGCAAAGAAAGTGGTTTCTTGAAAAGGAATCTATTGATGGTGAAGATGCTATGAAGGTTGTTGCAATGACAACAAAGGATGGAGAGTATTGCATAATCTTTGCAATAAAGCAGCAGCAGTGTTGAAAAGATGGACTCCAGTTATGAAAGAAGTTCTTTAAGTAAAATGCTCTCAAACAGCCTCACACGCTACAGAGAAATTGCTTATGAAAGGAAGAGTCCATTGATGTGGCAGACTTTATTGTTATCTTAAGAAATTGCCACAGCCACTCCAACCTTCAGTAATCACCACCAGCCATTAAAATCAAGGCAAGACCCACCATCAGCAAAAGAGTATAACTCACTGAAGGCTCAGATGATGGTTAGCATTTTTTAGCAATAAGTATTTTTTTAATTAAGGTATATACATTGTTTTTTAGACATGCTGCTAGCGCATACTTACTAGACTACAATATGGTGTCAACATAATTTTTTTATGTACTGGTAAACCAAAAAATTCATGTGACTTACTTTATTGCAATGTTTGCTTTACTGTGGTGGCCCAGACCCAAACCTGTAATAGCTCTGAGGTATGCTGGTAATGTTTTATCTCAAAGAAAAGGAATTACTTTATAGATATTTAATATATTAATTGACAGGAAGTATGTCAAATACCTGATATGAGTGTCATAGGAAGCACCCCAGTATGATTCTCTCCCTTGTTCCACTTCTCTCTGACTCTGACCAGGTCTCTAGAGTTTCGCTGTCCAGAATGGTTACATAGCCATAACCCCAAATGTGGCTCTTGTGCATTTAAAATGTGACTCATCCAGGTTGACATGTGCTAAAAGAGTAAATGCCACCAAATTTTGAAGACTTATTATGAAAAAAAAATTTCAATATATCAATGATATTTTATATTGATTATAATTTGAAATAATAATATTTGGTTATATTGGGTTAAATAAAATATATTGTAAAAATTAAATTCACCTGTCTTTTTCCTTCTATGATGTATCCACCAGGAAATTTAAATTTCCATATGTGGTTCACATCTGTAGCTCACTTTGTATTTCTATCGGACAGTGCTGCTCATGTTAAGGAATCACAGTTGTGGGTACTGTCAAGGGCTTGTTGTAGTAAAGATCAGGAATTAAGTTGTTAACTCATTTCTACCATCAGTGATTGATCTAACTACACTTTCCTGTGTATGAGCTTTATTGAAACTATAAACCAACTATGGACCAACTTCCTCTGCTGAGTGAGAACCAGAGCAACACATTTACATTCTGACATTTTATTAAACCTACCATCACTGAATAATTAACATGCTCTCACTAGACCCTTGTCCGAAACCCAGGAAAGCTCTTTGACTGGCTTGGTTTCAGGAAGGTATCCAGCATGAGAACAATTAACTGCAGCAATGTGGGTGGGATCTATAGAAAAATGCAGCTCTGTGCTAACCACAGGGTTGGAGGGAGGGAGGAGAAGTTCCCATGAGAAGGATGATAATGCTCCCAAGAAGACCTAAGAGGGCAAGGAATTTAAAGCTATGTATTATGGCATGAATATGTTGATAATATTGCAAAGAAATCCTTGCACTGTTTTTCTTTTTGTAAGAGGTACCTATTGCTGCTTTGACCCAATACCCTTCCTTTGCAGAACAAAGTTGCTCTATGTGGAATTTTATTCTTTCTAAATTGTTATAGTTATAATATTAGTCACAGTTAACATCCCATCTCCATCTACTGGATAATAGGGAAGTATATGCGACTCAGACCTAGTCAAGTATAGTATCACATTCCTTTGGGCATAGCTAATAGCTATTGTTCTACAGGTGAGCACATGACTGAAAGATGACCAATTACATTCCTTTTGGAACTGAATTATGAAATACTAGAGGCCTGGTGCACAAAATTCGTGCATGGGGGGTGTCCCTCAGCTCAGCTTGCACCCTCTCCAATCTGGGACCCCTTGAGAGATGCCCGACTGCCCAGTTAGGCCCAAACCCAATCAGGCCTAAACAGGCAGTCAGACATCCCTCTCACAATCCAGGGCTACTGGCTCACAACTGCCCACATTCCTGCCTTTCTGATTGATCCTAACTGCTTCTGCCTGACAGACTGATCACTCTTTAATCACTTCCCTGCCAGCCTTATTGATGCCTAACTGTCCTCTCCTGCAGGCCTGGTCACCCCACAACTGCCCTACCCTGCAGGCCTGATCCCCCACAATTACCCTCCCCTCTAGGCCTGGATCCCTCCCCAACTTCCCTCTCCTACAGGCCTGGGTCCCCCCAACTGCCCTCCCTTGCTGGTCTGGTCTCTCCCAACTGCCCTCCCTTTCTGGCCTGACCACCCCCAACTGCCCTCCTATGCTGGCCTGGTCACTCTTAACTGCTCACAACTGACCTCCCCTGCAGACCATCTTTTGGTGGGCATCTTGTGTCCTCATGGGGGCAGCCATATTTGACCACATGGGGTGGCCATCTTGTGTCTTGGAGTGATGGTCAATTTGCATATTATTCTTTTATTAGATAGGATTAGATATTTTTGTATTAAAAAGAATCTATTATGATTATCTTAATGATCACATCAATTAAACCTTTGATTTTCAATCTTAGTGAAAAATGTCAGAAAGCTTACAATATACCAGGGATCATGAAATACAGACAAATTCTATAAACAGAAGGCAAGCTTAAGTGTGATATTCCTTTCCTTAAGATAAGCGAGCTGCATATAATCCCATGTGTCTCATCTGTGGCTCACACATCTATCACAGCATCCTAAAACCTGATGCTTTCATCTACTTACTTATGTGTTTCCACTCCTGGACTTTAAGCCTCTTGAGGGTAAGACACAACTTAATTTATCTTTATTAATGATAGCCTCGCACAGTACTAGGCAATGCATGCTTGCAGAAAGAGAGTAGAAAAGAATTAAAATGGAGAGATAAACTATACTGTACACAGCTTATGCAGACACTTATTTAAATTATGCTTTCACAGGTATGAGACAATTTTTTGTTGTCTCTCTGTTTTACTATTGGTTTGTACCATAATAACTCATGGAGGGATGGTCTGCTCCTAATGAAAGAATAATGTAATCATCATCATCAACATACCACTTACCATTCTCAAAATCCCAGGTCCTCCGCTAATTGCTTGTATCTTCTCTGCTCAGAATGCTGAGTTTGGAATTGCAAAGATGAAAACACCTTGGAGTACTTTATATTATAGCATTCTGCAGTACTTAACAGTTTGCAGAATATTTTCATGTATATTATCCTGCTTGAAATTCTTTGAAATCCAGTGAGGTAGATGGGAAAATATAATATCTGATAATTGATATGAAAAAACACCTCAAGAAATGGGAAGATTTTTCTCATATAGTTCTTAAGTAACTATTTGAGTACATCAGAATAAGAATGCAGGTCTCCTGACTTCACACCCATACTTGTTCCACTACAGAAAGGGCATTTAACATCATTACAAATTAACTGAAAAAAGTGAGACACCTAGAGAATCTGGGAATCATAGTGGTAATGTTTTATCGGTGCCCCTTACTTCCCATTTCCCAGGCATCTTCAAGCTTAATTTCTGCATGAAAATTCTCCCCCTCCAGCTCCCTCCCGTCCTCTTGGAATGAAACCAAGTGCTATGATTGTAACTACTGAGAGGTTTTGCTTGCAAATAGAAAGCTACTTACTTTTTTCCTAAAAATAATGCCTGCTTCAACTAAATAAAAGACCATGAACCATGACAGGGAAAACTCCATGCCCTGTAATTCAAAGAAAACCTTTCCTTTGTATTCCTGCTAAGGCAGCTGGTTCTGATGGCAACAAACAATGCCCAGACTTCTTCTGGCCTCAAGATACTGAGTAGGAGAAGCTGTAGTATAAGGAAGACAAATTTTGCCTTCTCGTTGCTGTCCTCATATAATTTCTTAAAATAGATGCATTTTTAGATACATGGTGGGTGCACCATAAAATCTCATACACACACACACACACACACACACACACACACATCATACACACAGAGAAACATATACTAAAATAAATAAAAGCACAGAATATGTAATTTGCACAGTTAGTTTTATGTTGAAATTGAAAGTCTCTAAAACATTGACTGAATAGATTTCATTTTTTATGATTTTTTTCATTTTTAATAATTTTTAGAGTCTCTGTATAGTTTTGATGACTTACCAGTCTAAATATTTCATCCACGATAGAAAAAGAGGTGGCAGTTGAAGGCGCTACAATAATTTCTTAAGAGTTAGATTCCTTTTTTTATTTTTTTACAAGAGACTGTAAAAAAGTGGGAATCTTATTTTAGCCTGCCAGGAAAAGAAAGCTTAAGAGTAAATTTTGGGAACTCATTTATTTTATCCTTCTATAAAGAACTTTCAGACTGCTATCATCTTCAGTCAAAAAATATTGAGTCCTGCCGAAACTGGTTTGGCTCAGTGGATAGAGCGTCGGCCTGCGGACTGAAAGGTCCCAGGTTCGATTCCTGTCAAGGGCATGTATCTTGGTTGCGGGCACATCCCCAAAGGGGGAGGGTGCATGCAGGAGGCAACTGATTGATTTCTCTCTCTCATTCTCATCAATGTTTCTAGCTCTCTATTCCTCTTCCTTCCTCTCTATGAAAAATCAATAAAATATATTAAAAAAATATTGAGTCCTACTATGAGACAGGCCTTACTGTGTGTCTGGGGCTAAAAACATATCTTCCTGCCTCTTAGCACATACTTTAGCTATTCATTCAACAAATTTATTGAACATCCTGTGGAGAAAAGAGATCATGAGCAATAAATGTTAAAATAGACTATCTACATTCAAAAACTGAAAAGTTTTTTAAGAAATAAGAAATTCAGAGTGTTGCTGGGAGGGAATTCTGTTTTAGGTAAAAAGATCAGCAGAAACCCTGTAACAAGCAATACTTATGGGGAGCCTTGAAAATGTGAAGAAGCAAACTACATGCAGATCTGGAAGAATGTTGGAGGCAGAGGCCACTGGGCAGACAGCCATTTGGCTGAAGTGTGTTGAGCAAGGGAAATAGTAGTAGGGAATAACATTGGACATTGAACAGAAGGGCAGGGGCTAAGTAGGCATTGGAACTAGTGAGAACTTTGAACTTTATGCTAAGGGTGACACAAGACCCTAAGAAAAGTGGCATGCTTGAGAACATACATTCTTGGCACTGAGTAAAGGATAATCTCTAGGTTTGGGAAGCGGAAATAGAAGGAGAAGATTGAGGCTCTGCTGCAATCTAAGAACGAGACAGAGATAGTAAGCATCATAGTAATACAGATGTAACAATGTCCTTCACTATTCCACTGGACTTACATTTATTAATTTTTTGGATTCTGTGTTCAATATCTGAACCATGTGATAATAACCCTTTGAGATAGGTACTATAATCATGCCCTTTACAGCTATGAAGAAATCTGAGTAAATTCAAGTGGTTACTCAAGACTACACAGATAATAACTGATTAGGGAAATGTGAAGGTATAGCAAATTGAAAAGTTAGAAGAAATAAGACCACCTTCACTTCTGATATCAATTACAAGGTCAAGGATCCCCAAGATCATTTCATGCATCCAGAACTCACTAAAAGGACTCACAGAACTCATTGATAGCTGTTATGCTCATAGTTATGGTTTATTACAGGGAAGAGATTAAGACAGAAATCAAAGGAAAATGCATATAGGATAAAGTCTAAGAAAGTACTGAACATGATGCTAGACAGTGTCATTTCCTGTGGAATCAAGACAGCATTTGTTTGTTGGCAGCCCTGTGTGAAAATATACCCAAAGTATTGCCAATCAGAGAAGTTCATCTGAGCCTCAATGTTCATGATTTTCATTGGCACCCCATAACATAGGCATGATTAAGTGGCTGATTTCTGTCCCTAGTCCCTCTGGAGTTACTGATACTATGCAATCCAAACTTCTCCCCCAAATCACATCATTCATCCTTCTCTTGTGGCCAATCTGTGTAGATATCTCTATGCCTTTTAGTTTCCATTACAGAAAGAGAAACAGATGGGGAAAGAGTAAGAAAAAAAATGAGTAAGAGAGACCTACTGTTGCATGGAACAGGCCACGAGCCCACTCTAGCTTCATAAGCAATGACTAGAGGCATGTACACAGGGGCAGATTCTCTATAGCAGTGGATTGGCTACTAAAAATGTGAATCCACAGTGAAAAAAGAAGCTTGTGCCACAATGCAAATCAATGAACTTCTACTTTCATCAATAAAGTCTTACTATGGAAAAACAAATGCAAAAAGTCAGTTGAACTAAATAGAGTGCTTAGTGACACAGTTCATCTACACTCTGGCAATAGCTCCTTATATCTTACTAGAGGCCCAGTGCATAAAATTCGTGCATGGAGGGCAGGGTGTCCTGCAGCTCAGCCTGCACCCTCTCTAATCTGGGATTCCTCGGGAGATGTCCGACTGATGATTGCTGATGTGGGATCGGGCCTAAATTGGCAGTCAGACATCCCTCTCACAATCCAGGTCTGCTGGCTCCCAACCGCTTGCCTGCCTACCTGCCTGCCTGATTGCCCCTAAGTGCTTCTGCCTACTAGCCTGATCACCTTAACCACTCCCTGGCCAGCCTGATTGATGCCTAACTGCTTCCCTGCCAGCCCAGTTGCCCCCAACTGCCCTCCCCTGATGGCCTGGTTGCTCCTAACTGCCCTCCCCTGCAGGCCTGGTCCCCCTCGACTGCCCTCCCCAGTTGGCCTGATCGTTCACAACTGCCCTTCCCTGCCTGCCATCTTGTGGCGGCCAACTTGTGACCATATGGGGGTGGCCATCTTGTGCAAGGTGTGATGGTCAATTTGCATATTACCTCTTTATTATATAGGCTATAGGACTAAGGACTGGTATCAAAGACTGTAGCCACACTGAGTAACATTGCTCTAAAAAAGAGCTGTAGATTAAATAGGCTTTTGGAATAACACAAGATGCAATATATGTTAATGTCAGTGATCAAAAATTAGCAAAAATGTCCTTCTAGCAAACCCATCAGGAAAGGATTCTGAATAATATACAAAAGCGTAAGGAAGACTCATCCCCAAGTATCAGACCATATTTCTAAATATAGTAAGAAATGAGCTTAAAGTTTAATTCACCACTGAAAATAACTTGCAGTAAAATGTATGTTTTTATAAAGAAAGAAGAGTAAACCCCAAGAGCCTTACAGGTATGCCTTTATAGCTTACTTTTATTCCTCTCCACCCAGTACAGTCATCAGAGTGACCTGGGAAGCATAAAAGTCAGAGAGTATTTTTTAAACCCTTTTCAAGGCTGTTAGGAGTATAAAATATACATCTTGAGTAAAATAAATGCATGCACCTCAAGAAGGTAATAAATCACTGATAGCTTTATTGTTGTCAGTCATTGGTTCTTGAAGGGCAAATTGTACTTGATTCTTGACTTGGTCTTTGCTTCACTGATCAGCAACTTTTCTTAGAAGTTACAAGTTTTCACTGTTGACAACTCTAGGATTTTTTTTTTAAGTCACACAGAAATAAGTCAGATAGAGAAAAACAAATACCATATGATTTCACTTATATGTGAAATCTAAAAAACAAAATAAACAAACAAGAAAACAGAAAGAAGCTCATAGATACAGAGAATAAATTGATGGTTGTCAGATGGAAGGCGGTTTGGTGGATGAGTAGAAAAGAGGACAAGATTGAAAAGTATAAACTGTCAGTTATAAAAATAGTCATGGGGATATGAAGCATAGGTACTATGTCACTAATACTGTAATAATTATATGTGGTGCCAGATGGGTACTACATTGATTGGGGGGATTGCTTCATAAGATATATAAATGTCTAATCATTATGTTATTTGTATACCTGAAGCTCATATAATATTTTATGTATTGTAATTTAAAAATAATTTGAAAGGTCATAATGTTTTTTTTTAAATATTAGTTCATGGCCATATTTGTGTGCAATTCAATTCTACAAACTTTATTTGAATGCCTATGTGCCAGGAACTGCTTCCTCTCTGCTCTGGAGAAAAGGCAGAAAGGAATAAAATGCCATCATGAAACTCATATAACTCTTTAGGGGAGACCAATAACTAGAAATTAAGGTAGATTGCATCTAGTGCTATAACTGGGCAAGAAAAGGGAATAATTCTGGCTATAAGAACACAAGAGTACTTCACAGAAGAACTGGTTCTTGAAGGATAAGTAGAATTTCAAGAAGCAAGAGATGTAAAGAACATTCCAGGCAGAAGAAATAACTGACCCTTCCAAAAGTGAACATCATTTGCAATCTTCTAAGACTAGTCCATAAGATGTGTTGGGGAAGGGTGGACAAAGTGTATCAGAGCATGCAAGCTCACAACTCATGGAATTGTGGGTAGTCCAAGGCTACAAGATCACAAGGGCTGTATAGAAGAGTCGTGGGCTTTGAGGCTGGGATGTTGATTAGGAGCAGGTTATGAAAGGCTCTGAATATTATGCTGAGGAATTTAGAGCAATCAAGAAATGATACAAGATTTATGACATTGTAAAACAGCCTCTGTGGTATATTTGAAATTTCCTTTCCCTCCTTCATTTTTTTTTTTTTTTTTTTTTTTTTTTGCTCAGCCCCCAAACCCACCAACAAAAAGTCTCCCGCCGGTGACTACATATAAAGATGAAACTCCAGCTCCTGAGCACTGCCATCATTTACCCAATGTTCCCTTGGCTCAGCGTTGTGCAGCCCTTCCCTTTGGATATTTCATCCCCCACCCCTCCCCTAAATAAATTTAATTTATTTAAATCACCATCTGAGATGGCTATTTAGCCTACCTGGGTGTGTTAACCCACCACAATATTAACCCACCATGTTTGCCTTTCAATTCAAGTAACTTTTTCATATCTAAAAATATATTTTTTTAATTTTTGTTAATCCTCACCCAAAGATATTTTTTTCCATTGATTTTTGGAGCAAGTGGAAGGGAAGTAGAAAGGGAAAAGGAGGGAGGGAGGGAGGGAGAGAGAGAGAGAGAGAGAGAGAGAGAGAGGTTGGTTGAAAGAGACACATTGATCATTTGCGATCTGAAGTTCTCCGACTGGGCCAGAGATTGAACCTGCAACCCAGGTATGTGCCCTTGTCCAGAAATTGAACCTGAGACCTTTCAATGCTCTAACCACTAAACACACTGGCTAATGCAATATCTAAAAATAAATTTTAATATTATCAAACTATCAAATATCCAGCAGTGTTATAGAATAGTAAGAAGCTAGAAAAATTCCAGGATAAGTGGAATGGGGAAGCCCATTCCTTCCTTCTATCAAAACTTCCCCTGTGCTACTGTCTTTGGCCTCAATCACGTGACTTGCTTTGGCTAATGGAGAAGAATGTAGGCAGATAAGCCCTCTACATGCTCAATGGAAGCTTTGAGAAGTATTGAAGGTTTCTGCCAGACTATTTGCTCTTGAACCTCTGCCATGGAGACAGTCTGTTTCTTTAGCCTGAGTCATAGAGTAGAGAGAATTATGGAACAAAACTTCTATAAACCACAAACTGGGTAAGATCTACACTGGTTGACTGGTAACCATAAACAGAGGTGAGTAAAATATCTGCTATTGAAATTCACTAAGATTTTAAGATTCTTTTGTTATCAGTATAAGGTAGTGCAAGGTGGCTAACCTTTCTAAAAATAAAACCTAAGACATTCATACTGTAAAAAATATATTTTTATGAAAAATAAAATTACCTATAATCACAATACTCAGAGATAATAACAGACAACATTGTAACCATACCTTGCATTAAACACCAATTCCAGTGATTCATAGATCTACATAGGGAAAATAAAGCAATAAATTTGTGTAGAAGCAAGCATAGAAAATATATATTTTTACCTAGGAGTAGGTAAAGATTTTCTCTAACACAATACAAAAAGTGCTAAAGGTAGAAGGTGATGAAAATTGGGCTACACAAAAATAAAAGATGCCTATTAACAGAAAATATCATCAAAAGAGTAAAAAAGCAAGCCGCATGGAACAAACATGTGTGAGCTCTCTAACCAAACAAGGGCTCATATTCAAGATAAATAAAGATGACAAACACACCAATAGAAAAACACACTGGCCCTTCAACTGATAACACCTTATTTCCTATTCTGGTGTTGGTTACACTGGTGAAGATTAATAGAGCTGTGTGCCTATTATGATTTATATGTGTGTATAATGTATATCAAACTGTAATAAACATATGTATTAAAATTACAGTATCCAAATTATTAAGTTTAGATTTAATTTAAAGTATTTATTTACTTTTCAATTTCAATAATAACATATGCAACTCAATTTTAAAAGGGGCAAGATCCTTTGAAAATATTGATGAAAATTTCTTTAGGAAGTCTTCTGGTGTACAACATACTCCACTACTAACTATTAAGAGATTTCTGCAAAACTTGCTAACTGGCAATATAATATTGGTTGACAGAAATCTTGACATCTTACCCATATGATTTTAATAAATATAATTTTTGAATATATATCAAGCTTAAAAATCTTATTATGACCAAGATTAAACTTGTACAATTCTCCAAGTAGATATTAACAAATATGGAAGATAAATTTCCTTTTCATTTGCCTCATTCATCCATTAAGTACCATTGAAATCATATTTCAATCAATACACTTGATCTTTTCAAATTAAATTATCTTTCTTTAGAGAGCCAAATAAAAGATGTTTTGAACAGATTAAATAATTTGGTTTATTCTACTTTTTTGTAATGAATTCTACTTAAATGCAATTCCTTTATCAATCAAATTATGTTACTAGTTTTTACTAGCTGTTAATCTTTCTTTAAAAAATCAAAACTAAAATTCAAAGTGTTATTCTAATATTTTATGACTTAACAGACTAAAAATAATATTTTTCATAAAATAAACATTTGTAACATATAGTATTCAGGCCAAAACAAAATAAATCTCATAATATGTCATTCATTTGTTACTGTATTTTTCACACCACTGGAGATATAATGTAGGTATTAGTCATAGAATGATTCACTTATTCAAAAAGTACTTACTCAGTACCCGCTCTGTGCCAGCCCTGTTCTCAGAGTTTGGGAGCCTACAGGTAAACGTAGAGATAAGGTCCCTTTTCAAAGAGTTTATCTTTTACAGGAAGCAAATAGAACACCTGGAAAGAAGTAAACCAGATATGTAAGAAGAGGGCCTGAAGGGGTTAACTCAGATTGCATGGACAGAGGAATCTACTGAGGAATTGGAATCTGAATCAGAGAAGCAGTTGTGTTAACTTGTTAGGGCTACCACAGACAAGTCCCAGAAACTGTGTGGCTTAAACAATAAAAATTAATTATCTCCCTGAAACCAGTTTGGCTCAGTGGATAGAGTGTTGGCCTGCGGACTGACAGGTCCCAGGTTCGATTCCGGTCAAGGGCTGCAGGCACATCCCTAGCAGGAGCCATGCAAGAGGCAGCTGGTGTTTCTCTCTCATAGATGTTTCTAACTCTCTATCCTTCTTCCTTCCACTCTGTAAAAAAGTCAATAAAAGACATTTTTTTTAAATCAATTGTCTCATAATTCCAAAGGCTGGAAACCAGAGATCAAGGTGTTGGCAGGGTTGGTTCCTTCCGAACACTGAGTGGGAGAATTTGTTTCACATGCTTCCCCTGGATTCTGGTGGTTTGATGACAATAGCTGGCTTTTCTTGGCTGGTAGAAGTATCACCCAAGTCTCTGCCTTCATCTGTACACGGCATTCTCCCTGTGTGTATATCTGTTTCTGTGTCCAAATTTTCCCTGGTAAAGCCTTGATCTTGGAACTCCAGGGTCCAGAATGATAAGACAATAAATTTCTATTGTTAAAGCTACCTAATTGATGGCATTTTAGCTTAGTTTAGGGATCCCTAATGAAAACTTTAAATCTATTATAATCTGAGAAATGTCTAAAAGTTGCTCTTTAGAGACAATTTCTCTGAAGAGCAAATAAATTCTTTTGAAGAAATAGCCTCTGTTTTGGGTTCCTCCAATAAATACTTATAACTGTGCTGATAGTAAGATCATCTATTTTCAACTTTCATTCACACATTTTTATATCAATGTAGATACATTCTGATTGCATATTTTATAATTTAAAAAAAACACAGTGAAATCATTTCATTTTATGTATTTGCCAATAGCAAACCTGGATTTTGAACACAGTTGTTATTCTTTAAGTCTTTTTATGCTAAATTGACATATCCCATTGATCACATCAAAGCCATTGACAATTTTAACCCCTTATTGCTAAAAGAGTCATAAAAATAGCCACCACTGTGTGCCCAATGAAAAATCCAAATTATCTTCCTTATCTCTAAAACCAAACTCTATATATCTCTACAGAAAGTTCACAAACATGGCTGAATTGAGAGTTATTGGTGCTATTTTCCTTGGAGATGACCACAGCCAGAAGACAAGGTAGACTTGTGGCCACCTGTTAGCCTGTAATCAGGAGATCCTGTATCTGATCCAGTAACAACAAAGAGATCATTCTTGCCAACAAGCTCCAGGACACTTTGACAGCAAGGTGAAGATTTCCCTCAGAGATTGCCCCTAGAGCTCTCCAAAGCTAGGTGAAAAACTGATGACAGCATAAAACACTCCATTTCCCTTTAAAACTGCTAGATCAATATGTCTGTCACCTAGCTTATTCCAGAAAATGAAAGCTTAGGAATCTAAGGGAGCATGATTACTCCTTTACACAGTTCCACTGCCCTAAGTGGCCAATACTTAATTGCCTTTATGATTTGAACATCATTACCCTTGAATGGAAGGAGAAGATCTCTCTCTTAATTTCGGACTAAAAGTCTTTTGTCTTTTCCCACTCTCTATGACAATGGCTGTACAGTTCTTCTGTGACGAATAGAAGACAGTGCAACAAATTAATACAAATGAAGTCATTCCTGAGTGACTCCATCTGCTTTAGAAATAAGGCTCGGACAATGATGTGGCTAAGATCCAGATAATTAGGCCTGATTCCAAATGAAGGCACACAGGTAACTTATAGCTTCATTAACTCTCTTCAAGAAGACAGACATCCAAAAACTAGACTTAATAAAGGCAGCATATGATCCATCGACAATCTGTTTGATGTTAAAAAATGAACTTTGTTTTTGCAACGTTGCATGAGCAATAGCAAAGAACATGTGCAACTCAAAATACCATGAATCAAGGTATGGTTTAGCATTGTAGGTGCCAGTCTCGAAATTTAAAGAACAAAGACCTTAATTTTTGTTTGCAGAATATAATCAAAAGGCATTAATAACCTAGAAACTAAGGAAGGCACATAAGGTGTCTGCAAGTGTCTTTTCTCTGTAATCAACAGGAAGATTATTAGCTAATAACAAATGTTATTCATCTTCATAACAGCTAAATGACAGCCTGTTTAAAAATAACAAATGACTATTCCTCATTGAAGATTGCAGGGTGAGCATGACCTTCATGTGTTTTAAGCAAACAAGTCCTCTTTTCAAAGACTTCAGGAGTACTTTAATTGATAATAATGAGATGTTTTATCTTTACCAATGAATGCTAAACCTTTTTAAAAGCTATTTAAATTGAGATAATTTTATACAGCCCCCTGAGTTAGAAGAGACTTGGAAGGTCTTGCAATGATTTTTTTACAAGCAAGGTACTAATAAATCACAAAGGTAATTAGTTTATGATATACAGAAATGTTTCTTTTTTGTCCTGCCTGGTTTTTCTATTGTACAAGGTAAGCTTCAAGTCACAGGTAAAAAATAAATAAATAAGATTTTAAAACTGGTTTTTTACAGATTAGCCCTATTTCCTTTGAAGTACAAGCATTACACATCTCTAATGACTGAAGATATAAGGCTCCAACTGAAAGCTCCCATGGCTTCTAAACAGTTCTGACAATCACACCCAGCATAATTTATAAATGCCTCATGATACTTTATGTATCCAGCTTCCCACATCTCCCAACCAGTCCTTGCAGCGACAGTACGTGATCATTGGCTCCAGTGTGACAGCAGTTGTGACGTGCAGAGGCCAGTTAGGGAAACGTGGAGGATGGCCTGCTTGCCATCCAGACACATAAGCCAGTGAACACAACAGCCACTGGACTGCAGCCACTGTCTCAACATCAAAGGCCAGAGTTAACTGTAGACCGCCTGCCTCGCTGGGGGCCTTTTTCATTTCCCAGTGCCCTACCAGAATAATGTCTCTCACCCCTAATCCTGTCTCTGTCCTAATCCCTGAAACCTGTGAATATGTCAACATAACTAGAAACCAGGAGTTGCAGATGTGAGTCAGTTAAGGAACCTGAGATGGAGGAAGTCGGGATGATGTATTTAAAGCTGGAGGAAAGACTATGGGGCTGAGGAATCAGGCAGCCTTTAGAAGCTGGAAAAGGTGAGGAAATGGATTCTGCCCTGAAGCTCCAGAAGGAATACAGCCCTGCTGACATCTTCATTCCAGTTGAAACTAATTTTGGACTTCCAGTCTTCAGAAACGTAAGACAACACATTAGTGCTGTTTTAAGCCATTAAGTTTGTGGAAATCTATTACAGCAGCAACAGGAAACTAATACATCTTTGGACTCAAAATGTAAAACCCCACCAGTGGCTGGTGCTTCTTACAGTAAGGTGTTCCTTCGTCTCAGTAACAACATCACCATATATTAAATACAGCAAGGGCAGAAGTCCGTGGAGGGAAAAAAATAGTTAAAGTCAAAATTTAAGGTGCTTGTTTCTTTTCTAGTTCAGATGCATATTTTGAAGCATCACCAAACTCTCCCTGGTTATGGGAGCCACTTAAACATGAATTATGGGAAAGGAGTAACTATTTTCTCCAACTGAATGCAAGATATTTTACCATTTAAGCCTGCATTTCCTCTTCCATTCACTGATAGGGTTCAACCAAATATCTTCCAACTGTATTCCTAACTCTGAGATACAAAGGTTCTAGCCTACCCCAGAGTCTTCTGCTAATTTCTAAGTTGTGCAGATATATATTTACTTTTACTTCACAAAGAAATAGGTTTTCCTTTTAGCTTTATTTGACAATAATCCTGATTATTTCACCTCGGTTCCCATTTCCTTTGAAGGGAAATTTTTGCTGCAAATCAGCAAAGGTTATTTATCATCGATCTGTCTTT
This sequence comes from Lasiurus cinereus, assembly GCA_011751065.1. NCBI lineage: Eukaryota > Metazoa > Chordata > Mammalia > Chiroptera > Vespertilionidae > Lasiurus > Lasiurus cinereus. The sequence continues at coordinate 13,399,710 of JAAGEH010000480.1, forward strand.
TCTCCAGGACTGAGTACAAACATTGATTTTTCAACACAGTTATCAAATTATCTTAATATATCAGCTAATAGCCCAACAAATAATGTTATAAACAGAAGTAAAAAATATCTTGGTCTTCAAAGGAAGTGGTGTGCCTTTATTTCCAAAAAGCTATATGATGTATACCAACAACTAAAAGCATCTTTGCAAGTCCTTGTCCTGTACTCTCGGGAAAAATTAGGACACTGCCATTCTCAAGCCTGTGACTTTTCTAAATGAATTTATCTAAAGTAGCATGCCATCTGGGTGATGAGGAAGAAGTTGATTTCTGATAAAGCCTTAGGCACATAGTTTAAGTTAACGAGACATGGCAAGAGCAGGTGGGTAATTCTACGTTCACACACTGTAATGGGCCAAAGGCTGATTACTATTCACTGTAAAATGAACATAAAAGTAGCAATTATGCCTTCATCCTAGTGGATGTGATGTATTAAAAGCTATCAGCTTCACCTTCTGTAATAACAGCTTTAGTCTGTTTGTACCAGGATGTGCAAAAATAAGACGGAAGTGGGAAGGGGAAGCTCTGTGACTTTGTACAAGAACAAACTCTGGATTCTCACTGTCCCTCCTTCTGTGCTCAATACACAAAGGATAGATGAAGCCCTGTAGTTTAGAAACATTTGTGAATATGATGCTTTTCTTCTCTGTAAAATGCCTCCCTTACCAACTCTTCAGGTGAACTACAGATAAATATGATGAGTTCACAAGAGGAAAGTCTCAACTACCAAGTTCAAATTGACAGAGTTGGGAACACATCTGAGAAGTGCTGGCAGGCTGAGCTGCATGCCCATCATCTTCATCTTTGCCAAAAGCTCCCAAAAGGGGGATTAAATTATCTTCTTGTTATATAACTAATGAAAAAAGTATAAAAAGTACACATAGATGATATACAAAAGGAAGATAAAGAATAAGGTTCAGAGATGCCAATATTGTAGAATAATTCACATTTGATATTGGAATGAAAAGCTTAAACATTCTGACAGGAAAGAAAACCATGATCTCCTGAGTAGAGAGAAAAGAATGCTGAATATCTGAACATGAAACACAAAGAGAAGTCTTATTTCCAGCTCAGGGAAATGAAAACCAACTTTGACCTGTCTGTTGAGAGCCTACCACTTGAAGACTTCTGAGATGTACCTATTTAGTGAGTTTCTACCCAGACATGAAAGGACTATTCTATGTAGCCCAGAGCCTGCACCCATGCTACACTCTGTTGCGGCTTGTTCTGTGGTTAACCCTCTGCTTTTCACCCACAGCCTATACCAATGATTTACAGAGAACCTCACATTCCAGCACCACCGAGACCTGCCAGCTCTTTGTCATTTCAGGCTTGATCTGGGACTTGAGTGTTGCCCCTTGTGTTGTAGCCCTGGTGCACCTAGCCTGGTAGTTCCAAAACCACCCTAAGAGCCAGGGGGTCGGGTATTCAGCAGATATTAGAGAGCTGTACATGAAATACCAACTCATTTAAAACTTGGTAAATATACACATTATGATGATATGCAATGCTTTGCATGTAGCCCAAGCTGGAATTCCCTCAACAATGTAAAGATAATTTTACAGAAAACGGTCTTATTTTAGAATTGAAAGATGTCAGCCTAGAGTAAGAACTTTGCCCAGATTAGTACTATTTTTGCTTCCATCTACACTACTCTGGGACTCTCTTTTGTTGTTGTTGTTGTGTTAATCCTCACCCAAGGATATTTTTCCCACTGAATTTTAGAGAGAGTGGAAGGAAGGGGGAAAGACAGAGACAGAGACACATCAATGTGAAAAAGACATATTGATTAGTTGTCTTCCACAAACACCCAACCAGAGCCAGGGACTGAGCTTGCAACTGAGGTACATGCTTTTGACCAGAATCAAATCTGGGACCCCCTCAGTCTATGGGCCAATGCTCTGTCCACTAAGCCAAACAGGCTACGGCTGGGACTCTAATTCGACAGCCAAGTTGTAAAAATCCCACTGAAGTTTCCTGAAGGAAACACATTTTAATAGTTCTTATACTCAAAAGCTGGCAGGCCCTTCAGCTCCGTAGAACCTTAGTTTGGGCTTAAAACATCAGCTCCCAGAGATACGTGGGCAGAGCACTGAGTAAGTTTTGATCTGTGCCAGGAAAATATCAATGTCAATGATATCTGATCCACCTGGATTTAGTGAGTTCTGCCCAGCAGGCCTCCTTGCCCAGAGGTGTCCCAATCCATTATGCAGCTGCCATGGTGCCAAGCCCCAAGTCCACCCTCTGGATGGACAGAGCTAGAAAATGTGATCATCCATGAAGCTTCTCAGAGATACCCTGAACCCCACTATTTTCATTTTGTCACCTGCAAGACAAGCTGAGAGGGTTATGGATACGTCTACAGCACAAATTATATCCCATTGCTCTAATGCTTTGCACTCCATGGTGTTGCAATCCAATATTGATTTTATTTAGAGCAAAAAGAATTATTTGATGACAAAATTTAAATTTATACTACATAAAAATTCAATTTTTTATAAAAGCTTTTCTCCCAGATATATTACAACTACTCTGCAACTTCCTTAATTCCTTCACTGCAATGATCTGAATCCCAATGCAGTTAATGGCATCTTCCTATCCTCTAAAACAATGATTTTCCTCATCAACATAAAGCTGGAGACCACCCAGGGTCTTCTGACTCTCCAGGTCTAATTATGCTGTGTGGGTTTTCTTTAATCTGCCAGCTTTAAAATGTGTCTGAAACAGCTTTACTGCATGTGCTTTCCCATCATTCTTAGCCCGAATCCTGATTTTATGTACCCTTGTCTACTCAAGGAGATTACTAAGGTTACTGATGTGTTCTTAATGTAAATATTCTCCCTTTGTCATGAAAAGGGAAAACTACAAAGATGTCAAGTAATATTGAATGTAAATAAGCCTCTCTCATCTCATCTAATGCTGAATTTCTGTCACTTAGTAAATAAACTGGAATCAGAGTAGGATTAATGTCAATGATGCACTGAAAGTTGCTAGCTTGAGGCAAGACAATGAAGCAAAGACCACAAAATACTAATGATTCTTCTGGGTTTTGGTGTTGCTTGCTTTCCACGGGATTCACAGATCTAAATTCTTTCTGATATTGACATGGCTATGGACCACTAAAATACAAACACAGTAACTTTAAAAAAAAAAAAAAACATTTGGAGGCAGATGAACCAAGTGTTAGCAGTGATTCTGAGCCTCATATTTTCACTTTATTTCCAGAAACTTAAAGGCACTGAAGGGTGCTGCTCATTCATTCTTAGCATCACTAACAACAAAGAGCTAGTGTGGGACAGACAGCCATCAGTATAAAAACATACTGGTGAGTCAGATGTTAAAGGTAAGGGAAAATATGCCCTATATCAGGGGTTAGCAGAGCATCAGAGACTATTGTAAACAACCAAATAGTGCCTATCTGGACTCTACCTAAACTCTATTCAGAACCCAATTTATGTGTGATCTCTGGGCTGCAGAGGACTGGGGTTCTCTGCAGATTGGAAGCCTGGATGCATGTATGTGCTTTTGTAAGAAATCCCCAAAACAGACATTGAGATGAAAGTTTGTGTGCAAGGAATGCTCCAAGGAAAAGCCAGTAAAAGAGAGTGTGTGTGTGTGTGTGGGCGGAGGGGGGGGGGGGGGGGGGGGGAAAGGGGACAAGGGAAAGAAAAAAAAAAAAAAAATGTGAGATTTCAGGCCTAGCCTTTGCCCCAGCCTCAGCCTCAGCCTGCAGGGAACTCAGCAATGTAAATTACACCTCCGAGCTGGTCCCACCTCCATGAAAAGACAAGGGCTTCCATACTCATGCAGCATCCACTGGCTAGGGAGGGGGTGGTAGTTATAACTCCTAGGCACTTTCTGCTCTCTGGGTGTGAGGCAATGTAGCCCCATTACACCAAGGGTAGGGATCTGAAGAAAGTCACATATGTAAATTGGCAAAGCAAAGCATGGCACATGGAAGCTGAGCAATGAGCACAGGAGCCCACAGAACATTCAAAGGGAACTGAGAGGATCTGGGCTAAGCACAGATCCAGGCAATACCAGCTGTGTGTGTACTGGCACATGCTGGGGATGTGACAGAGAGTTCGGGGTTGAGTGGCAAATGACTATCTCAATGAGTATCCTTATCCAACTCATTGAGAGGCCTCTGCTCCACCCGGTCATAGTGAAACACTTCTGCCCCCAGCATGAAGCACAATGATAATAATATTAATAGTGGTTAATACTTATTGAGCACTGTAAAAATGTACTGAACTCTCTGAATCTATCATTTTATCTGATCCTCATAAAAACCCTGCAAATTTTGTCTCATTCTCCCTTCTTTTAGGAATGAGGAACATAGAGCTCAAAATGGTTAGCTAAATGGTCCAAAGATACTCTGAAAGGAAGCAGAAGACATGAAATTTAGACCCAAATCTATATTATTCCAAAGCCCTTAATTCTTCTCACTCTCCTACCTCATACCTCTCCCTAAAACAGCTGAAAACAAGTCTCAACAAATAGACACCTTTGTGACATATTACATGTGAAAATCTCAGAGAACAAAAGCAGAGAGAGAGAGAGGAAAAGAGAGGAAGAGAGCTGATTAACCATCTCATTCAAGAGCGTGTCTGGGCTTGAAGGGCAACTAGAATGGGAAAACTACCATGGCTTTGGTTTTTCAAACTACTCTTAAAAACAAAATATATTTCTTAAATAATTCATCTTGCAGATCTGTACCAGATTCTAAAGGGAAAGGCTTGTATGTACTTTAGAGGAGTGGTACTCAAACGTTAATGTACTTCCAAATTAGCTGGGCACTAAAGTTGTACATTCCCAGACCTGGCTCTCTGAGATTCTGCGTCACTTATGCCTAGGTGAGGCCCAGGTTTATGAATTTTTTATGGAAAATTCAAAGCAGATGGTCCATAGATTACATTTTGAAAAACACTGATTCAGAAGAATAGGCAAGACTAACAAAAAGAACCCACTCAAGATTCTGTCTGCTTATGGTTTTATTGTGGTAATTTCATAGATAGATGATGATGAAGATAGATAGATAGATAATCTATTTAGTCTGACCAGCTAGTTATGGCAAGAGTTTTCACTTACACAGGAATTACCATCTATAACATTTCTATATGAAATCTAATCACTGATCTAGAGTTGAAAATTAAAGTTAATCAAGTGCAATGGGCTAGATCCAGACATATTTTTTAATATTAATACAGTATGTGCCATAATTCAGTGTGCTTTTCCCCCAGAAATTCCAAAACTAGTAAGAGGAAGAACAATTTGGTGTGGTGGCCAAGTTCTATTCTGGGGCAATTAAAATATGACTTCTTCAAGTTATTTTTGTAATTGCAGTAGCAGCACTCCTTCCTCACTTCCTGTTCTGTGCTGTTCCTGACTGCCCCAAGTGACGTGGGGAAGGCCACGTGTCAATCCAAACATGAATTAGATAAGCCATGAATATCAATGTATATGTAGAAATATAATCAGGTAACTTTGATTAACGTGTGACTTTTATTCTAGAATCTTAAAAAAGTATATTTCTATTGTTATTATATTTGAATCTTGGAAGAATAGCTTGGTGTAGCCAAGTAAATTTATACTAAATCAACATGCATGATTTACTGAGAATGTATCTCATTATCTAGATAAATAGCAACTTGTCTTGTGCTGTTATTTTCTTTCTTCCCAAATGATTCCAGGCTTGTGTCCTTTCTCTTTCTAAGGACTTTCAAATACTTTGTACACACTAAAGATGGACTCTGACAATGCTCTTAATAAGGTTTAAGTGGCTGAAAGCAACAAGCAAAATAAATGGAAGGGGGAAGGAGGGAGGGAGGTAAGGAGAGAGAGACACAGACAGAGGGACACACAGAGAGAGAGACTGCCACATGGTCTATAAACAAAGAAAGAGAAAAACATGCTACCAGATGGCAAGTAGGACAATAGCTGCTTGCAGCCATTAGAAGCAAAAGCATCCGCTTTAATTTCTGATATTGTATTTCTGTCTAAATATGGCGATGAACCCTTTTTTTGACTGGCGTTAGCTTTTGTGATGCAGCAAGGAAACCTGTCTGGCAGAAGGAGAGCCCACAGAAGAAACAGAAGGCAAGATCCCCTGAGATTGAATGGGTCTGCTGAAACACAGAAATTAAGCGAAGGCAATAGATTTAGATTGCTGCTTTGAAACACTAAAGATTATCTTGCATTCTAGAATGGAAATGCAAAAACCTTCAAGATAGAAGCAGACTTTGTTTCCACTGGTTCAATTTACTCCACATTTTAGCAATAGGCTTATTTCAACTAACCGTATTGTTCAAATATAAAACTCTCCAAAAAACAGCCTATTGCTCTTCTGAGAGCATAAGTAAATTTAAACTTCAGACATCTGACCAAGGCTATTTTGTAAGCAACTTTCATTTTTAAAAATCTAAGTACCTTTAACAGCAAAATAGAGTATTCTGATCTGAATATATATGAACATAATACCAAAAAGAAAGCAACATTAAAAATCAAGAACACAAACAAAAATAATATTTAAATTATTTTTAAAAAATCTTAAGCGTGTAATTTTATCCATCTCTGCAGATTTTTTTATTTTATTTTGGAGAAATGAATTTTTTTTACAAGAAATAACATTATCCAATCCTAGCAAATCAAAATAGTTTGGAAAATATAAAGGTTGAATAGAGGACTTCTGATTGAGAAATAGGTAGCTTTTTATTTGAAAATGCTCAGTGATGTCTTGATTGAAATTGCTAATCAAGGAAAAGATGTATGATTCAAGCAATTACAGAGCAAATATATAGTTTCTTATTTTCAAGACACACAGTGGATATCTAACCAGGACTTTAATACACATTTTGAAATACACCTTAGATGTTTTAAATTATTTATTGCTTCTTCTTTCTTTCTTTTTTTTTCCCTTTCTCTATTACATGACTAGCTAGCTATAACTATAATAACATGTCCCAAATTTTCTATTATTTCTCGCAAATATTAGGTAACAAAGAAGTCTTTGGTGCATGAGTAAATGGTGAATGAATGATGGTGAATGACAGAATAGATAAGTAAATAGATGAATAAACAAATGTGGTCCTAGGTCAGGTGTGGTGGGTACAGACTCTAAGAAGGAGATCCGTGTGTAGGGCCAGGCTCTCACTCATACATGAATGAGTAGGGAACTGGGGTGGGAGGAGAGAGGAGCTAACTGGTCACCCATTCTCAAGAGATCTCCTTAGCAGATCCTATAAGGATCTTTGGCAAAGTGACAAAATTTTCTTTTTGAACATGTATAACATACTTCTTTTTTATCTTGAACTGAATGAAGGTGCTAGTGTTTTTCTTTTGGCATTTATCATGAGCACTCGATCCATTTCTATCCCAAACTCTACAATATACTCATCAAATGGTATAACTCTGGCTAACGTAGCAGTTGGAATATCAGCTTCAATAGCCCATACAAATTTAATCTCTGCACAGCTTGGCACACCGCTTCTTAGCTCCAGAGCATATTTATTTTCATAATTTCCAACTTAAATAAAAAACACCCACCTTGTTAGGACACTTTTATGTAGCATACTCAAAAAAAAATTTTAAGTATTTTATCTTGGTTTAAAACTTAAAATTAGACTGGCAGATATTTACTGGTTAAAATATAAATATTTGAGGTGTTGAGAATGCAAAAGCATGAACACTAAAACCTATCGGATTAATCTTGAGTTCTTAAGAGGGTCTTGGTATGGCAGCTGCAGGGTATGTGTTATCTTTAGGTCCTGGGAAGACAGAGCTCAGAGTTCTAAAGACAGTATGATAACATTTTCAAATCACCATGGAGCTCTCCTAGAAGGCAAGGTAAATTCCTTTATGAAGAGAATATATGCAGATTTAGTCATTTTCCAAATGGAAAGATGAGCTGCCGAGTTTTATACCATTTGGAAATTATATTTGCCCAGTGGGAAGACCAGTTAAAGGAGAATTACAGTAGTTTAGGCTTAAAAAAAGAAAAGAAAAAATGAGAAAGCAATGAAATCAACCCTCTTAGATTCTAAGCAGTGATTTTAGGCTTAATGTTATAGTACATATTTCCCCCCGCCTAAGGAAGAGAAAGATTTTAACTTATATTATTACTGTGATTCATAAATAAGAATGTAGTACTAAGTTTAACCTGACACTGATGTTACCAGCAATTGCAGTTTCCCATTGCCACAGAGGGGTGCTACTAAGAGGTCAGGCATGAATAATATCAACTTATTGTGTGTTGCTTATTAAGTCTATTTTTAATTGGAATTAATAAGAAAAAATGAATCTAGTCAGTAATTATCCTGATGTTCTGTATAAGGTTCTATCTAATTAAAAAAACAATATTAATGCTACTTGATGTATATGCTATGTGGTGTGTAATATTCTCATTATCATATTAAAAATACTCTACAGCCAGCATAATCTTGATTTTGTTGTTGTTGTTGGGTTTATTTGTTTGTTTATTTGTTTGTTTTTACTTGATAGCATTTGATTGTAATGGAACTAATAAAAAAATTAAAAACTTGATGAGTCTCAACAAAGTTCAGTTAGTTCCTTTGACATTGACAGTAGAGGCAAATGTCCTAATCAAGCCAGAGATTCCCAACTGAAGCTAAATTCAGTTCAGTTTTTCAAAGTTTAAGGAATGTTCTTATTCCTTTGCTCAGTATCCTATCTAACTGGTTATAAAGTTAGAAACCAAATTTTATAGGCATTAAAGATGCAGATGTAAAACCAAACCAAATCTTATGTTGAAATCTATTATGCATGGATCAGGTAGTTTAGCTTTCACTGTTTGTGCAAAGTCAACAGCATCAAATATGTTAAGTATTTTCTGTAATTAGTCTGTTCAAAATCCAGAAACTTCCATAGCTGGATCACTCAATATGCCTTTATGGATCATTTTTATCAATTCTCCAAAGACATAAATGCTATCAGTTATCAGAATGCTCCATATTGTAAATTTGATCACAATTTGAATCTATTTCAATAATCAAAAGATTAAATATATATGGTTCCATCACTTTCTTCAGGGTTTTATTTTAAGAAAAAAGGATAATGATAGAAGCATACCCATACTTCTCGCAGAGTAGAGAAAGAAGAGAGGAGGGTATTCAAAGTCAGATTAGAAGAACTCACTCTTCTGTTAAGGATCACTGATGTCACTACAAAAAATGTAGGATTATCCAGATATAAATGTGTTACTAAAAAATATTACTTTTGCTGAAACAGCCCCTGGAATAGCTTATTCACTGTGGATGAAATAAACCTCTTTAGGCAAAGGATAATATAAGAAATTGCATTCTAAAAAATTGGTTTGGAACTAAAATATCTATCCCTGATCTCAAATGTACAATGTCTCTGCTCTATTCAGTGATGAATCCCCAGTATCTAGCCCAACAGTAGTAGACATAAAATACTGTTTATGAATAAATGAGTGAAATACTAAAAATAGGCCAAATGGGTCTAATTGTCTGAAAGCAAACAAGCGTTACACAATTAGAAAGCAACTTACAAAAGCCTGAGATGTTTTTATTTCTATTGTCTTCACTTTATCCTATGGGCTAGCAGTTCATGTTTGAACAGCTCTAGTCCATAATTTCTCCTTTTGGAAAGTAGGGCAAATCCATTCTATCAGCAATACCCGTGACAAAAACAAAACAAAACAAAATACCACACACACTTACTGTTACCTATGAAGACCATACCCAGAAACTTGGGAAAGGTGTACTAGTAGACAGATATCACAACTGCACAAATGGCTGGATTCTAAAATACTAAGCCCTAAAAAAAATCTTATTTTTAAAAAAAAGCTTTTAACTGTTTTACTATATATTTAACATATGTTTTGTTTATTTTATTTCCTTACAAGTATTTTATTTAAGTATGAGATCCCACAAAGAACATATTAATTGTCTTTGGAGATCTAGCATCCTATCGGTTCACTTCCCAGACAGACCATCCAATCTTTCCCCTAAGGTCTTGCCATCTCCTCATAGCCCTATCACAGAGTGAATTCTATTTTTCAGAATTACAGAAATTTTTAATTTACCCATTTTAGGGAAATCTCTCCTCTCTTAATTTCTCTAAGATAAGCAGCATCATTTTTTCAAAGAGCACTGGCTTCTAAAATAATAAGAATAGTCCTTGCATTCAAACAGTTCCTTTTTTCTACCCATCCATTTTAAATTCCTCCTGAGGTAAGGAATTGCAAGGTCTGAGTACTTGCTTGAAAAGTAAATAGGAGAAATGAGATGAGAAAATAACTAAATGAATAACTATCTCAGTGACAGTCATAACTGGTCTACTTCTGTTATCTCCACAGCCTCGTTCACCAAAATCAACCTTCATTCATTCATTCAACAATAATTAATTAAATATGTTTTATTTTGTTGATTTTAGAGAGAGAAGAAGGGAGAGGGAGAGAGACAAAAACATCAATGATGAGAGAGAATCATTAATTGGCTGCCTCCTGCTGACCCCATATTGGGGATCAAGCCCACAAACAGGGCATGTGCCCTGACTGGGGAATGGAATTACAACCTCCTGGTTCATTGGTAGATGCTCAACCACTGAGCCACACCAACTGGGCAACAATTAAGTACTTCCTGTGTACTCAGCACTGGGAGAGGTCCATATGGGCATAAGGCTAACATGGTTCCTGATGTCATGGTTACTGTCAGTTGGAAGATAGAGACAATATTTTCCATAGGCAAATGGAAGACAATGTAAAAGTGCTGTCATGGGAAATATACAGGGAACTCTCACAGTCACAGAGAGGACAGTGACTGGGGCCAAGAAAGGCTTCCTAAATAAAGTGACATCTAAAAAAACCCTGAAGAAACAACATGGGTCAGACATGGAAAGGAAGACAGGAAGACAGAGGAAGGGAAGGAGAGGAAATGAAGAAAAGGGAAGATTTCAGGTTTTAAAAATAGTCTGTGTACAAGTTCAGAAATAAAAAAATAAAAATCAAAGATTTAGAAATCAGTTCAATATGTCTAAAGAGGAGAAATCAGGAGATGTGGCTAGAGAGAAAGCAGGTGTCAAACAGGGCCTTTATTAGCCAAATTAAAAAGTTTGGGCTTCCTACTGAGAACAATGGGAGTGCTTATGGGTTTTAAGCAAGATAAGATAAAACCCTAGTTATAAGTGGAGGATGCCCTGGCAGAGGCAAAAGTAGAATCAGGGAGTCCAGCACAGACACAGGTACCGTTGTCCAGGTGACAGGTGATGGGGCCTAAATTAGAGTATGACAGTACAGATGGCATGGAGGGGACGGATTCCAGAGATATAGACGAGAGAACCAACAGACCTGGGGACCTGGAAGTTTGGGCAAAAGGGACAAGGGTCAGGGTTAACTCACCCATTTAATAAATATTTACTTAGCACCTACTATATTCCAAACAATATTTTGTGTGCCAAGAATATAGGAGGTTTTACCTCAATTCAAAAGTGAAGTTAGGAAAACAGCAGGAAAGTTTGGGATTAAGGAAAAAAACAGACTTTCTCAAATTCTAACCTGAAAGTTAACGAGAAATACAAGAAAAGTAAACCCAATGATTCCTGTGACCCTTTTCTCATACTTTCACAGTAAGGTAAAAGCATTGAGAGGATCACATATTAAACATGTGACCACAAATAAATGTATAATTAAAATTCATGTCAAAAGCTATGAAGGAAAACTACCAAAAGAATATGGTAAGAGATCAAAATGGGGACTGGTTTAGACTGGAAGATTAAAGAAGACTTCTCTGAAGGGGTAACCTTTAAGCTGAATCAAAGACTGAGCCAAGTGACAAATGGGAGGAAAAATGCTCAAGGCTGAAGAAATAATGTGGAGAGAAGCAACAGTATTGAGATACATTCAAAAGGAGAATCGATATACCTGGTGATTGATTGGATATGGGACTGAGGGAGAAGGAAGCCTAAGGGATGATTACCAGCTTTCAGGCATGAACAATAATCAGATAGTGATTAGCTCTTTCCTCACAATCTCTGTCTTCATGACAAACTGCCCAAGTGCCAGTCATCAGTCATTGCTTCTGTGTGAGGCCATTCTCTGCTGTGTGATGCAGCCCCTTGTCTTCAGATAGGTTCGTCATATTAAAAGTCAGGGGAAATGTCTGTGGGGTCTTTAGTCTTCAGATGGGGAACTCATGCCTTGTCTTTTCAGCATTCCTCTTGAGTTTGGCCATGTCACACAAGGACCAACACCTACAAACCAGTTCTAGACACTTCTTAGCCCTACTTAGGAATGACTCTGACTAATAGGTAATGAACAATGATTTGTACTTCAAAGAGAATATTCCATGCCTTAACCTACTGATTTTCACACAACTTTAAAGTAGAATTCTTTTATCAAACGTACAAACTTACTCTGACAAAGCTCAAGGTGGAGAACAAATGAAAAGGGAGCCATTCTGGCTATGGTAAGGGTCCTGAGCCTCATCCACTCTCTCTTGACCCCCTCCCTTCTCCAAAATGATCCCTTTAGAAGCTGGGGGTTTTGCCTCAATTCAAAGTGAAGTTGGAAAGCAGCCGGAAAGTCGGAGATCAAGGAAAAAACAGACTTTCTCAAATTCTAATATAAAAGTTAGAGAGAAAATCAAGAGAAGTAAACTCAATGATTTCTATGACCCTTTTCTCATTATGAAAATAGTATTTTAAATATTCATATTTTTATGTACTAAATGATAAATGAAAGAGAGATGGTGTCATTCAGGGTTTTCACAAGAAGCAGATAGGACTCAGATTAGGTAATTTTAGGGAAGTTTCATAGATAACTGTGCACAATGGTGTGAGGGGCCACAAGGGAAAACAGGGACTCCCATGAGAACAAGCCTGAGTTAGGAGAGGCCCCGATAGGAACAGCGTCCTTAGGGAGCAGCAAGCATGGAAAGCCCCTCAGGGTGAAAGCCTAGGAAAACGCTGCAACCTCACTCAGATTTCCCTCTGCCCTCCTGAACCAAAAGACAAGGAAGGCTGAGACAGACCCTCAGAGCTGGCAGGTCTGGAAAAACAAACAGGAAATATGCAGTACAGGCAGTTGGCCTGATTTGTAGGTAAGCGACTATTTTAACTTAATTTTCATTCTTAGATTATAGTAAAATATAAGATCACTTAGCATGTGACATAATATAAGAGAGCAATTTATGTGATATTAAGTTCAGGGAAATTATGTAAGTATTCAAAATAATACCTTTCATATAATGGGACAATAAATTGGGATTTTAAATATTTCTCCCTAGGATTTCTAGGAGAAATTTGTTTGATCTTTAGTGAAAGACTGTTTGTCTCAGGCAAAGGATTGATTATATTTGCCCTGAAAGACAATTTACTGGCACAATTGACACAAAGAAGCTTTTTCTTCAGGTTTTTCTTCAAGTGATTTGGTGAAAATATTCAGGTGACAACAACATGACCAAATGCCTCCAAAACCCAATCCTCCAAATTCTGAGGGTTTTAGTACTTAAGCTGCTTTGTGAATTTGTTTAAGTAGCCACTATCATCCAGAACCAGCGTCGTACAGACATATGTAATTGGCATGCTAGCCAGGCACATAGCAAATGCAACTAAAATACAACTTATCTTTCTTTCCCAAAGTTCTTTTTTATTTGCCGAGTAGGGTAGTCCTCCCAGCCTGGATGAAAACTCCAGAGGACCAGAATTCTTCATGCACTCTTAGATAGAGGGCAGGCCTACCATCTTTGCATTCCTTCTCTGCTCATTTTCATCCTGTTCACTAGGGTTGACATTGGGGGTGAGGGAAACAGGAAGAGATTGGACCAGACAGCCTTACCAGCTGAGACCTGCTTCTGCAGTAAATGGCCTTTGAGCTCACTAGCCCACTGGCCATTTGAGAGTCACTCTTTCTCCCATGGGAGTTGTTAAAGGATTCTTGAGAGGGTCCCAGCTAGGCTCCTCTGTCCTGGCATCAGGACCACTGTGTAACAGGCTTTCACTGGCATTCCCCCACTTCACAGAGCTCTAGTAGGGTCCACTAAGGCTTCATGCAGGCTGGCTCTCCCCATACACCCACAGGACTCTCCAGGGAACATTTCCATGATGGGAGGTGTTAGGTTTTTTACACCGCCGTGAGGAAAAACCGTGAGTCCAAACAGAGACAGAATTAAACAGGCTTTATTGGGAGCACACGGGTGGGTTCACCTGCTCGGAGAGGGGAGCAGGAGAAGCCTTGCCAAAACTGGGGCAGGGGTAAGTTTTTATACTTTTCAGAGGCTGCCGTTATTGGCAGAAACCAGTGGCAGTTAGAGCTTTCTGGGGTCAGGTGACGCCTGTGGTCTGTTCTGCCGTCTGGCTATTTCCTGGAACTGTTTGTCAGGCAGGGATTCTCCACCGGGGTGTGACGGTTTCTGGAATATCGATGTTGAAAGGTTTATTTCGAAAGGTGGCAAGGTGGGGGTTACTTTTCCACCTCGGGGCAGGGCGCCAGCGAAGGCCGGACAGGAGGTAGTTAATCCCCCATACAGTTTTTTCACCTCACTTTCCCTTCTCTCCCTCTGCCTTGTCACTCTGTCTCTTTTACTTTTTCCCTCTCCTCTTCCTCCACTACTTCCTCCTACACCACCACCACCACCACCACCACCACCACATTTCATGTTGTCTTTGCTTTTTCAAATGTGAACAGATACCAGACCAGTCTTCAGCTCCAGGTTCCTCCCTGCTCTCAGGATAGTAAGAGAGCTCTCCACAGAGAACAAGTTGGGAAACCACGTCTCACCCTCCCCGCCCGTAAGTGTCTCCCTTGAGAATTTTTGAGCTATCTTACTAGTTCTCAGTCATTGATATTGATATCTCCTCATAGAGTTTGGCATCACTTTCAAATTTCACATCTATTCTATTTGGTGCCTTGGACAAAACTTAAAGGTTAACATTTTATGATACATTCATCTGTACATTCATACATGTATATTCAATTTTATACTTTATACTTTCACAGCTTTAGGGTTTAGGTAGTTTAACTCTGATATGCCTCAAACTGCTAAAAATCAGTCTGGTGGGAACTTTTACAGTTCTAATAGGAGTAAAACTAAAACCTGTCTACCTATTTATCCATTTCCCACCCAAGGAATCTAATGAGGGCTGCAAATAATACAAAAACTTGACTTTAATGGTCGAAATTAGGAGAAAGTAAGCATTAACCGATTTCTTAAAATCTTCTGTTTGTGTTCCATTATACTTAATGGCGTGAAGATAAATAATTAAGTAGGTGCTTATTCTATACCATTGGTTCTTTTCCATGTATAAGAATCACATGGAGGCCATTAAAATTAAGATTCCTGGGGATCTTTCCAAACATCTACATTTTAATAAGATAATTCTGATGCATGGGTTCAAAGAACAGATTTGAGAAACTCTGCCAGACACCCTGTTAAAGGACAGAAGTAGACTTGTAGGAGCCTGTAGGGATGACGTGTGGACAATGTGCTCCCTGTACTTAAAGGACACCCTCTTAACTGCCTCCCTCGGTATCCTGATCACTCAATCAAGAAAGTTATTTAAAGCTTAAGTCACACAAAAAAATCATAAAATATCTATACGTTTCTTTCATTTAAAATGTTTATTCACCAATCTTATGGGTTTAAGTTCCTCTCTCTCTCTCTCTCTCTCTCTCTCTCTCTCTCTCTCTCTCTCGCTCTGTCTCTCTCTCTTTCTCGATTCCCTCCCTCCCTTCCTTCCTTCCTTCCTTCCTTCCTTCCTTCCTTTCTTCCTTCCTTCTTTCCTTCCTTCCTTCCTGTGGTATATGTTTGAATAGACCATTCTTTCTTAAACCATATCCCTAATGCATTCCCTGCAATTCTCCGTTCTGGTTTCTTTAAAGTGGAGTCAGAACCTACACACAAAATAAATGCAAAA
Source organism: Lasiurus cinereus (assembly GCA_011751065.1). Taxonomy (NCBI): domain Eukaryota; kingdom Metazoa; phylum Chordata; class Mammalia; order Chiroptera; family Vespertilionidae; genus Lasiurus; species Lasiurus cinereus. The sequence goes on from JAAGEH010000480.1 coordinate 13,415,641, forward strand.
TCCGTCTTGATTTGTTTTATTTTCTTCTAGTAGCTTATTATTATATTGTACACACCTAGTTTTAGACCAATATATTTTAGCTACTCACCCCATGTTTCTACAGAACATTCAACTTAGTTTTCCAAAATCTCTATTTTTTAATTAAATTTGTATGATATTGATTGATATACACAATTAGATTGAATGACTTCATTAACAAGAACAGCTAGCACAAGTTTAGGAAAGAAACCCACTGACTCTTGATAAGAATATAACTCACCATGGAGAGCAGAAGTGCAAGGTTGGACTACAGCACAGTTAGCTCTATATTACATGCTTACTTACCTATAAAATGGGAATGATCATAGCTCTTTCAGTTGGAGAGGGTGGATTGATACTAGTTAAATAATGCATTTTGTAGACTTCTTATCTGGGATAGAAGAGGTTTCATATATGATAGCTATTTATTAAGCATCTAAAATGTCCTGGGTAATTCTGACTGTAAATTTGAGAAAACTTGCTTAACCTCTCAAACTTAGAGATGATATCTACTGGTGTAGGAAAGCATTAAATAAAATAGCATATGTAAACAATTTTACTTGCTAGGCACTAAATTAATGTAAGCACTGATACTCCAGTCCTCCATATATTTGCTCAGTGAAATTAATCTACTCCCACCAATCTTCATATAAAATCTCCAGTTTCTTTTGGAAAAGAAAAGCATTTAGAATGAGTTTTCCTATTCTTGAGAAACCTGTTAAAACAATTATTGTGATTTATAAAACAAGCTAGTTAAAAACTCTGCTGGTCATTGATTCTTTGAAAATGCTTTGAGTCTGTGCTACCAAAACATTTTTAATAACAGCAAATCAAACATTTGGTTAGATATTTACTCTTCTGTATTAATTTTAAACAAAGAACTTAGAACAAAAGCTTTCAAACAAAAGAAACTAAACAGCTAACAAACATGGACTTGAAGATGGGGAAAGGGAGGGAGAGAAGAGATCAGTGTTTGCCAACCAGGCGATAGATCCTTCTGCAGGAAAGTTCTGCTTATCCTCAAGAAAATTAGCACACGCTTACATTTCTAGTCGCTGTTCATATTTAAACAAGCCTCACAATGTCTATTGATCTGCACTTAGACAAGTTCTGAATTTAGACAAGAGCTAGCATCTGGGCGGAAATGAAAAATTATGGAAGAGTAAATTATGTTCCCAAATGGCATAACCTCTGTTCCTTGGGGCTCCAAACAAATACAATGAGCAATTTACATGTCCATTGGATGCTCAAAATAATGAAAGATTACTAGAAATCAAGGAGATTATGTTGTTGAGTGAGATCAGACAGAAATTTATAAATGAAGATAAACATCAAGGCTTCAAAATAAAAGAATACATAAAACCCTAAATCATTTAAAATATTTACTAATTTTCAGCTCTCTCAAGGTCATTTGGACAAAAATTAAAATAATGAAACTACATCTTCAATGTAAGAGTTTTATCATATAAAGCTGGATTAAACTACAGCATGGAGGCCATGAGGGAAAGCTATGCTTTTCCCCAGCCTCAAAATTAAATTAATAAAGGATAGAAATATATAAAATGTTTTCTTTGTGTATGTGACAGATTAAAAACTCCTGTGGGACAGCAACATCATCGTTACAAAGGAGATTTTTGGACCATGGTGGACTCTATTTTTGCTATTCCCTTCAAGTGGTATAGTGGTTTTCACCTAGGCCTCTGTGCATGAGGAGCAGGAATTCAGTGATGATTTTTACACTGGCAGATATTTGAGAAGTCACAACTCTGCATTGATCAAAATGATCTTAATTTATCTTCAGTTTGAACAAACTTCACACAGATATCTTCCTGACTATGGGCCCCTGACCTTCCTTTTCTTGAAGCATTTATTTTAGGAAACTTGAGATTGCAAATGTTTATCTCTGCTCCTTTGAAATGTAGATAAGTCTCCTAGACTCATAACCCAGGAATGTCTTGCTCAAAGACCTGGGCATGAACCCTTTCAAATGCAATCATCAAGAAAGATACTAACAAGCAAAATAGAAACAAAACAATAGATAAAGAAAATAGATTGACAACAGTCTGAGGGGAAGAGGGTTGAGTGGTTAGGTGAAAAGGTCAACAGTCAAATATACAGAAGCATCCTGTAAGATAAGGCAGAAAATGACTGCAGAGATGACCTTTGCAAAAACAATTTCAGTTAAATGGCAACATTGACTGTAAAGCAGAGGAATAAAAGAAGAGAAATTAGCCAACTACCCATGAAGACTACTGAATTAAGGATAAATCTAGTGCTTTTGTCTTGGGTGTATAGCAGCGGTTCTCAACCTGTGGGTCTAGACCTCTTTAGGGTTGAATGACCCTTTCACAGGGGTCACCTAAGACTATTGGAAAACACCTATTTCCCATGGTCTTAGGAACTAACACAGGGCTCCTCCGTGTAGCAAAATGTAGCAATGTAGTTTACTGTTGTCATATGAAGACTGTTACCCATGCTACACCACGATTCAAGACAAAATTTAATTTTTTTGTAATTAGAAATAAATATTTCACAATATATAATTACATATTGTTTTAGTGATTAATCCCTATGCTTTATGTTCAATTTGTAACAATGAAAATACATCCTACATATCAGATATTTACATTACAGTTCATAACAGTAGCAAAATTACAGTTATGAAGTGGCAACGAAAATAATTTTATGGTTGGGGGTCACCACAACATGAGGAATTGTATTAAAGGGTCGCGGCATTAGGAAGGTTGAGAACCACTGGTCTATAGTGTCTGAAGGATAGTGAGTACCCATATATAAGGCTCACATAGGTGAGTTTAGCTCATCTCCAAATGTAGCATTTAAAAATCAAAGTGCAGGAGAGAATCCAAGATGGCGTCATAGGTAAACACCTACACTGCTGCCTCGCACACCAATTTCAAAACTACAACTAAAAGATAGAATGGACATCATCCAGAACCACAGGAAAGCTGGCTGAGTGGAAGTTCTACAGCTAGAAGGAAAGAGAGGGGCTCACAGAAACCCAGAGGAGCTGCAAAAAGCTGAGGTACAGGGAGACGCGTGCGCTGAGAGAGCGGGTGCCGGAGTACCTGGCTGGCTTTCTCTGGTGGGAGGGGAAACGGAGACTCCCAATGGCATTGAACCCCTTATCTTAGGACACTAAACCCCAGATCCAGCCGAAATTCATACGGGGGGAGGTTGGACTGTGAAAAGGGAGAGGTGCATGGAAATTTAGGGGAGTCGCAAAAGATCAGAGGTCTGGTGGCGGCGCGCATGGCACTGCACAGAGGACCGACTGCTGATTGTGCAGCTGGCTTTCGGGAATGGGCAGGAGACAGACCTTCCCCAATGTGCCACTTCTGACTCCACTAAGCCCCTGTTTGGGGCAAAACCCTGGAGACCTAGACTCGTGTGGTCCTGGTGCACAGGGGAGCCAGAAAGGCAGCGGTTAGAGGCACTGCGGGCCCGCACACAAGGACCGCTCCAGCGATTACCCAGTCATGTGAGACTCAGGGGCTATGGAGGGCAGGGCCGACTGGAAGGCAAGGCGGTCCCTTAAGACCTGAGAATCCACCCATCCCAAGCTCAACAGAGGCTTCTTCGGTTTTGCAAGTCTGGTATTATAAGGCTAAAATCAACACAGAAGTTTCCCTGGCATAGTGAAAATGCTGAGATAAGGGAAGGGATCACAAACAAAAGAATTGGAGGAAAAAAAACAACTAGATATAGAGTTCAAAACCACACTTATAAGGTTTTTCAAGAATATGCTAGAGAAGTTGGATAAAGTTAGCAAGAGCCAAGAGGAGATGAAAAAGGACCAACTAGAGATGCAAAAGATCCAACTAGAGATGGAAAAGGTCCAACTAGAGATGAAAAAGGACCAACTAGAAATTAAACATACACTGACTGAAATAAAAAATATTATACAGAGTCCTAACAGCAGACTAGAGAAAGGCAAGAATCAAGTCAAAACTTTGAAATATAAAGAAGCAAAAAACACTCAACTGGAAAAGCAAGAAGAGAAAAGAATCCAAAAATGTGAAGATAATGTAAGGATCCTCTGGGACAGCTTCAAGTGTACCAACATCAGAATTGTGGGAGTGCCAGAAGTGAGAGAGCAAGATACTGAAAACCTATTTAAAGAAATAATTACTGAAAACTTCCCACATCTGGTGAAAGAAATAGACTTACAAGTCCAGGAAACACACAGAACACCATATAAAAGGAATCCAAAGAGGAACACACCAAGACACATCATAATTAAAATACCAAGAGCAAAAGACAAAGAGAGAATATTAAAAGCAGCAAGAGAAAAACAGTTGATTACCTACAAGGGAGCACCCATACGACTGTCAGCTGATTTCTCAACAGAAATGATGCAGGCCAGACGAGATTGGCAAGAAATATTCAATGTGATGAATAGCAAGAACCTACAACCAAGAATAATCTATCCAGCAAAGCTATCATTCAGAATTGAAGGGCAGATAAAGAGCTTCACAGATAAGAAAAAGCTAAAGGAGTTCATCAACTCCAAACCAGTATTATATGAAATGCTGAAAGGTACTCTTTTAGAAGAGGAAGAAGAAAAAGGTAAAAGCCAAATAATTATGTACAACAAATACATATCTATCAACAATTGAATCTAAAAATTAGGGGAAGTAAAAAATTTGATCAACAGAATAAACTGGTGAATATAATAGAATCAGGAGCACAGAAAGGGAGTGGACTGATAATTCTCAGGGGGGAAGGGGTGAGGGGTGTACAGGGAGAGACTGGACAAAAATTATACACCTATGGATGAGATCAATGGGAGGGAGGGAAGGGTGCGAGCTGGGTGGAGGGGTGCTATGGAGGGGAAAAAAGAGAAACAAACGTAATAATCTGAATAATAAAGATTTAATTTAAAAATAAAAAAAAAAAAAAATAAAAATAAAAGTGCAATACGTTGCACTTTGCCTTCCAAGCCAGTATATAAAAGATAGAGGTAACAAGACAGTTTGTAATATAACTGAATGGGATGGAACTGGACACATCCAGAACGAAACAGCTGCTTGGGTTAAAGGTGACATTTTAACAGATGACAGATGGAAAAAGAAAGTGATTAATTCTGTTGCTTACAATTGTTCCACAAAAGAGATTGGTCTTCAGAGTGATTGATACCTCTGAACAAACACTAGTAAGAAAGAAATGACACTCATATTTGGTAAAGAGATTGGTGGATAGTAGCTGAGAGTTCAAATTCTTCTCAACAGGGACCCAGTGAGCGGGTTAGGGAGAGTACAAATATACATTCCTAAAAAGTCACAAAAAGGAGAACACAAAGGTAATTCTAATTTCAGAAGCAGACCTCAAAATATCACAGAGTCATTTTTAAGTACAAAAGAAAAGCTCCCTTATAGTAAGTAGAGCAACTGTGTGGACACCACCTAACCAAGAGATCAAATTAAAATTCCCAACCATGGGATAAACAGTCATCTGTCCCCTCCTCTAATGCACCGAGCAGGATACATTCCCTATGTAAAATTTTTGCCAAAATTTTTAACTAGAATCTGATAATGGGGAAACAATTAGACAAATCCAAAGTGAGAAACATCCTGAAAAACAACTGAATTAAGCTCTTAAAAAATCCTCAATGTCGTGAAATTTGAAAAAAAAGGCAGAAAAACTTCTAAATTAAAGGAGAATAAAGAGGCAATGATAACAAAAGGCAACATATTGTCCTTATTTGAATCCTCCTCTTATCACTGTGATGATGATGGAAATCTGAATAGTAGTCATATATTAGGTAATATATTAATGATAAATTTCTTGAGAGTGATAAATATACTGTAGTTATGTTTTTGAAAATGTTCTTTGTGACAATCTTCCTTGTTTTCAAACAGTTCAACCAAAATTAAACATATGCATATTATATATCACTAGAGGTCCAGTGCACAGGTGAGGTCCAGCTGGCCCGCCCCAAGCAGGGGCCGACTGGGCTGGGGGCTGGGGAGGATGTGAGAGGGCCGATTTGGGCGTGGCCTGCCAAGGAGAGGGGCCACGGGGTGTTGGGAGCTGATGCGGGGGCTGGGACAGCCAGGGAGAGGGGCCAACAGAGGTTGGGGGCATTATCGGGGCCCTAATTGGGTCAGTTGTTCACCACAATGTGCATCATAGCAACTGGTCGTTCCAGTTGTTCCAGCATTCCACTTACTTGACTTTTATATACAGTCTATAGATAATCTTAAGCAAGATTCTATTTTCAAATTAGTTAACAAGAGCCTAAAACTGTGGTCAGCAAACCATGGCTTGTGAGCCACATGTGGCTCTTTGAGCCCTTGAGTGTGGCTTTTTCACAAAATACCATGGTCTGGGTGAGTCTATTTTGAAGAAGTTTAAGTTTAAAAAATTTGGCTCTCAAAAGAAATTCCAATCATTGTACTGTTGATATTTGGCTCTATTGACTAATCAGTTTGCTGACCACTGGCCTAGAAGAAGAAATCATGTGTATTAGTGAGAAAACTAACCCCTATTTTGTAAAACTACTGTTTGTAATTCTCTGCTGTTTTTTTAGATGGCCTCTTATTCTAAAAAAATAACTTTACTTTCTAGCCTGCTTTAGCCTGTTTGAATAATGAGGAAGATAAACTTAGCAGTCTGACCTTGTAGGTCAGAGACTAGATATAGCCTATATCTCAATACCATGCCAGGTGCATTTTTTAATTGGATAGAACTGTGTTGTTTTCAAGGCCAGCAGCGAGATAACCACTAAGCACACATTGAGCAGGTTCTTTAATAAAAAGGAATTCTTCTTTTAGCTTTGCTTAGAATTTGAATTCATTGTCTCTAAGCCCACCAGTGAATAAAGTGTGACTCTAAACTCTCTGCACATTGCTTGATTTTTTCTGGTTCTCTGTAACATTATAAGCCTGCTGCATGTTTACTAAATTAAGTTGTGTTAATTTTTGGAAGTTAGAAGATAAGATATTTCAGGGAAATTGAATGGGATTTAGTTCTATTTTTCTTTTCAAAATTAAAAAAAGCACTATCTTGATATTATGTAGACAAACTAAAGAAATAAGAGTTGAATGGTCACATAGCAAAGTGAATTAAATCTTATCTGAATGGATATAATTCAAAGAGGTGACATCAGCCTGGAGGGAGTTCTCTAGTATTAAAATATACAAGCGTAGCCATCAACTGGATAAGCATATCATTGACAAGCTGGCCAAATTTGTGAATGACCTTGGAAAATATTCTCAGTGATACAGTCATGAATCCCAAAGATCTTGATGAACTAAGTGGATCAAAACCAACAACATAATATTTAATGAAATTATTTGAAGTCCTGTTGTTATCAATTAATCAGTATGTGTATTTTGAGCGTGTGTCAGGAACTGACAATAAAAAGGTAAACAAGAAAGCCATTAGAACTTTTTTCTTAGGTGAAAATTATACATTTAAAACAATTACAAGTGAGATAAGTAAATGAAGGACAGAGTCTTGGAGTGTATATGAGAGAAAACTAACATAAACAGAAAGTCAGGAAAGGCTGCCCATGGGAGGCAACATACTAGTATACATGGAAAACTTTAGATGCTCTGAGAATAACCAATCAAATGGGAAGGTGTCGCAACACAGAGGTGAGAAGAACTGAAGCAGTTAAAAGAATACACCATCCTGGCAGAGAGAACACACACACATATAAAGGCCTAAGGAGACGTGGCTATGGTATAGCAACAAGCTGAGAGAAGTCCAGTGTGACTAGATCAGAGACCAAGAGGGGACAGCTCCAAAGAAATACAGTGTAAAAGAGAAAATCCTAACAGCTATTTTAGTTGAAAGGTGTTATAGGTTTAATTAACTCTAATTTCAATATGATTCAATAATGTCATACAATATCCTATCCAAGAAAAGAATGGCTGTGAGGTTTTGTTCTGCTCATTGTTTATCACACCCAACTTTGAACCTGAGTTCCAATAAACTCAAAGCAGTCTATATGTTGAAACCAACTGAAATCCTGATGAATGTTTAAGAAATTGTAAATAAGTCACCTAAAAATAAGAAAAAAACAAGATTCCAGGAGGCATGGTAACTATCTTCAAATATCTGAAGAGCAGTTGTGTGAAGTAGGAATCCTAGCTAATATATAATTATCAAGAGTTAACCAATAGGGTCATAACAATACATAGGAAGAGTTTACAAATAGATCCTGGCTGAAGATGCATGGATGATTGAAAAACAGGAATTTACAGAGATAATTCAAGTCCTTGAAATAGGTCATTAGTAGGCCTTCTTCCAATCCTGATATTTCATAATTCTATGACAGTGCCATCATTTCCATTACATTGGCAGCATACTAAAGAGCTATTCACAATATTCTAGAAGGAAGAATCCCAATAGGACCAAACTGATGAATCTATAAAAATAAAATTTATAGCCAACATCTATATCACAAAGACTGAATCTTAAAAATAATGTAAAATAAAAATTAAAACATGTAAACTAAAGACAAACCTCATTTTTGAGATGAAGTCAGCCTTTAAGAACATGGACTTTGGAGCAGACCTGTGTGGTTCAGGCAAATTTCTCACCCTTTCTCCATCTTAGTTCCTTATTTGTGTAACTAGAGGCCCAGTGCACAAAATTCATACATGGGGTGGGAGTGTCCCTCAGCCCAGCCTGCACTGTTGTCAACCCGGGACCCTTTGAGGGATGTCCAACTACCCGTTTAGTTTAGGCCTGATACCAGTGGGATGCCTCTCACAATCCAGGACTCCTGGCTCCCAACCACTCACTTGCCTGCCTGCCTGATTGCCCCTAACCACTTCTGCCTGCCAGCTTAATCACTCCCTAACTACTCCTATGCCAGCCTGATTGATGCCTAAGCGCTCCCCTGTGGCCCAATTGCCCCAACTACCATCCCCTGCTGTCCTTGTCCCTCCCAAATGCTCTCCCCTATAGGACTACTCCCCCCTAACTGCCCTCCCCTACTGGCCTTGTCCCTCCCAACTGCCCTCCCCTGCTGGCTTGATTGCCCACAACTGCCCTCCCCTTCAGGCCATCTTGTAGGGGTCATCTTGTATCCACATGGGGGCAGCCATCTTTGAGCACATGGGGGTGGCCATCTTGTGTGTTGGAGTGATCAATTTTCATACTATCCTTTTATTAGATAGGATGAAGATAATTATAAAAAACTAGTCGCCCAGTGCACAAAATTCGTGCATGGGAGGGGCGTGTCCCTCAGCCCGGCCTGCATCCTCTCCAATCTGGGACCCATCAAAGGATGTGCTACTGCCTGTTTACAGGGATCAGGCAGAAATCAGCAGTCGGACATCCCTCTCACAATCCAGGACTGCTGGCTCCTAATTGCTCACCTGCCTACCTGCCTGATTGCCCCAAACCACTCTGCCTGCTGGCCCGTTGGCTCCCAACTGCCCTCAGCCACTGGCCTGCTCACCCCCAAATGCCCCACACCAGCCTGACCACCCCAACTGTCCTCCATGCCAGTGTACTCACCCCCAACTGTCCCCCCCTCTCCCCCAATGGCCTGCTTGCCTCCACCTTCCCTCCCCACTGGCCTGCTCGCCCTCAACTCTCCTCTGCTGGCCTGCTCACTCCAAACTGCCCCCCCTTGCTGTCCTGATCACTCCTAACTGACCCCCACTGAAGGCCTGTTTGCCCCCAACTGGCCCCCCTGCTAGTCTGCTCACCCCAACTCTCCCCTTCCCGCCAGCCACTCCCCCCCAACACGAGCCTGATCACCCACAACTGCCATCCCATCCTGGCCTTATCACCCATAACTCCCCTCCCCTCTTAGCCTCTAGCCACCTGTACTTAAGCCCTGCCACCATGGCTTTGTCCAAAAGAATGTCCAGAGGTCTCCTGGAAGGTCTCGCAGTCTAATTAGCATATTACCCTTTTATTAGTATAGATAGAGACTTGATGAACGGGTGGGGATCTGCTGGTTTGCCCTGAAAGTTGTCCCGGATCAGGGTGACGGTTCCCTTGGGGAATGGGGCAGCCTGAGTGAGAGGCCTGTGGTGGTTTGCAGGCCGGCCATGTCCCCATGGGGAAAGGGTCTCCACTGGGGTGCCTGGCCAGCCTGGATGAGGGGCTGAGGGCTGTTTTCAGGCTGGCTCCACCCCCTTCAAGTAGGCGACCCAGACCCCCAGCCACTCCTTGAGCAAAGGTCAGGGCTCCCAGCCCCTCCATTTTTTTTTTTTGGCCATTCCTTGAGTGGAGGCCAGAGCCAGCTGGAAGCTCCCAGCCACCCAAAGCTTGACTTCCTCCATTGCCAGGGGCAACTCAAGCCTCCTGCGCACTCCAGCTCCATGGTCACAGCCATTTTTGTCAGGCTAATTTGCATACTCACTCCTGATTGGCTGGTGGGCATAGCAGAGGGATAGTCAATTTGTATGTTTCTCTTTTATTAGTGTAGATGACTGGCTTATAGGATTGTTGTGAGGATTAGTGAGTTAACAAATTTAAAACATTTAGGACAGTATCTGGAAGACAGTAAATGCTATAAGGTGTTAGAGTGAAACACTTAGGGTCAGACAAACTTGGACTAAACCCTGGTTTCATTGCTAACTAGTTAGGTGACCTTTCTCTCTCTATCAAAAGCATCCATATATATAAAAACTGCTGTTTGAAATTTTAACCCTGCTATTTTGGCTTCTGTAAATGCTTGCTTGCTTAAATAGTAAGGAAAATAAGACTACTCCCATTTCAGAGAGGCCATTAAACCTTCCCCAGACAAAGTTATTGGTGCTGGCACCAAGGTCTCAAAGCCCCAACACATAGGAGTTCTTTAAAAACTCTCAAAGGAGATGGAAACAGAACCCCATATTTGGGAGACAAAGAAGATAAAAACATATAAATAGGGAAACTTCCTCCATGTTGGGGCCCAGAATTTGAGAGATATTTTCCTCTGGGCCTGCGCATAATAATAATAATAAATGTAACTCCATCTCTCTAAGGATTGCTTGGTTCTTCTCCGGTTTTCTGTAACAATGGAAGTATCTACTAGTCAAGATTCAATTTCAAATATCAGAACCCATCCTGGCCAGCATAATTAGGAGATTCAGCATAGGGATTAGCATTTTGTAAAAAATAAAAAAAGAGCTGGAGGAACAGGTTCTGGACTCAGCTTTCAGAAGTGACACCACCCAGGACAGTCCCACATCACTGGTCCTCACAGAAGATGTTGTCTCTGGCATAGTTTGCAATTGAGAGAATCAGAAGCACTGTCCCAACTACTAATCCTATGGCACTTCTGATGGGTTTAGAAATCCAACACTGCCACTACAGCTGCAGGCTTCCACACCACACCACCAGAGAATACTAGTAGATGCCTGCCCTCTACCTCTCTCCAACCACCCTGCTATTACTGTTGCAACCCAACAAATGCTTCCCCTATGGGACTTTCAGAAACCAGAATGTGGATTACCTCATGTCTGGGTTCTAAGCAGCCAGGTGGCACATAGGCTCATACATAAACCCGGGCTGTAAAGAAATGTGAGAAATGTAGACTGACTTTTCAGCTCAAGCAGCAATATAAAATTCTAAAAGGAAGACAGAATGGATATAAAAGAGCTAATCTGCAATATCTATCAGCCTATCTCTTACCACTAGGGTGAGAATTAAATAGGATAGAATTCATATATAGTACTTAGCCCTGTGTTGGACAGAAAGTAATCACTCAATAAGTTACTAGTGACTTTCAGCATAAACATCTCTGAGCAAGAATTACCTTACCATTTCTCATCCTAAAATCCAAGAAACAAAATGAAAACTTTTTATTTTAACTTAAAACTTAAAACCCCATTTCCAGTAAAAGGAAGAGCAATACATAATCCACTGAGTCATAAACATACATAAAGCCTTCCCAAATTAGCAGAAATAAAGCCATAATGAAAGAAAAGGCTAAGAGTGCTGGCAGGGCCCTATGATACAGACTACATAAAGTGCTGGGAAGAAATAAACTTCCTGCAAGTGAAATTTCACAATGAAACACAAAAGCTCTATACCTGGAGGATAAAAGTGAATGAGGAAATGGAAGGAAGAAAGCTGACAAAGTAAACTCTCCTGGGTGAGTTTTATTTTATTTTGAGAAACAGAGAGAAAGGCACTCCCATGAATTCTTTCAGGAGCCAAAGTTATGGAAAACATTTCTCTCTGTGGCTACTGGGCCCTTTGCAGGTTGCAGTGTCACAGACGCCTTGGAACCAGGCAATGCCTATCTTCCACCTGCTGGGTTTCCCTAAAGAACAGAGTAATTGTGATGGGAACATTCAAAAGGCCCTAGGGAGCTGATTTCAGGGAAAACCAGCCCAAATGATTGTGTCATACAGACAGAGCCAAGGGAATCATCATAGACCCAGGATGGGGAGGCGAGACATCACACTCTCAGAGAAGCTTCCTTGCTAAAAGAAGCAGCCTGGGAGGGTGACCACAGCCATGTGCCTATAAAGAAAGGACTGGGACTGATCCTTCCTCCCACCTGTCCCACCTGGGAGATGCACTGGCCCTCTGTTTTCTGAATCAGAAAACAAAGAGCTTCTGTGACACCTGCTAGAGTGGCTTATGGTTGAGTGTCAACTTATGAGCCAGGAGGTCACAGTTTGATTCTCAGTTAGGGAACATGTCCATAATGCAAGCTCATTCCCCAATGTGGGACATGCAGGAGGCAGCTGATCAATGATTCTCTCTCAGCATTAATGTTTCTGTCTGTCTCTCTCTCTTCCTTCCTCTCTGAAATCAATAAAAATATTTGTTAAATGTTTTTTAAAAGAACAAAACAAACAAACAAACAAAAAAACACAGATCCCATGGTATAGGAGAAAGCCTTTGGGTTGAGAAGCCTAGAAGGTTGCCCTGAACTCCCTCTCTCCCTCCCCGACTCCCCCATAAACATCCATACATATAAGCAGATACAGAAGAGACAGTTCAGGAAAATTCAACACACTCAATTTAAAAGAAATTGCCACAGGATCAATATGAAAACACTATAAGCAAAAAAATGTGGAAGAAAAAAAGAGTAAATGTCATCATCAAATGAAGAACATTTATCACAAATATTGCCACAATATGAGATAAAAATAATTTGATGAAAAATTTTAAAAATAACAAAATCATTACTTGTTATGCACTGAATGGTGTCTCCCCAAAAGTCATGTTAAAATCTTAATCACCAATACCTCAGAATGTGACATTATTTGGAAATAGGCTCTTCAACAATGATCAAGTTAAGAGATGAGGTCATTAGAGTGAGCCCTAATCCAATCTGATTTGTGTCAGAAGAGGATGGAAAGATGCAGACATGCACAGAGGGAAGACCAGCTGAAGACAGCCATCTATAAGCCAAGGAGGGAGGCCTCAAAGAAATTACCCCTATCAAATACCTTGATCTCAGACTTCTAGCCTCCAGACTGTGAAGAAATAAATGTCTGTTACTTAAGCCATGCAGTCATTGGTACTTTGTAATGGCAGCCTGAGCAAACTAAAATATCATCTTTAGGAAGAAAGATCACAATGTATAAATCCTATAGTCAGGTAAAACATGAGAGATAACAGAAGAACTTGAAATATAACCTGACAGAGAGGAGAAAAAGCCCTTAATGAAATAACCAAAAACACTGAACAAATAGACTGTAGGAAAACTCTGTTAGAGATAAAAATAAAAATAAAAAGACAGAAATAATAAAGTGAGCAAAATGAAGAGGAAATAAGGAAAAAGTTTAAAAGTCTTACCGGGAAAATGATTATGATAAACAATTAAAGCATACCCAAATATGCATGAATGGAGATGCTAAATAATACCAAAACAGTAGCAAAAATATTTAAGAAGAGTTAATTCAAAAAGCGTTTCCTGACTCTCTACACCAATGGACTCATCATGTGCCTGCAAGTATGCTTAAAAGCAAAACACATCCTGCTGAAGCTATTGAGGTGTAAAGGTAAAGATAGAATGTTTGGACAGCCAGGCAAAAAGATTAAGTTTTTTACAAAGAGAAAAGTCACTAAGTGGTCTCAGATTTCTCTACAGAAACATACACTACCAGAAATGGGAGAACACTAAAAGAAAATCAAGAAAAGAAAGTGTGAATTGAGCATTCCATATGCACCTACTCATGGAAGCTTCAGATATAAAGCTATACACAAACATTTGAATATGCAAGTATGCAAGGAGCAGGGTACTCAGAGATTCTTCATGAGCACTCTCTAAAGAAACGTACTGTGACCAACCAAGAAATGCCTAAGGAAGAAATTGTGAAAGGACCGGCAATGAGAATATATGTAATTGTATAACTAAGACTAAAACAAATGTGATGATTAAGGTGATAAATGAAAATTTTGTATCTTCCCACAATATAGGACAACTATTTGGAGAAAGAAGAGGTTAAAAGGTCAGATATACAAAAAGTTTATTATTTTACCTATATAGTTAATAGTAAAAAAATATCATCCTATCTAATAAAAGAATAATATGCAAATTGACCAGCACTCCAACACACAAGATGGCTGCCCCCATGTGGTCAAAGATGGCTGCCCCCATGTGGACACAAGATGTCCACCACAAGATGGCCAGCAGGAGAGGGCAATTGGGAAGGTCCAGGCCAGCAGGGGAGGACAATTGGGAGGAACCAGGCCTACAAGGGAGGGCAGTTGGGAGCAATCAAGCCTGCAGAGAAGGGCAAATTGGGCGGGGACCCAGGCCTGCAGGGGAGAGCAGATGGGGGGGAACCAGGCTTGCAGGGGAGGACAATAAAGGGTTACCAGGCCTGCAGGGGAGGGAAATTAGGGGCAATTAGGCTGGCAGGGTGCAGTTAGGCATCAATCAGGCTGGCACTGAAGTGGTTAGGGGGTGATCAGGCTGGCAGGCAGAAGCAGTTAGGAGCCATCAGGAAGACAGGCAGGCGAGCAGTTGGGAGCCAGTAGTCCTGGATTGTGAGAGAGATGTCCGACTGCAGTTGGATATCCCTTGAGGGGTCCCAGATTGGAGAGGGTGTAGGCTGGGCTGAGGGTCACCTCCCCCCATGCACGAATTTTGTGCACTGGACCTCTAGTTAAAATATAAGCATAGGTTAGCAATACAAATGTAAATACTAAGAAAATACTAATAACCAAAATTGATTTATAAAAAGGAGAGAAACAAAATGAAAAAGAAAAGATGATTGTTCACTGTAAAATCAAAATATATTGACTAGTGAAATATAAGACCACCCTGGCTGGGTGAATCAATTGGTTGGAGCATCATCCCATTTAACAAAAAGTTTTGGCTTCAATTCCCAGTCAAGATACATACTTAGGTTTTAGGTTCAATTTCTGGTCAGGGTACATACATGATGCAACCAATAAATGTCTCTCTCTCTCTCTCAATCTTCCTCTCTCCATCCCTTCTTTTCCCCCTTTTTTCCACTCTCCCTCCATCCCTCCCTTCCTCTCACTCTAAAAAAATCAAAAAACATATCCTCAGGTGAAGATTAAAGAAAGGAGCATAAGGCTATTATTCCAAAAATTCATTTGGAATAAAAAAAAGACTCAGAATAGCCACAGAAATCCTGAGAAAGAACAAGGTTGGAGGGATCACAATACCAGATATCAAGCTATATTGCCAAACCATGGTTCTCAGAAGTGCCTGGTACTGGCACAAGAACAGATCAATGGAACACAACAGAGAACCCAGAATTCAAATCAAGCCATTATGCTCAATTAATATTTTACAAAGGGGGAAAGAGCATACAATGGGGTCAAGATAGTCTCTTCAATAAATGGTGCCAGGAAATTTGGTCAGATACATGCAAAAAAAATGAAACTAATTCACCAACTTACACCATACACAAAAACCAACTCAAAAGGGCTAAAGGACTTAAATGTAAGATGGGAAGCCACAAAAGTCCTACAAGACTCCCTAGGCAGCAAAATAGACATATGTCATAGGAATATCTTTATTGACATAGCTCCTAGAGTAATGGAGACTAAGGAGGAAATAAACAAATGTTGTAGAAGACCAAAGAAAACCAAGTGATGCTTCAAAGAAGAGGAGGGACACTGTTTAATATACCAGAGGACTCAGGAAACAGCCTTCCAAATCCAAGTGAAGGAACATGCTTTCCTTTATATCTCCCTGTGGTCTTTGTCCCATTAATAGGGATTATGCTTCCACTTCTTTTTTTGAGCTTTGCAAGAAGGCCCCCAGGTGTTGGGGGTCTCCAGGCCATATCTAATGGTCTGGCCTGGTGCCAGTATTAATAACCTTTCCCCTGGGGCAGTACACTGTTCTGCAAGACCAGTATCTGGGAAGGAGGTAATGACTTAATTATAGGTTATCAAAAATGTACACTGAACTTGCTGGCATGGATTCAGATTACTAGCCCTCAAATATCAGGGTCACATTGGAATCAGGCCTATTTAGCCTTCTCAAAATGAGACTACATCAAAATAAAAAGCACAGCAAAAGAAACCATCAACAAAACAACAAGAAATCCCACTGCATGGGAGAACATATTTGCTAGTGCTATTTCTGAAAAGGTGTTAATTTCCAAAATTTACAGAGAACTCATACAACTTAACAAAAGGAAGATAAACAATCCAATCAAAAAATAGGCAAAGGACCTAAATAGACACTTTTCAAAAGAGGACATACAGAAGAAGGTCAAGAAACATATGAAAACATGCTCAAAGTCACTAACCATCTGAGAGATGCAAATCAAAACAGCAATGAGATACCATCTCACACCTGTCCAAATGGCTCTCATCAACAAATCAACAAATGATAAGTGCTGGCAAGGATGTGGAGAAAAGGAGCCCTGGTGCACTACTGGTCAGAATGCAAACTGGTGCAGCCACTGTGAAAGACAGTATGGTGGTTCCTCAAAAAGTTAAAATCGGAACTTCCATTTGACCCACTAATCCCACTTATAGGAATATATCCCAAGAAACTAGAAACACCAGTCAGAAAGGACATATGCACCCCTATGTTCATAGCAGTACAATTTACAATAGCTATGATTTGGAAACAGACTAAGTGCCCATCAGCAGATGAGTGGATTAAAAAACTTTGGTATATCTACACAATGGGATACTATGCTGCCATAAAAAAAAAAAAAGGAACTGTTACCATTTGCAACAGCATTGACGGAACTGGAGAGCATTGTGCTAAGTAAAATAAGCCAGTCGGTAAAAGATAAATATCACATAATCTCACTCATATGTGGGATATAATGATCAACATAATTTGATGAACAAAAATAGGTACAGAGATAAATGGCTGGGAACAGGGGGGTTAGAGAGAAACCAAAGGACTTGTATGTATGCATATAAGTATAACCAGTGAACACAGGCACTGGGGCAGTGGAGGCTTGCACAGGGTGGGAATGGCAGGGGCGGGGGGGAAGGGTGGTCAATTGGGGGAAAAGAGACATATGCAAATCTTGGGACAATAAATAAAAAATAATAAATATTTAATTATAATGATAATCACTAGAACAAAAATATAAAATTCTCCTAATGCCATTAACACAGACACCAGGAGGGTGGGGATATAATAGGGGCGGTAGGGGGCAGTGTGGGGAATAAGGAGACCTTAATCAGTGAAGAAAATAAAAATAAGAAACTATACCCATACATGTACAAATAGACCAAAAAGGATCATAGTTAAGACTTTAAAAACATTAGATAAAATAATACAAAAGGACTAAGATCAAATACAACTTACGTGTCAAGTAAAGAAATCTAAGTTTAATTCACTTAAAAAGAAAAAAAAATTAACACTAGATAACAAAAAATACAACTCTTGATTTTTCATAGAAGACAAATTAAAACTAAGTGAGGCAGCAAGACTGAAAATAAAACTTGGCAAAAGTATATGGGAAATGAACTTTCAACTATGGCAGGGTGAACAGGTCAGCAAATCTTCACACACACACACACACACACACACACACACACACAAATGTAAAGCTGGTCAAAATTGTCAAAAAAACACACAACTATTTCAGGGTCTAGAAACAGACCTTAGGCATTATATTGCAAAATATTTAATCTGGAAGAACTGTAAGCTTCAGGTAAGCACAGATAGTCTGTGGCCTTATTGCCTGGGATTGGTCACATACCCAACCCCCAACTCAGAAGACAAGAATGGTAGTTTTTCTAAAGTTGGCATTGTTATGAAACTAACCACTCTTATCCGAAATCTTCACCTGAATTTGGGGTAGGGTGGGGCAAGGTGGGAACAACTCCTGGCTTTCTGCTAAAATAATGGCTTCAATAGGAAGCAGTCCCGAGGAAACTACCTGAGGTTGTGGTCACAGGTGGGGCAGGTACTGCAAATGAGGGAGCCACAAAAAGGCTGGTGAACTCTCCACACATCCTTGGATGTGCAGGTGAAATCCAAAATAGTGCAGGGGAAAAGAAAAAACAATAAAGACTTAATAATGGCAGAACTTGGACTACAATTCCAGCCTCAACAGAAGGCTAAAGTTCTATAGGCTCATCATGTGTGAGCACTACCTTTTCCCAAGTTACTGGTTGACCAGTAAGCTATGCAGACACTCCTGTGAAGCCTGGCTAAAAAATAAAAATAAGAATAAGTAAACTACCCAGAGATATAAGTGGCTGTAAACAATGAAGGAAACTAGATTCCAAGATTAAGCCCAGGTAATTCATACCAAACATCTATTTCCCCAAGTGATGATGTCAGTTCTCACCTCATTTCTACTTCCCTCATTCTTCTTCATTTCAAAGCACTCATAGTCTTGGCCACACAGGACTGTCCACAGAAAATTCTCCATCTACATTGTCCTAGAGTTCAGGATAGATTCCAGATATAAATATGACAACTGGGTTTGAGCAGACAACTAAAGGAGAAAATAACTTTGACCTAGAGTAGCAGAAACAGATCCAGAAATTTTGCAAGGATGGTCTCTGTACAGATAAAAGAGCTAGATTTATATGAACCCAAAAGTTATGTCCTAAATATTTCTACAGATCATAACAAGTGCTCTAAAATTGAGCAGCTGTATTTTCATAGCAGAGCCATAACTTCCCAATATGTCTCTGGCTTCCATTATTTATGTGTTTAACCCAGACTCTCAATAAATATTTGCTGAATGGTAAATGAATAGATGAATGCTCGTAGTTCTGATTAGACAGATAATAGCATTTGGTCCTTTCATGGCAGTTGACAGACATAACAATGTCGCTTTGAATTATTTTAAGATTGTATCACTGGAGTTACGAAGAAGGGAGGCCTCAAACTTCATGTGCCAAAATATTCCATTCAAGTGCTGAATCCATTAGAGTTTACTTCAGTTTTGTGGCTGAAGCCTATGAAATCAGATAAAGAAAGGTGTGGATAGCTCCTAGTACTCCTTTAGCTTTACACTAAAATTCATAGGGATAACTTCCTCCTGGCTCCCCAAATAAACATAAGCTTCTTCAGTCCTAAAACTACGGAACATGCCATTTTTCTCCATTTTCTCTCTGTAATCCCTACTTTACTTATTTAAATGTGAAAGTCTGAAACTTCTCTACCTTATATCTACTTGGGATCTTTGCTCTGCTCTAGGTGAGTCAGCCATCCGTGCATCCAGATAGGATGTTTTTCCATTGCATTAATTTCATTATTAGCCCATAGCTATGGGTTTCTGCTGAAGCCTCTGGCAGCTAGTCTTTCCCAAGTAAGCCCCAGTATAATTCTATGCTCAACAGGACTACTGGTAGGCAAGAAGTCCCTCAATACAGTAAGAAGGCAACTCTGCCTAGCACATGGACTCAAATGTACACCATTTTAAATGTGAAAATTCTGATGAAAACAACTAACCAATAATTAAGAATGGAGTATAAGAGCCTCATGTTGACAGTATAAAGGCTTAGTTCCTGGGAAAATATCTGTTGATAAAATATCTGTTGACAAGAGACCCTGACTAGAAAAACTTCAGTCTGCAAAGATCTACCAAAGATCTCTCTCTATTGTTTCTTTTCTAGTTAATGTCTATCACAAATATCATTACAAATTTTTTTCTTCTGATGAGGAGTTTTAAAATCTACTCTCTTAGCAACTTTCAAATATGCAATATTGTATTATTAATTATAGAGGCCCAGTGCACAAATTTGTGCATGGGCGGGGTCCTGGTTGGCTGGGGGGAAGGGCTATGACTGGTTGACTGGCCAGACCCACCCCCAGGTTGAACTCCCAGTCAAGAGGACAATTTGCATATTAGCCTTTTATTATATAGGCTAGGTACCATGCAATATATTAATCTCCATGACTTATTTGGAAATTTGATCCCTAACCAGGCATACCAGGGAGGCACAACTATACAGTTCTCCAATGTCAACAGGACACCCTGTACATGTACAGAAAGATGGTAAGCTATATTGTGATTTAAGGTACAAGCTCTAGACCAGGCTCTGCCACTGACTCGGTGAAGTTATTTAATTCTCTGTCTCAGTTTTCCCAGCTATAAAATTGAGATAAGAATAACACCTACTGAAGAATCCAAGATGGCGGCATAGGTAAACACCTACACTGCTGCCTCGCACAACGATTTCAAAACTACAACTAAAAGACAGAACGGACATCATCCAGAACCACAGGAAAGCTGGCTGAGTGGAAATTCTACAACTAGAGGGAAAGAGAGGGGCTCACGGAGACCCAGAGGAGCTGCAAAAAGCTGAGGTACGGGGAGACGCGTGTGGAGAGAGCAGGTGCCAGAGTACCTGGCTGGTTTTCTCTGGCAGGAGGGAAATGGAGACTCTCAAAGGCATTGAACCCCTTATCCTACGACACTAAACCCCAGATGCAGCTGAAACTCATACGGGGCGAGGTTGGACTGTGAAAAGGGAGAGGTGCACGGAAATTTAGGGGAGTCCCAAAAGATCAGAGGTCTGGTGGCACGCACGGCACTGCACGCGCAGAGGACAGACTGCTGATTGTGATGCTGGCTTTCGCGAGTGGGCGGGAGACAGACCCTCCCAACTGTGCCACTTCTGACTCCACTAAGCCCAAGTTTCAGGTGAAACCCTGGTGACTTAGACTTGTGTGGTCCTGGAGCACAGGGGAGCCAGAAAGGCAGTGGTCTAGAGGCACTGTGAGCCCGTGCACAAGGATCGCTCCAGCTATTACCCAGTCACGTGACACTCGGGGGCTGTGGCAGGCGGGGCCAACTGGAAGGCAAGGTGGTCCCTTAAGCCCTGAGAATCCACCCATCCCAAGCTCAACACAGAGGCTTCTGCGTTTTTGCAAGTCTGGTATCATAAGACTGAACCCAACACAGAAGTTCTCCTGGCATAGTGAAAATGTTGAGACAAGGGAAGGAGCACAAACAAAAGAAATGGAGGAAAACGAATGACTGGATATAGAGTTCAAAACCACGCTTATAAGGTTTTTCAAGAATATCCTAGAAAAGTTGGCTAAAGTTAGCGAGAGCCAAGAGGAGATGAAAAAGGACCAACTAGAGATGCAAAAGATCCAACTAGAGATGGAAAAAGTCCAACTAGAGATGCAAAAGATCCAACTAGAGATGGAAAAAGTCCAACTAGAGATGAAAAAGGACCAACTAGAAATTAAACATACACTGTCTGAAATAAAGAATATTATACAGTGTCCTAATAGCAGACTAGAGAAAGACAAGGATCAAGTCAAAAATTTGAAATATAAAGAAGCAGAAAACACTCAACTGGAAAAGGAAGAAGAGAAAAGAATCCAAAAATGTGAAGATAATGTAAGGAGCCTCTGGGACAGCTTCAAGCATACCAACATCAGAATTGTGGGGGTGCCAGAGGAAGAGAGAGAGCAAGATACTGAAAACCTATTTAAAGAAATAATGACTGAAAACTTCCCACATCTGGTAAAAGAAATGGACTTACAAGTCCAGGAAGCACACAGAACACCATATAAAAGGAATCCAAAGAGGAACACACCAAGACACATCATAATTAAAATGCCAAGAGCAAAAGACAAAGAGAGAATATTAAAAGCAGCAAGAGAAAAACAATTCATTACCTACAAGGCAGCACCCATACGATTGTCAGCTGATTTCTCAACAGAAACGATGCAGGCCAGACGAGAGTGGTAAAAAATATTCAACGTGATGAATAGCAAGAACCTACAACCAAGAATACTCTATCCAGTAAAGCTATCATTCAGAATTGAAGGGCAGATAAAGAGCTTCACAGAGAAGAAAAAGCTAAAGGAGTTCATCAACTCCAAACCAGTATTATATGAAATGCTTAAAGGTACTTTTTTAGAAGAGAAAGAAGAAAAAGGTAAAAGACAAAAAATTATGAACAACAAATACAATCTATCAACAAGTGAATCTAAAAATTAAGTGAATTAAAAATTTGATCAACAGAATAAACTGGTGAATATAATAGAATCAGGAGCACAGAAAGGGAGTGGACTGATCATTCTCAGGGGGAAAGGGTTGGGGGGTGTACAGGGAGAGACTGGACCAAAAATCATACACCTATGGATGAGGTCAATGGGAGGGCAGAGGGAAGGGTGGGAGTTGGGTGGAGGGGAGCTATGGAGGGGAAAAAAGAGAAGCAAATATAATAATCTGAATAATAAATATTTAATAAAAAATAAAAATAAAAAAATAAAAAGAATAGCACCTACTGCCCTGATGGATTTGGCTCAGTGGATAGAAAGTCGGCCTGCGGACTAAAGGATCCAGGTTCGATTCTGGTCGGGGGCATTTACCTTGGTTGTGGGCATATCCCCAGTGAGGTGAGCAAGAGGCAGCTGATTGATGTTTCTCTTCCATCGATGTTTATAACTCTCTATCCCTCTTCCTTCCTCTCTGTAACAAATCAATAAACTATATTTAAAAAAAAAAGAATAGCACCTACTTAAAAGTGGTTTTGTCACATGCAAATGAATCAATAATATATAGAGAGCACACAGAACAGAGCCTGGCACTTAGTAAGTGCAGGGATCTCATTCCATTCAACAAATATGTATTAAGTATGTACTATAGAGCAGCATTGTGTGTTAGGGGATGATAATAAGGAACACAATTATCTGTTCTCCAAAAGCTTATAGTCTAATGGCTCCACAGGAGATCATTCTTTTGTACTAAAAAAATAATATTTAAGCACCTGACAATATGTCACAAACTATATAACTATTCTCTAGGACACTCCAAGCATGAAAAAGTTGAGCTGAGCTATTTTTCACAGCAAATCTTGAAAGCAAATGGGAAAATTGCAGTTATTTGGGGCCATCGATAAACTATATAAACTTTCATTTAGACCAAAATGCTTTTCACCTGAGTCACTTAGAGCGTTTTCTAAGTCCCTACTTCCTGAGGCATGTCTGCACCATGCTCAGGATTCAGAGGTTGAGTTTCTGTGCTGCTGCTAAGCTTGCATTGCACCTAAACTTAGAAAATGTAGAATGTGATTGATATGTCAACCCAAAATCTGTGCAGGTATTGAAAAAAAAACATAGATAATCTAGCTTCAATAGGAGAAATCACTAGAATCAGACATAGATCTCTGATTAACACAGTCACATAAATAAAGTAAGTGAAATTAGAGAGAATGACAGGTTTGAAACCTCTGCATCCAGCCTCTCACCTCTCTTGAAGTTATTTAACTATAATTATAAAAATGAAAATTACTAAAATTCATTTATCTTCAGAGAGTGGTTTACAGATAACTCCACAACAAGGATACAAGTGATTGGAGCAACTCAGGCTGAATCAAGGTATTATTTCCAGGAAAGCTGTAAGAAATCTTGGTCTTTTTCTGTCTATAAATGTGATAATTTTCAAATTTGATAAATTAGTTATCAATATTAGTATCTGAGAAGCAGGAAAGGGAACATAAAGTGTTCCTCAGCTCCCTCTCTCTGCCTGCAGAATAAACAAATCAGATGTAAAAGACGTGGAAATGCCTCCTCTTTAGGACATGTCATAAAGTGCACAATCCTCTGTAGGACCGAGTCAGCTGAGAGGTTCTAACTATGGTGCTCAGTCCTGCAGAAGCAGTTCCAACATGCTTAAGAGTTCCCTGTGGGAATTCAATCACAATAGAAGTAGAATCTAAAGGAGAAGTGGTGGCCTTGGGAATGTAGAGGAAAGTGTACCTACTAGTATCTCCAGAGAAACACCCAAGGAACCTGGGGATGAAGGAAGGTCTCTGGCTGTCGCTGCCCAGCTGAACGCTAGGAAATCTGCAGAAGCCAGCTAACTCTGTCACTGTCATCAGATCAGATTGTAGCAACAAAGTTCTTAAGCAAACTTGATGTGTACCATTTGGAGATATATGAACAGAGAGACATATAGATTTCCTTATCTGGGAAATTTTGGAAGGTGGCAACAATCCATAATAACAAAACAGAAAAAGCGGGAGGCAGTAGGTCAATCATATCTCTTTCTATGGAATATGGCAAGGATAGTCTTGTTTCCCTGAGACCAACTAAGTACTTGGAGGGTAGCAGGACTTGGGCCATCACTGCAGATACCTCAACCAAGAGTATGAGGATGAGAAGACTTCACAGCATGAGGTTACAGATATATTGCAAGGAGCACAAAACAAGTATTGAAAAATTATTCAACCAGAGAGTGAACCTACTATTTTGGAAGTATGCAAAGTGGTGGTCTTTGGAAGGACTTCCAAATTACCCAAGAAATTACCCTGACCTAAAGATACCCACAAGGCAACCTACCATCTGAGGCATCCAGCCCTAGAACAACGCAGCACCATTTAGGTAATGTGTCAACACGTATTTCCTCTAATCCCTTACCTCTCCAAAAGTCAGGAAAGCAAGGAGAACAGGAGGAAGAATAAAGTATAATTATATCTTCTCCCCACTGCAAATGTAGATAGTCTGTCAATTGCATGTCACAAATAATTTTTTACTTGACTGGATTTTTAAAAATATTTGAATGAGTCACAATTACAGAGAAGGGATTTATCATTACAGA
The DNA here is from genome assembly GCA_011751065.1 of Lasiurus cinereus. NCBI lineage: Eukaryota > Metazoa > Chordata > Mammalia > Chiroptera > Vespertilionidae > Lasiurus > Lasiurus cinereus. Next base: position 13,440,576 of record JAAGEH010000480.1, read on the forward strand.
AAGGAGATCAGAATGTTACACAATCTGCCTGAGAGTTAATCAAGGGATGGAGAACATCATAGTCAGGGGTGGGGGGAAAAATAAAGCCACTTTCTATTAGTTGTCCATGACATTCAGACAGTCCCATAATCAATCAATTGGGAAGCTTTTATTGAGCACCAACTATGTGAGAGACAGTGTGCTCCCATACAAATAACTTATAGTGCTTTTATCCCACCTGGAAAAATAGGGATGAACAGTGAACAGAGTTGTGATGCCTAGACGTAGAGATATCCACTAGTTCTGTATCTACTCTACATGATTGAGAATGGACTAAGGGGGAGGCACTTGCTAGAGTGGTATTTCTAAGGACACCTAGACCAGTATAGTGGCTTGAATCTAATATCCTTTCCAAAGGCAGGAAAGTTTAGTTTTAAAAAACTCATGACAAATGTGTGTGTAGGGGGGAGGGGGGCGTGCGTGGGGACAGTAGTTGATGATAAAGGAATGAATATAAATAGATTTTGTAACAAAGAAAATCCAATTTTACACTGGTGCTTTGAGGGAGTTTCAGAGCAAGACAATGATATTGTCTCAGTACAATTATACCAGGATGAAGTCATATGTTTGCCAAGACACCCTTGCTTTTAGAACCTGAATAAGATTAAGGAACTCTTCTAGGAGGAAGGCAAGGATCAGCTAAGGCAGAAGAGGAGACTTCAGTGAAGTGAGTCAGTCTGACTCAACAAATAATGCTGTATCCTGCTAGGACCCAGCACTGAGAAAGAACTCACATTCTGACCCACCAGCACCTCTTGACTATTTTAATACAGACTGAAACTGGATTATTTCATTCAACTTCTGAGGCTTGATGGGTATACCTATGGGATCTTATGGATCTCCAAACCTAGGGATATTCTCTAGGGCAACTGTAATTTATATGAATGCCCACTGACTACTATTCACTCCCAAAAGGGATCAGATAAGATATATCCTACAGTAGAGTTATCAGAGATAGGAATTATTCTGAGTAACACTAGTGTCCTCTCCACAGTGGGCAGTTGAGTTCAGCTTACAAGAGCACGCAATATAACACTGACAAAGTCAAGGTACTGGCTTTGTCCCCAACTTACGAGCAACCCAGGAATAACCAAACCTTGCTCAATTTTGATGATTCCTGTTCCTAATAACTTCTGGAATACAGATAAAAACCAATCCTATTTGGAAGACATTACAAATACCTCTGTAATTCTTACTGATTTGTTCTATTGTAAAACAGAATTATACCATGACTATATTGTAACATGGTATAGCACTGGCATTACTGGTAAGATTCAACTGCCTTATGTAAATAAATTATACACTAATACTTCTATTGATGATCAAATGCATTGTAAAATGGAATTGAAGCCTCTTCAGGATGTAATACTGAAGGAAAATGACTGGCTTGAGGAAAAACTGTATTCAGCTAAACATCAGGTAATTTATATGCTAAACAGTTCTACACAAGTTTATCACAAGGTACAAATAATAATAGATCAAAGCAGAAAGTAATCAAATTGGTACAAATAATGCCATCACAGGATAGATTGATTGTTTCTTTAAGTTTATTTCTATGTGTTAGGTATATTATTGCTATATCTGTTACATACCAGTAAACGCTATACTGAATGTATATACTCAGAAAAATATGTTCATTTTAGGAAGAGTCTAGGCTAAGTAACAGGAAAGTGGACTTTGTGGGAAAGCCTCAAACCTGCACATTCCCCAAAATGCCTTCTTCAGGATTGGTCCTTGTCAGCTCCTGGGAGATAAATTCTGATAGGAGTGCTTTTGTATGCCTGAAGCCTTGAGCCAATACCAGTTTGATCAGATGGTTTGTGCAAACAATATAATTTATGGTAAATGCCTATTTTTGCTTTAGGGGACTGGAGTCTGGGTAGTTGAGGTCAGTCAGGCCTATGTGACTAAACCCCAATAAAAACTCTGGACACAAGGCAATGGTGAGTTTCCCCTGGCGTTTATACTTTATGTGTTGTCACACATCATTTCTAAGGGAACTAAGATTCTCTGGGGAGAGGATACCTGAGAGCTTGTGCCTAATTTCTTCCAGACTTTGGAAAAGTTTGCTTATTTTAATCAGCATCCTTTCACTGTAATGAACTATAACCATGAGTGTAACCAGGATCAGATTTCTCTGCTCCCTGTAAGTCCATCTATTGAAGCATGAAGCTGGAGAGAGACCTCAGGGTCCCCATGGAGAAATCAAGGAATGCAACACAGAGAAGGCAGAATGTGAACTGAGTCTTGAAAGATGGATAGATCTCCTAAGGAAGGATAGATGATTGAAGACAAGAGGAACGTTGGACATGCAAGAGAAAGTCCTCTAATGCAATTAGTGACCAGTGAGCATGGATACACCATGCTCGTCCTGAAATGCTTTGTTCAGATTTCTTTTACGTGAAAAAAATAAATTAATTTGTTTTTTGAAAAAGAATATTGAAATTGAATAAAAGAAGAATTCATCTCATCTAGAAGTTTTTATACTGCCTTACAGCTTCCTGGGAATCTCTTTATGACTACTTTCTAACCCTTGCAACAAATAATACAAAACTTCAATTTTTATTTTCTAAATTATGTCCCAAAAATTTAGAAGACTATCATGAACAATTCTCCAGTTCATACATTCGCCCTAAACACTGAAACCTCTTTCTATTTTGAATGTTGATAAGCTGTGAATTTTATCTTTCGTAGAACCTAGATATTTTATTTTTACAGATAAAACCCATAAACAGACTTCCTTTTTTTATTTTTTATTTAATAAATATTTATTGTTCATATTATTACATTTGTTCCTCTTTTTTCCCTCCATAGCTCCCCTTCACCTGGCTCCCTTACCAGGTGAATACACCTTGATCTCTCTACCCTTACCTCCCCCCACATTGTCCTCATCCATAGATGTATGATTTTGGCCCAGTTTCTCCTTCCACACCCCCTCTCCTCTTTCCCCCTGAGAATTGTCAGTCCACTCCCTTTCTATGTCCCTGATTCTATTATATTCACCAGTTTATTCTGTTCATTAGATGTTTAATTCACTTGATTTTTAGATTCACTTGTTGATAGATATGTATCTGTTGTTTCTAATTTGTATCTTTACCTTTTTCTTCTTCTTCCTCTTCTTAAAGAGTACCTTTCAGTATTTCATATATTGGTTTGGTATTGATGAACTCCTTTAGCTTTTTCTTATTGGTGAAGCTCTTTATCTGACCTTCAATTCTGAATAATAGCTTTGCTGGGTAGAGTAATCTTGGTTGTATTTTTTTGCTATTCATCACTTTGAATATTTCTTGCCACTCCCGTCTAGTCTACATAGTTTCTGTTGAGAAATCAGCTGACAATCATATGGGTGCTCCCTTGTAGGTAATTAACTGTTTCTCTTGCTGCTTTCAATATTCTCTCTTTGTCTTTTGCTTTTGGTATTTTAATTATGATGTGTCTTGGTGTGGTCCTCTTTGTATTCCTTCTATTTGGGATTCTGTGGGCTTCCCAGACTTGTAAGTCTATTTCTTTCACCAGGTGGAGAAGTTTGCAGTCATTATTTCTTCAAATAGGTTTTTGGTATTTTGCTCTCTTTCTTCTTCTGGCACTCCCATAATTCTGATGTTGGTAAGTTTGAAGTTGTCCCAAAGGCTACTTACACTATCTTGACATTTTTGGATTATTTTTGCTTTCTGCTTTTTCAGTGGAGTGTTTTCTGCCTCTTTGTATGTCAAATTTTTGACTTGATTTTTGCATTCCTCTAGTCTGCTGTTAGGTCTCTGTATAATATTTTTTATTTCAGTCAGTGTATGTTTAATTTCTAGTTGGTCCTTTTTCATCTCTAATTGGTCCTTTTTCATCTCCTCTTGTGTCTTGCTAAATTTATCCATTTTTTCTAGGAAATTCTTGAAAAACCTTATAACCATGGTTTTGAACTCTATATCGAATCATTTGTTTTCCTCCATTTCTTTCATTTGTGATCTGTTCCTTTGTCTCAGTATTTTTGCTATACCAGGAGAACTTTTGTGCTGGAGCCAGCCTTATAATACAAGACTTGCAAAATTGCAAAAGCCTCTCTGTTGAGCTTGGATGGGGTGGAGTCTCTGGGCTGAGCAGAGAAAGCCTTGGCTTCCAGTCAGCCCCACCTTACATGGCCCCCCGGTCTCAGTATCCCTCAGTAATCGCTGCAGCCCTTTCTGTGCACACACATGTGCGTGTGTGCACCTCCAGACCTCTGTCTTTCCGGTTCCCTTGCACTCTGGGGACCCTCTGGGGACCCATATGAGTCTGGATCCGCAGGGTATCACCCAAAACTGGGGTTCAATGCAGTCAGAAGTGGATTTCAGTGTAGTTGGGAGGTTCTCTCTCCCTCCCGCTAGAGAAAGCCAGCAGCACAATCAGCAGTCCATTGACTCTGTGCACAGTGGTGTGCATGCCTCCAGACCTCTGGCTTTTTGCAGCTCCCCTAAGTTTCCACGCATTCCTCCCTTTTCACGACAATCAAGACTCACCCTGTATAAGTCTCGCCCAAAGTTGGGGTTCAGTGCAGTCAGATCTGGGGTTCAGTGCAGTCAGGAGTTTCTGTCTCCCTCTCATAAGAGGAAGGAAGCCAGGCACTCCGCCACCAGTCCTCTCCACATGCATGTCTCTGTACCTTTATTTCCTTCTAGTTGTAGAAAGTACAGAGACATGCGCATGAGCCCCTCTATTTCCTCCATGAGCCCCTCTATTTCCTTCTTGTTGTAGAATTTTCACTCAGCCAGCTTTCCTGTGGTTCTGGATGATGTCCATTCTGTCTTTCAGTTGTAGTTTTGAAAATGTTGTGCCAGGCAGCAGTTTAGGTGTTCACCTATGCCACCATCTTGGTTTCTCCCTGCCTTTTTTATTTTAGAAAATTCACAAATGATGCCACATGATAGAATATGTACTATAAAAAGTTATTCCACATCAACTCCAAAAACATCTGAATTCTTTTGTTTGGCCAATGCTTTTTTTTTTTCAAACAGCTAAAAATGTTCTACATGGACACCTGATTTCCTACTAAGCTTCTAGATAATTTCTATCAAAAAGTCCCATAAACCATTAGTATTATCAGATCCAGATTTGCCTGATGCTCATACCAAAGTCTATACCACAAAATATCCTCCTTTGGGTGTTTCTTCTCACCTCTGTTATTCATTTTTTTCTCTGACTGCCTCCTGGTTTGAAGAAATTCTTTCTTGGCTCTTTAGCTCCCAAATCCAATACTTTGAGCTGTAAAAGCAAAGACCTTCCACAGATATTTCAGATTTTTTTTTTCTCTGACACTAACAAAATTCTGGCTAACTTCTTGTAAGTGTTTCTCCTCATTATAAATGGAGTAATATAATATAGGAATGAAAGGGGGATTAAATCACCTCTTTCCATGTCAAATCTCCTCCAATGCCCCCTGTATGGTTTCTGAAGGGGAGAAAGTAACTCTATAGAAGGCAATCAGTTGAAGAGTTATTCTCATGAGAGAGCACTAAGCTCAACTGTTTCCTCTGGTTTGCTTCCTGTTTAAGATGTACCTTTCAGAGATCTAATAGTTCTCTTGAACTCATATAAATAACGGAACTTGGAGGGAAATAAGACAGCTGAGTAAACAACAGACTGGAAATTCCAGAGCAATCAGTTCTCATTATTCTATTAAAATATTATAATCTGGTTCAAGTACAATGACCTCCCTCTGCTTTTGTATTCCAGGGTGTGAGATCATTCCAGGAGTATTAACCTATCTTACTGGGTTGCTTAAAAGATTATTAATAAGAGAAATTTCAAAGAGTTCTCCCAGCAGAAAGCATTATACCAATGTTATGTAAAAACACATGAATGATTTTAAAATATATTAGTGAAAATGTGCTGTAGTATAGACTGTAACAGCCTCTAACACTTGGTGTTTACGCTGACAAAAAAAGACAATGTTGGCATATAACCTTTATGAGAGTGCCAACAGTAGTCAACCAAGGGCTTGCGTTGCTTGAAGAAGCAGAGCAAGATGTCTTAGGTACTTCTGAAGGTGGCACTCTCAACTACACTCCAGGTCTAAGAACAGCAGATACACTTAACTTGCATGCATTAATTGAAACAGGAGAATTTTACCTGAGACTTTGCCTAATTGTGTGATTTGCTCTGTTCTTTAGGCACCTGGCACCTGACAGATTCTAATTTCAATATTTTCAAATCATTAGTAAGATTGCACTAAGCTTTAATTTCAAATGTTTTTAATCACTTGGTAAAATCTGTCTCAATGAAATTGTTCTATTTTTAATACTGTTTTACTGTTAGGTATGAGTGAGAAGTAGTTTCTTTGCCCAACATCTATCCAAAACTTCTTTCATGAGAAAGGTAAAAACTTGAAATTAAACAAGCATAAACAACAGTGGAAAACAACCTATCTGCATCCACCAAAACAGACCTATTGAAAATCCAGGATCAGATCATTTCTTTCCAAGGCAAATTCTCCTTCAATGTCCCTTTTATGATTTCTGAACTTACAAGTGCATAAAGCATTTGATGCTGAGCTCTATCTGTACAGAACACACTTAGTGTGATGATGTTCTTTTTAATGGCATGACAGTCCGTACAATGACTCAATTTCATTCATCTCCAATTTCCAAATTGCACTATTGAAGAACTCAGCCTTAGTAGATAACCACACAAACAATGTAAATGCAGTGAGAGTGGGAAAATGCACCTACACTCTCTCAGCTCTCTGCAGCCCACTTCCTCCAGGAGGGGAGATGTCCTGTTCATTCATCATTGACAATGTGCTGCCACCATTCCACAAAGTCAATACACACTCCTAACCTAAAGGGGAGAAAGGAAATTGAATTCCCTCTAGCCTATACCCACGTGTGTCTAGGACAAACATATTTGTTCAAACATGAATAGATAGAAGCAGGAATCCAAATTTAGTAAGGAAAGCAAGAGTCTAAGCCAAAAGTTTAAAATTAACTACTATATTCCTGCTGAGGCTGAAGTACAGGCAGGATCCCATAGGGAAGAAGAGAAGGGTAGTAAGAGGTAAAGGGGAGGTGGTCAGTGGGAAAATCTGTGTGCTCATCAGGTGGACATAGTGCACCTATCCAGAAAACTCCGCTTTTACCTGAAAGCACTGCATTGCACTGTAGGAAAGAATCTACTCTATGTTTAATACTTGGCTGCAGACAGATTTCAAGCTTCTCAGTCCCTCTTCCCCCTGCTCCATACTGGCCAACCTGGTACGAAAGCCTAGTGCTCCCTCCTTTAGTGCTAACAAGAGCCCCAACTCACAAACCTCATCCCATGTGAGGGAACCGTCACTTCAGTCCCACCCCCAAATCACAATAAAAGCAAAGCCAATCTCCATTCCCTGTTCTCTCCCTCCTGCTTGCAAGCCTGCCCTGCTTGCCTCAGAAATCCTCAATATGTGAGTAATAAAACTTTGGGCATCTATGGCATCATCAGTTTAACATCTGAACAAAATTTTGTGTAAATGGCAGATGCACCCTGTCTGTGGGAGACGAGAACAAGCACTACCTATGCTAAGCATGGTCATTAATAACTGGGAGAGCAATCCATAGGATGAACTAGGAGTAGAGACATTTCTTCTAGTGTTCAGTTTGGCATTTTGATTTATCAGGGTAAAATTAATAACAAGTATTTTATAGTATTATCTATGTAAAAATAATTGCAACCCTTTTATCAGAAGTGACTAATGGAATAAGAACACTAACTTGTCAATGCCTCAGCTCAAGCTTCTACCCAGATATTTAGAGAAACTTTGCTAGGCAGCCCAGCATTTTGATACCAACTCCTTACTGTAAACACACAGAGAATGATGCATAAGTTGAAAGTTCTGATTAAATAAAATTTAAGACTAATAAGTATAATATCATATCATCCCATATCATAACCTACTATATAATGCTTTTCTACACCAATTATTAAATTACTAGAGGCCTGGTACACGAAATTTGTGCAGATTGACCATCACTCCAACACACAAGATGGCTGGCTGCCCCCATGTAGGGGTGTCCCTCAGTACAGCATGCATCATCTCTAGTCTGGGATCCCTCTCACAATACAGGACTGCTGGCTATGAACTGCTCACCTGCCTGCCTTCCTGATTGCCCCTAACCGCTTCTGCCTGCCAGCCTGATCACCCCCTAACCACTCCCCTGACAGCCTGATTTATGCCTAACTGTTCCCCTGCCAGCCTGTTTGCCCCTAACTGCCCTCCCTCCCAACTTCCCTCTCATGCTGTCCTGATAACCCACAACTGCTCTCCCTTGTAGGCCTGGTCCCTCCCAACTTCCCTCCCCTGATGGCCATCTTGTAGCAGCCATATTATGTCCACATGGGGGCAGCCATATTTATATTGGATTAGTGATGGTCAATTTGCATATTACTCTTTTATTAGATAGGACAGAGGTTTGGTGCATGGGTGGGGACCGGCTGGTTTGCTCTGAAGGGTGTCCTGGATCAGTGTGGGTGTTCCCTTGGGGTATGAGGCAGCCTGGGTGAGGGGTCTGTGGTGGTTTGCAGGCTGACCACACACCCCTGTGACCCTAGTGGAGGCCCTGATATCTGGGATTTATTTGTCTTCTATAATTGAAACTTTGTAGCAGAGGCCAAGGCAGGCCAGGGCTGCAGGAGCTTGGCTTCGTCCATTGCTGGGGCAACCCAAACCTTTGGTTCTCTACAGCTCCATGGCTGCTGCCATTTTTGTTGGGATTTATTTATCTTTTATAATTAAACTTTGTAGCTTTGAGTGAAGGCCTGGGCCCACCAGGGTATGCGGAAAGTTTGGCTTCCTCTATTGCCGGGGAAACCCAAGCCTCCTGCTCTCTCCATGGTCACATCCATCTTGGTTGGATGTTAATTTGCATATTCACTCCTGATTGGCTGGTGGGCATGGCTTATAGGTGTAGTGGAGAGGTGGTTAATTTGCATATTACTTTTTTATTAGATAGGGTTTCCAAAGATTAAATAGATCTTGATTAAATATGGAGAGCATTTATGGCAACTGAAAATTAAGAAAAATGGGCTTTTATGAAAATCTCAGTCTGTTTCTATCTTAATAAAAGCAGAAAAACAAACTAAAAAAGACTCAATAGAAGATGCTTGTAAGACATACAGTGCTGCCTCCTGGGTTTCCAGCTGAGTGTTTACAAAGAAGGGAGAATAAAAAAGCAGAAAGAAATTTGGAGACCTGAGTTCAGTATTGCTACTGCTGGTGGGAGCTAAGGTTTCAGAAGTTACCTCCCTCTTGAAAAACTGAGGCAGCAGTGGTATTAAGCATACAAATTTGGACAGTAACAAATAGCCTGCAGCTATGAGCACCATACAACATTATATTCTGAAAGTGCTTCCTAAACCCACTCACTGCATAATTACAAGTTAGTCGTGGCTGTATCCCTCTTTCCTACATCCTTAATGGATATCTTCAGAAATCATGGTTACTCAAAGCATAAAGAAACCTGATCTTGGTATAACTTCTTTCCACTTCTCTTTTTGAATACATGTTCATGCTCATAACAAGCAGATGTTGTGTATTTGTTAAACAGAATTAAAACAATAAGTTTAAAGGGTCAATTCTGTCTTACTAGGAGAAAGGATTTTTTAATTGGAACTGCTCTACAAAGAAATGGGCTTTCTCAACAAAGGATTGAGCTTTCAATCCCTGGAAATATTCAAGAAGCCATCTGTCATGTTGTAAACAGCATTTCTGAAGGGGGGGAAAGATTGGAAAACATGACTTGTAAGATATCCCTTTCTACTTCCAAAATGTGATGACTGATTGATCATGTGGGCAGGAAAAACATACTGAGAACTTGAAAAAAATGTTTGTCCTTTTAAAAAAATTTTTTTAATCTCTTTCCCAAAATTATGTTTCTAAGGAATGTGACATTGATGGTCCCCTAGAGGAGAGTAAAGACAAAATACCCAACCTTGATTTCTCCTCTCTAAAACCTAAATGTCCGATTAAGAGCTGGGGGTGGAGGGATAGTGGGAAAATAACATAGTTATTAAACCTTATAGCACAGCCAGCACATCAATCTATCAACAGCTACATATTGAGTAGTTACTGCATTGCAGGCATTGCAGGAGATAAAGAATGTGTAAATGCAAGGTTCCTTGTTTAATGTCCTTAAAATATGTTTGAACAAATAAGACATAAAAAGTAAACACATAAATAAATGAAGAAGTTGAAACCAAGGACTAGATCCAACCTGCATGTCTCATTTGGTCAATGTTTTTAAAATTTGTAAATTAGAATGCCATTAGGCAGGATATACACTTTTCTATTCTCCATGTCACCACTCCCGATCATATTATTCTGACCCAATATACATATGTATATACAACAAATACTTGACCTCTACAGGCAGTTTCATTTCTGACATCCTAATCTACACTATTAAAAGAGTAAGATGCAAATTGACCATATCTTCACGAAGCCCACCAGCCAATCAGGAGTGAGTATGCAAATTAATCCAACAGAAATGGCAAGTTAATTTGTATATGTATACACTGAGCGGCTGGGGCAGGGTGGGATGCCATGGCGATGATACAGGCATTCCTCACCACCCCAGCTGCTCCTGGCCTCTGGGCAGCATGGAAAGGTAGGAAGGCAAAGAGGCAGCTCCGGGCCAGAGTGAAAAGGTGGCTCTGGCCAGAGCAAAGGCGGTGCTGGCAGCCAGGGGAAGGAAGGCCTATTCTTGTATGAATCTTCGTGCATCAGGCCTCTAGTCTATAATATAAAGACTAATAGCAGCAATATCATATGATGGCATGTGGTTATTGTTAAATAAACTTCACAAGGTAGAAACACTAGAAGGTTTTAGAGAAGGAAAAGGCCCTGAGTCTTTTCCAAGACTGCATGGAGAGGGAAAATTTAATCTGAATTTTAAAGAACAGAAAAAACTTCAACAAGCAGAAAGAAGAAGAGCTATCCCAGACATGGCAGTGACAGGAGTACAAGTCAAAGGTGAAAAAGTAGGAATCAAAATTGGGAAGATATGTTGAGAACAGTGGGAAGTAGAAGAAAGATATAAGGGTGAGAATTAAGATTTAATCAAATTGTAGGAGGGTCTGAAAGACAAATCATATTAATCAGAAATCTTGCCTGAAAGTGACAGAAATCCAAAGTAGTAATTTATTGGGTCCTCCAATTTATGTCAGATACAACTGGATCCAAGCACTCAAATTATATTACAGGCTTTTTATCTCTCTTGTCTTCTCATTCTTGTAATCCCTTCTGATTTCTTCTTTGTGTTGTCATTTTGTTTTGTTTTCTGTCTTGCTGCAGATGGGCTATCACCATCAAGCTGAGATCTTGGCCTGCATGAAACTCAACTTCTTCAACTTCACAACTCAGCAAAAAGAAAGAGCTTTCTCTCTTGATATTCAGTTAAGGGTTTAAGGGAAGACACTTTGAATCCAGAAAAATGGGGTCCTGGATCACATGCTAACTCAGAGGAAAGCATGCCTATTAACAATAATGATGTATGCTCACTGTGCAACCATAGTAAAAGAAGGTATTGAGATGGCTTAATGGGTGCCTTCAAGCCATAGAAATTCATTAAAGGTTGTAAACCTGAAAATCACAAGGCCAAAGTACTCTCTTAAGAAGTGTACAAGATGAATTGGAGGGAGAGGCAAAGGAATATGTGGAGGCCAATTAGAAGTCTCATCCAGTAGCCTAGGGCTTGGGACATAAAGCTTAGACTGAAATGGAAAAGGAAAAGGAAAAATAGACAGATGTAAGAAATATTTAGGAGTAAATATCAATAGAACAGATAACTGGTTGGATATGGAAGAGAGATGTTTTAACAATAATTCATTCAATAAATATTCATGAGTGTCAATTCTATTTTAGATACTGTTCCAGGTACTAGTGAATATAGCAAACAAGGTAGCTGCATCAGAGAGCTCAGGTTCCTCTGGGGAATATGAAAGAGATACATAAACTGAGAAATAAGTAATATAATTTCAGTTCCTAATAGATGCTCTGAAATAAAGTATGTAAATGTTATAAAGAGTGGTGAGTGGCAGGTGCTATTTTAATAATAGTGTAAAGAATGGACTGTAGGCAAGAGTGAAGCACAAAGAGTCATTATCAGGTTACTGTGGTAGTCCAGACAAGAGGAGATGGTGTATGATATTGGCAATGGGGATGGTGTTAGATAGTCAAAGAATGTCAAGATTTTGTGCCTGAGAGAAACATGGCATTATCATGAATAGAAAAACAGAAGTGGTTGAAGACATTTTTCATACTGAAACTGAACATATCTAGTATTCAGGAGATGCCTAAACTGATAGATGATACTCCTTGTCCAAGAGCAAAGGTCCACATGCATTTCCATCCAACTTTGTAGAGAGGGGAAACCTGTGATCTTGTACTTAAGAACTGCTTTTGACCAAAAGTTTTCACCAACTGTGGAAAACTGTTGACAACAGCTATTTCTGATATAGAAAAAGTCCTAAAGGATGCCCCAAAGTAAAACAGAGGATGAGAAAGAAATATAAAAAATAAATCAAAATAAATTTTTAAAAGAAATATTATTTAACAGAGGAATTCTTGAAAATTTCATAAAAAAATGAGTTCCTTTGGCCTCTGGCTTTTACAAATTTTGTACAACATAAAAAGATATAATTCCATCTCTCTACTTTACTTTCTTCTATCTATTAAATTTTTGGTGATTTTTTTTTCAAAACAAAGAATACACACACACACACACACACACACACACACATATATATATATATTGCTATTTAAAGAGTAAATATACATTTCTAAAGGGTATTTTGGCAGACTGTATAAAAATAAAACATATTTGCACTCTTTATTTATTTTGCCAGTTATAAAAATTAACCCTAAAGAAATCTAAATGTGTAAAATTATTTATATAAAGTTATTAATTACAGAATTTCTGTAAAAGATCTGAAATAATCTAAGTGAACAATGATAGGGGTTAATATAAACATCATAGATAAGTTTTTTTCCTTATTGTATTGAATTATTAATACACATGGGCAGGAGGGGAATCGAGAGAAATCCAAGGCCCTTCTGGAGTTTCACTGGGTGAAGAAAACCCTTCATCTGATACCTAGTCTATGACACTTGAGTGGCAATGAGAATGAAATTCTGGCTTTGTTCAAAAAAATCCCTGGATCATTCGTTATTTCAGTCCTTAAATTCCAGTTTTGAAAGGAAAATAACCAATAAAAAAGAAGCAAAAATACATATTTTAAAAATCCTGTGGAACTAAATCAGTTCACCATACTGGGATTGAAACCAACAAGTTAGCCCCTTGAGTCTGAAGACTGAGCCTCTCTGGCAGTCGTAGTTACTTACATTTTGATCCTGCAATCATCGCATTTTGCAGTGTTACTTTTCTCAATTACTCTTTGGCCTATGTGATATTATTGCTATTTTGTTCCTTGAAATGTCTAAAAATCTTTAGTCTCAGTCTTTATCAAGTATGAAGAAGGGACCCAAGGAGCCACAACAAAGAACTGGTTGTCACTGGTTGCCTTAGTTTCATGGAGAGATAAGGAGAGAGAGAGAGAGGGAGGCGGGGAGGTAGGAAGGGAGGGGGAAGGGGGAGGGAGAGAAGAATACAAAAATGAATAAGAACGTTCTGCAAGTATTTCAATGCTGTGACAATAGCACCGCATCTCCTTTGGGTTATTTCTGAATTATTTTTCACAATTAATGGGAGAACTAAGAAAATAAATGGCAAAAAATTTAATTGAGAGTGCTAAACCTGAATGCAACTTGAGGCAGAGAATTTAATTGATGGCTTCATGTTACTGACCCAAAAATGAAAGAAACCACCATGTGTTTATGTTTGAATGATTTTCATTTTTAATTAGTGACTTCAAAGATTTTCAACAAACCTGATTTTCGCCCCACAAATATCATATAATTTTAATTAGTTTCCAGATTTCTGCAGCATTTTAGAGAATAAATTCAAGGCTTCTTTTCCTTTGAGTTTCAAATATCAGTACACTGACAAAACCCACACCAGAACTTTTTAAAGCATGGGGGGCAATGGGAAGATATGTATACATGTAACACATTAATAAATAAATAAATAAGAACTTTTTAAAGCAGAGGCGATTTATAAGTAATATTTACATTTCAGTGACTCTGCTTTAAGATTTAAAAGGTAACCATGTGCCCTTGGTTATGATAACATTTGTTCTACCCTTAGATGGCAAAATTCTCCAGAAAGATCACTTATGGTTAACTAAACACATTTGGCACAATCAAAGCTGTATTTTAATGTCCTGATTTGCAGTATTGTCTCATAACTTTGGCCTCTGCTTCAGATGCCAAGAAAAAAGGAACAAACAATCCAGATCCTAGTTTTTTCTGTTTCCTCCAACATTTAGTAGTTTGACATGATTGTAAAACATGACTCTTTGTTTCTTTATACATGATGATGTAGGCAGTGGTCGGCAAATTCATTAGTCAACAGAGCCAAATATCAACAGCACAACAATTGAAATTTCTTTTGAGAGCTGAAAACCGACTTCTGCACATGGGCCACAAAATTTCAATGGCACTATACATGCATGCCGGCACGTGGTATTTTGTGGAAGAGCCACACTCAAGGGGCCAAAGAGCTGCATGTGGCTTGTGAGCCGCAGTTTGCCAACCACTAATATAGGCTGTTGCTTGGAGACTTTTTACAGCAGAAAGTTCCCCACTCAAGGAAGAATGAGGGGATATAACGCCACCATGGCAGTGGACTCTGGATCCTCTGGGTGATTGAAGGAACATGTTCATCCTAATGACAGAAATGCATCCAATTCATACATTAAAGGAAAGACTGATATAACCAAAGATCCAAGTTCAATGAGGAACATGATTACCATTTAAACCATGTACACAATTCCCACCCACGTGATTGAAATACTGATGACTTAATTGGTTGAATAAGAAATTACCCAGAGTCACACTGTCTCCACAGAATCATGATGGTCAGAGAAATGAAAGCAACAGCCCAATGTGTTCACAGTGTGGCATTGGCTGAAGAGTCTGAAACTTTCATAGCATGGCTTGCGAGTATTGACTGACTGTGACCATTAGCCTTTTCCTGTTGTGATCCTCCTTTTTTCATTTTGTGTGAGATTAATTTGTGACTGAGATTTATTAGCCTAAAGGAGGCTGAGGTTGATGAGATTTTGCTGATATAGTGCATAGAACACACATCAAGTCAAAGAAAAAAAATGAAAAATTGAAATGATAAAGTTGCATTGCTAGCTTGTTGCTGAGGTAATTGAAGTAGCTTGTGTTGTGCTGTGCTGTGAAGGCTAGAAATAAAATATGTACAAATTTATCTAGATCATCCTTCTGAAGAAAGAGACTACAATATATATTCCCTCTCTCTTTCTGTATTGAGGAAATCTCCCAATTCTTTTTTGACAGTGATACTGAAACGAGACAAAATGAAACCCATTCAGAACAGGCTCCAGAAGTAAAGGCAGCTCTAAGTTACCCATGGAAATAGGCGTAAGGCTTAGCACAGATAACTGAAATATGAGCATAATGTAAAAACAGCATTTTGTCTATTAGGTGAAAGTATAACTCCATAAAATGTCTGTCTCAGAACTGAAATCACAAAATAAAGTTGTATTTGTTAACCTGCCCAACTTTCCCTCTGGTGGAGATTTCGATTATGCCTACAAAATACACACTCCAAAACACACACAAAAAAGAACTTAAAAATTGAGGCCGGTAGTGGGGGTGGGGAGCAGTCATGACATAAACCACTAGGATAGCAGCAGCACAAGAACAGGGATCATTAGCCACTGTTGTGTCCCATGTGCTGGGATTGTGCTGGAACATAAGAGGTGCCCAGCAAGTCTTTACTAAATTAACAAAGTACCAATCAGTCCTTTATGCTGAGAACTGACTAGTTGGTGTGGAGAAGATCACAGATATGTCTTCATTTTCAGGAGTCATTTGGCATATAAATATGTCACGTGGAAATCTGGAGCTCTATGATAATCCACCAGAACATGACCTTGAGAGTGGACCACAATACAGGTCTAGTGGCCCCAGGTTTTCTTTGAAGGGAGCATGACTAGATCAGAGACACCTCTCCATATCCACCATTCCAGAGTTGTAGAGACTGAGCAGGAGACTGACCTTCTCCCTCTGAAGCCCAAGACGATATTCCAGGACTGTTCTTCACCATCTCAATTATTTACTCTTTAGTTCACCAAACATGTAACACTGACCAGGTACTACAGGTCTTCTCAGAGTTCCACAACTGAGAATCTAGATAGCACCGTCTTCTCCACCCTTTTCTAACCTAGTATTCTCACACAAGTGAAATAATGAGGTTTAAATAAGCCAAATGCATAAGAGGAAAAAGCACAAAAGGAAAATTTGAGGGAGATTTATAAAAGCTAATGTGTTGCATGTTGGTGGGTGAGGGCTACAGGAACAGAAAGCATTTTTGAGACTTTAGACTTGGGAGGAGGCATGGGGAGAGGCTTCCCTGTACCTGTGAAAAGCACTTCCTTCCACATCATCTTGACCTCAAAGCAGAACTCTGTAACCCCCGGAGCGTGTTCACTTCCAATCGCCAGGAAAGTTTTTGGCCATAGACCTGAGAAGAATCTACCATGTGCTAGTACGTATTTATTTTAGTTCCCTTCATGGTAGCTTGTGCTCCAAACAGTGCTGGGAACATATCTCCCATTTCCTGAATGGAGGCTCAGCCATCACCCAGGGACCCTATCATGACCCTGCTCTCTCCCAGATAACAGCAGGGACTACCTAAGACCCTTTTCTGCATCAGTCTCTGCAAAGACATCAAAGCCTGAGGCTGCCCAAACTGAACAGCTTCTCACCAACAGAGGAAGGGCTAAGACTGCTGGTGCTGGAAATTTATTAGCTGGATGACCTTGAGCAAGTCACTTACTTATTGTGAGGCTTATTCTGTTCATATGTCAAATGGAAATACAACAGAACTCACCTCGGAAGGCTGTTATGGTAATTAACTGTGTGAGAGATACTTAGCACAAAGTACTGACACCTACTACAATTTACTAGTAAGAGCACACCAATCACAAAGACCACATACTCTATGATTCAATTCATAGGAAAGTCCAGAATAGAGGAATCTATAAGACAGCACGTAGCTTAGAGTTGCTCAGGGCTGGAGGTGGGGATGAAGGAAGAGGAGGGATATAGCTAAAGGGGATGAGGTTTCCTTTCAGATGCCAAGAAAGTTCTAAAATTGACTCTGATGGATTCACATATCCAAGAATATATTAAAAAAACAACAACACTGAATTGTATCCTTTAATAGGTGAATTGTAAATATGTGAATAATATCTCCATAAGTTGTTCTCAAAAGTTATTTAGTGCCCTGGCCCCTGGCCGGTGTGGCTCAGTTGGTTGGGTGTCATCCCCTGCACCAAAAAGTTGCCTGTTCTATTCCCAGTCAAGGCACGTGCTCAGGTTACAGGCTCCATCCCCAGTCAGGGGCATGCAAAGGGAGCCAATCACTGTTTGACTTTCACATCTCTCTCTCTCTCTCTCTCTCTCTCTCTCTCTCTCTCTCCCCCACCCCCCCCCGCCTTTCTATCTGTCTAAAACTGAATAAAAGTATTTTTAAAAATATCTTTAGCACAGTGACTGTCACAGATTTAATACTTGAAAGTGTCAGTCATTATCATTTATTAATTCATTTAACAGATATTTATTAAGTTCCTATTATAAATCTGGCAATAATCTTATACTTGTTACTGTTACTTGCATACCATTTTTACATTTTAAACTTTGCATGTGTGTGAAATATGCATAAGTTTTAGTAATGCAGGAAAATTCCATAATTATATTGAGACTAAAATGCCTAATTTGAAAAGATAAAATTAATTTAGGTGAATAAAATGTTTTATATGTAAACTTTTATATCTTAGAAATAGTCACTAAAATCCTGAAACCTATTAGAAATCTTGAGAATATCAACAAAAAATATCCTCATTTATTCACAACTAGAGTTAATTTATTTATAGTCAACTTAGAAAGTTTTTTCCCAAATGAGAAATATATAATTTAGTGACAGCAGACCAGTTCTAGGCTTCTGTGGATTTGAGCATTTCATATTTAAGAAACTCAAAAATGAAATTCTGCTTTGGATGTTTTAAGCCAAATGACAAACAAACAAAATCTAAAAGCCATATTTGAATCTCAGAAGACATTAGACAATTATTCTAAGCAGCACTACAAACCACATCATCGCTGCTATATTTCCCTTGACTTTCATAAAATAATCCAATTCTACTTCCCCTTGCCTTTCTCTTCACCTTCAATCACATTCACTTCCATCTTCCACCAAAGACTGCAGGTAGCAGGGAAAATAATAGACTTGTAACCAAAAAATTATAAAAAGCAGAAGGAAAAATTAATACTCTAAAAAAAAAATCTATACCCAAATAGGAAATCCTTTCACAAAAAAACATTTGGATCTGCTTCAGCAAGTGCAGACATTTAAATGGTGCTGGGTTATGCCAAGTTGGCATGCTTGCCAGCTCAAAGCTAGTTCATTTGACATATGAACAGAATAAGCCTCACAATAAGTAAGTGACTTGCCATTTTAACCATTTTTTGAGGCCCTGAACACAAAAGAGTACAAAGAAGCACAGTGAAAAGGCGAGGCAGCCAGCAGTCAGAATCCCCCTGTAAATCCTAACTCCTTTGTTTTTGTTTCAGCTCAGAAGGGCTGCTCACTAGAGTGCTCTCTCAACTTTCTAGTAAATTCCCAGAAACCTACAGAGAGCACTGAAGCACCTGTAAAACTCAATTTCTGCTAGAGATTTGCTGAGACCTTGGCTGCTGGCGCTGGAACCCAGTCAAAAAAGTAAGTCTGTGCTGGTGAAGAATTTTTATTCTAAAATAATGCTCTCCTGATATCCTTGTTCTCTTCATAAACACTCCATGGGTTTGTTTATTCACACTGTTGGCTAAACCACCAAAAGCCGTTGAAAAAAAAGGAGGCAGGGAAGGGGGAGGGGGAGAACTATCTGAAAACAAAGTCTCCTAGGATGTAATCTTTCCTAATAGACATTTTCAGGATTCCCCCACAAGCACTGATTTTGAAGCAATCAAAGGAAACAAAAATAGAAAAGACAGAAAAAAAGTACAAATTTACTCAAGGTTTACGGACAATTTTCCATGAAGAGCTCCTTCAAGACAAAGTTCCTTGAATATATATATGGCTAACTTATTTAGCCTCCTACATTAATAACACAGTACATTTAAAACATACAAATATTTTAATTTTTTATAGAAGCATACTGTTGGTTTTATTTTTATTCACAGACCAGTCTATATAAAACAAAATAATAATAATCCCAAGTGAGTTTTTGTTTCTATTAAGATGTGAATTTCTTGATGAATTAAACTTGGTTACTAAAATAACTGTGCCATTTTAAACAGAACTACATTAACCTTAATTCAGGTATTTGTCAGGTATTCTTGACAAGGGCCTTCTATGATTTTAGCCTTATGATAGCTGGCTAGATCAACTATAAATTTCTTGAGGAAAGTGACTGTTTCTTATTACTTATTTGTTTTGATCTCTCTTACCTCACACAATGTGTAACGCGTAGTATGGCTTCAGAAATTGTGAAATACGTAAATTACCACCTGAGTTACTAATGTATACATGGCATCGTTTCAGAGATCTGTGACCAGTTAAGGAAACTTCTCTCATAAGACATCAGTCTAAACCATTACCAGTGTTCATGGCCTGGTGCCCAAAGGATCACTGAGGAAAGAACTTCATTCTGTTTCCTCTTCCAATGGGTTTTAAGAGTTGCTGGGAAAGAGTATGCCCATTCCTGGTCATTTTACACCATGTCAGCATAATATCTCCTGTTTCTTTGGGGATTAGAATATAATGAGTATATCCCAGCTGGGCTATTAACTTCCCCCAAAATTATACTTGCCCACTATTTCCCGCTCTGCTCCCAGATGCCTCGCCCCACTTGAAGGAACCCAGATCAGGTAGACAGATATGAGGACACTGGGCCTTCCTCTTTGCCTGCCGCCAAAGCTGCCGGCAGTGAGCCCAGGATGGATGCAATGCACGCCCAGGACTCCTCTGACAGTTGCTGGGTTCATACTCTGTCTCGCTTTTGCTTTCTCATGCTTCATTTTTTGCTTTCTGTTAAGGATGTGTATTGACTTTGTGGAACCACTGCAGTGAGCTGTAAATGATGCATTTAATGAAAAATCCTTGCCTGGCTCTCTGAGACAGAACGCAAACAATGTAGGGCAAGCATTGCTGGGCAGTGATGGGTGTTGGAACATCCCATTCATCTGCCTGACTGGCAAGAAAGGTGTACCAATTGGCAATATTTCAAGGGGACAGAGTAAAAAATATTTACTAATATTTTAATCATACTCATTACTTATTGTTTTTCCTCTCCCTATCATAGTAATCCTTCATTTTTAAAGGTCAGCCACTGTTTTATCTGAATGTCCCAAGTCCTATATCCTGAAAAGATGCACAAGAGGATTTTGGATGGTTACTTTTTTGGAGGAATTACGTATATGAAAATTTGATTTCTGTGGAGCTCTGTAGTTATTGCTACCATCCTTGCATTTCAAAGTTGAACCTCAGGTAATTGAAAGAACTACTTTTCTTCCAGTTTCTCTTTCTTTTTGTTTCTCTCTTTAAAACAAATGGGATTTGGCTTGTTCCAGGAAGAACAATAAAGTCCAACTGAAACAGGCACCTGATGGTAACAGAGAATGTGCAGGGCAGGGCTTGGTTTGGATAAGACTGGACATGCTTCCCACTGCTCCACAGCCCCTAGCTTGTCATTCACACAAAGGTGAAGGAAAGCAATGTCGCTGGAATTCACAAGTTCACATCCTCCACTATGATTGTGCACAAGGCTGTGGCATGCTGAGTGTGCACTTCCTGCTGTAGCCTAACTCAGCAGCCCACCAGCTGATGTGGTAAGAGGCTTCCCCATTTCTGAACAGCCCTGAGACCAGCGACATCGTGCAGGCAATAACTGGCACAGGGTAAGCAGCCAGAACTCTTCAAGCCAGCTGGTCAGCCTGCCCTATGTCTTGTTGGCCTGGAGCTTTGTAGGCTTGGAGAGAAGTGCTGGCTTAGTGACGTGCCTGCCAGCCCCACTGGAGCAGGTTGTCTAGTTGTCCCCTACACCCAGCAGAAGTCACAAACATATCAGTCGACTGGTGTTCTCATTACCGGAGGCCCAGCCTGTAGACAGTATCTTCCTGTGTGCTCTAGTTTCCGTTACTAGCTACTCTAATAAACAGCTGTCCAAACTGCAGCCCAGGGCTTTTCTCTATATGCATTCCTAGACACTATGTTAATTAAAGGACTTTTTAGTGTTTTTTGGCATAATTCAACCACAAGAGCACATTTCCAAAATTATTCTCTATATGGTACTTAAAGATTTGGCTAGTTCTCATGGGGAAAAGAAATTAGTCAACCAAAGACTGGTTCTCATCTGAAAAAACTGTTTGACAGGATTTTGTTGTTGTTTGTTATTTTGGCCTGACATAGATAAGTATGAGTTATAGAAATGGTCACTCATTTTTTTCTATTTATGTCTAACTTTGACAGGTTCCTGGAGTCCCCAGGATGGCATTCTGCATCTCCAGCCACCCAGAGCATACCCAAGCCTTCAGAGAAGCCTAATTAAAATTGTGGTTAGAAAATCTTACTTTCAAGCATCTCTAATCACAGGGATGTTCTCATGTGGAGATCCATATAGGATGAATAGAATCCTATTAATTCCAAGTATTAAAGAATCTCTTGTGTTTATAAGTTTTTTATTTAAATGCCTCCCTTAATTTCTTATAACTGAATAAGTTATAAAAATAATATATATTTTCCCAAAACTATAATTCTAGAAGTATGCCATATCAATTTCTTACAAACTCAATATGTTCATATTCCATTTTTATTTAACTCATCACTTGTTTTATCTTTATTTTCTATTTTGTCCATCCTACTAGTAATTTTGGAGTATTATAAATCACTTAATCTCCCACACTTAACTATACCAGGCTAAAGAGACCTTATCACCTCAAATCTTACTATGGTGCTTTCTCTTGAAAAAGAACCTTCTTTGGTTACTTCTACTTGCCTCTTCTTTCCCTCGGGAATGTCAGGAAACTAACTGACTCCAAAAGTATTTTGCTGCCCAATATTTGGGGAGATGAAATGTGTTATCACTTCCTCGCAATGCTTTTCCTGGGCCAATGGATTCATCTCAAGGATATTACATTGGCTTTCTGCAGGAACCTGCTGTATAAAACATCACACATGACTCTGACACTTTGCCCTAGCTTTTCTATTTCCTGAAGCTTTTTAAGGATGATATGAATCTTCTCACTCTAAATCCCTCAATTTCTGTTTTATAAGTATGAGCCTTCTTTGGCACTTTTTTTGTGTGTGTGTGTGTGTGTGTGTGTGTGAAACTGCTGGTTTTCCCTGTAAAAAATTCAACCTTTATCCCCCCATTCCATCATCTCCCTCACCATATCCCTTTAGTCTAGTCGCCTGTCTCTTCCTGCTTTCCAGAACATGTGTTCTCCTACAGACATTCCTTTCCATCAGGTGGGTAAAACAAGAGACTTGCTTCCTAGTTATCACATTCCACTTCCTCACAGAGAATCATACAAACTCCAGTCGCAACTCACCATTACTTATGGCCTATAGTGAAATGTGTCAATTGAATATGACCAGATTTTCAATAGGACTCAACATAAAATTATCAACAAACAAAATGTAACCTGTGTTCCCTAATAATGGCTTCTAGATGTCTAATATATACTTTTCCTGCATTTTTATTTCCATTTCTATTTAATGTTGCTTCTTTGGTCACCCTAAACCACTTGCCCAAACTTGTACTGTCCTTGTCCCCAATTAATACATTTTCAATATTTTCCATTTTCTTACATTTTAGGATTTTTCCCTTTGTTTGGAGATGACACAGTCAATTTTCCCAGTATAATTCTTACATTTCAAATACTGACTTTTTTTCTCATTACCAGTGGGACACTGGCTGCATATGTCAATGTGGGATTAGGCTACCTGCTATTTCTTTTCATCTTCATAATCTACCAGCCTTAAAGAGGGTAACTATATCGCCCTGTTTTTCCCCTCTAAAAAAATGTCTAAAATCCACAATATGACAGGGCTATGACATGCCTCTTATTCCTGCAATGATTTCCTCTCCACCACTGAGAGTAAAAATGGATGCCTTTCACTTTTATGTAGACTCTTCATACATAACAATACTTGGCTGGTATGCACAGCTTTCAATGATCTTATGAAAAAACTCTGTTGGACCCAAAGGTTGTTCTCAGTCTAAACCTAATAAAATTCCCTCCTTTGGCACTCTTCTTTGTTCTTTCCCTAAGACCAATATCAGTCATCTGTCTTCTGCCACATAAGGATCTGTAAAATTGCTTAGAAACCTGTTTAACACTCTTTGATATTGCCAAGTCTTCCAGTGGTCAGAATTCTCTACTAATTCTATAATTGGCATTCAATGAAATCAAGTTTTAGAACTGTTGGTCATCTCACTTCTCTCCCATGTGCCATAAAGAATGTCACATATTTGTTCACCCAGGTTTAACAAAAATGCAGAAAGAATCCATTCTAAGTTAGAATTTGCTCATATTGCTAACTTTGAGCTGCAAGTAAATAATATTTCAAAAGATACTGTCAATGATGTTTTTTGAATGTCAGGAAACTAACTGGGTTCTTTAAAACACACACACACACACACACACACACACACACACACCCGTGCCTTTACACACTCAGACTCTTTTAGGTTATTATCTCTTAATGATTATACCTGTCAGCCAGGACTATCTGGGCTTGACTTCAGGAAGTGAGCTGGGCTTAACCGGTAAAAACAATGGGATGACCAGGAGAATCATAAACAGCCTGAGTCAGGATGACAAGGCCCAACTGACCCTTGCCTCATGAAACATCAGTTTGAAGGTTTCTTTGTCATTAACTGCTTTACTTCTTTGGTCTTTCTCCTGTCTTTCTTCGTCTCCTTTAATCTCAGAGTGTAGCTCTTCCTGCTCTGGAAACAGTTCTTAAAAGTACTTCATTATTCACATTATTTTTTGAAGCACCATTCAATCTAATTTGGTTTCCTCATCTGTCAAGCACTCCTTTCCTTTTTGCAAATCAGATTAATTTGCCATTGCTTGATTTCTTTTCTTTCTCTATCAACTTATTCTATATATAAATTCTTCCTTTATTTTTGATTCATTATTCATGTCTTACAAGCATTCTCTCTCTTACTTAACCCCACCAAAGTATCAATATGCGTGTTCTTTACTAGTATTTAAAGAATCTGCAGTGTGTACTTTATTGGTGTTCTAGAAATTCCAGTGCAATCAACAAATGGAAAGGATTTTATTGTCAGTAAGCCAGTGAAACTTAGTTGCCTCATTTTCTAGCTCAGGTGGTATTTAGCCTACGTGTGGTCTCTACCTGGAAAAGGGATGGGATAAGACTAGCAATATCATATATGATTGTACATGGTAGTCCAAAAATATCTTGAAATTTTCTACATTTTTTTAAAATACATTTGTATTGATATTTTACAAAGAGGAAGGAAGAGGGATAGAGAGTTAGAAACATTGATGAGAGCGAAACATCAATCAGCTGCCTCTTGCACAGCCCCTACTGGGGATGTGCCCGCAACCAAGGTACATGCCCTTGACCAGAAGTAAACCTGGGACCCTTGAGTCCACAGGCCAATGCTCTATCCACTGAGCCAAACTGGTCAGGGCAGAATTTTTTAGATTTACATATAAGAGACAATGCTCTATTTACGTTATATATTTGTAATTTTAATACAGAAAAAAATCAACATTGTTTAAAATATAATTTTTGAATACATTCTCATGACTGATACTTGTGCCTCAATTAAGACTATTATTAAAAGGACCTTTCTTGCCCAACTGCAGTGGCTCAGTGGTGGACTGTTGACCTAAAGAGGTCATGGTTTGATTCCCAGACAGGCACATGCCCAGATTGCAGGCTTAATCCCCAATCATGCAGGAGGCAGCTGATCAATGATTCTTTTTCATCATTAATGTTCCTACCTCTCTCTCCCTCTGCCTTCTTCTCTGAAATCAATAAAGATAGATATTTTTTTAAATAAAAATAAAATAAAAGGAGCTTTCCTTTCTTCTTTACACTGAATTCAAGCTCTTGCAGATTGTTCACAATTTCTGCTTTGAGATTAGGTGGTGCTATTGTATTAACGTTGTTGGTTTCTGTCAAAAAATTCCAAAGTGAGTCTCCATTTTCATTGCCATCAATAAAACAATCAGCTATGTCCATGGTGGACAGAATGTCGTAACACTCATACTTAATCACCAACTTGTCCACCATCTGAGTGAGATCAATGTGACATACTGTCAGAGGTCATCCCAGGCTAAGTGAATCTGTACTTTTTCCATAGCTTGTCCCAGCCATTGGTTCCTGACACAAGAATAATAAAAAATCTTGGCATTGGTAGCTAAGAGACTATGGAAAAATTTCAGAGTAGCTGGGATGCCTTTTACATAATACAGCATCTGAGTCATATAAATAGAGTCTCACTTCTTAAGTTCTTTTTTCTCCATTATTCTATTTTGAGATTCAGATGATGTCTCCTCATGCCAAGCAAACTTTACGTTCTCGAGGTTTAATGATTTAGCTACAAACTCTTTGTAATTACAATTTTCTCAGCATTTGGTTCAACAACTTCATTGTTGATATTTCTTGGTATAGAGGCTGCACCTTATAGAAAATTTGAATATCAATTTCACTTACACCTCTGCCAATGCTTACAATCTTAATTTCTGATTTCTTGTCTCCAACCTTTGCTATTGTGCCCAGCAGCTTCTTGTCCAAGAATACCTTCATGCACTGGTGTTCCATGGAATTATTGAGAAGCTTCTAAAAGGATTCAACATAACTGTTATGATCAGAAAACAAGCTCCTCATGGAAGAGGCCATACTTGGTTTTCTGAGGAAGATAGGGAGAAACAAAAAGTTTCTCTCTCTTGCTTACTTAAGACTTGTTTCACGTTTCCATGTTCTTTTAAAATTGAATTATTGACTTATATATCTTTATTTCAACAGATTCTAAAGTGAATTTATTTCTCCATCATAGATCTTAACTAAATTTTCCAGATTTTACAAATTAATTTGGCTATTACCTAAAAATTGAAAGGAAAAAGCAGTATTCATTTACATGTTAGGAAATGTTTTTCAAAAAATTTATTTACTATCTCTAATAGGTTGTGCCAGCCAGGTATTTGGGATATACCAATGATGAAGAGACCCACTGTCACATTCACAGTTTCAACATTTACTGTAGAGCCAAGTGTGTAGAGAAACAACTGCAGTCAATGGGGCATGTGAGAAGTCTCCATTGGTAGGAAGTGGTCAGAGGTCCCAACAGAAGAGGAAGCAAAGTGTTAAGGGAGGAGAAGTGTGCCAATCAGCAAGCTAGGTAGCAAGTGGGAGAGTGGACAGGAGAGGGCGTTCCAAGCAAGAAAAAAAAATCATGTTCAAAGTCAGAGAAGAGAAAATTATATATTTAGGAAACTACATGTGTTAAGTCCCTTTACAAAAACAAAGTCAATTATGCACCCAGTCTATTAACAACAACAGCCTACACTTGTAGAAAACTCAGCAGTTTTTGTCACCTCATTACATTCTCATAACTTTGCGACGAGGGCATTATTTCCATTTTATGGATGAAGAAACTGAGGCTCAAAGATTATTTTTTAAGTTTATCTAATCAATTAATAAATGGTGGAGTCAAGACTGAACTGAGCTAATTCTGATTACATAACTCATACTTCTCCTGCTATACCAGGATTTCTTCCAGATCTCATCCATAGGTATTAGAAAGCCAGCACAGTTTCATATGGAAGAGGAACTCAATCAGATTTGCCTTTTGGAGGAAATTGGTTTGAGGAGAGATGAACTGTAAGTAGGAACTCATTTAATGTTTTAATAACCTAGGAAAGAGATGGTGAGAATCTTAATTTGACAGGTAGTTGTAAGGATAAAAGAGAGAGTACAGCTCCAAGAAATGATTAGGAATTAGAATGAACAGACCATAGTGACTGGTCAGGCATTGAGAAGAGTGACTGAGAAGAAAACATTTCAGGAGTCTTTTGGAATTCTAACTTGTACAACTTGGTGAACAACCCAAATAGAGAAAAGTGGGGGTGGGGATAGGGGTAGGGGATTTGGAGAATGAATTTGGTTTCTTCAGCCAGATGGGCTATGGAACAGGCTAACGTGTCCAGCAGGCAGTGATTCAGGTGGAGGCTCAAAACTAAAATTAGAGCCAGAAATATATAACTTAGGAGTCAGTATATGTTTGAAGCCATGGGCATGTAGGATATTGACCAGGGAGAATACAAAGCATACAGAAAAGAAAGATATATAAGTACAGAGAAAAGGGGTAAGTTATTAAAACCCTAAAAGGCCATTATCAATGTAGACAGAAGAAGAGGAAAATGATGTTGAAGAAACAGAAAGAGGTGTAATTTTAGAAAGAAAGCATGAGTGTGGCGATAGCCAAGACGTTCCCCAATGACCCCATGTGCTGATATTCATACCTGTGTAATTCTGCCCCTGGAGTATGGACTCAATTTGGCAGCTTACTTCTGAGTAGAATACAGAGGTGAGGGAGGTTGGGTTATACAAAGATTGCCACTTCCATCTGGAGCACTCTCTCTTGGTGTCTCTTGAAACATTTGCTGTGGTAGAAGCCAGCTGCCATGCCATGAGGCAGTCTTGGAGAAAGAGAATCCAGCTGCCATGCCAGGGAGCTGTGAAAGAAGCTGCTGTGGTAACATAGAGAGACCTGCCAGCAGCCAGTAGAGTGAGCTTGGAAACAAACACTTCTCCAACCCACCAGTGGAGCCTTGAGATGACAGCAGTGCTCCCAACAGTTTAACTGTCACCTCAGCAAAATCTCCCAGCTGAGCCATTTCTGGCTTCCTGATACACAAAAACTGAAATAATACATATTTGCTGGTTTAGGCCACTACATGCAGGATAATTTGTTGTGTAGCTATTGATAACTAATAAAATTACCTGCAAATGCAGCCAAGAATAAGATAGGTAGGACCAAAAGGAACCCTGCTCACTTCTCAGTCACACTTTACGCTTTGTGCTATACATTCATCTGTCAATTTCAGGAATCCATTCATCATTTTGGTTATATATTCTGCCTTGTAAATAGTGCACAGCAGTGTGCTGAGAAGAAGGGAAATGTGGCGGGAAAGAGCACAGGCTCTGAAGCCAGATACTTGGGCCCAAATGCCTGCTTACCTCTTACTCCCTGTGCAGCTTTGGTGCCCTTCTTATGGTAGGAAGGATGCTAACAGTAGCCCCTGTAGGGTGGTTTGGAAGAATTCATGTGTCAGTGCAAGCACCTCTTTCGACAGTTGCTAGAGCACTGCAGACATTCAGTCCATATCAACTATCATTATTGGGGGTTGAAGGATGTATAGAGAGAGAAAAAGAAAGAAAAGAGAGAGATACATCAATCTATTTGATCATACTGACTAACCCTACACCTCCATTGGTCACTCTTTATTTTCAATTGTATCACTTTTTCCCGAGATACAGTTCCTAATTTAATACATGTACAAACCTAACCTTGTTCCTCCTTAATTGAAGCTCATTATCATGTAACCTCCACCCCAGATTTCACATCATGTGCCTTTAGAACAATCACTGACCTAACCCTAATCCCCAACCTAACCAGCCCATCCTGAATCACAAATGTACCCCTACTGACAAGTGTTATAAAATCGCAATTTAATTTCTTGCTGTGCAAGAATGCCCATATTGAACCCTGCCCTTCTTCCACATTTTTGCCTGTGTTCCCTGCTGAAGCTGCCTCCAGGACCCAGCCTCACTCACTTCCTACCATCCACAATTACTTGCCTTACAGACCTTTCTTAGGTCCCAAGTCTTCTTCCTTCTTCTCCTATAGCTCTTGTCCTTTATTCCGACTGACGGGCCCTCCTCCCCTTCCTCACACTGTGGACCTGTCCTTGCTGGGACAATCAATTCTCATCTCTTTTGTTCAGCAAGAGCTGCTTCATGCACTGCTATTGACAGCTCTTCTGTCTTGTCTTTAAGGTGTTTGCTGCCCTTCACACTCTCTTCTCTCCCCCATCCACCCTATGTTTTCCTGCCTCACATTTCCTGTGGCCCCTCATACTATCTCACCTTCTGCCTCTAGGTGGCACCCGTGCAGCGGTAAGGGCAGATGGCACCAGCTCTGTCCTCTACTGCTCCCTCCAGTAACTGCACAGTATACCCTTCTCCCTCACCAAGATTCTACACTATCTACATAAAGACATCATTGCTGTGCCCTTGCTCTTCACACCTGAAAGACTTCCACTAACAGCCTATTTACTGGAATAATTTCTTAAACTGCACCTAAAAGCTGTTTGTCATTGGGCTCTGCTAAAATTAGTTACCCTCACTAAGCCTCGCTGTCCTTATCTATGAGGTAATAATAGTAGCCACCTTAAATTGTGGTGATGCAATTTAAATGATATAATGTATGCAAATGCTAGGTACAGTCCCTGCCCCATAGTAAACAAGCAATAAATGCTAGTTATTATGGTTTTTGTCATCACAACATCATCAGCTCTGTCATATACAAACTGCAGTTCTTTGTTCCATAGGGGAAAAAATTCCTGGAATGGGGTTTAACTCCATCTCCCAGGGTTACACTTCTATATCCCCAAGTATGTCCTTTTCTTTTTCAAAATATCACCATCCGAAAAGAAGCCCCAATTGTTCAATCCCATTGTTTTATTTTTGGAAACAATGGTGAGAATTTTTAGTCTTAAACATGCTAAATAAAACCTCAACAAATTTCTTCTAAGATTCCTGTACCTTTTACTCCTATAAAATCACCAAAATAAATAAATTTTCTCTATTGATCTAAAGCTCACATCAAACTTCCCTATTGGGAAGACTTTGTTTAAATAAAAAACATTTCTTTTGGGTACATCCTAATGAACTGATAATCAGGGTGTCAGGCGTATAATCTCCTGTTGGACAGATGTTCCTATTCCTTATAAAAAGAATCCTCGTAACAACTGTGCTTTTGACAGCATATTTATGGTGCTCCATCCTTTTTCACAGACTTTCTAGATGTCCTTTACCTTTCTACATGTTCTATTCCTTCCTACCTGTAAACTATATGAAAAGCAAGAGACAAAGCAGCCATTAGAATTGCAATCATTCCCTTCCTCAAACCTCTTCCAAGGCCCCACTCCATGGACTCTTACCAGGCTAAAAAGTTATACGTGAAGTCCTCTGTTCCACAACTGGGTGCTCGTGCAGATTATTAACCCCACGAGATTTGAAGAATCCAACCCACCCTTACCTTTAACTGCCTCTGCCTACTTCTTAGGCCACTATTATAATAAAAGTAACATATGCAAACCTCTTGCTGGTACACCTCTCACAGCTAAATCTGTTTGGAGCTCCTGGCCACTTGGGAGGTGGTGTGATCTGATATCAGATTAAGATGAGAAAACGACAGCAAAAGAAATGAAGAACTTGCCTAAATTATATTAGATGATTAGAAAAACAGATAAATCCACAACCCCACCACTTTTTCTAGAACAACAACAACAACAAAAAGAAGCCCTTCCCACATATTCTCAGCGGGAAAACATTTCAATTTCCATTCTTCTGTCCTTGTATCTCACTCTGACAAAGTTTGCCACCCTTTGCAAGGGCTAGAATCAGATTTAATTAGTCCTATAAATTTAATTAGGTTCATAAAACCACATGAATAAAGGAATCATCCTCTATGAACATGGAGAAGAAAACTGGTATGACTTTGGGCAAGTTCCTTTCATTCTCCATACCTTGGTTTTCTCAATAATAAAATAAGAGGGTTGGATTTAACCATCTTTAAGATCCCTTCTATTATAAAATTCTGTGATTTATTATTTTAACAATGGTACAAATTTTATTGACAAAAATGCTTCCCTCTCCTTTCTTGATAAAGATTATATTAAAAAACATAGAAACACAGGGGTATTCATAACCCTTATATTACTAATAGTGGCTAATCTTTAATATAGGCTTATCAAGTGTCAAATGGTACTAAACAGTAGTCAT
The DNA here is from genome assembly GCA_011751065.1 of Lasiurus cinereus. Lineage (NCBI taxonomy): Eukaryota > Metazoa > Chordata > Mammalia > Chiroptera > Vespertilionidae > Lasiurus > Lasiurus cinereus. The sequence continues at coordinate 13,471,823 of JAAGEH010000480.1, forward strand.
GTGTTATCTAATTTAATCCTCATAAGAACCCTACTATTTGTACCCACTTTACAAATGAGAAGATGCAAGTACAAGATTTAATAACTTGCTCAAGGTCGTTGGCAAGTAGCAGAGCCAAGACTCAAACTCAGACAGTCAGAGTCCAGGAGCAGCCTGCTTAGTCACTAGTCTCTAGTCTGCATTTTCTTATGTGTTCCAATGAAAGAAAAAAATATCTAATTAGTGGCTACTAATTTTCCAGTGTTATACAGGAATCTTATCATTTAAATCATTTACAAGTCTGCTTTTAATAGGTTATCAATAAGCATATTTATAACTGTTTTTTGCAATTATTTGTTGCCATAATATTTCACAACAATGCCAAGAATAACAAATAGTTTTTACTTACAAAGGACTTGCAAATTGAGTTTCCTTCATCTGTGAAACCTCTCCACATACAATTAGTCATCCTATTTTATACTTTATTTTTAGGCTGCTCTATGTTCTCTTAACATTTGGTGTAGTTGAATATTAAAAGTCACAGAAATTCTATCTGTATGTAAGAACTTACTAAAGGCTCATGTTTAAAAATTAATTTATAGCCCATGCTAATTTTAGGAAATGGTGTATTTTTAAATAACAAGCACCTTGCCCACCTTATAAAAACTCTATTATGAATAAGGAGTGATTATTATGCATATGTGTCATACTGAGCCTACATGGGAGTTTAACAGTGAATATACTTCAAACATCTTTTCTGCCATTTACTGTATTCTTTGATAAAGCATCAAAGTAAAATAACAAGCCAACGCTATATGTTGCTAAAACATAGAAATTCCTACTCAGTTACTGATAACTTACATTTTTATATAAAGCTATATTTAATATTATTATCACTATCATATTTGAATTATTAAATTATTTCACATGACACCTGTAATATAAATAACAACAATGAAAAAAATGATTTAAACATATTCTTCCAAAAGATATGCCACTTGAAAGAGAATTATAAAAATGAAAATTGAAAAGTGATTGTTTTGTATCAGCAAAGCACAAACTGGGTGACTCAAACAAGGTTATAAACACACATTATGAATTTTGTGCATCCATACTGTGTTTCACAACTCTTGAGATGCTAGTGTCCAATCTAAGAGTACTGTCTGAGGGATCATACAGGAAGCTTAATTTAAAATCATCAGCCTCCTCACTGCACCCAGTATGACATAATCAAAGAACAAACACTCTGCTTTCACACCACTAAAGCTGTTGTGTATACTATATTCAGACCAAGATTGGAAATTTTATAACAAAACATACTTCTATAGTTGAATCTAGAACATCACACAATCATAGCTAGTTTAGTTTGGGTCATTCTGTACCATAATCCTATCAAATAAAAGAGTAATATGAAAACTGACCATCATTCCAATACATAAGATGGCCATTCCCATGTGGTCAAAGATGACTGTCTCCATGTGGACACAAGATGGCTGCCACAAGATGGCATGCAGAGGAGGGCAGCTGAGGGCCATCAGGCCAGCAGAGGAGGGCAGTTGGAAGAGTCCAGGCCAGCAGGGGAGGGCAAATGGGAGGGACCAGACCTGCAGGGGAGAGCAGTTAGGGGCAACTGGGCTGGCAGGGGAGGGCAATTGGGAATGGCCAGGGTGGCAGGGGAGGATAGTTAGGAACAACCATGCTGGCAAGGGAGGGAAGTTAGAGGTTACTGGGCCAGCAGGGGAGGGCAGTTGGGGGCAACCAGGTCTGCAGGGGAAGACAGTTAAGGGCGACCAGGCTGGCAGGCAGAAGCAGTTATGGGCAATCAAGCAGGCAGACAGGAAAGCAGTTGGGAGCCAGCAATCCTGGATTGTGAGAGGGATGTCCCAGATTGGAAAGGGTGCAGGCTGGGCTGAGGAACATACACACACACACACACACACACACACACACACACAGTGCATGAATTTCATGCAGCAGGCCTCTTATCCTATATAATAAAAGGCTAATATAGAAATAGACCAAATGGCAGAACAACTGAACAACCGGTTGCTATGACATGCACTGACCACCAAGGGATGCGCGCAGAACATGGCAGGCATTGGCCATGGTGGAATGATGGATTAGGTGCACGAGGGTGCCAGACCAAGGCGGGGTGCTGGTCTCTGTCATTGGAGTGAGCCTCTGGTGGTTATTGAAAATTATTTGCTTTTACATTGTGATCCCGCCCAGCACTCGCACCCCAATCATTCAGCACCATCAGTGGGTGTGAGTGGTGGCTGCCGGCCTCTGAGAGCTTCTCCACATCCCCCTGCTCTTGCACCCCCTGCAGCACCTTGTGCCATCAGCGGATGCAAGCAGGGCCAGCGCTATCAGCACTCGAGAGGAGCAGTGGGACCCAAGCTGCCAGCAGATGGGTCGGGGGTCTGTGATAGGAGGGGCCAGGCAAGGGTGCAGAGGATGGGCTGAGACCCACCCCTGTGCCCACCATGGCCTCACGGCCCACAGTTCCTTTCAAGATGCACAAATTCATGCAATGGGCCCCTGGTATATAGTAACACATGCAAAATAGTGATTGTTCTTCTGTATTCATTTGCTATTGCTGTTGCAAAAAATTGCCACATATTTAGTCACTTAAAATTATCTTATAATTCTGGAGGTCAGCGGTCTGACATGAGTCTCACTAGGATAAAGTTAAGGTGTCAGCAAGGCTGTGTTCCCCTCTGGAGGCTTTCAAGGAGAATGTCTCTTTGCCATTTCCCACTTTTAAAGGCTACTCTCATTCCCTGACTTGTGGTCCCCTCTGCCATCTTCAAAGCCAGCAATGGCCAACAGAATTCGCACATTTCATCACTCCAACTCTGCTTCTTCTATCTCCCTTTTCCTCTTTTAAGGAGTCCGTGACTATATTAGGTGTATCCCAATAATCCAAGGCAATCCCCCAATTAGAATGTCAGCTTATCAGTACCCTGAACTTCCCTTGGCTTATAATGTTATATAGTCACAGGTTCTGGAGCTTGAGGTGGACATCCTTGAGGGAACATCATTCTGCCTCCACACCTTCTAAATAACTAAAAGGAAACCTTGATAAAATGTCTTGAAGTCTACACAAGAAGTTTTTTTTCAGACTTCAGAGAGAAAATATATTCTAGCCTTCAGGTTTTCCAGCTATGCCCACCATCAGATTCACCAACTATTTTTTTCTTCTCAGGCATTTCTACAATCAGAAGTCATCATTGACTCCAGACATGCTCTGTTTTTTCCAATGCCAATTAGTAAGGGACAGAGGACAATTTTTGTACTTTGCCTAACAAAATCCAACACCAGCCAGGATCAATATTTTGCAATTCCTCATTTTCTTTGTTGCCCCACATCAACTATTTTTTTGTTCCATGCAGCAAATTATTACCTAGTGCCAACAAAGTGGCTTGCACTATGCTAATTATGTGTGTACATGCAAGTGTATATGTATATGCGCATGTGTACATATTTGTGTGCTTGTGTGTGTATACATGTATGGATATGGTATGTGTCTGTGTGTACCTTCATGTGTGCATTCATTCATGTGTATTTGTGTATGTGTGTGTAGGAGAGAGAGAGGAAAAAGAGATGTTGAGACAGGAGCATGAAAAACAAGTAGCAAAAAACATTAATTCAATGTAATACGAACACACATACTGATACATTTCAGGTCCTGCTGCCTCACTGCTGGGTCAGGCCATTATCACATCTTGTTTCAGGTCCTACAGGTCTCCCAGCTGATCTCCACATCTTCAGTCTTTCACCTCTGAAACATTCCACACTCCAACACAGCTGCAATGTGTCACTCCCAGGCTCTAAAGCAACCCCTTCTTCATTGCCTACAGAATAACATCTACATTCCTCCACTAGTATCCAAGACCCTCTGGGCTCAGCTACCTTTCTGGTTTCATCCCATTTAATGTCAAATGCACACGGGCTGATGGCAATCACAGCAGTTGCTCAAAATCATGCTATGCTTTACCAGGTCTCTACCTTTGTCCACTGGTGGTCACTCTATCCTTTCCTGTGCATCCAAATATTACTCATTCTTCAGAACCCAGACCCAACATCACTCATTCCATGGAGTAGTCTCCTGTCCCTTGTCCATAGAAAATAATCTCTCTCCTTAGGGCTCCCACAACACTCCAGTTTTGATCCTTTAACAGAAACCATCCATTTTTGCCTTAGATCCTTTATTTTGCTCAATATGAAGGCCCGCCTCACAGATTATAAATGTCTTGAGAGCAGTGACTAGTTTTATTTCTCTTTGAAACCTCTATAGTAACCATCATAGTACCTTGCCCATAGCAAGGACACCGTGTTCAAGTTTGTTAAAATCCACTGACTAGATCAGTATTGTCAACTTCCAAAATGTTGTCACAAACACTGAATGCTTCTGTGGCTACTTCTCCTTGGAGAGGATGGTGGCATCTATCTGTACTATATTCACAAACCCAGTAAAAGAGATAGGCATCTACAGTGAGGGAACCAATATTTTCTGAAAATTTCTGAAAGTCACTGATTAATGCACAAAGTCAAAGGATATAATGAATGTATATGCTACACCAAAACAAAAGTGAAGTAACAGAACTGAAATGGCCTTATTAAAATCAGTGGCCTCCTCTGACTTGTACACCAACGCTATAGAAAATAAAGATAACAGGAATTCCCAATTTTGTGAATGTGTGTGTGTGTGTGTGTGTGTGTGTGTATTTGTAACCAAAACAACTGTTCCATGATGAATATTCATGGTAAAGACATGCTATGAAGCTACAAAGTATTTTTAGTGTGTCTTTGTCATCAGTTCTGCTAAATAATGATCATTACAAATCCAAAAATATCTTGAATGGATAATACTAAATAATCTAGATCATGAAATTGCATTACAAGGATATTAGCTGACTCAGGAGACTAATTATAAGGAGGTATTGAACTGCTTATTGCTCCTCTTAATTGTAAAACCATAAACTACACTGTATGGGCAGGGGCTGCCAATCACAGTCAGTGTGAGGTAGCGAAAATAGCTTTGAACAAGAGTCAGAAGTTCCAGCTCAGTCGTTCACTCTGTGACCTTGGGGGCTCTTAATAAAGATCATTCCATAGGACAAAAGCGGATCCCTTTCTTAGAGAAACACAGCTATACCAGCACTGCTGCTGCTCAGAAAACAATCATAAACTGCAGAAAGATGAAACAATCTTAAATTGCACACACATACACACACACACACACACACACACAGAGAGAGAGAGAGAGAGAGAGAGAGAGAGAGAGACATTCATTCACCTTTCTCAGACTATTACCTTCTTCCTTAATAGGCCAGTTTAGTATTCTTATTAATCAGATAATTATTATCTGAGCAAGTGTTATCCATCCATGTCCTAAATAACAGTAGCTGACAAAAAGTATCAAACTGCTTTCTTAGCAACAGAATTTACCAGTCAGATGTCAAAGCTAAAATTATTATATTTATTTCTAAATCAACTTTTGAACACTAAAAATAATTATATCATTACATGGTGTTTTTAAGTTTCCCAAGTGCTTACCAACTATTTCATTTAATCCTAATAGCCCAGTAAAGTCAATAAGACATATTTTTGGAACTGTGCAAAATTGGTGTTAGTGGGTTTTCTGAACACCTCCACTAGCCTAAATTTAGGGATACAAAACTATTAAGACAAAGTTCCTAACTTTAGGGTGCTTTTTTTTTAGTAGTAGAGACAACATAGTGTATTCCAATTATTATTTATGAATCTTAGAAATCCCAGGAGGGCACAAAGGAGGGTACTGTGTTTCTTCTGGGAAAAGAAATGTACGTAGGGAGGTGCAGATAGAGGGAGATATCAAAGATGTCTTTCATGAGAAGGTGACTTTTTCATTGAATTATAGTTCCTGTTCTACCTGTTTCTAGGAGAAGCTGTGTGTGTTTCTAAATCTCTGTGAGCTTGACTTTCCTCATCAATTAAATATGGATAACAATGCTGAACTCACAGAGTTACCAAGAAGATGGAATGAGAGAGCACGCAATAGAGCAATATGTAAGTAGAAAAGTGCCCAAGAAATATTTTACTTTATTTTTATTTGTACTTTACAGAGGCAATCATCTGGTTCATTCCAAAGGCTTGTCCAAGATTGCCCCACACCTTACTCAATGCCGTGGTCCTCCCCCCACACCACCCACTGCAACAATGGAGCACTTACAAAAAGCACTTGTCCTCACAACATTTTATGGGTCCTAAAATCATGTTAACATATTCACATATGGAAACATTCCAACATCTGAAGACTTTTCTGTGAAATGTTGCTTCTAAATCCTAAAAGGATACTTCTCCTTAAAAGAAGTATCCAACAGAGCATTGTAAGGGAGGAATCATATGGGAAACATCTTAAATTTTTAATGCAAGGATAAAACAGTATATCCTTTTTTTTTTACAAAGGGTTTTAAACTACCCAAAGTTTCAGAGAGTAAAATGCTGTAGATCCTCAACTGTTTTAAGTGATTGAACTGTGAACTTTAATAGAAAATATCTGAATAGAAATGTGTCTTGCATTTAGTAGGTACTCAACTACTGCTGAATTTAACATGATCACTTCTACCCCTGAAATTTCTCCCCTCATATAACATCTATAAGTTTTGCTTTAAGCCAGTCTATTTTAGTCCACTTTTTAGCTCTTCAAATGTAAAATTTCATTAAAATTGATTATGTCTCCCTTACATAATTTACATATATATATATATATATATATATATATATATATATATATATACACACACACACC
>JAAGEH010000480.1:13478997-13760442 GCA_011751065.1 Lasiurus cinereus
ATATATATACACACACACACACATATTGTTTTTTTCCTTATTAATAGTAGGATTACAGATCTGAAAAATGTTAAGTAAAAATGTATATTTATTATATAGTATGTACCAGACAATATGTTGGAAGATGAAAATATCCATACCCTCATGGGAAATTCACAAATAGTAGTATTTACTGAATGTATCCATCTGCATTACAGTTCTCTAGAGAAACAGAATAGGAGATAGATAATAAGCAACTGGCTCATGCAGTTATTGAAGTGACAAGTCCCAGTTTCAAGGCACTGGGGAGGAGAAATCTCTCTAAGAGAAAGGTTGGCCTTTTTGTTCTATTCAGGTTTTCAGCTGATTGGATGAGGCCCACCACATTGGGAAGGGCAACCTGCTTTACTTAGTCTACCAACTTAAATGTTAATCTCATTAAAAAACACCTTCACAGAAACACCCAGAGTAATGTTAGACCAAACATGCAGGCACCGTGTGGCTCAGTCACTTTGACACATAAAATTAATCATACCATTCCTCAAAAAAAAAAAAAATGTTCGCCCCCCTCTAAGTTACAATAAATTAATCATCAAGGACAAATCACTTCAACAAAACACCAAGAATCTGGTTCTCTTTTTAGATAAGGACGCAGTATAGGCTGCTGGGACCTGAAGGCTCTGGCATATTGATTAGGCTGGTTCAGGTCAAAGTTTATCTCCACTGCTTATGTGCAAGGTGCCCTGGACACACTACTTATATTTCTGAGTCTCGCCTTCCTCATCTATTAAAATGGGAAATAATATTTTTAAATATAGTAGTTGGAAAGATTAAATGAGATGACTCATGTATTGCATGTCTGTCACATAAAAGTTCTCAATAAACAGCTGTTCTAATATTAATAATTACTGTTATAACTGTGAGTTCCAATTCTAGGTCTTTCTGATACATATTCAAATATGGAAGAATTGTCTAAACCAGAGTGTTTATTTCTATTGGGTAAAATACACATTTGGGTATTTTATCAGTTACTTATAAACATTGTTTTATCAGTTGTTTATCTACATAGATCATTTGACCAAAAGCACAAGTAACCAGGCAATGCAATCAAAATAACTTTCTATATTTAAAAAATCAGTGTTGGGAGAGGAAATCCTAAAAGCACCACATGTAAAGATTATTAATGGAAAAGTGGATGAAGAACTGGGCAGAGTCCCTCTCTACCAACTGGCTAAAGCCAAGTTGTAATCAATAACTGAAGAAGTTGACATTGTAGGGCAAGAGACAAGAGAGAGATTGTCCATCCTATTTCCCTTGTCTATTTGACCCTAGAATACTGAAGATTGGTCTACTAGTTGGTCTCTAGAATGCCTCTAGTTATTGTGTAAACTGGGAAGCGCTCTTCACCAAGGCAGTCTGAGCTTCCTCCTCTGACCCTTCTGCCCTTTCAGGTACCTCTGCTCCAACCCTACTTCATCCAAAGGCTTAAAACTCTATGATTTTGTCATGATGATAATGGAAGGAAATATGAGCATTTGGGTAAATTCTTTTTTTAAAATTTATCTTTATTATTGAAAGTATCACAGATGTTCCCCCATTAACCCTCTCCTCACTGGTAGATCAATGATTGAGGTTATCTTCTTCCTCTGTGATCTCACTCCTCTTGAAAATTAGCACCCTCTGCATCCTCAAGGTCAAGGTTAAACCTAGGTTGCTATCCACCTCTTTTCTGATCCTGGTTTGCCTATCTTTTTCTGTTCTCATCAACTGCCTCTTCTAGAATCTAGAATCTATGCAGAATAAGTCACTTCAGCTTGGATTTCAATGAGTTTGGATGTAGATATGCCACTGCCCCAGCCCCCCCAAGTCTGCCTACGCCCTTTGCTCTTTTCCTCTTAACATTTCCTCACTCTCAGCCAATAGAGGAGTTTAAATAGGCATCTAAACTGCATTTAAAGAATTAACCCACTTTGCCCCTCACTGGTCTAAACCACAGGGTGCCAATCGGAGGCTAATTGCTTTCCTCTGGTGGAGTTCTGACAGCTCCTCAGAAGGGAAGAGCGGAGAGCACATTCCTGGCACCAAGTGGCTAATTCAATTTTCACCGGCATTAGCCTCTGTCAGAATATTCATGAGAAGGGAAATGAGGACCCGTGGCACAGGCAGGCGGCAGCCACTCCGGCTAGGGAAGGCGCTGGGGAGTGGAAGCGGACTGCGCACCACCACGCTCAGGGGACGCTCAGGGGACGGTGACCACAAATAAGCGGTCTTCTCCCTGGCGCGGTCCAGAGCAGGGGGCCGAGGGAAGGCAGGGGCAGGGCATCCGCGGAGGGAGCGCGCCTGGCATTGCCGCCCAACTCCGGGTGACCACGCGGAGACTTTGCAAAAGATCCGGAGGCAGAAAAGCTGTGACACTTTTGACGGAGGGGATAGGGGGGTGGGGGGAAGGGCGAGGGCAGAGCCGCGAGCGGGGGGCAAAGGGACCCAGCAGGACACCGGTCGGTCGCTCGGTGGGGTTGGCAGCAATGTGAGCTGGACGCCCGCCCTGGAGGAGCCTGGACCGAACGTCCTCGGAGAGTCGCCGGCCGTGCCAGGTAAAGCGGAGAGCTCGGGTCAGGCCGGAGCGTCTGTTCCCCGGCTCCGGGCGCTGGAACCCGGTGTCCTGGGGGAAGTCGACCCCAGGCTCTGCGCGGGGTCCTGCTCCCTGACGCGCTCTCCCCGCAAATACCCGCCTCCGCTGCGAGTCTGCGGGCAGGTGGGAGTCGGACTTCCTCGGACTTTGGGAGGAAGGGGACGTGAAGGGATGTCTGGACTGGGGAACCGTTTTCCGGGAGAAGGAAGCTGGGGCGCAGCGGGGTAGAGGATGCGACGCACTGGCAGCCGGAGCTGGACCCGCGGGGTAGGGAGACTCACTGGGGCGCGAGGCTGGGCTTCGCTCTCGCTTGCCCCGCGGGCGGCGGCGCCTGCCTTCAGCTGCCCCTGGAAGAGGACCAACTGTGTCCCTCGCTTAGGGATGCGCGCTGGGGAAGCGAGGCTAGAGATGCAGGCTCCGGGGAGGCGCAGGGCGCCTGTGGGTCCAGTAGGTCCGGTTGCAGTAGTGCTTAGAGCCGCACCCCCCACCGGAACTCAGCCTAGAGAGAAGAATGTGATGGTGACTTGTGTCCCCACCACCTGCTGCTGGACATGCTAACTCCCCGCATTTCCTGTCCCCAGGCTTTGACACTCCCAGGGAAAGCTCTGAATTGCTGGATTGCCTGCGGGTTGTTTGGGCTTTGCACCTTGTAGTTGCACTGGATAGGGCGGAAGTACTGAGGATGAGGGGGCATTGAGAGGTGAAAGTTGCATATTTGTAAAGGAAATGCTACAGCGAAATCCCAACTGGCCCTTAGCTACGGGAGAGACTGTGGGCTAGACTTAGGCTGAAGCCGGAGCCTCTGCCTGGCTATCCACCTTGGGGATGGGCTGGGGGCTGAAACCTGGAGGGCAGCCGGGAGGCAGGGGTAAGAGCACTGGAAGTAGATCAGTGTGTGTGTGTGTGTGTGTGTGTGTGTGTGTGTGTGTGTGTGTGTGTGTTGGGGGGGTAGGGGGGAGGATTGGTTGGTAGCCTGAAAGATTCACAGCTTGCTGTTTCATTATTATTGCCATGATTATCACCAGTATTAATGCTATTGATGTTGTTGTTGGCACGAATGCCAGGAAAGATTTTGTCTTCTGGCTGTTATAGTTCGCCTGGAAACTGAGCCTGCCCCTTCCCAAATACAATGTCCCCTGACATTCTCTAGTTTCTAATGTATCTTCTCCACCAAAGAAAATTACCCCACAGAGATATGGCAGTGTCAGGGATCCAGTTAAGGAATTGGATCTACTTAAGAACAAGAAAAAGTCACAACTGTGTAATGTTCTTGCACCAAGGCCACAGATGAATATTAATGTCTATCTGACCATCTTTCTCAGCCTCATCTGGCTATGGAACCTTGAAAGCACTGCCAAACTGGAACCCCATGCTTGACCCAGCTTTTTCCTCTCATGTATTATACTGTCTGGAAATTAATTTTTCTCTTAGTGTGACCCTCACAGTCTCAGTGGGCATGTTACTTGGCAGGGCCAAGCATAAGTTGCCAACTCTGGAGGCAGTCACAAGGGCACCTGCGGCTGCCTCCTCTTGGCTTGGCCCCTGGTTAGAGCTCCTGCATGGAACAGGCTTGCCCAGCTGATGACTCAGAAAATAGGGCAGGAGTGTGGGAGAACAGTGTCCGAGTTAAACCAGTATGGGAGATGAGGTCAAACCTCCTTGCTGGCCACATCCCTTCCTGTCAGAGAGACAAATGAAGAGCAAGTAGAAAATAGTATGAATTGGAACCAAGATCTCAGAGTCTGGGTAGACTGTTGCCCTGACTTGGATATAACCTTTCCTTTCCAGTGTAGATTTTCCCTATTTGCTAGTATACCCGTAGCCATGCCTTCCTAATAGGATAGTTGTCATTTCATATCCCCAAAATGGTTTAAGCATCCTGGGAAAGGACAGTCTATAAAATATGCGCTTTTAATGTCTTGTGAAAAGTTTGCTACACTGCAGGTTAAGGCGATAGATACATTTTTAGCATGTGTGCCATGTGGCAGTGTGAAATTAAAACAGAAAAGTATACACACACAAATGACTTAACATTCTTGACATGTTTGTGCATACTTGTAGAAAATTATCTTTCATTTGGGGCGAGTTGCTCAGGAATTTAATCAGTGTTTATACTACTGAACCGCCCCCTTCTACCTTTCTCCCCTATAAAATTTTATGACCCAGTTCTCACAGGAACAGCAATGTGAATGTAGTAAGTGCTGGGAGCTGAGAGGCAAAAGCATCGGTTGTTAGGGGAACCGTCACAGAGGGTTTGGAGACCAGTATGGGAACAAAGATGCCATCATCCCTGCAAAACAGAAAAATGTTCCTCTGGGAAAGATGGTTGAGCAATGAGACCCAGCATTGGCCACCATCTGCTCTCAGGTCCAGGGAGGGGACTTCATCAGATGGTTCAAGAAGGGCCAACCCAGGTATTTTTCCCTCTTCCCTTAGGTAAAGGCATTGCTTACATCTTATCTTTGGATTGGTGTTAACTTCTCTGGCCCTGCCTATACACTGCAATAGCTCTCCATTGCCATTTCAAAAAGATTCAGAGGTACTCTCTCAGCCCCTTATATATTTGTAAATATTCCTCAACCTCTGAAGCTTCCCAAAGATATGCAGCTATTGGTGAATTTAAGTAAATAGTTTGGAAGTAATCAAGAGAGCCACTGAAAAGTGAATATGTTTTTCCCTGGTGGAGAAATCATTGAATGCCTTTTGAGCTAGAAAATTAGCAGTTTGAAAAAGCAGGAGGGATTTTCTTGACTTCCCTCTCCTCATAAACCAATAGTTGTATTTTTCTTTCCTTCATAGTAGTGGGCACTGTTAAGCATTTTTTCTAGTTTTAGACTTAGAATGGGGGTTTGCCTGGTAGTGTTCTATCGACAGAGGAAAAATGTAAAGAGATACGGAAGGAAGAGCTGCAATGGCTAGAACATAAATCAGCCAGAATATATGGGGGCTGATGAGAATAGGTCTTTTCACCCTAAAAAAAAAATGCCCACTTTGGAAGAAAAAACAGTCTTATTATTGGCATCCAGGGCTGAAACCAAGGCAGCTGATGCTGAGAGGAGCCAAAGGGCAGTTCTTCTTAGTTTAGAAACAGCAAGACAGCCTCTGCCAACGATTGCTGTAAACACGGAATAAAGATTTCATTGTGGGATGGTGTGACTGGAATAATTAGACAGTTAATTGTTCATTCTGATCTGGTGGTGTTGCAATCAGGAGTGCAGAGCAATGAAAATAAGAGCAAGGGCAAAGCAGGAAAATAACACACCACCTCTCTCTTCACTTGCTTCACTTTGATGGTACTTAGGAAAATCTTGGTAGTTAAAAAACAAACAAACAAACAAAAAACTTATCTCTATTCCCAGAACACTGAAGAGCTAGACTGACTGCTACTAACCTCCCCAACCCCCGCCTCTATTCTGGATATGGAAAAATTTCTCATTTTATAAAACAGCATGGGAAACTATAGTAAGAATGAATAACCTACGTAGTTCTGGTATTAATTAATAGATTCCAGTTAGATGCAAGCTTAAGTGTTGGCTCCATAAAAATATATGCAAACAGCACTCTATTTTTGCACTTTTCCATTTTTTCCATAGGCATATAGGGGTTAATAAGTAAATACTCCATTTTTTACATTTAATTACTTTATAATGTGAAACAAATTGCCTAGTGATTAATTTTGCACATTTAATTGAAGAAATAACCTCCTCTATATTTTCATGCTAATTGAGAGATAAAAGAAAATGTATTTTAAGTGATAAAGGTCATTTTAAGCAGCTGAGCATCTACAGTTATTGTACACAGTAGACTGTAACTTACTGTTATTTACTAAAGATATCACTGTCATAAATTCCTTCTGAAATGACTTGTGCAAATGAAGAAACAAGTAAGGGACTATAGAGAGCATTACGTACATGGCCTCTGAGGAAGGGACAGAATCATGTATTTGGTTCAAATCCTCCCTGAATCCCAATATTGACATGGAGAATGGAGCAAAGTTTTCAGTCTTAGAATTAAAAAAGGAACACCTTTTACTGTCAAAGTATAACTCTTCTTGGAATAAAAATACAATGTTATTTTTAAAAGCTTAGTAAATTACACAAGTTATAAAGTCTCAGAAGAGAAATACTTAGTTTCTCCAGGATATTAATTTTGTCTCAATGTATTTAAAAGGTACAAAACTATCTTTACTAACCTTTAGTTTCTTTTATTCAGCATAAATCAAGAGCTGGCAAGAGCAAAATACTTTTTCAAGTGCTAAAAAGTGGTACAAAATTATAAAACTATCAAGCCTTCAGAGGCAAAATTCTGTTTTACAAATAGTCTACAGCAATTAAAAATAGAAAATCATGTTGTCATATTAAATTATGACAACAACACGTTTTCAAGAGAAGTTTAGCCTTTTCTCATTTAATTGCTATTCATGGTTTGCTAGATTTTCAGAATAACCTGCCAATCTCCTGCTAACCAAGACTGTCTAGTTAAGAACATTCCTAATTACATATGGATTAACTTAATTTTAGAACCCTCAGAGTATTCAACTTAAAGCATTACTCAAGTTCAGTGTGAAATAGAAATGATCCTGTTTCCCTCAAGGTATATGCAATATTTTTTAAGCTTAAGGAAACATAAAAGAGAGCACATTTGGTATGGAAATATATCAGTAAAGGAGTAAGGAAAGCTATAAACTGTGGATCTTTTAAAAGAAAATGCTAAGTTATACTGGTACCACTCATTTTTTCTCCCAAAGCAGTAAGAGCTGGTCATGTAAAATACCATGAAAAGTACAAATATCAAAGATCTTCCCAGCACTGTCTGAAATGGGAATATTGTTGCTATTTATAAGAATGTATCACAATCTAATAAAAAAACTTAGTTAGACTTTATTCTCATTAATGTCATGACCATGTTAAGAGTAAACATAATAAAATAGTAATTTCATGTCATGGCAATGGTCACATCTGGTTGTCAAAGAAGTTTATTTGACATAGGGAAACTGGTCAAGCCCAACCACAATCTTCAACACTGTGTTCAACATATGGCAGGAAGATAGAAACCTAACCCTAATATGAAATTACCTATGTCCAGTACACTTATACCTATCTGCCTCTGCTCCTGATTTATAACTAAAATAAGCTATGGAACTTTCCACCAAAAATAAAAAACAGGGCTTATAAAGAACAAAAATGCCTCTAGATAAATAATCAGCCTGACTTTTTTCTTTCTTTTAGGTCTGAACTTATTTAAATTAACAAGGTAGTCTTAGTGTTTTTCTAGTGAACAGTGCACAGTGTAATTTATTGGCATAGTTGGGGGCTAGCAGTCAAGAGAAAACCAAGATAGAATTAGCATGAAGATTTAGTTATGCCTTGTATCCAGAGAGAATGTTTTACTAAGATTCAAGTTGAGTTGTGGTCAAATAGCATAGCAGGATGGGCAGTGCAGGACTCTTGTTCTATCTCTAATTTTGGAACCAAACTTTGATTTCTACCTTCCAGTAATAAATTAAAGTATGGCTTATTAAATAATAGCTTATGCAAATTGATAGATAGACATTTTAAGTGTGTACCTGAGTATAAATACTTAGATGCACTTATAAAAAACTGTGGCTAAAGTTATATATGTTTTATTGAAAAAATAATGTACATTTTATATCAGACTAGAGGCCCGGTGCACAAAATTCACGCACTGGGGGGGAGGTCCCTCAGCCTGGCCTGTACCCCTTGAAGTCTGAGACCCCTCAGGGGATGTCCACCCGCCTACTCACTACCCCTTACTACTCAGCTCACTGCTCTTGATGCCACAGAGGTGGGAGAGGATCCCACCACCACTGCTATGCTCACCAGCCATGAGCTCGGCTTCTGGTTGAGTGTTGCTCTCCCTGTGGGAGCACTCTGACCACCAGGGGTCAGCTCCTGTATTGAGCGTCTGCCCCTGGTGATTGGTGAGCATCATTGTGATCAGTCATTCTGCTAGTCTTTCCACTGGTCAGTCAATTTGCATATTAGGCTTTTATTATATAGGAAGAATGCATTTTACTTTGTTTCATTTTATAAAGTCAATATTATTGCACCCTTACCAAGTCCTAATTTGGGTTAATTTGTAGATATTATGAATAATCAAAGAACCTTAATTTATTTTTAAACCAACCTTTTAAACCAACTGAGGTAATTTCATGTAGCAATTTAATTAGAAATTGGCTCAAGACATTTCACTTAGAACTAATTTCTAAAAGCATGTTTTTAAATTTGAAAGCTTATTAGCACTCCAATAAAAGTATCAAAACAGATGTGACACTCAAATCTTTGCATCTAAGATCTTTTTTGACAAGACAGTATTACCTTCCTACCACCTTTTAAGGTCAGGGAGGAAAACCAAGTAGATATTACAGACATCTCTGTGTCCACCAATAACACAAGTTCACTGATTTCACTTACCTTCACTTTCTAGAAATAATACAAGCTCTAATAGCACTCTTTCAAATCTCTTGATTCCCTGCACCTATGGCTCATCTGGAGTATACATTTGTAACACCAGCATCATCACATCACTAAAAGAAGTCACATTTGAGAGCATCTGTTATGTAAGCTTTTTTTATCCTATCTAATAAAAGAGTAATATTCAAATTAACCATCACTCCACTATAGCAACAAGCCATGCCCACAAGCCAATGAGGAGCAAGCATTCAAATTAACCCCAATCAACATGGCTGTGGCCATGGAGTGAGCAGGAGGGAGGCTTGGGTTTCCTCAGCGATGGAGGAAGCCAAGCTTTCCACACACCCTGGTAGGCCCAAGCCTCCACTCAAAGCTACAAGGTTTCAATTACAGAAAATAAATGAACCCCAACAAAAATGGCGGCAGCCACTGAGCAAGCAGGAGGCTTGACTCCACTGTAGGCTATAAAGTTTCAATGGTAGAAGATAAATAAATCCTAGATACCAGGGCCTCTGCTTGGGTTGCTGCGGGGTGTGGCCAGCCTGCAAACCACCACAGGCCCCTCGCTCAGGCCACCTCATGCCCCAAGGGAGCCCCAACCCTGATCTGGGACACCCTTCAGGGCAAACCAGCTGTCCGCACTCATGCACCAGGCCTCTATCCTATCTAATAAAAGAGTGATATGCAGATTGATCATCATTCCAACACACAAGATGGCTGCCCCCATGTGGACACAAGATGGCCAGCAGGGGAGGGCAGTTGGCAGGGATCAGGTCTGCAAGGAAGTGCAGTTAGGGGCAACCAAGCCTAAGGGGAGAGCAGTTATGAATGACTAGGCCTGCAAGGAAGGGCAGTTAGAGGGGACCAAGGCCAGCAGAGGAGAGCAGTTGGGGGGGACTAGGCCTGCAGGGGAGGGCAGTTAGGGACAAACAGGCTAGCAGGGGAGCAGTTAGGCATCAATCAGGCTGGCAAGGGAGTGGTTAGGGGGTGATCAGGCTGGCAGGCAGAAGCAGTTATGGGGAATCAGGAAGGCAGGCAGGTGAACAGTTGGGAGGCAGTAGTCCTGGATTGTGAGAGTGATGTCTGACTGCCCGTTTAGGCCTGATCCCACTGGATATTACAGCCATCTCTGTGCCCACCTATAACACAAGCCCACTGACTTCACTTAATTTCACTTTCTATAAACAATAGGCCTGGTGGGATCAGGCCTAAATGGGCAGTCAGACATCCCTTGAGAGGTCCCAGATTGGAAAGGGTGCAGGCTGGGCTGAGGGACATCCTCTTCTCATGCACAAATTTTGTGCACTGGGCCTCTAGTATTAAAGAAGAACCTAAATCTGTACCCATACTTTGCACAAATTGGCAAGAACTTACAATGATGCTCATCTCTATATATAAAAGTCTAATATGCAAATTGTCCCTCTGGGAGTTCGAGTGGGAGACCAATCACTCCCTATGAGGTGCACTGACCACCAGGGGGTGGCACAGAACAAAGGAAGGCCCTGGTCGGCAGCTGGAAAGCCCTGATGACCCTAATTACTGGTCAAGCCTAGGGACCCTTTTGTGCACTGGGCCTCTAGTCTTATAAATAAGTATCATGTATCACTTTTTGTGTCTGCATTATTATCACTACAAATTATATTGAAAGAAAATAATATCTAGCAATCAAAGGACATTTTCATTAACATTATAGTTTTGAAATGTGATAGTTAAATCAAGCTTTACTCTTAGCCTATATTCTCATCTCCATAATATCAGAAACATTTATTTCAGTCTAAAAATGTTAGGCATACTTGCATTGGAAACAAAATCCTCAAGTAGTCAATAAAAAAATAATCCATTTGGTAATTCAGCATCTCAGTGGAATACTTTGGCAGCTAAGCAAAGGGGCTGGTGAGCATCTGGGGATCAAATTGCTGAGGGGTGCTCTTTAAACACAGGAAAACAACAGATTTCTCCATGACAGAGAAGTGCTGTCCATTTCTTTGGATAAATCTATATAGCTTGCTTGTGTTAATTCAAATGGGTCGCATTTAGAGAGAAAGCAAACGGAGCAATAAAAATAACTTCCCTTTTATTTAGCCCTGTCCATGCCAGGCAATGTGCTGCATGCATCACAGGCATGACCTCATTGATTCTCTCTGCGAAGTCAGCATTGTTACCATCTTCATTTCACAGATGCAGAAACTGAGGCGCAGGTGAAGCAGTCACCATGGACAGATTTCAAACTCAGATCTGTCCAGGTCCCACATCTGTACTCCGAACCAGATAGTCACACTGCCTCCCCAAAAAAGCACGGTTTCTTAATCTCAGCACTACTGACATTTGGGCTCAGACAATTCTTAGCTGCACATTGTAGAATACCTGGTCTCCACCCACAAGATGCCAGTAGCATCCTCTTAGCTTTGATCACATTTTTACATGTCTCCTGGGGAGCAAAATTACTCCTGATCAAGAACCACTAACATAGAGCCAAGTTTAACTTCCACATATTGCTTATAAGCATACATTTTATTTTCAATTTAAGGATAGGCCATTTCTCAAAGTATAATATAGACAATTCTCATAGTTATGTTAGTCACATTACAGATGGTTTTTTTTTAAAAAGATTAGACAACATTTTGGGAGAAAAAATTATTAAGTCAACATGCCTTCATTAATTTCAGATCTTTTCCTATTAAACTCATTTCCTTTGGAGCCCAAACTGGGATGATTGAGTTCTGTGATTATTTATTTATACCAACAAATACTGGTACAAAGGCTAAAAAGTTTTTTAATCAGTGTCCCAATTGCCAAGTAATAGACTGTCCACTGGACTCCAGGTCCTAAGAGAAGAGATGGGAATTCTCTTGTTCATTTTTACATCCCTTGAACCAAAGGTCATGCCTAGTACATTGTCAGTGATCAATAAATACTTCTTTATAAATGAATGAAATCATGGTTAATCCAGATCAGGTGTTGAATATTCTGTTGCAGGCCTCTGTTTGGACTTGACATTATTACATTTTGTTTTAATTAGTGGTGTGGATGCGCACATGATGGTTCACCAATCATATTTATAAATATAATGAAACTAGAAGGAATAGATAATGCATTGGGTGAAGAAATAGGACGAAAAAAGCTGCTAGGATGGGCTAGATGTAACAAGTTGAAATCTGACATGAACAAATGCTAGAGAGAACAACAAATCATGTGGAGGTTGAGTGGCATGCCAAGGCCCTCGGCCAAGAAAAGGCAGAGCTGGGACTGAGACCCAGGCCTCTTAATTGCCACTCTTTCCAGGGATAAGTTAATCCTGGCCTTGCTCTGTCTTGGTCAGGACACATCTGAGATGTCTAATTCTGTACATGTACTGTGCTCTACCAAAGTTGTGCCTGAAAAATATAGCCCCCGCTGGCCTCTGATGGGCTCAAAAATATGCCATATGAGAGAAATGGTAGAAGGTGTTCCAAAAGGCAAATCTGACATGGAAAAAGACTTAGAGAGACCATAATTATCACCTTCCAGTATCTGGAATATCTCTATGTGAAATAGAAATTAAATTAGTATACATTGCCATGGAGAACTGAACCAGGGCCCCTGATGGAAGCTACAACAGAGCAGCAAATTTTACCCCAGTATAATAATGAGCTTCTTTCCATATTCTTTGGATGCTTTCTAGCCCTTGTCTATGTGAATGATTCCTTATAGGCTAGCATTGGCCTTGTAATTACTCTATGTAATTCTATTAATAAAAGCAGAATCTGTTTTCTCTAACCCACATATTTAGAGTCATAGGGGTAAACTGAATAAGCAGGAGAAGAAATCTCACCATATGCCATACAGAATAAGAACCACTTTCTCTGTGCCAAGTACTGTGTAAAGCACTTCACCAGCCTTATTCCATATATTCCTGAGGGGAAAAAACATGAAATAGGAACCGGTATCATCACCATTTTCTAACTGAGGAAACTCAGTCACAGAGAAGTTACGTACTTTGTGTAAGATCACACAGCTAGTAATTCCAGCCTTGTTGCTTGGACCTGGGTCAGTACAAAGTTGCCAAGTCTATGTCATAACTACTACAGCATACCACCTTCACCTTTAGTAGGGGTACATGCTTCTGTTCAGAATGTTGGTGATTTCTAGATTTTGATACCTATAGCTATTTAGTTGCAAATACCCCAAACATCTTCCAAATGATATTTTAAAATGCATCATTTAAAAAATTATTTCCACTCCCTTCAAACAGTGCAAATTCCTGATTTAACTTTAAGTAAATGAGCCAAATAGGGGTTTCAGAGGTTTGTGGGGTTTTGTAAGTCTACAGAAGAAAGATTAGTAATGACATTTCAAACACTATTCTGTAAATGAAGGAACTAGAACCCAGGTCTCCAGGCTGAAAGTGTCAGCATGAAAACAAGACTGATCATTTTCATTTCCACAAATTCAGGATATTCTAATGGTCACATTTTTTTAGACAATTATATCATTAGAGATGTGCTCTCTTCTTATCAGGATTCTCTTATTGGTTATCTTCTCTTTTATGATTATCTTGTTGGATAATCATAAAACCAAACTGATTTTTTAAATTATTTTCTCTGCCTCTATTACTTCAGTTCCAAAAAGACACTGAAAAGCTCTAAATCATTCCACCACAGAGCCCTGGACACAGCCTATTGGTAACTCTGATTTAGTTGAAAATAATGTCAACTTCACCAATTTAATCTGGCAATTTCCTATTCTTCAGTAACATGGCCTCCTTCACACCATTCCAGACAATAGTCCACAGGGCTTAAAATCCAGTTCAGCATTTGCTTTTTAAATTTAATGTTGCCCTGGTATTACATGTACTTCAACACTTACTGAAGGCCATGATTCTATGTTTATCATTCATGCAAAGCATCAAGGACATTCTAGGAGGGGCCCATACATTTATCATAGGATTTTAAATGGCATCCTATGCAGCTCTCTGCAGGCAATTGCTTTGCCAAAAAGGCAGAGACTTGGCCAAAAAGCCTGTTCTTTATCTGTTGATGACGGGAACCATCTACTGCTAATGAAACAGTCTTGTGCCATTTCCCCGCCCACCCAGGCACATGTCTAATATAACTTTCTTGCTGAGCATCTTACCATATTTGCTAATCAGGGTACCATTCCACCATGTGAAATGGTGGCTTGAAGACGTTTATCTGACTTTATGAAGTGGAATGGAGATTAGCACACTGATGTTTTATTCACAGATTTCCCATTTTTACATTATTCCATAGGGGAAACATTTTTAAAAGAACATTCTGAGTATACATTATGGTGGGAAATATTCTAAATCAAGAACCAAGACATCTCCTAAATGAACATGTCAGCAAACATCTCTACAACTCCAAGAAGCATAAAGTGTGAAACCAGGAAAGCACACCTTTAATCATGTGTGAGCTACCCAGAATGTAGGATCTCATAAGTTATTGAGAGGATTCGGACAGAATAAATTAGAAATTGACCTGAGTAAAAAAGATCCTATGAGTATTGAGGAGTGGACCATGCAAGCAAGTGCTGCTGTAGTACCTCACCCTGAATTTCCTTGAGTCAGTGTGGGTGTCAAAAGCCATATGACATCAATATCTTCACTCATTCATAGTTCTGAAAAGTGTAGTCTTGTAATGCCACCTATAGAAGTCACTGGCTAAGGGATATGAATAACTGGGAGAGGAGTAAGTGAAGTATAGAGGAGAAAATGAATGACCACTAAGGCATGGCCTTATTTAGTGTGAAAGTAGAGAGGAAATATGTCATTAAAAGCTCATTTCATTATGATATGCAGCCTTTAAGCAAAGAGATCTGTTACCTTCCCTTCCCCATTCCAAACCACCATTATTTAAGTCCTATGAAAGATACATCTGTGTCTTTGAGATAAAAGGGAACCTTTCATACCTTTGGTGCTGGATAAAAGAAATATATAAGCCAAATTGAAGGCAGCAAAAATAAGTAACTGCATTGAAAAGTCACAGCCATATTAAACAATAAACAATTTATGAAGGAGCCCAGGAAAAATGTTTTTTTAAAAAATTGAAAAGCATATCTTCTGACAAGTATTATTTATTCGTGAGTATAAGTAGAATTTTTCAAGGAACACAAAAATACAAAATAAAATGCAAGTTTGACACATACATTTCTCTTAGAGGCTTGGCCAAAAAAATAAAAAAATCTATCTAGATATGAGGTTAACTGCAAAATTTAATTCTATGATCATTATCTATTCTAACTGAGAGAAGAGGTCAGGATTATGTAAAATTATAAATGACCCAAAGACATTGATAGTTGAATAGGGAAGTGTTTTGGAGCTTTGACTTGAATATAGGTAAGCCTAGGAATGTAGCATTTCAAATTTTAAAAAGATAAGGAAGTCTCATAAATTAAGTCAGATGTCCACATTTGAAAACTTGTCTTGTTCCCCTTCTTTCTTAGCTTAGCTCCTCTCTAACTGTCCTGGGGTGCTGGGTGCTATTCTTACTGGACCAAAGCTGGTTACTTTCTGCTGGGGTATGCCAGATAACCTGATAGTTTATTGGTTGTCCTCTTGCCTTCTGTTCCCTCAGAGCTCATGTGATTTTATTATAAAATGGGTGGGTGTGGAGCATGGGGATGGGAGGAGGTGCTGAGAAAGTTAACCCAAGAAATACAGTCCCAGATCTAACAATTCCCAGACTGTTTACCACTACCAAAATTTCAAAAGCAAAACTATTATCTCTCTTAAACTTCTGTCTTGTTCCAAGACAAATTGGATTATGAATTATTTCAAAGGGATTCTATGCATGCAAAGTGAATAGTTGTCAAAAAAGCCATAATTAAGGAGATGAGATGCTGTCAATAAACTTGAAATAATGATTTTCCTTGGAGCAGCCACATTATAGCCTATCTTTTATCTACCCCTCTCTTCACATGGCCTTCCTCCAGGATAATCTAGAATTTTCCCAATATAATTATGTAGCTCTTCAGAGACCTTGAGAAACTCATAGGAAAAGCATTCTTCTTTCCCAGGTGAACATGTTGCTAATGTTTTCTTAATAGTCATGATATATTTTTGGCCAATTATTACAATTGTCCTCCCTCTAATGTTCTATGCATTTCAGAAACCAATATAGATTCTCATTAATTGCTGACTATACAATAAAAATGACCCTAGTTTTATAAAGTTTTAAATGTGCCATTTTATGTTTTCAGTGCCATATGCCAATAATTATTTTTCTGGCTACAATTGATTTCACAGTATTTCTTTGGTCAACTGGAACATTTTAAGTCTCAACAAATATCTTATATAATAAAGAAGTAATATGCAAATTGACCCTAACTCCATCGCATCATCACAAGATGGCTGCCTAGGAGGTGGAGCTTTTGACACTGACTGGCATAGAAATCAACCAATCAAAACCAAATCTGGGTGAACTACAAAGAGCCAATAGCTGCCTACGAGACAGAGCTTTTTACACTGACTGGCATGGGAACTGACCAATCAGAACCAAAACTGGGTGAACTGTGAGGAGCCAATGGCTGCCTAGGTGGTGGAGCTTTTGATGCTGACTGTTATAGAAACCAAGCGGTTAGGGGCAAGATCAGGCCAGCAGTGGAGGGCAGTTAGGGGTGATCAGGCAGGCAGGCAGAGGCAGTTGGGTGTGATCAGACAGGCAGGCAGAGAGGTTAGGGGCAATCATGAAGGCAGACAGAGGGGTTAGGAGCAACCAGGAAAGCAGGCAGAGGCAGTTAGGGGCATCAGACAGCAGGCAGGTGAGCAGTTAGGATCCAGTGGTTCCAGTTTTGAGAGGGATATCCAACAGCTGGTTTACGGATCAGGACTAAACCGCTGTCAGATATTCTCCAAGGGGTCCTAGATTGGAAAGGGTGCAGGCTTGGCTGAGGAACACCCTTCCAGAACATGATTTTTTTGTATCAGGCCTCTAGTTTTTAAATAAGAGTTTGACTTTCCATGCCCAAAAAAGTCACTTTTCTTACCCTCAGTCTTAGAAGCTGTTCCTGGCCGCACCTTCTGGAGGAAACCATATTTCTTTCAAACTATATATGATCTTTTTCTCTCAGAGATGGCTCAAAACTTCTTGTCCTGAGTGAGATCTCAATTGGCCATAGATTTCTCTGCCCACCGCCAAGACTCTGTTGTCTCACCTGGACTCTAACACATTTGTGAACCATGTTGCATAGTGTTTTCACCAGTGACAATGGTTGTCCAGGTGGATATTTTCTCTCCACCACCCCCCTAACTGAGTCACAACTTCTTCAAAGCAGAGACATGATGGGCCTTTTCTCTATGGCACAGAGTTCCCCTTTCTGAATGGTGGGGGTTCATTGATATCAATGGCCTGGTGCTTTACAACACCCCTGAGACATTGCACTTTGCCAGCTCAATGCTGGAATGTTCTAAGTCCACATCACCAGCAGTGTGTTCTCTGTCTGACACAGCCACAGAAAAATGAGAACTCCAGATGGTCCCTGCCATTTTGGGAAAGCAGGGGCTACAAAGGTGGTGAATGAAGGGCCCGAGAGCATAGCTAGAGCTAAGAAAGGAAAATGGAAAGCTAGGAAGGATGTTGGGAGGGAGCAGTAGGCAGAACTATGTGGAAAAGAGAAAAAGTGTTCAGCTTTTTAAAAATACGAATAACTACATTTACGGTTTACTTCTTGGAAATTAAGTGTAGCTTTGTGATTTGTTAGGTAAAGTAAATATATTTTTAAATGGCACACAGGCTATGCTTTAACAGTGGAAGACTGCAGGGGCTGAAATGTATACTCTTTGTGAGTAGCTGGGAAGAACACTGAAATTACCAGGAAAAATAACCATCCTCTCCATCTCTGAAGCCCAGGCACCAGGTAGCATTTCGGTAAATCTGTTCTCTGTGCTATACTAGCTAAGATATCTGTGTGACCTTCATCATCAGCCTCCTCCTAACAAATCCAACCCAAATCCAAACTGAATGGGTGGATTTAGGTCCTGGAGTTTGTCATTTTCCTGGGGAAAACTAGAGAAATTTGTTATCGATTAGCAGTTGGAATTACTCATTTACAGGTTGAACCTAAAGCACAGTTATTCTCTCAATATGCCTTCCCAGGGTGAAATTATGAATATGAGACATTCAAGAAATAGGTTAATTTAGAAGGAATTTGAGTCTTTAATTAAAGTTTCCTATAGATTCCACAATGACTCTGATTTTGCCATGTAAAGAAGTATGCTCTCTTCACTGTCATTAGCATGCACTTTTTAGAGATTCATTCCTCACAGTACAGTGACGATTATTTTTCCATAGATATATACAGATTCAGCATGGAGAGGTTCTGCACTAAGAATAAGAACATACTCACTCAAACAGTATCATCTCCAAACCAACACTAAAAACAAAATGCAACAACATCCCAAATTAGGCCAAAGCACTATATAAACACCTAAACTGCCACATGCATGTGATAAAAAGAATAAGCAAGATCAAAATAGGATATTTTGGTCAATCTCAAGCTACAATGTAATTTACTTTATGTATCCATAAGCTAACATAAGCTGAAGATCAAATGAATGACTAAAGAGAATAAGGGCAAAGGTGGTGTATTAGTCTGCTAGGGCTGAAATAACAAATAGCACAGACTGGGTAGCTAAACAGATTTATTTTCTCACAGTTCTGGAGACAGAAAGTCCAAGATCAAGGTGCCAAAAGCATCTGTGTGTAATGAGGCTCTCTCCTTTGGGTTTATATGGCCTTCTTCCCAATGTGCTCCCACAAGATTTTTTCTTTGTGTACATGGGAAGAGGGGGATAGGGTGAGAGGGAAAGAGGAAAAAGGAGAGAAGTGGAGATATCTAGTATTTCTACTCATAAGGGTACTAATTCTGTCGGATCAAGGCCCCAACCTTATGACCTCACTTAACTTTAATTACTTCCTTATTCCAAATACAATCACAATGGGATTAGGGCTCTTTAAATATACAAATATAAGAAGGGGCACATACATTCAGTCCATGACATTTCAATCAATAAAGCTTATTAAGGTGTTTTGTTTTGTTGTTTTTTGTTTGTTTTTGTTTTGCATTTAGATTGACATAAGCACTAAGGAATCCCTAAATGCTATTTGAATCCACTACATTTAAGTGCCTTTCTCAGGGGTTACACAGTATCTGACTAACCTAAAACTGGATTTCAGGACCCCATGCCATTGTTCTTGCTGGAAGAATATAATGCTCCTTCACAATCCCCCATTTTTATTGTTGTTGTTGTTTAAATTTCTGGCATAAAATTATTGCTGGTCTCCAAGCCTCCATTCTCATTTTCTAGCAGGATACTTAACTTTCTAACAAGATGGTACTCCTTTTAATAATCCCCTTGGTTCTAGGACTGAGAATGCCAGGGATCTTTGATGTGTCAAGGTAGGTATGCAGATGGAGGTGAATCTGCAAGATTCCTTCTTCAATCAAAGGAACCATAAGTGGATTCCGGGGGCTCCTTATGCACTGGAAAGAGAAAGGATGCCTTTGTAAACAGAAGTTAGGTTAACATCTGCTAACTGCTACAATGAAAATACCAAGTGTGGTTTGACAAAATGATAGTCTATTTCTTGCTCAAATCAAAGTTCAGCTTCATGTCAGGTGGTTCTTCTGAGCATTTTCCTCCAAGTAGTCTCTCAAAAATTCAAACTCAGACATCTTGTGACGCTCCCTCCAGAAGGACAGAAATCTTTGCTCAAGGTCAGCAAAGTAGCGAAGGTGGAAAATGTGGAAGATCTTTCAGAATATTTTACAGTTAATAACAAAAATGTTGTCTATCACTTCCCAACTCCCTTTCAATGACCAGAGCCCTGTCATATGACCAAGCTAACAGTAAGGGAAGCTGGGAAATGTCCTCTTCCTGTGTGCCTAAGAAGAAGAGATGGGTCTCATTACCATCTGGCCCGTCTCTGACACAGTTCAACCTTTTCTTCACAAGGAGGAAACATCTTGTTACTTAGGTAAACTCATCTAGTTTGGTGGCATTGGGGATGGGAGAATAAAAGTAGGAGAACAAATAATTCTCAGTAATGCCAACTTAGCTATGACATGAAATGCAAACTCCTTAACAAATCCCAGGAGATATTACACAGAGTACTGTATGATGGTTAAGTGCATTTTCTCAGGAATCAATCTGGTACAGCTGGTGCTGCTGGTCACACATTGCCCACCCATTTCTGTGGCTATGGGTGCCACTCTTCCTATCTGATGATTAGCTCCTGTAGCATTGGTCGGGGTTAGATCCATAAGACACTGGAGTCTGCTTGGCTTTCGATCATTATTCCTGACTCTCCCTGAGCAAGTTACTTAGATTCCTGAAGAAGTTACTTCTCTCTGAGTGAGTTCGCTCATTTGAAAAGTGGGGGTAATGAAGCCAATCTCAAAGAACTTCCATTTGATTATCTATAGAAAGCATTTTATACTTTCCCTAACATGTACGAAACACACAAGAAATGCTAACTACAAATATTATCAGAAGACAGGGACTATGCATTCATTGTATGCCTCCGTACTGCCTCTAGCCAACAAAAATAACTGTAAAATCAAATTTTAAAATAACAATTTTTAGGTGATATTCAGCCGTTTAAAAAACAGCAGGTTTGGTCTCATACATAAAGCTATGTATGAACTGTGTGACTTTGGCCAAGTAACTTGATGTCCTTCTTTAAAATATGTTCCTATTTCCTAAGCCACAAGATTGATGTCATGACTACCTATATCATGAGATAACATAGAAATACCCAGCACAGTTACTGCAACATAGCAGGTACTCAATACCTATTGAGTAGAAGTTCCTCTCAAATGTTTTCACACACAAGTGAGAAATAGCCATTTTAGTAAGACATATTTTAAGAAAATAAATGATTATAGTTTCAAGCAGATGCTTATTAGGGTGATATTTAATTTGTGACCTTCATCACTACCCCCCCCCATTTGCCCAGAGTTTCTGGATGCCTTTATTGAAATAATAATCATGGCACAAATTCACATCTCTTTATTCAGGAACTTACAGTACACATCTTACTAAACCATAATGAACTGAGGATGTGAAGAATAGCTGGATAAACAGGCCTCTCTGTCCAGCTGCCATGTCTGTTTGTGACAGTAACTGGTATTTCATTGTAAAAGATGCTAATTTCAATCTGAGCTGTGGCAGTGTTAAAAGGAGCATAAAAGGAATTCTTGATTATCTATACCAGTAACTGTGGTCCCTGGGGATACACTCAGAAACTTCGGATCACATATGGCAAGAGTGCTGTGATAAAATATGGATAAAACAGGCATCGATGAAGCGCCACCATTTATAATAATAAAGAAATAGAAAGTTTTGGCCTCTGTGATAACTATTTCTGCCTGGTATTTCTCTTTTTTTACTATTTCTGAAGGTTTTACAAAGGACATTTGTCCTAATTATTACACCATTCGGTACCTAGACCATAATCTCATTTCTGTAACTCTGCTATCCAATTCCTGGAGGCTTGTCACAACTGTTTCAACACTGAAGATTTTCCCAGGCTAAATTAGAGAAATAATAATTACCTGAGCTGCAGGACCACTTAACTGCCTCCAAGAACTAAACAAATACTAATTATTGCTTATTATTATTGGCCAGGCTAAATAGAAGAGGGAAGCTGAAGTTCTCAGAGAAACACAGCACACACACATGGGGGAGAAAGGAGAGAGGATGAATTCAAGTAACCACTATCTTTTCTTCAGAATGGACCATTCTTTATTTTAAAACTAGAGGCCTGGTGTATGAAAATTCATGCACTATAGGGGGTCCTTCAGCCTGGCTTGCCCCCTCTCACAATCTAAGAGCCCTCAGAGGCAGGAGGTGACCCAGTGATCAGGGGAAGATGACACCCCATCAGACCTCTCCTGCTGCCACTGCCAGCAGCCCAAGCCTCAGCCAGCCCTGGTTATCTGAGCCTTGGGTACCATCTGAGGCTTGCCTGTGCCTTGGCCCACCTTGGGCAGCTGAGCAGCTGCCATTCGAGGCTTGCCTGTGCCTCTGGCTGGCCTTGGGTGGCTGGGAGGCTGAGGGTACTGGGAGACTCTGGAGGCAGGCACATAGAAAGGCTGGGCCCACCTGGGGCAGACCTGGCCTTGCCATGCACCTGCTGTCCCAGGAGGTTGAGGGGGCTGGGCGCCGCCATTTTGTGGCTGTGGGTGCCACCATCTTTGAGGGTGTGGTAGTCAATTAGCATATTCCCTCCTTATTAGCTGTAGACACTGCCATCTTTGAGGGCAAGGCAGTCAATTAGCATATTTCCTCCTTATTGGCTATGGGCACTGCCATCTTTGGGACAGCATGAGGGTCGATTAGCATATTCCCTCTTTATTAGATAGGATTATGTTCTCCCTATTTGGGGGGAAGGTAGTATTACAATGGCATTTTTTAAAAATCTTAAATGTGATAATACTAGATGATTAGATTAGAGATATTGAATATTCTTACTTGGAAAAATTAAAAGTTAGCAACACTAAATGCTTCCTTTCTCTGTTTTGACCAAACTGTGAAATTTCAAAATCTGGAAACCAGTCAGAATGTTTCCTGTAACAAACATCCCATCCCAGAATCCTAAGGTGGTCATGGCTTACTCACCAATTCACAAACTATTAGCTCCCCTTATAGAAGCTCTCATTATTAAAATCTACTCATTTTATTGATCCAAAATATGCCTTCATATATTTGAAATCCTAGTTTGATCCTCTAGTACTGCATGAAATAATTCTCATTTCATTTGTCATAACAGCTTTTCAAATATATCAAGAAAGACAGCATGGCTTCCCAGGTAGCCTCCACTCAGTAATCATGGGCATCTGCTGTCCACAGTTTCTACCACATGGTTACCATCTAACAGTTGTTCCCTCACTTCTAATCCCTCCATGATATGTACCCTTACCTACAAAAGAAGGATCTGATAAGTCAACTTCCAACTTAGAAAAATTAATTTAATTATTTAGGGAATAAAGCCCCAAGTTTTTAGACTACATTAACTTTTCCACTTTCTGCTTCCAAACATGTTTGGACAACATACACCAAATCACATCCTTCCTTCCATTATACTTTTCTAACCTTGGGCCTTTTCTCATGTAAATGCTGACATCTAGCTAAGTTTGACTACTCTTCAAAGCCCACCTCTTTCACCAAACTCTCTCAAATCCATAGCTTCTCCATTCCCTGGCTTCCCATAAAATGGACTTGCTTTTGTGACAGCAGCACTAATCATTTATTTACTTGTGTTCCCATTGGTTTCAATAGGACATCATGAAATATGTACTTGCACAGGTAGCTTTACTTGCTCCTGAATAACCATATAGTATATACCATAGTGCTATGCACATAGTTTAATGTTAACATTTTGTTCAACTGAATTAAATGCACATAACTTATCCAGTGCCTTTTGACCACAATTGCCCAAGCTTGCCAACCCAACCCTCACTGAGATCTGTCTTGATCTCAACCTACACTCTTCAATGTAGTTGCCACTAGGAACATGTGGCTATTTAGTTTTAAGCTCACATTAATTAAAGTTAAACAAAATTCAACCTTCAGTTCCTCAATCTCAATGGCCACATTTCCAGTTCTCATTAACTACATGTGACTAGTAAGTGGACGGATAGCAAGATACAAAATGTTTCTACAACTGCAGATGGTTCTGTTGGAGAGCACAGGTCTAGACACTATTCCAACGATAGAAGCACCACGTTCCTTGCTGTGTGATTAGGCACATCACACTGTTGTCAAACAGCATGCAAGCTTTTAGCTAATTAAAATCCCCAGGTCTTTTTGAATGAACAGCTTTTAAGCTAAACTTCCCTGATACCACAATTAAATCATTATTGTGGGGGATCTAAAGGTAATTTCCCTCTGCTTACCCCACTTAACCCTAACACATTTATTCTTTTCTATTTTATCCCGTATATCCAGCTTATCAAGATCTTTAATGTTTAATTCTGGCACGTTTTAAGCTCTCCTATCCTAGGTTTGTGTCACCTATACATTTCTTCTGACTTCACATTCATTATTATTAAAAATGTTATCTGTAAGTAGGGTGGCTATTTAACTTGTTATCTAATCAGGGACACTTTTCAGAATGATATGGAATGGTGTGGAAATATATGCTTAGTCACAGGCACTAACTGAGACTGTGAGGCTAACCAGGATGGACAGAATTTTTTTCACAAAAGAACACCTTCAGAACTACTGCCCCACCAATAAAGAATTAAGACTAAGCTAGTCAAAAGTCTATTAATAGGTTGAGTGAAGTTTATCTAATCTGGGGCTATACTATTCCAATTAATTCATAGAGCTCTCATGAGACATAAATATCTTAAGTTTAAATTATCTCACTGTTTTCAGCATTTAATAATTAAACCAACACAGAATTTTTTCAGCATTTAATAGTTAAACCAACACAGAAGAAGAAAATATAGTACAAATGGAAATAAAATTTATACATTAAATAAATGAGTGGAATAAAAATTTATAAATTTGTCATATCTTTGCTGTATACAGACTCCAGAGGTTCACAAAGAACTGTCCCTTATAGATGATAGATTAACAATGACTGAGACTTCATTTTAAGATTTGAGCAAAAGGAAAGAATATATACATCAATTTTGTTTAGAAAGTTACTCAACATATATTATTTTATTTCTGAAAGTGTCAATTTGGAGGAAATCTACAATTTACAGTAATCATTAACTATCCCTGGCCTTACATCTATGGCAACTGGGCAAACA
This sequence comes from Lasiurus cinereus, assembly GCA_011751065.1. NCBI lineage: Eukaryota > Metazoa > Chordata > Mammalia > Chiroptera > Vespertilionidae > Lasiurus > Lasiurus cinereus. Next base: position 13,503,805 of record JAAGEH010000480.1, read on the forward strand.
AAATCTTGGTAAAATCTAATACATAGAATGTGTGCCATGTTTTTCAAAAAAAGTAAAGACAAAAACAAGTGTGGATACTTTAAAAATGAAAAAGGTGATGTAGCACTGCCAACACCACATAATAGTAAAATACTGATTTATGTGGAGGCCTATTTTCATGGGTTTTATATAGAGACTAGAGGCCCAGTGCACAGAAACTCCTACACTTGGGGTAGTGATGGAGGGGTGGTCCCTCAGCCTGGCCTGTGCCCTTTCACAGTCTGGGACCCTCAGGAGATGGCCACCTGCCAGGTTAGGCCTACTCCCCAGGGGATCTGGCCTAAGATGGCAGTCAGACATCCCTCTGACAGCCCGGTGCCTTCAGGGGATGGCCGACTGTGGCCTAAGCACTACCAAGGAGGCAGGAGAGGCTCCCACCACTGCAGTTGCTCTTGCAGCTGTCAGCTCAGCTTGTGGCTGAGTGCACTGACCACCAGGGGACAGCTCCTGCATCATTCCCAGTCATTTCACCATTAAGGTCAATCTGCATATTAACCTTAATTATATAGGAAGATATATAAATAATTTGGGACAAAAATTGGGCAAAAGTCCCATAAATCAATGTTGCTAAAAGTCAAATAAAGGTTATACCATAAAACTGAAGGAAAGTGATGAAATAATATTAAACTTAAACCAAGGGAAGTGACCAAGTTTGGGCTCCACTCCCAATTAGCCATGGATCCTTAGCCAAGTCCTTCATAATCCCTGCCCTTGTTTCTTCATTCCTTCAAGAAACAAGTCTTGATCCCAGAATGACCTGGGCAGGAGTTATGTAGTGGCACCTCCCCTCAAAATCTACATGGACAGACTTGAGTTCTCTACATATATTTATTTAAGGCTTCTTTTATCCACTGAAAATGTAATTCTCATTTATAATTAAACTCTGGATTTGTCATTTATTTTTTGGATCTCCAAAATGTGTAGCAATTATATAAAATGCATCTTTTCTATTTTCAAGACATTTTTAGGACACTATATAGTATTATTCCATTTGTCTTCTTATTTTGTCATATTTTAATCATATAGATTATTTTTCCTTAAACTTGAAATCATAGATTTGTAATTAGGTATTTGTAAGTGAAATATTTCTTCAAGAAAATATTACTTCTATTGAGCTATATTAATAACATTAAAATGAAGATTGTTATCATTTAAGAAAATACTTATTTTCTTCTACAGCCTAGGTAAACAGGGAAAAACAACTTTCTAATCTAGAATTTGTGAATATGTGTTATTTTATTTTGGTCCTTATTTTAATTCCCAAGCTAATTGCAATTCACAGGCAGTTAAACTCAATTTGATCAATTTCCAAGTCCCTTGTTTTTCATTAGGATGATTCTTAAGGCAGGTGGACTTCAATTAGTTTGGTGACAGTTCTGGCTAATGTTTTAATGATCCCTAGCAAGGGAAATAGAAAAGAGAAAAAACAAGGTGGAGAAAGATTTACAAGGGTGAGAATAAGCGAGGCAAGGAGACAAAGTACATAACCACTTATTAACTCAAGCCAGTTAAGCATATGTAAGCTAAAAGGAGATACCCAAGTATCCCCGCAATGCAGACAAGTTCTACAAAAAGAAGAGCCTAATTCTATATTCCAGACACATAGGAATTTATCAAACAGCTCAGCTTAATACAAATGCAACAGCTAATTTGTGAAGGCAGGACTATACCAAAATACTAGTTGTAAAATGAATGGAAAGAACAACATCTCTTGCAACAGCCTTTAACTATTCTCTCCTTCTTGCCTAATTTAAACAAAGCAGACAGAATACTGTCCAAGAATAAACTAGATTATATCACCCTCTTGGCTCTACAGCAGCGGTTCTCAACCTGTGGGTGACGACCCACTGACTCCGCATCAGATATAGCCCCCATCCCATCTTCAGTCTCACTCTAGCTTTTCTTTTGTTTGATATTTGTTGTTACTATTGTTACTTTATTTTCTTCATAGCATTTCTTCATATTTGAAATAGTTTATTGTGTCTGTTTATGTGCTTAGTTCCTACCTGCATTAGAATATAACCTCATAATAGTGAAGTTTTCTGTCTTTGCTATATCCACTGCCCTAATAGCACCTAGCAGAGTAAGTGCTGTGTTAATGGCTTGATTATAACTTAATGAATGGATCAATGGTTCTCCTGACCCATCCTGAATTTTTAACCTTTCTTTTCAAGGCATTCTTATTTACTTGTCTTTGATCTGAAATGAGTAATAACATTATACTGCTTGATTCTATTTGAATTTTTCCTTACATTTCATAATTTCTTAAATGTCTGTATTGCTTAGTTAGCTTTTGAAAGCATAGTTTTCTTGGCCATCAAATGTATTTGAGGAAATGATTTCCAATTGTTTGGTATATGCATTGGACTTTTGACTCGCTCATCATTTATAAGCCTCTGCTTTCAATTATTGTAAATACGTGTGCATTTTTTCACATTTTATGTATTCTAGAGACTGTTATTCAAAATTTGTCTTGCACCTTTTCTTTCTTAAAGTCCAAGAACATACATTAAATAATTCTCCACAAACATCGCTAGATCCGTTTTGAAGTAAACAATTAAAACATTAAATGTTCACATTCTACTGTTAGATCTCTAAATCTTTGAATACACATGTTTTTGACTGTCTCATTTTTGTTTCTGAGGCAAACTTGGTAGATACAATAAATGACCTCAATGTGACTTCCCTACTCCACCTTTCTTTTGTATCCCCCATGATATATTCTGCAGAGCAGAATAGAGGGAATAAATTTTCCTTATCCCAGAGATTTAGCATTCATTATATTCAGAATTTGTTGTGTTTTTTTTGGCATAGATTTTTTCCTTTATATTCATTTGTCCTGCTGCATGGACAAAAAGCTAGGAGACCAGGAAAAAATAAATAAAAAGGAAGAAGAACAAAGAATGCACCAAGCTTAGAAATATTTTTCCCTTTCCCTCATGGGCATAAATGAGCACCTTTTCATGACCAATCTTTGAAGAATTCATTTTCTTTCCTCTCTAACTTCACTGACTAAGGGTGGAGAGCATGCATTATCTGGGTAAAGTAGAAGTAAAAATAGTGCTACACCAGGATATGTTCTTGTGAAGCCTGCGGCATGGTACATTAAAAAGAATGATCAAACTCTCCCATTCCTGGGGGCTCTTTCTATAGAGACAAAAACATTTGGATACACCAAGAAGGAGAGTTTAACATGTGTGAAAACAAAGACTGCTGCTTATACGTGAACCAAAATTGAACTTTCTGGCTTTGAATTCTGGTCACTGGTAATCATCCATCATCCACAATTACAGCTATTTTTTCTGATAGCCCAGACCCAAGTGTAGGTGCTGGGCTGCCCAGTCAAAGTCCTGGGTTTAGCATCGAGCCTTGGCTCCATCCCTGTGCTCAAAGAAGCAACAAACACAGGCAACTGTCCCTTAAGCAAGGTAAACTCTTCTAATCTGTTATGAAATAATCATTAGCAATATCACAAAGAGAGAGTGGCTGTCAAATTTTAGGGTGTCCAAAAATCACTAGAGAGCTTGTAGGAAAATGCAATAATTTTTTTCTTTGCATCTACGTCCCCTGTATAGGGGTAGCAGCATAGATTATCTGGATGAAGTGGAGGCAAAGATAGTACTAAACTAAGACTGTATAGTCTCTAGGTTAGATGTGGATTTAACAAGCTCCTCAGGTGATTTTGATATAGATGATCTGTGGGCTACATTGAGGAAAAGTGCCCCAAACTATTTAAATGAGCAGAGGAGAGAGGCGGGGCTTATGCCTTGACAATTAAGCCATTCTCCAAAATTGATGATAATAAATACTAGATAACGAATGGGGGGGAAAAAAAAAGCAAGCATACATGTATAAAGGAATAAATGTTTTATTCACTAATATAAACAGAGGGAATGCAAACTGGAAGAAACAAAGCCTGTCTAGAAGTGCTCCATCTTGTGAATGATACACAAGCTGCCACAACCCCCAGTGGTGAGTGTAAAATGGAGGAGGGCCTTCAGGGCAGGGGGCATGTGGAGGGTTGGGCTGAGCAGCTAGGCTGTGCCAAGTGCTATAGAGATAGGCACTCTACATGCTCTGCCTGAAGGCACTGAGTCAGGCCTCAGAAGAGAGATGACACTTGAAGAATTAAGAATGTACCTGGTGATGAAGGTGGGAACATTGCAGGGAGGAGCAAAGAGTGCCAAAGCACAGCCAGGACAAAGGGTCCAACATTTATCCAATTCTGCCTGCTCCAGGGCTGGGTGCAGGGAGAGAGATGGTGGAAGACCATTTCTTTGAGTTGCCATGAATTTTTTCCTGCACTCAAAATTTTCTCTTACATATCAGTTGCAGTTTGCAGAAAGCATACTATATTTGACACAATCAGGTTAGCAATGCAAAAACTACCATGATTTCTGCCTCAGAATTTTCAAGCAAATAAATCTCAGCCTGGATCCCTGGCACTATATCATAAGGTGGACAATTAATTTGATTATAATCCAGACAGACTATCTGAATGTCATTAAGCTCTATACAGTGACTTATAAGTACTTCAATTAGTTTGCAAAAGAAAATTCCCACTCACTTTCCCCCCATCACTTTGTGGTCACCTTCCCCTTCTGCTAGAAGCATGGTAGTAACAAAAGTTTGGAAAAGAAGGTAAGGGAAGGAGGTAGGAGAAAAGCTAGGAGGAGAAGCCAGGAGAAGAAGCTAGGAGAAATAGCCAGGAGAAGGAGTTTAGAGAAGAACCTAGGAGAAGAGTGAATGCCTGAACTCAAGAACACCATCCACACCATGTTTAACAGATTCCAGCACTGGTAATGCTATACACTTGAATAAAATTTTAAAACAAGAAAGAAAATTGTCTTTCTAAAAGATTGTACAGTGCCGTTTCTTTCTAGCAGTTGTGTTGTTTTTTCTAATTTTTCTATAAGTTCACTTTACCTGATTTTTGTTTATGAATTTTATCATCTAAGTCAGCAATTTTCAACGGGTGAGCAACAAGAGACACCCTATGCTGCAAGAATTTTTAAACATACAATACCTGACTATTTAGTCAGGGGCACTGACCTCTTTTCCCTTAGATTGTCAAAATAAGAAAATGACAACAGCTAACACAACAGCCGTCCAGTGTAACTGAATCAAAATTATACCTATTTTTTGTCAGATCAGCAGAAAATCTGTATTTTGGTGCCCCGCAGAATTTTAGTAATTAGTTTATGCATGCCATGAAATAAAAAAAAGTTGAAATTGCTGATCTAAGTCAATTAGCTTTTTGAAATGCATACATAGGAAAAAATCTAACAATTGCTGAGCTAAGTATGGAAAATAATAATTTTACAAATATACCTGTCTGATCAGTCACTCATTGGTTACAGTAATCAAATAAGAAGAATCTTCAGAGGTCTAAGTGCCAGCTAGTGCCATTCCATGACCAGCCAGGTACAGAAATTCTCAGTTCATAAACATATTAGCGCATGCAAGTTGACAGATAAATATTTTGTCTATTAAATCTAAAAATACTTTTTAAATTTGGCTTATATTTTTTATTTTTTTCATTTTGTCTGTTGTATTTTATGCAAGCATCAGAACACAATAAACTAGAAAATAAAGCCAGCCAATCAATACAGATGTTTTGATGTCCTGATCCTTAGAATTATAATAATTACAATATTAACTTATAATTGCACAGAGCTTTCTGTTTTCTAAACATTCCTTCAGTAGCACTCTCTTGATAGCAACCTTGCTAATCATTCATCTCCATTTTACAGATGAAGAACTTCATCTCCAGAGAGATTAGTGAATTAGCAAAGGTCACACAGAAAGTCTGAGGCAGACTTCGGACCAGGACCCAGAGCTCCATTAACCCAAGAAAGGTTTCTTCTTCCCATTATAACTCAAAACCATCACTTAAAATTAATGTTTCAGAAAATCTACCAATATTAGGAAGAAATATTTTAAACTTTTTCTAAGGCATGGTTTAATCTAGTGTTTAAAAATTCTTATTTATTTATGAATCATTTTAATCAGCAGAGATGTTAAGGATCCATAATATACACCATCTCTCCTTCTATTGAACAGAAGGAAAAAACAGAGATCTAAAAATATAAGTGCTATTTATCAAAAGGCCAAGGCTAAATAGGTGTTACATCTCAAGCCCAATATCCTTCCTACTTGTAAACACCACCTCTTTTACTTATTTATTCAACACATATTTACCGAGTGCCCGCTGACCACAAAGGGCTAACCTAGATGTTAATGACATGAACAAAAAACCCCAGTGTCTTGCAGGTTACATTCTAGTGGGAACACACAAACAAACAATAAATATAAAAATAAATAAATTAAATATGCACTATGCTGATAAACAGAGAAGGGGTGTGAGAGCCAGGGAAGCATCATTTTAAGTAGAGTAACCATGGTACACACCACAGAGCATCTTTTAAATGAGCACACTTATTTATATTACTATACATGCTTATAATTTATTCATTCAGTTTCTCAAAAAAATGTTATTATTTTTGGCCAATGAAGCAACTGCTTTAGGAGCAATATCACGGTTCAAAATCACCTTCACAGAAGCAAAGCCTTTGAGACAAGAGACTTTGAAGATTTAAATGCCCTGGGGAAGTTCTATCCTGTTCTTGCCATCTTCATGATCCAAAGGCAGAAATGAATAACAGCAGGTGCACCTTTTATGATTAATTAACAAGTGATCAACCTGCTCTCCTAACAAGCCCAGATCTGTGCTTGAATTGTGGAGAAAGGATGGAGATATTTGGCCCTACCTTTAGAGAGAGTTTACAGTCTAGCGTGGGTGATAAAAAAGAACATATGTCAAACATCCCAAAGGCATTTGAGATGAAGGTAAACAGTAATGATATAAGATGCTGTGAGGTTTTAGGGCATGTTGAGAAGGCTGGGTGTGAATCTCTTTATTTGGGCAGTGTACTTTTTATGGGACCCCAAAAATCTCCTCAGTCAAATAATAATGTAACAAACATGCAATAATATCATTCTTTCCATTGTAGCTAATTTATGGGGTGGAGGCAGGAGAGAATTTCTCAAGAATAAAAGCTAAGACTAAAAAGAGTTCAGAAAAATAGAAACATAGTATTCCTTTAAAGTGATTTTAATTAAGAAATGAAAACATGCTTCAGCACATTTTAACTATTTTTGTTCTTTGGATGAAAGAGTGTATATTTTAAAGTCATGTATCTTAAAGTACTGCTTATTTTCTGGGCTTGTGTTGCATGTCACAGAAAGACTGACTTATTGTGGGTTTATGAAGAAGGTCGATAAATTTTTGGTTTATTTTACTTAAAACAAGGGTCAGGAAATTCATCCCACAGGATGGTAGTTAACAGCCTTTTATGACATCAGAGTTAATGACAGCTTACATAAGAGGACTCGGCCTTTGATGGTGTATAACTGTCTGACCTAAATGAAATGAGATGGATGGTCCTCCCCTGAGTGGTTCTTTATATTTTTTTTAAATACATATACAGAAACAAAGTACTAATAAAGCTCATCTTCATACAGTGCAGTGCTATTGAGGTCATACTGTGCAATGCCTAAGTGAAAGTGTGTTTGTATTGCTTAGAACTGAATCTTTAATCCAGCTAAGCAGTGACCCATCTTGATAATTAAGTTAAATGAGTTAAAACTTCTTAAATCATATTTATAACATGATAACTATTAGGCAAAACAAAACAAACTAAAAACTAAACATGCTAAAGCTATGACTACTGTAAGCATCAAAACTATTATTATTGTTTTCTTTTGGACATAAATTGCATTTTCTTAACTAAAAAAAACCTGTGCTTCCAGAGTATTCTGTCTCCACTTTCAGAGCATATAACTTTCTATCTAGAAATTACTTCTTTTCACATCTGTCTGCTGCCTTAATTGATCACATGCACAGTTCTCAGGAGCAGAAAGTGTGTTTCATTCACATCTGCTTCGCCTGCAGTAGGTGATCAATAGCCTTTGTAGAATGAATCAGCAGTGCCCAAACCACGACTACTGCAGTGCCTTCAAAAGGATCCTATCAATGGCTTCACTGTGAACATCCATTACTGAGGTGGGCTGCAACAATGATTCCTCAGGTCCTCCTCAGTATTGTAGGACCGTTTGCCTCAATGTTAACCTGTCCCAGGTGCTATGGGTTTTAACTCCTATCCAGAGTTTTAGCAATGTCTAATCTCATGGGAAACCAGACCTCCACACTTTATTTTTTCAGATATCTTAGCATAGTAATGGATTCCCAGTGATATTCCCAGGAGTAAAAAGGGTCCAATGAATAAAACTATGAGCTTTAATGAAAGAATTTGGGGAGCTCTCTCCTGGCAGCTCAGAACCTCAGAACCTGTCACCCCTTTTTACACTTGATCTTAGCCAAAAGGCCAAGAAGGGATTCCCCTAACCCTTTTTTAAATTTTTTGTTGTTCTTTGCTTTTTGTTCTCAAATATGAATCAGAGAGGTCAGGCTGTTGATTTAATAGTTGAGAAGATATATATTTTTCAAACCTAAAAACTCTTGTAGTTATATTGGGTTTACAGACTCCTGGAAATGGAGTCCCTTGGCAGGTAAATGTTTTCTTAAAACTCATGGATTCTATAAATTTGTAAGCTCCTGAACCAGTAAAACTCATATTATTAGGGTGACAAAATGTTTGGCCTAACATTAGGCAGGTATCATAAGTCTTCAATACTTTTACAAAAGAGAAATGATTTTTGAGAATTTATATATCTAAAATTTTAAAGTATTTAAAACTCTTTAGAAGAAAACTTTTTGGTAACAATATTGGAGTTTTGATGTTATATATACTGTAACTTTTTTTAAAAAGCAATATTACTTGTAACATTGCACATTAAAGGGACTTACAGTTTTCATACGTATTATCTAATTTGATAATCATGGTGATCACGCATAAATATAGGCTATTGTGAGATTTTTACCAATTCATTTGTAATACTAAATTCTCAAATTTTACTTAGTTCTAAAACTGGCCTCCTCCATCTGATTTCACTCATGAATGGAATTTAATGCACACACTGAACCACCAAGCAAAATAAAAACAGACTCATACATAGAGAGCAGGCAGACAGTTCAGGTGGTGGGGGAAATGGAAGAGTTGGGGAAAGAGAGATTGAGCAAAAAAAAAGAAAAAGAGAGAAAACTCATGGACATGGACAACACTGTGGCGATGGCCAGGGAGCGGGTGGGTAGAGGTGGACAAGGGCATAGAGAGAGGATAAATGGTTATTGGAAAAAATAAAATATAATTTAAAAATACATAAATAAAATAAAACAGGCCGCCTGAATTCTCTTATCCTAGATATTATTCATTTCTTGTGTAAATGTCAGGGGCCAGAGAAAAATAAACTCACATTCTGCCATTTGAAGCAAGGAGCCTGAACCAACATCATTAGTGCAGTCAGCATTTGGTATTCAAGTTAGAATAAAAGGGCTTCTGTTTCCCCATGGCACCCTTTTGACCATTTTTAGTTTCCTTAGTCATCATTAAAGTTATATTGTGAAGAAAATGTAATGTTTGTAATATGAAGGTGACATTATTTCTCTAAGATGTGCTTTAAAGAATTACTGGATATGCACATAAATTCTTGTGTTTTTATAAGAGGTTTTGATATTTTTAAAGAACAGCAGTTTGTATAAGTTACAAAAATAATGGGATTTGTATTTCCTAATTTTAAATGTGAAATGAGTCTATAATAAATAGACAGCTTCTCATTTAAGCATACCTTAATTATTATTTTACAACATTTGTTACACAGCTTATTCTAGAAAAACTGAATGCTACTTGGAGATTTATAATGTTGCACACACACAACTTTTCAAAATTCCTTTTTCTAATTTCATTTCACAGTGAAACAAAACAGAAAGGTATAACAAAATCTCTTCTTGCATGGTTGTAGTATTTTACCTAAAAATTATCTATCAACTGTTACTTTATACAATGCTAAACTACTATTAAAAACTGTGTACAGAGGAGTCTTACAGAAATATAGAATAAGTATGTTAGGGGTGAAACAGGCAAAACTAATTCCTAATTCTTAGTCTTCTAGTGGCCATCTCTGTGTGACTTAAGAGTAACATGCAGGATTGCAATTTCAGAGAAGAAAAGAAGAAAAAGAAAATGGGTCTATTGTATGCCTTAGTATAAAGGGTTTCTCTAGGCTTTTTAGAAAAGGTACATGTTTCTAAAACATTTTCTGTGATGTAGAGCAAGGGAAAACCCTAAAAGAGTTTGCCATTCTTAAGAAAGTGAGAAGAGAAGCAGCATGACGAAATCCTTTAAAAATGTTTTACATGATCTCTGAAGTAGCAGACAGGGAAAAATCAGCCCCAAAGCTTTGAGCCCTGAGTAGATAAAAATAGAACAAAAAGAATCCAAGCAGAACCCCAAGGAAATCAGATTTTATACCTGAGAGGAATTAAACTCACTCACTGTCTAGGGTTTTTATGGCTGCTGTGACGAATTACTACTTAGTGGCTTAAAACAACACATATTCACCAGCTTACAGAAGTCCAAAATGGGTCTCAATGGCCCAAAATCAAGGTGTCAGCAGAGCTGCATTCATTCCTTTCAGGGAGCTCCAAGGGATAAACTGTTTCCCTGCCTTTTCCAGCTTCTAGAAGTTGCTGTGTTCTTGGCTTGTGGACTTTCCATCTTCAAAGTCAGCAATGGCATGTCTCATCTTTCTTGTATTGATTCACTCAGTGACTCTGCCTCCCTGGGCCATATTTAAAGGGTCTGTATAAGTTTGCTAGTAACAAACTGCCATAACAAAGGGCCACAGCCCATGACCTAAACAACAGAAATGTGTTGTCTCACAGTTGTGGAGACTACAAGTCCAGATGAGGGTGTTGGTAGTCTGTTGCTTCTGAGAGCGATGAGAGGAACATCTGGTCCAGGCTCAGCTTATAGCTGATGGCCATCTTCCTGTATTTTCATATCGTTTTCCCTCTATATCAATCTACTCTTGTTATTAAAGATACTCATCAAGTTTGAGTAGGGCCCACTTTAATAACCTTATTTTAACTTCACTACCTCTGCAAAGGCCCTATTTCCAAATAAGGTCACATATTGAGGTAATGGAGGTTAGGACTTCAACATATGAATGGGGGTGGGGCACCCATTACAGGACCCTGTGATCATGTTGAGCCTACTTGAATAATTCAGGATACTATCTTTCAGGTCTGATTAACAACCCTAACTCCATCTGCTTCCTGAATTCTCCCCTTTGCATTATAACAAGTTCTGGGGAAAAGGACTTGAATGTTTTTAGGTGATCATTATTCTACAGATCATACTCACTTTCTATTTTTATTTAACTGCAAATGTTTATTAGGAAATCTCATATACCTGCTATGTGTTGATGCCTTAGATATTTTAAATAATTGATAAATCGTGACTATTAGAACTGCTGTTTCAGTGAAGGGTGAAGTAACTAGTAAATGTAAATAGGGGCAAAATACATTTTAAGGTGAAATAGATCATTCTAGCAATTATAAAATAGATGTAACACATATAAATTTTTTAAAAATTAAAATTTTAAATGTGCAGACATAGAAAGAAGTTCTACAAGACCATTTTATATTTTATGTTGAAACTATATATTAAAAATTATTATATTAATAGCACAGAACATATCTCTTAATAACAAATAGTGTACTTGCATTTAATATACAAGTACACTATTTAATAAATATTACTTCCAAATCATCCTTCTGGAGAAGAAAAACATTCTTCTCAAGTGGCAAAAAGGAGGCAAAATTTATAAACAAGATGTGGAATTTACATAAAGCCATCCTTGGAAAAAATAAAATAGGCACTAATTCTGTTTCAGAAAAAAATAATTCCAAATTAGTTGGGAGTTCTTTAAATCAGGTTTTTCTTCCCCATTCTATTTGTCTCATAGAATAGCTATGCCTCACGATAATTTTAAAAACATAATTTCTAATAAATAATAATTTTACTTAAAATAAGGCATAAAGTAGAAATAATTTATAAAAACTATAATGTGGGATTATGATCCAAACAAAATATCAGGAGAAAAGAGCAAAGTGGCACCACTTGTTACGTGGGACTACTATGCATGGGATAGAAACAGGTTATTTCAAGTGACAATACTACAAGGTAGATAGGTAGTATTTTAAATTGTGGAAACTGAGGCTCAGAGAAGTTACATGACTTACCAAGCTCAAACAACATATAAGGGCAGCACTGGATTTGAACTCAGGCTTCTCTGACTGCAAAGCTCATCTTCTACTCCATGCTGCTTCTCTAAATCGGAAGAAAATATAGTATATAGATTTCCAATCTCTTCACTTATAGGATATATTTTTAATGGGAGTATATATCTTTATGTGTAATACACATTCAATTTAAGAATTATCTTTAAAATATCCAGCTTATATGTTAATGATTATATGCTAAGCCTAGTAGTTTTAGGTAATATACTAGTATTCTAAAAGGGATTTGTAGCCCATGTTTAAATTTTCATTTCTAAGAGTTATCTCTTATTTGTGAATTTCTATTACATAGGATTTTTGCTCTCAGCAAGACAGTTATAACTCTATAGGGTGCATAATCTATTTTGTCCACTTAATTTTCTTAGTAAGTCCTTTGTGCTAAGGAAATAAAACACCACAAAGTCTCTCATCTTGAGCACAGTGTATCTTATTTACAAGATGCTCTGAAGTTCATTAGCTGTTTGCTGCCTGGCATGTCCTTTTTCCAAAATGGATTTCAAATGTTATTGATTTAGTCATTGATTCAGATTGTTTAAAAGTAGGTAGAGCTATGCTTTGGTTCCAGTTAAATTTAATCCCTACTGAAAATAGGTTAATTTTCATAATTGATGTCATATGATCACCATATTCTTTTCCAGTATTTAACTTTTCTTTGCAATATTGGCTGCTCCAATAATAAATCAACATCAAAAGTATCTTTTTTTTTAAGTATGATCATTCAATGAAAGATCAATTTTTAATTTGAAAGCCATAATCAGGACAGTCTTTTAAAATAACAGTAGAATTTTCTACAACTAGACAAAGCAGGTAGCTCCAGCAATAATTATTGATGGATAATAAAAATCTACTTTTTAAATATATTTTTATTGATTTCCGAGAGGAAGGAAGAAGGAGATAAAGAAATATTAATGATGAGAGAGAAACATTGATCAGCTGCCTCCTGTATGCCTAACACTGGATGGAGCCCGCAACCGGGCATGTGGCCTGACCTGAAATCAAACCATGACATCCTGGTTCATAGCTCGATGTTCAACCACTAAACCACACTAGCTAGCCAATAAAATCTGTTAAATGACAAAAGCGCCCTTTTAACACAACTTTTTACATTTTATTGAATTTATTGGATGACACTGGTTAATAAGATTATATAGGTTTCAAGTGTACTATTCTACAATTAATCCTCTGTATATTGTATTGTGTGTTCACCACCAAAGTCAAGTCTCCTTCTATCACCATTTATTCCCCCCTTTACCCTCATCTACCTTCCCCCACCCCCGATAGGACTATGATTTCAGATATTCTGGATTAAGACTGATTTTTAAAACAAGAAAAATTCATTAAAAAGGGAGATAGTTTTTTCTTAGATTTATGTTTTTTTAGGTTTGAAAAATAAAAAGGAATTAGTAATCTGCAATTAACCACTATTTGTGCACTTCTCATTAATCAAAGCGCTTTCCATCGTAACCAATGAGACTGAGCATCAAGGCACTATTTCTTCATTAGTGCTGCTTGGCTTGTTTTTGGTTTTTGTTTCCTACTCAACAAAAATTAACTGGTGATAATGAATGTCGGTCTTGTTATAGGTATTGTATAGTGATTACTATAACCCTCTTTGGGCTTGCTACCCATAGTATTGGAACACTGCATTTACTAAGTTGAGGAGGCTAGACTCAGTAAAATAAGTCCACACATATTTTGTAATCCATTTATATGTATGGATATAAAATACACCTTTCCTTGGACATAAGAGAAAAACTTCTTTTTAATGGAACTACAGAGAAAAGTGAGGTATTTTATTTCTAAAAATACTCATTCCCTATCTGTCAATACACAGTAATGATTGACAGCTGCCCAGAGGGCTTAGTCTCAGGAAAGGCTAATAAATGGCTAAAAGCAAATAGCTCATTAAGAGCTAGAAAGCAATGACTTTTTATATCCTACAGCTAAATTTTTGACAAATAGGATGATTGGCCTTACATTTTCCAAATGGTCTCCCTTCTTTCATTACAAAACAGGAATACACACCACTGCAAGTCAGCATGTCTTATAGATGGTTCCAGTAGAAGAATGCTACCTGTAAATAGCTTGGTTAATCAGAAATGTACTGACTTCAAGAACAATATTTCAGTCGCAGTCATTCCCTCCTCAAACATGAAGGTCATGTTCTTAAAAATCCCTGCGGGAGTAAAATTGCAAGTTGAGAAAATATCACTGTAGAAAAATGAGGCTGGAGGTCACAGTCAAGAAAGAATCTATAAAAGACCTTACACTTTTCACTCACTAAATACCTGTGCATGTATTGTGTGTGTATAAGAGCGACACAAAGATGTTTTGCTCATTTTAAATTTTGAAATAATTGGTATTTACTATTAATTCCCATCTGTTTTCTCTAGCACTCTAGAAATTTCTCAGGATCTCTTTTTCCCCTAATGTCAATGTCCTAAACTTTGCTTCGCTTTGTTGCACAGAATACCTACACTAAAACGTTTCCTGTGTCTGTTGATCCATTCAAATGTTCAACTCATTTCTCACTTGATAATGACTTATTAGTAAAAGGAAAATATTTTATAATAAAATAGCATGTTTTTAATACATAAATGCTCAAGAAAGACTTCACTGAAAGCCAAAATAATATCTCCAAAATTTCTCAAATGCTCCCTAATGGACAATATCTACCCCAAGAAGAATCTCTAATGTAGGACTCATTGCTTGTCTTCATCCAGGCTACGGGCTTAAGAATGCATTTTTAAATGGTTGGGATGGAAATAAAAGAAGGCGAATATTCTGTGACATTAAAATTACACAAAATTGAAATTTCAATGTTCATAAATGAAGTTTTATTGGAACTTGACTACACTCATTGGTTTATGGCTGGTCTCTGACTGCTCTTGTGCTAAAAACACAAAGTGAGTTGTTGTGACAAAGCAATGGGCTCACAAAGCCTAAAATCTTATAATCCGACTATTTACAGAGAAAGTTTGCCAATCCCTATCTAAACTGCAACATCTCCCAGGACACCAAGTTGTACATTCTCAGCTCTGTCATAATCCCACAACCAAATCCACATTTCAATGCCTTTTCACTGGTATATCATTCTAAGGCAGGATTTTAATTTTTCCTTTCTTTGTTTATCTTGACCCAACTCAGTTTAACTCTGCTTGGGGGTTTCAGTGTTTTTTGGTTTTGTTTTGTTGTTTTATGTTTTAATTCTCTCTGATAGAAATGACTGTTATTGTGCATAAAATCTATATATTCCCAACTCAAGAAAAGATTATATTTATTTTATATCTAAGTACTATTTCAAGAGATTCCTGATATTAGTTCCCATCAGATTTTCCTATAATTCCTCAGGTCACAGCCCTCAAGAGCTCTCTAGTAAGTTCTTGAATGCCATTCTTGGGCTGGGAATGCCACTCTTCAGACCAGGTATGTCTTCCATGGTGACTGCTATCACCTGACTGTAACTTGATGACTTTTTTCTCCTGGTTGCTCTTTCCAAAGCATAGGACAGACTCCTACTCTAAGAGTCTGAGACTAAGCCTTAATAAAGGCTTAAAAGATATGATGGGGAAATGTACAATACAAAACATAATTGATAACTGCTACCCTTATGGCTACTTTTAAAGTCCATAGCTCCAAAACTACTGGAACCAGAATCACTAATTTCTAGAAAACCACCACCCACCTCCTTGCCTTAGTATTTGTGACCAACTGAGCCCCCATAAGAGATAGAGAAAACTGTTCTTTTCAACTCAAGTCTCACTTAACATTTTACTCTATGTCTGGGGAGATTAACCTTCTATCCAGACATTCATTCTTCTAAAAGGAAACAATGTCCTCAAAGGCTAGGGACTGATGTGGCACCATTGCCTACACTATTGAAATCCAAGACTATCATTATAGTTAGCATCTCAATTGTCTTCTACTCTTGGCCACAATCTTTTCTCTAACATGAAATGACAAGAAAATCAGGTATGCTTTTCTCTCTGAGTCCCGTCTTAACTTATAATCATACCTAGATCTAATCATAATTTCATGCATAGAAGAACATCTGCATTTAAATTTAGTTTGTGTGTACAGAGGGGTAAATTTTTCATGAGTCATATACCCAATCTCCATTTTTTAACACAATTTTATTGAATTATCTTATTGTTAATATATCTTGAGAGTAAAGGTTACATGTTTGCATCATATCTGCATATCTAATAATATCCACCAGAGTGGATCCTCCAAGAATAAAAAGGTTTGTTCCAAATATGGGGAAATTCCTGTGACCCTTTAAAGGTAATTTTCCAATCTTAAAAAAAGCTCATAAAACTTTAGGTTTAGTCCTTTGAACAGAAACTGTAAATAAAATTATTAGTATTTACCAAAAAAAAAGGTATACAGAAGTACAGTAGTAAACTCCTTGCTGAAGGGAAGTATTTTTTATATTCTGATTGTGTTTATTTTTTTAAAATACTAAAAGAGCTCAATCAGCATTTTACACAAATTCATCTATTCACCCCTTTTTAAACCCATGAAAAATTTCCTGTTTAAACCATGTATAATTATTTTCATGATTTTTAGGTTCTTGTGGACTTGAATATTTGGGCTTCTAGTTATCTATTAAAGATCTAATTATATCCTTCCAGTTTCAGTCTGAATTCTCCAGAAACCTATCTACATAGAGCAAGTACAACTGAAAGACATAGTATATGCATTTTGCAGAGGGCATAATTTCCTGGCCTAGCCACTCTGAGCACATATTATTACATTATTTATCAGGGTTTTTTCCACTCAATTTGTGTGTTTTTAGCAATAACTAGAGAGGTTATGGACTTTGTAAAGAAAGCAATAACATTAGATGAGAATAACTAACCCCATAATATAGGATAATTTTATAAACAAATATTTATAAATACATATAGGTCAAGTAATAAATAAATTGGTCAACCTAGTAAATACTTCCTTTAACTCTGTAGACTCTCCTCGTTCAACGGAAAAGCAATCTTGGCCTCAATTTAGATCAAGAGTAAGTAGCAAAGAATTACCTGTTGACTTAGAAAAGTACCTACTGAAAATATGACTCTCTTGATTATATAGGGAGCCATAAAATGCACATAAACATATTTTAGTTTTTGACCTGAATGCCAAAATTGATAGAATATGTTTTTTATTTAATAAAGTTCTGGAATGTAGTTCTAGCTTGCAAACATTTTTAAAAGAAACTTCAGCCCTAGCTTGTTTGGCTCAGTGGATAGAGCACCAGCCTGTGGACTGAAGGGTCTCAGGTTTGATTCTGATCAAGGGAATGTATCTTGGTTGTGAGCACATCCCCAGTAGGGAGTGTGCAGGAGACAGTTAATCGATGTTTCTCTATCATCGATGTTTCTAACTCTCTATCCTTCTCCCTTTCTCTCTGTAAAAATTCAATAAAGTATATTTAAAAAAGAAACTTCATAGCAACACAATGACATGTGCCCTTCATCCTTAAAATACTATAGATTAAGGCCACCAAGATTCTCTGTGGGCCAATCATGAGGTGTGAAATCAGCTCACCTCCAAGATTATTCAGTAGATCCTGTTCACACATCAAAGGGATGCATAGCTCTATACATAGAAATTTGTTCTTTATCCTGATTTTCCTATCAAATGTTTAAAAGATTCAAGGCAGTATAACTCAGCTCTCTTAGACAGCATTTTTATAAACTAACCAATTCCATTCTGAAGAAAAAGAACTGTGCCTAGCTATGAGGAATTTTTACATATACATTTTTCTTAGCTTGGGTTTACATTTGGATATAAAATATCCACATCTATCTATTCTTTTTCCATCAGAAGAAAGTCACTTTTCCTGAAACTACCATTAGTATTGCTGATTTCTAGTACTAATTATGAAACACAACTAGAAAGCTGTTTAGGTGTTGATTCTCTTGAAAACAGAAGTTTTCCAACCTAATCTTTCCTTTAAAAACTAAAAACAAACAAAAAAAATGTGCCTCTTATTGGATTTGTGATTACCTTTTCTAATTCACTATTATTATGACACATACAGCCTGGCTAGTGTGGATCAGTGGTTGAGCGTCAACCTATGAACTACGAGGTCATGATTCAATTCCCGGTCAGGGCACATGCCCAGGTGTGGGCTCAATCCCCAGTGTGAAGCATGCAGGAAACAGCCAATCAATGATTCTTTGTCATCATTGATGTTTCTCTCACTCTGTTTTTTCCTCTCTGAAATTAATAAAAATATATTTTACAGAAACACATACAGAGACAGACAAAGAGAGAGAGAATGAGAATAATAAGAGAAAATTAACATGCTAAAAATCTTAGTCTTTAACTTTATTGGTAAGAATTATTTTGTAGATAGTTTTTCTATGAGTAAAGTAAGTTTAGCATATATAAGTATCTCAAATATCTCCTTGAATGTGTCACTTTATTATTTGGGAGCAAGTAATTTTTTTCCAGACAATTATTTGTAGAAGTGGTACTTAGTACACCAAACATTTCACTGGAGAGAACTGTGTCTCATTGCCACATCTAGCTGCAAAGGTGTATGGGAAGTGCAGTATATTACAGGGCAATCATGTACTCAGATAAAGTCTTATTTTTTTTAATTTGTCTTTTTTTAAATTAAATATTTGTTGTTCAGATTATTACATTTGTTTCTCTTTTGTTCCCCCTCCATAACTCCCCTCCACCTGGCTCCCACATTGACCTCATGCATAGGTGCATGATTTTTGTCCAGTCTCTCCCTGCACCCTCCCCACTCCTTTCCCCCTGAGAATTATCAGTGCACTCCCTTTCTGTGCTCCTGATTCTATTATATTCACCAGTCCATTTTGTTCATGAAATTTTCAATTCACTTAATTTTTAGATTCACTTGTTGATAGACATGTATTTGTTGTTCATAATTTTTTATCTTTACCTTTTTCTTCTTCCTCTTCTTAAAGAGTACCTTTCAGCATTTCATATAATACTGATTTGGTGTTGATGAACTCCTTTAGCTTTTTCTTATCTGTGAAGCTCATTATCTGCCCTTCAATTCTGAATGATAGCTTTGCTGGATAGAGTTGTAGGTTCTTGCTATTCATTACTTTGAATATTTCTTGCCACTCCCATCTGGCCTGCATAGTTTCTGTTGAGAAATCAGCTGACAATCATATGGGTGCTCCCTTGTAGGTAATTAACTGTTTTTCTCTTGCTGCTTTTAAATTCTCTCTTTGTCTTTTGCTCTTGGTATTTTAATTATGATGTGTTTTGGTGTGGTCCTCTTTGGATTCCTTTTATTTGGGGTTCTGTGTACTTCCTGGACTTGTAAGTCTATTTCTTTTACCAGATGTGAGAAGTTTTCAATCATTATTTCTTCAAATAGGTTTTTAGTCTCTTGCTCTCTCTCTTCTTCTGGCACCCCCACAATTCTGATGTTGGTACACTTGAAATCAAGGCTCCTTACATTATCTTCACATTTTGGGATTCTTTTTTCTTGTTGCTTTTCCATTTGAGTGTTTTCTGATTCTTTATATTTCAAATCTTGGACTTAATTCTTGCATTCCTCTAGCCTGCTGTTAGGTCTCTGTATAATATTTTTTACTTCAGTCAATGTACATTTAATTTCTAGTTGGTCCTTTTTCATCTCTAGTTGGTTCTTTTTCATCTCCTCTTGGGTCTTGCTAAATTTATCCATCTTTCTAGGAGATTCTTGAAAAATCTTATAACATGGTTTTGAACTCTATAGCCAGTCATTTGTTTTCCTTCATTTCTTTTGTTTGTGATCTCTTCCTTTGTGTCCACATTTTCATTATGCTGGGAGAACTTCTGTGTTGGATTCAGCCTTATGATACAAGACTTGCAAAACTGCAAAAGTCTCTCTGTTGAGCTTGGGAAGGGTGGAATCTCAGGGCTTAACAGACCACCTTGTGTTCCAGTTGGCCCCGCCCTACGCAGCCCCTGGGTCTCACATGCCTCTGGGTAATCGCTGGAGCGGTCCCTATGCACATGTGCAGTGCCTCTAGACCACTGACTTTCTGGCTCCCCTGCACTCCAGGACCCTATGAGTCTGGGTTCCCAGGGTCTCGCCTGTAACTGGGATTTAGTGGAGTTAGAAGTGATACAGTTGGGAGGCTCTGTCTCCTGCCCACTAGTGAAAGCCAGCAGCACAATCAGCAGTCCGTCTTCTGAGCGCAGTGCTGTGTGCACCATCAGACTTCTGCCCTTTCACGGCTCCTCTAAATTTCTGTGTATTTCCCCCTTTTCACAGTCCAAACTCCCCCCATATGAGTTTCGGCCAAACATGGGGTTCAGTGCCGTAGGACAAGGTGTTCAGTGCAGTTGGGAGTCTCCCATCTCCCTCCTGTCAGAGGAAGCCAGCAAGGCAATCCAGCACCTGCTCTCTCCATGTGCACACATCTCCATACCTCAGCTTTTTGCAGCTCCTCTGGGTCTCCGTGAGCCCCTCTCTTTCCTTCTAGTTGTAGAATTTCCCCTCAGCCAGCTTTCCCATGATTCTGGATGATTTCCCTTCTGTCTTTTAGTTGTAGTTTTGAAATAGTTGTGTGAGGCCGCAGTTTAGGTTCTCACCTATGCCGCCATCTTGGATTCCCCAGATAAAGTCTTTTTCAGTGGACCAAGAAACGAACCATACTGGGAGATAACTAATAGGTGCTTATTTGAGCACTTTATTATGGGATCCCCCGTACTCCATTTGTCTGTTTTTATGTTGTGGGTCTAAATCTTCAGGGAAGAAATTATATATTGGATCTGTGTTCCTCTGTACCCCAGAGAATAGCACATATTAGGTCACTTACTATGTTTTAATTAGATTAAGATTAAGTCCCAACAAATAACAGGTTACTTATTGCACATATTGCAAATGCAAGGTCTTACTTTAAAAAAGGGTTTGCTCATGGGAGGTGGGGGAGGCAGGGACAAGTCAATGAGGGAAAAAGGAGACATATGTAATACTATATATAATCTTGAAGCAATAAAAAAGTTAAATAGCCAAAACCAGTTGGGCTCAGTGGATAGAGCGTCGGCCTGTGGACTGAAAGGTCCCAGGTTCGATTCCGGTCAAAAGGCATGTACCTTGGTTGTGGGCACATCCCCACTAGGAGGTGTGCAGGAGGCAGCTGATCAATGTCTCTCTCTCATTGATGTTTCTAGCTCTCTATCCCTCTCCCTTCTTCTCTGTAAGAAATAAATAAAAATATATTTCAAAAAAAGTTAAATAAATAAATAAACAAACAAACAAACAAATAAATAAATATCATACAAAGAAAGGATCTGCCCAGAGAAATCAGTATCTTTTGCAATTTGTACCAATTGAGGATTGGTACAAATGCTGGTATCTAGGCATTATTTTGATGCCCCTACCTTCCTTATAGAGCCCCAGGGGCAATAGAACTCTCTTTATATCAGAAAAGATTAATGCTAAATACTAGATTATTTACCACTGGTTCAGATTAAATACTTTTATAAGTATTTAAAAATAATTTTTACACCTTGTAATCCAGTCAAAATAAACCATCATGGCTGTCGACTGTCATTCTTTTTTTTTTTTTTTTTTTTTTACAGAGAGGAAGGGAGAGGGATAGAGAGTTAGAAACATCGATGAGAGAGAGACATCAATCAGCTGCCTCTTGCATGCCCCCTACTGGGGATGTGCCCACAACCAAGGTACATGCCTTTGACCAGAATCGAACCTGGGACCTTTCAGTCCACAAACCGATGCTCTATCCACTGAGCCAAACCGGTTTCGGCTGTCATTCTCTTTAGTAAAAGTTCTGAATTAGATCAAGTATGGCAAACCTATCAGGTAGATAATGGGAAAACAATTGTGCTTTTAAAAATATATATATCTCTAAAGAACTGGCATTTGACGTTTCACCTTAGGTGTGACATGAGATATATTTTAAGGAAATAACCACACTCCAAGCAGAATTAATATGAGACACTCAGAGCTATTTATCAGAAATAGAATATATACTGCAAATAAAGAGAGAATATGTAGCAATTTAATAATATCTTGTGATAAATTTGAATGGTGGCTTTTTTTCCTCCTCTCAATAGTTTTCCCAAAGTATTAAAGACTTTCTGAGATAGTTGTATAAATATGACATACAATAAAAATTTAAGAATAACATTCACAATTGGTTTTTTCCTTTATAAAATAATTTGCAGGCTTTTAGGCTATCTGTCTCTTGAAATGATGTATAAAAATGATAATGACTCAACAGTGTAACATATAATCAATTCATATAATTATAGCACAAGAGTGGACTTCTTTTATTCCAACTGGCTCTTTTAACTGATCTGATAAAGTCTACAAGCAATTTCTACTTAATTTGTGCTGGGCACATATAATTTTAGCAGACTTGAAGTATCATTATGCTCTCTTAAAATTTTTGTTAAGGTTCTTTGGAAAACTGTAATGTCGAAATTTTATTGGCTTCATGAAGGATACCAAGCCTTAAAACATTGATAGGAAAACCCTTCATGGTATTACATTGGTTTCCCAGTTTTAAGATACAGAATATATAAACTTAACCACTTTCCTTTTTATATTATTCTCATTCACAGTAAAGCTTAATAAAATAAAGACCTACAAAATATTCTTTAGGACCTAAAATATAGAATGTCTGTTATCAACTGATAGTTTCACTTCTGTAAGATAGTTTCCAGTATGAGTCCGAAAGATAGCAAAAGTTTAGCGTGAATTAGGTAGCTAAGGAAATATCAGAGGGGGAACATAGGCTACAAAACTGGACTTGAGATTTATTTGTCTGTCTCTTCTAATATCTTTGTACATGAACTGGTGATTGTTGGATGTATTCTGATGTGATCTGCAGACAAAACAGGTTTTTTGCTTAAATGAAATAACTATTCTTAGTGAGAATGCTGCCCAGGGGAAGAAAGCAGGT
The DNA here is from genome assembly GCA_011751065.1 of Lasiurus cinereus. Classification (NCBI taxonomy): domain Eukaryota; kingdom Metazoa; phylum Chordata; class Mammalia; order Chiroptera; family Vespertilionidae; genus Lasiurus; species Lasiurus cinereus. The sequence continues at coordinate 13,527,010 of JAAGEH010000480.1, forward strand.
AGGTAAGCCTTCGATGGTTTCCTTTGGATTTTAGTGTCATAAACCATTCCCAGTAAGACTCTATAAATAAGCCTTATCTGCTGCTAGACTGAGGCAATGAGCAAAGTGCTTCTAAAGACCATCAGCTCATAGTTCATACAGGCTAAGCATCCTTGTCAGGATTAGTAATGCAGACAGACAAGTGGATGTTTATTTTAGATCATTTGTTCTGACAAGACTGTCGATTTGGACTTGCTGGTTACAGGAAGTCCTGAACGTAGCTGCAGGCAGAGAAAACCCTCTAAAGGGGCTATTGGGGAGAAGGGTCAATATCCTGATAAAAAGTCTTCTTGGACTTATCCATAGTTAGCTTTGAACTTGCAAAATCTAAAGTGAAATCAAAGTGTATTTCCAATACTTGATTCAATAAAGAAGTAACCATGGCAATTTCCTACACTGCATTGGAATTAAGGACAGGAAAGTGGGGAATGTCTCAAACTGGAAGTATAGTAAAATGCCTTAGCAAAATTAGGTTGGAAAAGCTTTGAAAAAAGTGAAGTATCTGAGGAACAAATGACAAGGTATTGGTTGTGTTGTTTTGGTTCACATGAGTAGAAACTAAAGTTATTTCATATTTCACTGAATTTCTCCACGTTTTGTTGTAAGAGTGAACAAGACTCGGGCTCAGGAAAGATCAGCATGGATGTATTTCCTGGTCAGTTGGTAGCATGTATGCTGAAGTAAGATAAATGGGTTCTGATTTTGAAAAGCAATTATTCTGCAGAAAGGATACAGCCGTGCCTTCCCTTAGTGAGATGAACAATGTGTTTACTATAAAATGCTAATTAGCCCTTAAAGTTATTAATGTAATTATTGCTCATCTAAGGACATAAATCTGACAGCCCCTGAGGACAGGGGCATTGCTCATTTTGAAAAAGCAGGCTTCAAGTACTTTTTGCTTACCTATTTGTTAATCGTAAACTAAATTACTCTTTAAAGGAAGAAGAAAAGAAAATATCACCAGGTTACCAGTCATTCAATGGAGGTGAAATAAGAGGTTAAGAGACACACTGACATGTGTGTTCATAAGTAAGGCATTATATTTAGGCTTAACACGAGCAAACCTAGGATTTATAAATAGTGGCTATGAATGCCTCATTTAATCTCTGATTAGGCATCTCACCTTAAGCCCTGTCTGAAGGAATCGTTGGGGCAGAGAAGAAAATGAAGAATGGTGTTTCTCTATTCATAAATATAGAGGATTTTGGAGAGGGCCTATTTATTTAAATTTCTTCTTTTTTTCTTTCTTTCTTTCCTTTTTTTTTATTAATTTTTATACATATCTCCCCATTGCCCCCCCTCCCTCCCAGGCATACCCCAACCCCCCAGTGTCTATGTTCATTGGTTACGCTTATATGCATGCCTACAAGTCCTTTGATTGATCTCTTATCTACCTCACCTAACTTTAATCTTCCTGCTGTAATTTCACAGTCTGTTTGAAACTTTACTATCTCTGTATCTATCCTTTTGTTCATCAGTTTATAATGTTCTTTATTATCCACAAATGAGTGCGATCATGTGATGCTTCTCCTTCATTGACTGGCTTATTTCACTAAGCATAAGGCTCTCCAGTTCCAACCAGGTTGCTGCAAATGGTAAGAATTCCTTCTTTTTAATGGCAGCATAGAATTCCATTGTGTAGATGTACCACAGTTTTCTGATCCACTCATCTACTGACGGGCACCTAGGCTGTTTCCAAATTGTGGATATTGTAAATTGTGCTGCTATGAACATAGGGGTGCATAAATCCTTTCTGATTGGTGTTTGTAATTTCTTAGGATAAATTCCTAAGAGTGGGATTACAGAGTCAAATGGGAGATCCATTTTTAGTTTTTTGAGGAAACTCCATACTGTTCTCCACAGTGGCTGCACCAGTCTGCATTCCCACCAACAGTGCACAAGGGATCCTTTTTCTCCGCATCCTCGCCAACACTTGTCGTTTGTTGATTTGTTGATGATTGCCATTCTGACAGGTGTAAGATGGTATCGCATTGTCATTTTGATTTGCATCTCTCGGATGATTAATGACTTTGAACATGTTTTCATGTGTCTCTTGGCCTTCCTTCTGTCGTCTTTTGAAAAGGTTCTATTTAGGTCCGTTGCCCATTTTTTTTATTGGATCCTTCTTCTTCCTTTTATTAAGTTGTATAAGTTGGCTGTAGATTTTGGAGATTAAACCTTTATCAGTGATAACATTTGCAAATATGTTCTCCCATACAGTGATCTTTCTTGTTGTTTTGTTGATGGTTTCTTTTGCTATGCAAAAGCTTTTTATTTTGATGTAGTCCCATTTGTTTATTTTTTCTTTAGCTTCCATTGCCTTTGGAGCAGTATCAGTGAAGAAGTTCTTTCGGCATATATCTGAGATTGTGCTGTCTGTGGATTCCTCTAGTATTCTTATGGTTTCCTTTCTAATATTTAAGTTCTGTATCCATTTTGAGTTTATTTTTGTATTTGGTGTAAGTTGGTGGTCCAGTTTCAATTTTTTGCATGTATCTGTCCAATTTTCCCAACACCATTTATTGAAGAGGCTATCTTGGCTCCATTGAATGTTCATGCCTCCTTTGTCAAATATTAATTGAGCATAGTGGTTGTGGTGGATATCTGGGTTCTCTATTCTATTCCATTGGTCTATATGTCTGTTCCTGTGCCAGTACCAGGCTGTTTTGAGAACAGTTGCTTTGTAGTATAGCTTGAAGTCTGGTATTGAGATCCCACTTACTTTATTCTTCCTTCTCAGAATTGCTGTAGCTACCCGTGGTCTTTTTTTGGTCCAGATGAATCTATGAAGAATTCTTTCTAGGTCTGTGAAATATGTCATTGGTATTTTAATGGGTAGTGCGTTGAATCTGTAGATTGCTTTGGGTAGTATGGACATTTTAATGATGTTGATTCTCCCAATCCATGAGCATGGTATGCTCTTCCATCTGTTAACATCTTCCTCTATCTCTTTTTTCAGTGTCCTGTAGTTTTCTGCATAAAGGTCTTTTACCTCTTTAGTTAGGTTTATTCCTAGGTATCTTAATTTTTTTGCTGCGATGGTAAATGGGATTGCTTTTTTAGTTTCTCTTTCTATAATTTCACTGTTAGTGTATAGAAATGCCACAAACTTCTTAGCATTAATTTCGTATCCTGCTACATTGCCGAATTCCTTAATTAAGTCAATTAGTTTTGGAATGGAGTCCTTTGGGTTTTTTATGTACAATATCATGTCATCTGCAAATAAAGACAGCTTTACTTCTTCTTTTCCAATTTGGATGCCTTTTATTTCTTCTTCTTGTCTAATTGCAATGGCTAATACTTTCAGTACTATGTCGAACAGGAGAGGTGAGAGTGGGCATCCCTGTCTTGTTCCTGTTCTTAGGGGAAATGGTTTTAGTTTTTGCCCATTCCATATGATGTTAGCTGTGGGTTTATCATTTATGGCTTTTATGATGTTGAGGTATGATCCTTCTATTCCCACTTTGCTGAGAGTTTTTATCAAGAAAGGGTGTTGGATTTTGTCAAATGCTTTTTCTGCATCAATTGATATGACTATGTGATTTTTATCTCTCAATTTGTTTATGTGAAATATCACATTTATTGATTTGCGGATATTGTACCATCCCTGCATTCCTGGGATGAATCCTGCTTGGTCATGGTGTATGATCTTTCTGATGTACTGCTGGATCCGGTTTGCTAGAATTTTGTTGAGGATTTTGGCATCTATGTTCATGAGAGATATTGGCCTATAATTCTCTTTCATTGTGTTGTCTTTATCTGGTTTTGGTATTAGGGTGATGCTGGCTTCATAGAAGGTGTTTGGAAGTGTTCCTTCTTCTTGAATGTTTTTGAATAGTCTGAGGAGGATAGGTTTTAATTCTTCCTTGAATGTTTGGTAAAACTCTCCTGTGTAGCCATCTGGACCTGGGCTTTTATTTGCTGGAAGCTTTTTGATTACTGCTTCAATTTCTTCCATAGTTATTGGACTATTGAGATGTTTGGTTTCCTCCTCATTGAGTTTGGAAGGTTATATTTTTCTAGGAAAATGTCCATTTCTTGCAGGTTGTCCAATTTGTTGGAATAGAGTTGTTCATAGTATTTTTTAACAATCCTTTGTATTTCCACAGGGTCTGTTGTTATTTCCCCTCTTTCATTTCTGATTTTGTTTATTTGGGTTTTCTCTCTTTGCTTCTTGGTGAGCCTAGCTAGGGGTCCATCAATCTTGTTTATCCTTTCAAAGAACCAGCTCTTTGTTTTGTTGATCTTTTGAATTGTTTCTTTGGTCTCCAAGTTGTTTATCTCCGCTCTGATCTTCACTATTTCCTTCCTCTGAGTACACTGGGCTTTTCTTGTTGCTCTCGTTCTAGTTCTTTGAGTTGTAGGTTTAGGTAATTTATTACCATTGTTTCCTGTTTTTTGCAGTAGGCTTGTAGGGCTATGAACTTCCCTCTCAAGACTGCTTTCACTGTGTCCCATAAATTTTGTATTGTTGTGTTGTCATTGTCATTTGTTGCCATGATGTTTTTTATTTCTTCCTTGATCTCTCTGGTTACCCAGTCATTGTTTAATAGCATGCTGTTTAGTCTCCATGTGTTTGATTTCTTTCTATTGTTTTTATTTAAATTTCTTATAGAACTTCAAAGTTATGTGTTCCTAGAGCAATACTGATGTCTTATACTCATTGCCTTCTTCATACAAAGATATATCTATCACTCTATTGTCTGGAGTGAATAAAATTACCTTGCTACAAAAATTAAAAGAATATTAGAAATTCACCAATCATGTTCCATGCTACTTAACTGAAACTAAGATTAGGACTCCTCGTTAAGATAGAAAAGAGTAGGAAAAGGAAAGCCTTGTTGCCCAAATTACCAACCCCCTTACTATAAAAAATTTTTATATCACATGCAACAAAAAAAATCCAACCTAACATGGATTAAGCAAAATAGAGAATAGTTTTTCTTTTAACTGGATACTGTGATGAATACCAGCTTTAGGTATAGTTTGATCCAGAAATCCCCCAGATAATCAAGGCTTACGCTATTTTTCACTATGATTCACACAACTGTGGCCTGCTCTTGTATTGTCCTTAGGTAACCTTCCCTCAGAGTAGCAATACTGTCTTCAGCAGTTTTAGAAATCAGAGCCACATATCATGTGGTCTGTAGAAAGAGAATGTTTGTAGATAACTAGGAGGTGACTAGCAGGATGCCCCTGGTTCACTGGTCAATTCAACACTGAGCCACACTGGCCAGGCTAGATTCAGACTGTTTAAGTAGATATTTTAAGGTACATTTTCAGTATATTAAAAGAAGTCTTTTAAGCCATGCCTTCAAAATTGAACAGAGGTTTGGGGTGAAGCTGCTCTTCTGAAAGGAGTTTCTGAGCAGAACCATGAGCCAAGTAAGGGCTCAGCCTAAGTGGAAGTCCCAGTAGGAAAGACATGGGCATGATTCATATATTTATGAGTGATAGAAAGATCCTGGCCATGCGGTTTGTGAGACTACCAGATCTCAGAAGCAGGCTTCCCTACCTCACACGCAATTCTGTCACTGAGGCATCTCTTTGCTAGGCCATAAAGAAACCACAAAATGAATCTCTTATTCCTATTCCCTTAATTGAGAGGAACAGGGGCAGTGGTTCTTGCATTTTTATCAAGAATTGGTGAAAACTGACTACTACATTTTTAACAGTATACTGTCTCAGACTAATAAAGGTCTTCACTCAATTTTCAGTCCAAAGGCAGGCTAAGATCATTTATCATCATCATTCATATCGTTGTATCTCAACGGGGAAAAAAATAAGAGCTGTCCTGATTAACAGTGCTAATTCAGACTAATTCTGACAATAAGTTAATACAGTTTTAATATTTCAATCTTTGGAATAAATCTTCCAAAGGTGAAAGAAATGCCAGCCCCATTCCAAGAAAACTAAATAGTTTTTTGTATCCTCTCCCAAGTACCATCTTTTCTCATTGATTCACTCCCAATAACTCTCAGAAAATCTAAACAAAAGGATTTAAAAGATTGCCTGACAATGTCCTCCAACTGCAGTTATGAGCACTAAATAAATCTGTGATAGATAAAGCATACTGATTTTATTTTCTTCCAGAATCTTCAATATTCTTCCAGCATTTATGGCTTAATTTTAAATAATCAATTGTTTAAGTTGATAAATTCTAGCTGAAGGATTATTAAAAGATCCACATTAATATTTATCCTTTAAAGAATAACTAGCAGCAAATTGAAGTTGAGATCACACACAAGAACATTCCACTGCAGCCAAGTAGTTTATCCCATCAGTATAACAAACAATAAACTGAACATGATTTGCTCAGTAGATACTAAAAAGACATATATTTTTTAAAAAATCCTCACGTAAAGATATTTTTCCATTGATTTTTAGAGAGAGTGAAAGAGAGAGGGAAAGACAGAAAGAAATATCGATGTGAGAGAAACACATCAATTGGTTGCCTCCTGCATGTGCCCTGACCAGGACCCAAAGGGGGAGGAGCCTACAACAAAGGTACATGCCCTTGACCAGAATGGAACCTGGGACCCTTTAGTCCACAGCTAATGGTCTATCCACTGGGCTAAACCAACTAGGGCAAGAAGTTATTTCTTAAAATTCCTACCTTTTCCTAAGGATAGTAAAAATAATAGCTAAATTTGAATACCTACTATGTGCAGTTTAGATACATTATCTCCTTTAACCATTTCATCAACCAGATCCAGAAAATGGCATCAGACAACTCCATTTAAAAATCAAGTCTTAGAGACCTTATTTCTAAAACTCGACTTTAATTAATCCAATATACTATTTAAACTACTGATTAAAAAAAGGAATATAATGCAATCTGATAAATTACATTTACCATAAACCAACAGGCAATATCATATTACTGGCAAACAAAAAACTGATGCTGAAGAGCATTAAAACCCCATATAAAAAAAAAAAAACATTAAAAATTTATAGAGAAAGCACAAGTAGTCACTTACATGTTGTAGGTGTATAGTTGATTTTGATATACACCTTCATATATTCCTGTATTTTCCAAAGTCTCTACAGAGAACCTGGATAATTTTTACACTCTTAAAAAAATGTTGGAAAAACAAGGGGGTCTCAACTAATGATGTCCGCTAGGTGAGAATTTTGAGACTATCTCAATTTTTGTTGGCAAGAAGCTCCAGTATTAGTGGTCTGTTTTCACTCATACTTCTATTCAACTTCTGCAAAAGAAACTGCTCCCATCACATTGGTGATGTTCACTGGAATAAAGAGTGTTAGTGATCACCAGTGTGGGACCCAGCAAGCATGCCTCTCCCATTGTTGTGGAGTTTGGCTTTCTCTGTGTGGCATAGACTGTCAGTCTTGTCAAAAGAAGCAGAGAATGAGAACTAAGAAACCGAGATAAATAATTGCCAAGGTTTACGCTTAAAGTGTAAGAAACACATTTTTCAGTGTAAAGATAAAGCTATCACATACGATCTAACATCAATAATGTCTTCCCAACTAAACTCAACATTTTCATCCACTAGAAAAACATTAGAATGAATTATTTCAGATTCAAACTTTGACTGTATTAAGGTAATCTATAATAATAAAAGCATAATATGCAAATCAACCGAACAGCCTAACAGTGGAATGACCAACTGGAGAACCACACTATGACACCCACTGATGCTAGGCCTGCCAAGGTGGGTGCAATGCAATTGGTCTGGGCCCTGGCTGGGCAGTGGGGCAATCAATCAGGGGGTTCCATGATCTCCCCAAAGAGGGAGACTCAGGCCACCAACCAGCGGACTGCAGTGGGTGGGTAGGGCCTCCCTCTGCGGGGTAATGGATTGGTATTGCAGGCCCCTGGGACTATGAGAGGGCACAGCCTTGGCTGAGGGAACCTCTCCGCTCTCCCCCCCAGTGCATGCACTGGGCCTCTAGTGGATTGATAAAATGGTTCTTTTCTATTTTAATTTTTCCAAATTTTCATTTATTGACTATATATTACTTTTGTAATAGAAAAAGAAACCCAAACCTTTAAAATGTATAATATTCTCTGCCCTTGCAGAAATTGAAACCTGACAAGGAGGAGAGAGTTGACAACTAGCTATATAAACATATGAAGAGTGTTATGGCCCCAATGCAAAGTTCTCAAGGAGCCCCCAGGGAAGAGAGAAGGGGAACTTTCTCCAGGAAGGAAGAGGAACCATGGGGTTCAGTGAGCATCACAGAGAAGCAGTATATGTAAGGAGTCTGGAAAAATGAGCAGTGCTTTTATCTAATCAAGAAGAGCATTCTTAGAGAGAGGTCAGCATGAGAACACTCAGAACATGGGAAGAGCAGTTAATCTAAGGTTATAGCCTTAGTATGTGTGTGTGCTTAATTTTTATTGAACAGCTTTCCCAATTGTCACCCTCTTCCAACCCTATATTTAATCTTGATTAACTTTTAATTCCTCAATATGCATTTGGATTACAATTGGTCTTATTTTAATATGTTACACATTAAATAAGGCTATATGCTTTGTCTGTCTCAATGTGGAGATTATGTAAAAATGAAACTGATTTCAGAATTAAACAGATTTAAGTGTTCAGTCAATTCATTTGATTTGCATTTTAGAGATTTCTGTTGAAAAATTATAATGGCCCCTCACAGCTCATTATTTCTGAGTAATTTGATTAAAGGTTCTGTAATTTAGCTAATTCAGATGAAGAACAATATTCAGAAATATATTTAAGTGGTTTATGACCTATGTGAAAATGTGCACTATAGTAAGTACTAGTATACAGTAATAGTTTCTAGCAGAAATCATTTGATAGTTTAACCACAAACTCCACTGAATCAACATAAAGCCAGTTGGAGAAATAATTTGGTAGTGACTAAAGGCCTTCCTGGAAAAGGCACAGAAGACTGAGCTCTAATCCCAGTTCCTCCATTTACTAACCATGAGATTATAGCAGAAGAACTCTGAACCTCAGTTTTCCCAGCCATGAAACAGACACAATAGCATAGTTCTTACTTTACAGGATTATTAAAATCACATAAAATTGTGCATGTCATTAGTTAAGCAATTGCTAAAGACCTTAAAAATAATCTTATTAGGTTTCTAACTTTGCTTCTGATAACAATATGAGAAAGGATGAGAACAGGATGAGGGATACTGCTGTTGAGTGAGCAGGGTACCCTCACTCCCATCCTCATTTTCACCTGAGGAATCCCAAATTATATGCTTTACACACTGGGCTCCATGGAAACTTCCATTTGAAGAAAATGGAATTTAAATGATTTAAAAGAATTGAAAACCACTGGTTTGTACCAACTGCCTCATTTTACAACCCAAAAGGACAACCCAGAGAAGTTAAATAATTTTCCCAGCTTTAAGTAGCTATAAAATGGGTAGGCAGAGAGTTGAATGCAAGCCCTCTGTTTCTAAGCCCAATGCCCTTTTTGCTATACCACAAGGAAGAGTTATATAAATATTATGTACTGAAGTGCTAAGAATCAGTGCAAATTTATACAGGAGACATGACATCACCTTTACAGTGTGAAAATTCTGCTCATCAATATACAACTGTATTTCATTCACTAATTTGTGTATTCATTCAGTAAATATGAAGTGTCAGATATGTGCCCAGACACTATTTGAAGCACTAGTTTCAACATTGTATAAAATTCAGTTTCAAATAAATTATGACATCCAACTTTAACAATGGAATAAAACATTACATTTTTCACTAGAATCGATGAATAATAGATAGGGTACTATAAATTTAATGATTGCCCATCCAAAACCACATCTTTAATTTCAGTAGTGAAATAAACACAAATCTACATCTATCTGACCCATCTCATTGAATTTACTCTTGTTATTTTGTTCTTTCTATAAAAGTTTTTACTCCACTTGTGAGATATATTCTACCTACTCTCACCTTCAAGGATTTGGAACTTACAGGCACCTCTTCCTCTTCTGTGTATTTACTTTCTCTTTCTGGCAGTCATTTTGCAGCACATAAATGTGCTCTAGTGTCTCCCATATTGAAAACAAAGCAGAAACCTTCTTTTCCCCCAAATAACATCCATTCTCTTTTCTTTATTTCAAAGAAAATATTTTTGGAAAGAGTTATCTACAGCTACTGTGGCCTTCCTTCCCAACCTCACTGTGGTGTAAGGCAAGCTCCACTGTCTCTCCCCTCTAGAATGTGAGGAAGGGGATCCTGTCTGTTCACTGCTGTACTCCAGCACCTGAAACAGCACCTAACTCAGTTAACATTTGTTGTATGAATCATCCAGAACCATATCATGATTTAGTGAATAGGATAGAGCTTGCAAATTCCTCATATATTTTAGAAGGACAAGTCACAATATATGCTAAATTTTCTTTAATTCCAAATAAAATTATTTAAATCACTATTTGAAATATATATATAATGACCTTCAAGGTGCTAGAGTGAAGTTACTCTACCAATTTAATGTAATCCTTACCAAAATTTCAATAGGATATCTTTGTGTAACTTGGCAAAAAATAATTCTGAAATCTATTTTGGAGAATAAATATCCTATCAAATAAAAGAGTAATATGCAAATTAACCACCAATCCACTACACCCACAAACACAGCCACCAGCCAATCCGGAATGAGTATGCAAATTAACCCAACCAAGATGACTGTGGCCATGGAGCGAGCAGAAGGCTTGGGTTTTCCTAGCAATGGAGAAAGCCAAGCTTTCCGCACACCCTGGCAGGACCAGGCCTCCACTCAAGGCTACAAAGTTTCAATTATAGAAGATAAATAAACCCCCAAATAAATGGTGGCAGCCATGAAGCTGGAGAGAGCAGGAGGTTTGAGTTGCCTATGGCAATGGAGGAAGCCAAGCTTCTGCAGCCCTGGCCTGCCTTGGTCTCCTCTGCTCAAGGCTACAAAGTTCCAGTTATAGAAGATAAATAAGTCCCAGATACCAGGCCCTCCACTTGGGTCGCCAGGAGTCATGGCCACCCTTTAAACCACCACAGGCCCCTCGCTCAGGCCACCCCATGCCCCAAGGGAACCCCCACCCTAACCCGGGCACCCTTCAGGGCAAACCAGCTAGCCCCCACCCATGTACCAGGCCTCTATCCTATCTAATAAAAGAGTAATATGCAAATTAACCATCACTCCAACACACAAGATGACTGTCTCCATATGGTCAAAGATGGCTGCCCTGATGTGGACACAAAATGGCCACCACAAGATAGCCAGCAGGGGAAGGTAGTTGTGGAGCCCTCAGTCCTGCAGGGGAGAGCAGTTGGGAGGACCAGGCCTGCAGGGGAGGGCAGTTAGGGGCAATCAGGCTGACAGGAGAGCAGTTAGGCATCAATCAGGCTGACAGGGGAGTGGTTAGGGGGTGATCAGACTGGCAGGCAGAAGCAGTTAGGGCCAATCAGAAAGGCAGGCAGGCGAGCATTTGGGAGCCAGCAGTCCTGGATTGTGAGAGGGATGTCTGACTGCCCTCAAGGGGTCCCAGATTGAAGAAGGTGCAGGCTGGGCTGAGAAACACCTGCACCCACTGTGCAATACTTTCCTGCACCAAGCCTCTAGTCTATGTAATAAAAGCCTAAGCGACCCTTATAGCAGAACAACAAGAACAACTGGTTGCTATCCTGCACACCGATCACCAGGTAGCAGACGCTCAATGCAGGAGCTGATCCCTGGTGGTCGTGAGTTCCCACAGGGGGAGTGCCAGTCAGCTAGAAGCCAAGTTCATGGCTGGTGAGTGCAGTAGCAGTTACAGAGCCTTTCTTGCCTCCACAGCAGCACTAGGAGCAGTGAGCAGGTGGGTGGTAAAAACAGTAAGAAGCAAGGGGTCCCCAGACATCCTCCAAGGGGTCCTGGACTGTGACAGGGTGCAGGTCAGGCTGAGGGAAACCCCCTCCCAGTGCATGAATTTCATGCACTGAGCCTCTAGTTTTAATATAACTAGGAAAATTTGACAAAGTAGAATGTAGGCAAAATTGCACTACCAGATATAATAACTGTGTTGCAAAATAACAGTAATTAAAAAGCATGAATCTGGTATAGGATGAGAAGCCAGAAACAGAATACAGGGTACAAAATGAACAAAAATATATTTGAGGATTTTGTAAATAAAAAAAAAAAGATAGAATTTCAAATCAGGGAGGGAAAGAGTGGTTTTTCAATCAAAGGTCTTGGACAACTGAGTAGATACTTGCTAAGTAAATAACCCTCATTCCTCCTGCCAAATTCCAAATAAATTCGTAATAGACAATAAAGTATTGGGAAAAACTTTATAGCCTAGCCTCGGGAGTGAGAGAGACCTTTTAATTATATCAACAAAGCCAAAATCATAAAGAAAAACAATGACTAATGACATAATCAACTACCTAAAAGTGAAAAATATACATGGTAAAAACAAAATAAATTAGAAAACCCTGTCAATAGATTAAAAGGCAAACAAAAAACTAGCAAACATTTTTGTATCATACATATGATAAAGGATTACAAAAGAGTGATGTTAAATCAACAGAGAAAAGAACATCTCAATAGATAAATGGGCAAAGGAAATAGATAATTCATATGAAAATAGATATAAATGATCAATAAACATGTGAAAAGATAGCTAGTCTTATTAGTAATCAAAGTAATACAAGTCAAAATATTAAATTTATTTTACCTATTATCTTATGTAGCTATAATTAAAAGTACTGGCAATGTCCTGAATTGGCAAGAGAATGGGGAACAGAATTCTTATGTACTATTACAAGAGAGTAAACTGATACAAGATTCCTGGGAGTCAGTTTCGCATTAAATGTAAAATATCCATTAAGGGGATAGTGAAACAATATACAGACTGTGTTCTTTGTAGAGTCATATATAATTGGAAAAAGTCCATCAATAGGGGATTATTGAATATGTCATAATTGATCTCTATAATGAATTATGGAGGTCTAATTATATAAGCCTACATTTTTGAAATACAGAAGGATATCCACTATACTAGTATGCCAAGTGATAAAAGCAGGTTACAAAATTATTCTACCTCCTAAATATTTCTTAAATCAATACTATCTTTCATCTTCATCATTACTCTGGCACAAGCTAACATCCTCTCTTCCTTGGTCCTAGGCTTCCTCTTAGCCCTTCCTCCACACCTGCACAATAGTGTTAGAATTCTAAGGTCTGATTATCTTACTCCATACTGAAAGTTTACTACCTGACGGGGTTCCTGCTTACTCCTTCAGCATTCTCCACAACCACATGGGCCTCCTTTCAGTTCTTCTGTTCCCCTGACCATTCCTACCTTGGTCCCTTACACTTGTACTTTATCTGGAACCTTGTTGCCCACCCTGCACCTCCATCTCCATCTCCACACTGTGCCTGTCGCTGCCTCTGCAACTTTCAGCATTCAGCACAGATAACATTTCCTCAGGAAAGTCTTTCCTAACCACACTCCCTAGTTCTGCACCCCCTTTACAAACTCCCAAGCTCTCTTCCTTTTTTCCTTGATCACCTTATCATAATTTGCAATTATATATTTGTGGATTGTATCATTATGATTCATCTCCTTCCACAGGCTGAGGATAAGGACCATGTCGATTTTCTTGATCATTATGCATTACATACATATTAAATGCAACTTTAGAGACTAACCTGACAGGCACTGAAATATCATGAATGAAGGAAGGGAGGGTGAAAGAAAAGGGGGGCAATGACTCAGTGCTCTGTTACTTGAAAAACCCATAAAAAGACCTGGCCAGTGTGGCTAAATGATTGAGTGTTGACCTATCAATCAGATCTTAGTCAGGGCATATGCCCAGGTTGTAGGCTTGATCCCCAGCTGGGGGTGTACAGGAGACAGCCAATCTATGATTCTCTCTCATCATTAATGTTTCTATCTCTCCCTCTCCCTTCTTCCCAAAAATCAATAAATATATATATATATTTTTTTTAAAAGACCAAGAGGTAAATAGTCTTTGGATTATTATAATAAAATCTGTATACATCCATTATAAATTTTCAACCATAAAGAAGTAAACAGATACCTCACCAAAAATGATGTACAGAGGGCAAATAAGGATATGAAAAGATGTTCCATATCATATGTCATTAGGGAAATACAAATTAAAACAACAAAAATATATCACTATACATCTATCAGAATGGCCAAAATCCAAAACATTGATACAAATGCTGCCAAGAGTTTGGAGTAACAGGAACTCTCATTTATTGCTTGTAAGAGTGCAAAATGGCATACCCACTTTGGAAGACAGTTTGGTGGTTCCTTACATACTGAATATACACCTATCATATAGTCTATCACTTGCCCTCCTTGGTATTTACCAAAGGAGTTGAAAACTTTGGTCGACACAGAATCCTGCACACATATCTATAATAGCTTTATTCAGTATGTGAATGAATAAATAAACTGGTACATCCTGACAATGTAATATTATTCAGCACTAAAAAGAAATGTGCTGTCACGCCATAAAAAGACTTTAATGAAACTTACATGCATGTTACTATGTGAAAGAAGCCAATCTGAAAAGGCTACATACTATATGATTCTAACAACCTACATGACATTCTGAAAATGACACAACTATGAAAACAGTAAAAAATCCAATAGATATCAATAATTAGGGGGAAAGAGGGAGACAAATAGGAAGAGCACAGAGGAGTTTTAGAGCAACCTGTATGATACTATAATAATGGATGCATACTATATATATATAATAATAGATCCATCCAATGTACAAAGCTAAGAATGAATGTTAACTTAAACTATAGACTTTGATTGCTAATTAGATGTTGATGTAGATTCATCAATTACAATAAATATACCACTCGGGTGAGGGTCAGTGGAGGAGGCTATGCATGGGTATGGGCAGGGAGTATATGGGCAATCACTAAACTTTCTGATAAATATTGCTGTAAACTTAAAACTATTTAAAAAATAGTCTCTTAAAAAGCAGGTAGTTATGGTATTTTTTCTACTACTTACCCTTTCCAAGTCTGAGGATTGATGGTACATTGTCTGGTTATTATTCCTCACTGCCACAAACAAGATGACATATTCATTTCCAGGGAAAGGTCACATTCTGATAACAAGAATCAGACCCAGCCCAAACCATTGTGGCTCAGTGGATAGAGCGTAGGTCTGCGAACTGAAAGGTCCCAGGTTTGATTCCGGTCAAAGGCATGTATCCTGGTTGCGGGCACATCCCCAGTAGGGGGCGTGCAGGAGGCGGCTGATCAATGTCTCTCTCTCATCGATGTTTCTAACTCTCTATCCCTCTCCCTTTCTCTCTGTAAAAAAAATCAATAAAATATATTTTTTTTTAAATCAGACCCATCTCTAAGCCAGAGCCCCAATTCCGTAAATGTTGTCAATAACAAAGCCAATTCTATTTTCCATTTGCATAGAGTAAATCAAACTGTCTATGTTTAGATGGATGATTCACAAATTCTACTTCCCACTCTTTCTCTGGCCCTAAGATAGTTCCATTTTCTTAGAAAAATTTCACTATAAACCCAAAAGGGTGAGACTAATTTCCTCTTCATCTTATCTCTCTTTTTCTAAGCTTTCCACACCATACATTGCAGTGCCCACCAAATCCACCCCTAACAACCTATGAAACTCAAAGACAGACATTTTGCTCCCCATGGTTATTGAGTTTTGTCTCATGATCCCAGTTCAACACTGAATTTTTAACATGTGAAACTGCATAAGCAATAATAAACATTAATCTATCAATATAGTAAAGAATTCAGGCCAGTGTGTAGAGCCCAGCCCATTTCTCCAGTTAGATTCTCCCAATCTCACACAGGAACATGTAAGTTATTAAGAGAGAAGACGACTACTGATTCCAGATGGCTTATGGTAAATAATTCAATAAATACTGTGCATTTTGGCATCAAATTTAAATAGTGACAACTATAGGCAGATTGGTACCTGTAGATAGTGGGTGGTTGCAGATTTAAAGTCAATATTTAGTCAATAGTTCGGTCACTTTATTCTAGATATAAAAATCTATGACTTCTTTTAAACATTATTTTCCACTCAGGTAATCTTTTTCCTGATCAGTTATATAGAGAGAGAGTAATTTTTTAAATAGTACAGTTCAAATGCATTTGACATGGTAGAAAATAGGTCTGCAAGTGTATTTACATACACAATGTAATTGAAAAAGTGGACTTACAGCTAGCAGTTCTTCTTCAAGAGATTATTTGACATCGTTGGAAATGAGGTTCTTTACCTGTATAATTTTGAAAAAGCCAAATTAGCTCTAAGGTCTCACACCCCTTTTCAAATAATCTTTAAATTTATGTAACAGTCTGCTGTATTTAACAGCATGTGTCAGATCCTACTTGTGTTTTAGTTATCTGAGTTTTACACTCTGCCTACTCTTCCAACTCTACGTCCTTGAAACCAGGGATTTTGTTTCATCATCTGTATATTTCCTGGTATATGCAGTCAAGTATCTTCAATGCTCAGTTGCTCAGGACAGATATTAAATTGAATGGGAGTGGTCAGATGTAAGTAGTGCTCCTGACACTTACTGCTATGGGTTGCATCCTGTGCCCCGAAATTCATATGTTGACGTTTTTAAGTCCAAGTACTTCAAAACATAAACTTACTTGGAAATAGGGTTGATGAGGTCACATTGCAATAGGTTTGGCTCTAGTCCAATATGACTGGTATACTTATAAAAAGGGTAAATTTGTACAGACACAAATAGACCAGAACACTATGTGAAGATGATGCTTCTACACTCAAGAAATAACAAAGACTGCCAACAATCACTAGAAGCTTGGGGAGAGCCCTAGAACAGATTTTTCCTCGAAGCCCTCAGAAGGAACCAACTTTGCCAATATCTTGATCCTGAATTTCTAGGCTCCAAAACTGAGGTACTAAATTTCTGTTGGTTAAGCCTTCAGTTTATGGTTCTTCAATAGGGCTGCCCTAGCAAACCAGGACCCTCACTGGCTATTAGGGAAACAAAGCCCTCGGAGCCTCCAAAAGTCTTTACATTAACTGCTGTCAGAAGCCCAATAGCACCTGGCCTTTATCAACAATATCCTTGCCGAAACCGGTTTGACTCAATGGATAGAGCGTCAGCCTGTGGACTGAAGGATCCCAGGTTCGATTCCAGTCAAGGGCATGTATCCTGGTTGTGGGCACATCCCCAGTAGGGGGCGTGCAGGAGGCGGCTGATCAATGTCTCTCTCTCATCCATTTTTCTAACTCTCTATACATCTCCCTTCCTCTCTGTAAAAACTCAATAAAAATATATTAAAAAAATATATTTTTTATATAAAATATAAAAAAAATCCTCATCTCCATACTATCTGTATATCTGACCACACTTTCACTCTGCTTGTCCATCCACCCTTCCACTGGGCCTGGAGGTTCCAATATGCTTTACTTTTTTCTCAGAATGCTCCTTCCACCTCCTTGACTTAATGGAAACCTGTGCTCTCCCAAGAGGAAACTGTTGTCTAGAACCTGCAACCATCTGGAAGCAATTTTGTGATTCATACCCCTCATGCCTTAAAACCAAGAATTTGAATTGTCTAAAACTATGTCTTCCTCTTCCCCTTGCAAACCCTCCTGCTTTTTTAAGGGTCATGCTATAACCATTGGCTTCCTGGCCCCTGCTGTCACTGGAGCATTTGCTGATACAGCAGAGCAAGTGGTTTACTGTGGAGGTGCTGTGGTCCAACTGCCTGGGTCTGAGAAACAGTTCTGACACTTACTGACAATGCTGCTATAGCAAGTTTATCAATCTTTGTGAGCCAATTTTCTTCACCTATAAAATTGGAACAATAATATGTAAAAGCTCTTCCAATAGCAATTCTACCTTTCCTAGGGTTGGCCTCACTTTCTGGGGGAGGAGAAAGCTTTCACAGTAGCAAGATACAAATGGTATTCACCATTTGTCCACATACAAAGTCTCCCCAAGATAACCCTATGGCTGTCTGCATGATCCCTTCAAACCTCAATGTTCTCCCCACCATTTATGTTTCTGGGGATCCAGGAAATGTGTTGGTTTTGGTGCCATTATGGTGCCCCAGAGTCTCAATGAAGCTATCCATAGCTCCATCTGCCTAGCTCTAACATACTGCTAGTGCTTCTGGTAAGTAAGGGGGCCTTTGCTTCTATGGCCATCTGCCCAGGACATAAGGAACAAATTGCCCCTGATCTCAGCATCTTTTTCGTGGTATTTCTTTGAATTTCTAAGTTACTCCCTCTAAGACTATCTCTGGGACCCACCTACATCTCTGCCCTTCTACTTCCCTTCTATATGCTTTCCCATCCTCATCCAAACTCCCCATGACCCATCAAACATCTTTATCCACTGGGAGATTTTCATAAAGTTTATTTTAGATATTTTGTTTGGAGTCCTGTTCTAGATCACTCCTCTTCTGAAGCAGCAAGAACACAATGTCCTGTTCTAGCCTCCCTGGACCCTGTTAAGCACTTGACCTTCCATTGGTCTACTCTCTCCAATGAACTGGCTCCTTCTCATCCTTCTTGCCTCAGTCTAAATGTCAACTCCCCAACAAAGCCTTCCCTGATCACTCTAAAAAGCTACATATTCCCTTCCATCTCTCTTTTTCTGTGAGAGCCCTATTACAGTCATTTCTAATTTCTCCTGTTTGCCTCTTGGTTATCTATGTTGCCTGTGGAGATTAAATTCCAGGAGAGCAGAGATTATACCTGTCTTGGGGATAAGAGCATGGATTTGGGTATTAGCCTGATTGGACTCTAATTTTAGCTCTGTCAATTTACTAGCAGTGTGACCTTGGGCAAGTTAATCAATCTCTCTCTGACTCAGTTTCCTCATTTGTAAAATGCAGGAAACATACCTCGTAAGAGTTGTTATGAATCAATTAAGTAAGTGAATGCCTGGCATATAGTGTTATTAAGTATTTATTAGACAAAGTAACCAGCACTTTTTATAATGCCTAAAACATATGAGTTGCTCAAAACATATTTAATGAATGTGGAAATTAATAAAAGAATGAATAAATACATACATACTATAAGTTCAAACATATATATAGTCTTACATCTGTGACTCACTTGATGTGCCAACTGAACCACAGTGCAATGAGACTCAAGGTCATTTGCTTGAATCCTACAAAGGGCAGCACAGTTAGTTATCGTTCCACAGTAACTAACTTAATCTCTAAGCCTGGGTAGCTGCCTAGCAATGGAATAGTGCTGTTTTTAGATGCTAGGAATGAGAAAGTCTAAATGAGTCAATGTTTGTCACAGTGTATAAATGATACTTGGGACATGTCTTACCTACTATAATTTCTTAGTTTCACTTGCTTTGCAAATGATAGCTCTGGTTTTTATTTATCCAATGAAAACTGTGAAATTTTGCCAATAAACCTAGAACTTGAAAAGAGTAATAGAAATTTAATTCTGATCTCCATAAAATTATTTACACATGTATAAAATTAACATATGTATAGATACAGTTTACCTATACACCTGGTTATGCAGAGAAAAAACTTTTGAGTTAAGTATTTGACTCAAGGGTTAGTCTATGAAAGTATCTGCAAACCTATTGCCTAATCTGCATGATGACATTTTTTCAATGTTCATAACAAAGCCAAAAAAAAAAAAGAAAGGAAAATCAGAAGGATATAAGAAAATACAAAATGATCCTTAAAGCCTGGCCAGTGTGGCAAGGTGGTTGAGCATCGACCTATGAACCAGGAGGTCATGGCACATGCCCAGATTGTGGGCTCAATGCCCAGTATGGGGCATGCAGGAGGCAGCTGATCAATGATTCCCTCTCATCATTGATGTATCTCTCTCTCTCTCTCTCTCTCTTTCTCTCTCTCTCTCTCCCCCCTCCTCCTCCCTTCCTCCTCTTTGAAGTCAATAAAAATATTTTTAAATGATCCTTAAAGATGAACCAATACTATGAATTTATCTACCATATCTACAAAGTGCAAGCATTCTTGTATCCCTTATTTTGAGGGCTTTAAGGCTCCTGCTTACGTACTTTTCTCTTTGCTTCACTTTTTCTCTATCCACTTTAGGTCACTATCATAGGAAGATGGTCTAGCACTACCCAGTTAGATAAAAGATTATTCTGATATTTAAAAATGGCAATGAATTAGAAGGCTGTGCTTAGTATGGGAAGATCCTGTTCTGGGTGGCCTGTGGTCATCAAGGAGGACACCCTGATGAAGAGGAAAAGTACTATTTCACCAGACCCTATCCATTATCAGATCTTAAGAGCAGGGCTGTCAAGATTAAGTGAAAATCCATTATTTTTTGTGTTTATACAGTACACTTAAAATTTAGTCAAGTATGGGGAATATGAAACTTTTATCCACGTAACTAATGAAATAAAGACATAAGATAGAAGCATTTTGTTATGACTAACTTGTCAGATCCTGACCCTATAATCATTCAGTATTCATTGTTAATTCATGTTAGGTCCTCAGCTGGATTCAGAGAGCACTGGCACTGAGATGTAACCTATTGAGTACCATAGCTGAGAAGTCTTCTGTGCTTAATGTGCCTAGGAGCAAAATGCTCTATATTGCCCACTAAATTCCATGACATACTCAGGTAGCCTAACTTCTAACACTGATTTCTTTCCTTCTTTCCTTTGCTCCATACCCAATTTAAAAATCTCTATGGTTATAGGGCCACATATAGAAAAGCTATCTTCCCGTTACACTTGATTTTGTGCCAATACTATAATTCATTTTATATAGGCAGCTCAATCTAGTACTTTTCTCCCCAGCCTAAAATTTCATTGTGCTTTGTTCAGTTCACTGGATCAAAAATATATTGCCATGTCATTTTCTCCACTGGAACTCATACTTACTGTCATTATTTATTTTGATGGAAATCAGGCTTTATCCCTTGTACAATGCTCCTCATTTCCCCTACCAATGTCTCTCTCGATCCCTACCTAAAATTGTTCTTCTTCAGTCCAATAATCTGAAATATTGGAATGGAAAAAAATGATTCAGTCTCAAAGATCAATTTATGATAATCTTAAATAAGCCTTGTTTAAATTGAGTTCTACTGCAAATTGCATACTTTGGTTTACTCTGTAAGGAATACAATTAAACTGAGGCAAAGCTAGTTATGACTCATGTATAATGAAATGAAAACAGTATCATCATTAAACACCAAATAAAGTCATTGATTCCATGTATTATTCTGTCAGTTTTAATTGAATTGCATTTCCCCTTTTCAGTTCTTAATTATGCAGTTCATGCTGAATCTTTATTTTTATGCACAGAATGGGATAATGTTTCCTTCCTCCTTACCTTAGTGTCTAAAAATACAAGCCTATTGAGAGCAGAATAGTCTTTGTTGGTATTAATTAAAGCAAAACACCTGCTTTTATCCTGGGACTGAATGTGTTGCTATACTGTGAGGTTGTTGCCAAGTGAAAGAAAAACAGAGCTGCTTCCTGTTGTCTGTCCCTCTCTCCAATCTATGGTCTCAGCCCCTTTCCATATTCTATTAGAAGGGGGAAAGCGTGATTTCACAAAGAAGATCCAGGGACCTCTCCAGACTGCTAACGAGCTTAAACTTTCCAGTGGTCAGCAAACTGCAGCTTGAGAGCCACATGAGACTCCTAAGTGGTGGTTTGCTGCTCTGTTGACTAATGAGTTTGCCAACCACTGGGATAGAGGCTTAATCACAAGGAGCAACAAACAGCCTGTAATTATTGGAATCGAGAGTCTAGACCAGTGGTCGGCAAAATAATTTAGACAGAGCGGAAAACTGCAGCTCTCGAGTTGCATGTGGCTCTCGAGCCGCAGTTTGCCGACCACTGGTCTAGACTATCAAGTCTAGACATAGACAGTATAAAGTGAGGTAGGTACTATTTAGCATGGGGGATTTTGTTAGTGAGCTATTAACCTAAAAATTTCTTCTTTTCTTCAGTCAACTTTGAAAGATTTAACAGCTAAAGCCAGATTCTTTCTCTGATATGTGCTACATAACTCAAATTATGTGCAAATGAAAGTAAATAAAGGGACATATAGTAAGTGTGGAAGCTTATAAATGAAGGGAGTCTTGCTACTACAACGTAATTCCTTCAGTTCAAAACAAGCAAAGGGAACACAACCTCTACTCTTCTCTCTTCTCATAAGGCTATTGTTAAAGTGTTTCTGCTGGATTCAAGCACACACATTACTCTAATACCAATACCATTTTATTTCTAAGATACCTTGTCTAGAGGTATCAAATGACAGTGGATAAAGAGCAAGTTATTTACTTTGCAGCATATGATAAAAACAAAATTTTGTGTTTTCAGCTAGGACAGTGTCCCAACAGAAAACTATATAGTGAAGAAATCTGAAATTTAAGAATCAAGGGATAACTGGATGACCCAAGCTCAGTCTTTTTATTTATTTATTTATTTATTTATTTATTTATTTATTTATTTATTTATTTTTCATTGATGTCAGAGAGGAAGGGAGAGGGAGAGAGAGAGAGAAACATCAATGATGAGAGAGAATTTTTAACCGGCTGCCTCCTACATGTTCCCTATAGGGGATCAAGCCCACAACCCGGACATATGCCCTTGACTGAATCGAACCCGGGACACTTCAGTTTGCAGGCTGACACTCTATCCATTGAGCCAAATCAGCTAGGGCAAGGCTCAGTTTTTATATCCCAATGACATTCAATATGAACTGCATAAATGAAGACTAAACAATTATCAGAGTTTAGAAGCCCAGATGACCAGGTTTTGGGTCATGGGAAAGGGGAGTGGCTGCCATTTGAACATATAAGAGTTGAAAGACAGGCCTTGGGCTGAGAACATCTGGTCTCCCCTGAGGAGCTGGCTCTTTCTGGAATACCCCATATCCCTGGTAGATTGGACTCTGTCTCCCAGACAGCTGCATCGCCAGTGTCCACGATAATAGAGTAAGCTGTCTTAGAATCAGAAGAAGCACTTATTCTTGTATAGACAATCCTCGGGTTACGCTGGATTTGACTTACATTATTTCATGGTTACATTGCTATCTCCCATTTATTAAAAAAAAAGTTCCCTCATTTCTATGTATGTATATACGTGCTTTATGTTTTTTTTATTATTATTTACTGTATTTACCATAAGTAAAGGTCAAGAATAGTTATCTTTCTTTTAATTTTTTTTCACTGTTTCACTACATTACTGCTATGTATATGCTTCATATGAGTGACATGGGTGCTTATGTAGGTGGGCTCCGACTTACAGCGAAAATCGCGCTGTGTCACACCGTAGGAACGGATCTCCGACATAACCAAAGGATCTAATGTACTCAGTTTACCCATGTTGAAACTCATCTGCCAATATTATATTTTCTTGTATGTTGTGCTGCCAGGCATTCTAATAAACTTATTCCAATTCCATCTCCTTTTTTATTCTCAATCAACCCTTTGACAGAAGAGAGAGGAAGAAAAGAAAATACCCAAGAAATGAGTAGGGGGGTGTAGGATGGACTGAGGAAACTCACATTTATTGAGTTCCTTTTATGTTATAAGCACTGCGTGGGGGGCGTGGGGGTTACATCAGTGACCAGTTCTGTTTTGTTTTTGTCTTTGCACAATTAAGTTTTTCTTTTATTATTATTATTATCAGTTTATGTTTAGGATCACTGGAAAACAAAGTAATGCCACTGAGACACTCAACAACCAAGGGTTAAAATGTAAATGCAGAAACATGGGTCTACATATCTTATAATATTCCTGCCTCAGATTCTACAGTAATAGAGAACTAGTAAATCTATAAATAATGTTGATTTTTCTATTTTCATTTTTCCTAATGTTACAAACTAATGCTTATGCCACAGTAACATCTATTTCAAATCAATTTCTTGCAAATTCCTTATATGACTATGTTTTTCTAATTAATAAATGAAAACAGTATATTTAGGCAATGCATATTTTTGTTCTGCACAAATTTGCAGAGATCTAAAAAGATTATGGAGAAGATAAAATTGTCGTTTACGGAGTCTCTCCTTCAGAAGGGCTTATGAAATTGTTCCTTACTTATTCAAAATGGAAAATTATAAAACAAGAAGATTCTAACAAATACTTGGCATAAATTCACATGAAGACTGCCAGCCAATATTTTGTTAAATATATATTTTATTGATTTTTCACAGAGAGGAAGGGAGAGGGATAGAAAGCTAGAAACATCTATGAGAGAGAGACATCGATCAGCCGCCTCCTGCACGCTCTACAGTGGAGATGTGCCCGCAACCAATATACATGCCCTTGACCGGAATCAAACCTGGGACCTTTCAGTCTGCAGGCCGAGGCTCTATCCACTGATCCAAACTAAAATTCTCCTATTTTAATTAAGGAGAATAGGTTAGCTTATCAAATGTAATTGAGAGAATACTGACCAAAGGTTCGTTTGTCTATGGGGTAGTCTTCAGCCCAGGAACATGACTTGCCTTATAGTCAGGTGCAAACATTTTATACTTTAAATGTTTGTGAAGCATTTTCCTGTGCCTCATCTCATTTGATCTTCACCGAAGTCCTGGCATAGATAGACAGAAGACTCGGTAGATTCCTATTTTCTTTTCATTAGCCAGAAAACGGAAATTTAGAAAGTTTAGAAACTTGACCCGACTGAAGAGAAGTAAGAAATGGGAGAACTTGAAAATGACTTTAGGTTTACTCATTGAGCAGAATATAGTCAAACACTGCTACAGTTAAATATTTTACCCTTTGTTCTCCCTACGTGATATACAATAATAATCTGGTCTGTCTTGCTATTTACTGTTGTATTGCTGACAATTACCTAAAAGAGAAGTTGGAGTACTTCACTGGGCTGGAAAAAATTTAGGTAAATCAGAAAGCAGATCTAATTAAGCAAATTTATTCTATCTGTATAAAGGCTAAGTTGACTAACGCATGTGGCAATACATATAAAACTCTGCTGGCACCAATCACACACGTGTGTTTCGATCTGTCATTATTGATCATGAATTTGATTGATACTTCTATTATAGAGAAAGGGCAAATAGTGATATTAAAATATGACTACTAATTAATTTCCTTTCAATATGCACGGATTCATGCATGGGGCCTCTAGTATATAGATAATAAAGAAGTAACACATATGATAAAGGAATCTGAGCCAATGAAAAAATTGATGTGAAAAGAATTTATCCCTTGGGCTGGCATATTTTATGTTCCAATATTAAAAGGGGAACATGTTTTTCATCAGAAAAGCTGTTCTTAGTTGTAAGAATAGTAAATCTATGTTATCCTGCATCCTGAAGCAGTTCAACTGAATCTAATTGGAACATCTGCAGATTTATGCAGCTTTCTGTATATTAAAGTCCCTACCTTTGTGAAATATTTCTCCACAGTCTCTTATTTTTCCTTATCTTAATGTTAATCAGATTAACATGGTATAAATTTTAACACTTTTTATGATCCTAGGATAACTGGTGCAATACAAGTCTAAAATATCAAGACCTTATAAATAGTGTCCATGTGCACTGGATTTCATTGCCATCCTACTGGCCATCAATTTTGGCTTAGAGAAAGGGAAACAATTATGAACTCAGTCATTTGCTTCTGGTTATTAGTTTTCCAGAGATTTTCAAGGTGATCCATGCATTCCTGGAAAGTAGAGAACCTCTTTGGTCTTGGTGTCTCTTGACAGAGAATTCATTAAATCATATAGGCAATTAGAGGCCTCCCCTTATCCACCCAAAAAAAAAAAAAGTCAATTTGTTTTTGAAATTTAGAAAAATTACTCATACTCATATAGAAAATATTAAAAACGAATGTGTTGATAAAGTTTATAATAGCCCTCCATTCTTAGTGAGAAAATGTGTCATATTTCTTGGGTAACAATGCACTTTAATTCACATAAGAACTTTCACGTCTTCACCAGCCTTCTACATCAGATCAGGCTCACTTCAAGCTACTGAATAATTTCCACCTTAGACTGCTAACACCCAAGGTATCACCAATTAATCTTAAAATTAGTTTGAACTTTGACAAGCAGCACAAGTTGAAAAGAGGCCTAATCCTGGAAGCAAATAGACCTACTGAAACTGCAGTTTCATCACTGGGCAGGTGTGAACCCCTGGGCAGTAATCAAACCACCTTGAAGCTTAAATTCTTCCTGGGTAAAAGAAATAATAGTATTTACTTTTGCACATGATTCTAAGGATTAAGTGAATAATGTGTATAACTAATACATGTCAATAAATAAGAGCTGAAATATAGAGATGGGGACCTGAGACAGGCAGCATGCAAAAGAGAGACCCTTTTCTTGACAATTAAAAACAATGTAACATTTGTTTAATTTTAGAAAGAAGGTATTGTACCGTTCTAAAATATTGTTATAAATAAACTCCATCAGTTTCTTTCAGTACTAGGACACTTTTTAGCAATGATTCTCAAAATGCAGTGCCTGGGCCAGCAGCAGCACCTGGAAAATTGTTAGAAATGCAAGTTCTTGGGCTTTCCCACTACATCTACCAAATCAGAAACTTGGAGGGTGCAGTCCAGCAACAAGCCCTCCAATATATGTTCAAGTTTCAGAAACACTGTTTTGGACCTTCCTTCAAATGTCAGCATAACCCTGAGGCCTCCACTGTGAGGATGTGAAGAATCATAGTAGATTTGTTCAATAATCAGAATCCCATATTTTCCCTTTGGCATTCTGTCACCTGCTCTTTAGTCAGGACCAACTTAAGTTCACACTGGTCAATTACTCAATGCTACAATTTAAATGGCCCCAGTTGTATCCAGAATTAACATGAAAGGTTTCCTGAAATATCAGTGTTTTTTAAAAACACCAGAGTTTCCTATTTGACAAAACAAGTATGTGGACCTATTTTGATTCAAGTATGAAGGTGTACTCATGTATTGCATTCATGTACTACTTCCTCCATGTAATTATTTTGTATACTCTTTAAATAGTGACACTAGTTTAAGAATTTGACAAGTTGAAAAAAATGTGATATATGTGTACATATATATACATATCTGTATATGTTTAATATATGTATGTATGTAATATGTATGTGTATGCATTATGTATTATATAACTAATATATATGTATTAAATAACTATTCAAACTGGCTGATCATGCCTATCTTAGCCATTAATTCATTTGCTCATTCCATAAATACTTGTTGAGCACCTATTAGGTTATAGGCACTGTTGTATGCATGGGGGATTCAGCTGAGAAAAAACAAACAAACATATGAGCTGGGAGTTTGAGGAGTCTCTTCCTTCTGAATTTTGTACTCTAACTGATGAGACCACACTATAAAAAATCAACAAATCAATAAATGCAATAATTACAAATCATGTTAAGTACTTTATAAGATATAAACAGCCTGACCCAATAACAAGTCCCTGGAAAGAATAACTTCCTAAGACAAGGTAGTTTAGAATGGCCTCTTTAAGGATATTATACTTGAGCTCAGTCTTGAAGTATGGAAGGAGCCTCTTATAAAAAGAAGTGGAAGAAATTGGGGGATTTCAGGCCGAGGTTAGTTACAGTAAGTAACAACTTGCTGTTCCTCAAGACATGAAAGAGGAGAAACCAAGATGGCGGAGGCATAGGTAAACACCTAAACTGCTGCCTGGCACAACAATATCAAAACTACAACTAAAAGACAAAATGGACACTATCCAGAACTACAGGAAAGCTGGCTGAGTGGAAATTGTACATATAAAAGGAAAGAGGAAAGCACATTAAGACTCAGAGGAGCTGCAAAAGACTGAGGTATGGAGACGCATGCATGGAGAGGATGGGCAGCTGTGTGCACGGGGGGAGAGAGAGGTTCTGAGTACACAGAGTCTTTCTAAAACAGGAGGGAGATGGAAGCTCCCTACTGCGCTGAACTACAGTTCCAGGCAAGTTTCTGGGAACCCAGACTCATTCAGGAAGAAACTGGACTGTCTGGCAATAAGCAAAACTCAAGGATGGCTTTCTTTCAGAGGTACTTACAGTGATTACCAAGGCTCACTAAGAACCAGGGATAGGGCAGGGCTGATGGAAAACCAAGGCTGTCTGCTTCACCCTGAAACTCTGCCCCTCCAAGATGAGCACAGAGGCTTTTGCAATATTACAAGTCTTGCCTCATAAGGGTGTCTCCAGCACAAAAGTTCTCCAAGCAAAAACACAGCTGATCCTCACAGGCAATTGGCCTGGAGGTCAATTCCTCCCAGTGATACCAACAACAATCAAGAGTTAACGACAACAAGGCTGAGCACAGAGTCCACAAAGGAGTGCACCAAGAGTGTCCACCTCAGGTAACTGGGAAGGCTGAGCCACTGTATTCTAAAGGACACCTACCACACAAAGCTACTCTACCAACTCAGGGAAGCAGCAAAATATGCAAAGCCAAAAGAACAGATCATAAACAAAAGAAATGGAGGAAGGCAAATGACTGGATATAAAGTTCAAAACGATGGTTATAAGGTTTTTCAAGAATTTCCTAGAAAAGATCAATAAATTTAGTGAGACCCTCGATGATATGAAAAAGGACCAAGTAGAAATTAAACATACACTGACTGAAATAAAAAATATTATACAGAGTCCTAACAGCAGACCAGAGGAATTCAAGAACCAAGTAAAAAGATTTGAAATACAAAAAAGAAAAAAAACACTCAACCAGAAAAACAAAAAGAAAAAATCATCTAAAACTTTGAAGATAGTTTAAGGAGCCTCTGGAACAACTTCATGTGTACCAATATCAGAATTATGGGGGTGCCATAAGAAGAGAGAGAGAGAGCAAGATACTGAAAACCTATTTGAAGAAATAATGACTGAAAATTTCCCCCACCTGATGAAAGAAATAAACTTACAAGTCCAGGAAGCACACATAACCCCAAACAAAAGGAATCCAAAGAGGACCACACCAAGACACATCATAATTAAACTGCCATGAGCAAAAGACAAAGAGAGAATATGAAAAGCAGCAAGAGAAAAACAGTTAATTACCTACAAAGGGAGCATCTATACAACTGTCAGTTGGAGTGGCAAGAAATATTCAAAGTGATGAATAGCAAGAACCTACAACCAAGAATAATCTATCCAGCAAAGCTATCATTCAGAATTGAAGGTCAGATAAAGAGCTTCACAGATAAGAAGAAGCTAAAGGAGTTATCATCACTAAACCACTCTTATATGAAATGCTGAAAGATATTCTTTAAGAACAGGAAGAAGAAGAAAAAGGTAAAGATAACAATTTTGAACAACAAATACATATCTATCAACAAGTGAATCTAAAAATCAAGTGAATAAAAAATCTGATGAACAGAATAAACTGGTGAATATAATAGATTCAGGGGCATAGAAAGAAAGTAGACTGACAATTCTCAGGAAGAAAAGCATGTTGGGGGTGCAGGAAGAGACTGGACAAAAATCATACACCTATGGATGAGACAGTGAAGGGGAGGTAAGGGCAGAGGGTGGGGTGGGACCCAGGAGAGGGGAACTATGGGGAGAAAAAAGAGGAACAATTGTAATAATCTAAACAATAAAGATTTATTAAATTAAAAAAATTATGAACAACAAATACATGTCTAGCAACAAGTGAATCCAAAAATCAAGTGAATAAAAAATCTGATTAACAGGGGGAAAAAAAAGATAAAAGACATGAAAGAAAGCCATAGTCAGTCAATGGAGTAGAACATTGTGGAAATATATACTTTTTAAAAATTTATCCCAACCCAGAAAACCTTTCCACAACACAGAAGAGAAAGAAAACAATTTTATTATTGAACTAGAGGCCCAGTGCACAAAATCTATGCATGGAGGGATGTGTGTCCTTCAACCCAGCCTGCTCCCTCTCCAATCTGGGACCCCCTGAGGGATATCCAACTGCCAGTTTAGGCCCAATCCAGGTAGGACTCTCACAATCCAGGACTGTTGGCTCCCAACTGCTCACCTGCCTGCCTTCCTGATTGCCCCTAAACGCTTCTGCCTGCCAGTCTGATCACCCCATAACCATTCTCCTGCCAGTCTGATTGATGCTTAACTGCTCCCCTGCCAGCCTGTTTGCCCCTAACTGCCCTACCCTGTGGGCCTAATCACCACTAATGCCCTCCCCTGCAGGCCTGGTCACCCCTTACTGCCCTCCCCTGCAGACCTGGTCACCCCCAACTTCCATCCTCTGCCAACCTGTCACCTCTAACTGCCCTCCCCTATAGGCATGATCACCCATAACTGCCCTCCCTTGCAGACTTGGTCCCTCCCAGCTGCCCTCCCCTGCTGATCTGATTGCCAACACTGCCCTCCCTTGCAAGCCTGGTCCATCTCAACTGCTTTCTCCTACTGGCCATCTTGTAGTGGTCATCTTGTGTCCGCATGAGGGCAGGATCTTTTGACTACAGGGGCAATCATCTTGTGTGTTGTAGTGATGGTCATTCTGCATATGACTCTTTTTTTTTCTTTTTCTTTAAATAAATCATATTGTTCAGTTTATTACAGGTGTTCCTCTTTTTTTACCCTCCATAGCTCCCCTCCACCCGATCCCCCCCACCCCTTACCCCTCTCCACTGTCCTCAACCATAGGTGTAAGATTTTTGTCCAATCTCTTCCTGCACCCCTCACTCCTCCTTTCCTCTGAAAATTGTTAGTCCATTCCCTTTCTATGTCCCTAATTCTATTATATTCACCAGTTTATTCTGTTCATTGGATTTTTTTATTCACTTGATTTTTAGATTCACTTGTTGATAAGTATGTATTTGTTATCACCTTGTTGTGCATTAATTTTTATCTTTACCTTTTTCTTCTTCTTCCTGTTCTTAAAGAAAACTATTCAGCATTTCATATAATCCTGGTTTGGTGGTGATGAACTCCTTTAGCTTTTTCTTATCTGTAAAGTTCTTTATATGACCTTCAATTCTGAATGATAGCTTTGCTAGGTAGAGCACTCTTGCTTGTAGGTTCTTGCTATTCATCACTTTGAATATTTCCTGCCACTCCCTTCTGGCCTGCATAGTTTCTGCTAAGAAATCAACTGACAGTCATATGGGTACTCCCTTGTAGGTAACTAACTGTTTTTCTCTTGCTGCTTTCAAGATTCTCTCTTTGTCTTTTGCCCTTGGCATTTTAATTATGATGTATCTTGGGGTGGTCCTCTTTGGATTATTTTTGTTTGGTGTTCTGTGTGCTTCCTGGACTTGTAAGTCCATTTCTTTCATCAGGAAAGGAAAGTTTTCAGTCATTATTTCTTCAAATAGGTTTTCAGTATCTTGCTCTCTCTCTTCTTCTGGCACCCCCATAATTCTGATGTTGGTACACTTGAAGTTGTTCCAGAAGCTCCTTACACTATCTTCACATTTTTGGACTCTTTTTTCTTTTTGTTTTTCTATTAGGGTGTTTCTGCTTCCTCATATTTCAGATCTTTGATTTGATTCTTGGGGTCCTCTAGTCTGCTGTTGGATTTCTGTATATTATTCTTTATTTCAGACAGTGCATGCTTAATTTCTGACTGGTCCTTTTCCATTTTTTTTGACATTCTTATTAAGATCTTTGAAGGTCTCACTAAGTTTCTCAGAGTTCTCAATAAGTTTGTCGGCTGTTTGTAGAAGATTCTTGAGTATCCTTATAAATGTGGTTTCGAACTCTATGTCTAGTCGTTTGTTTTTCTACATTTCTTTCACTCGTGACATGTTTCTTGGTCTCCATATTTTGGCTGCTTCCTGGTGTTGATGGAGTGGCTTTGTGTGCTAGTTGTCCTTAGGGCCCAGTAGCTCCACCTCCCCAATCACCTGAGGTGGACACTCTTGGTGCACCCCTTTGTGGGCTGGGTTCACAATCTTGTTATAGTTAAGCCTTGATTGCTATTGGCACACTGGGAGGAACTGACCTCCAGGCCAATTGACTGTGAGGATTAGCTGTGTTTATAATGGAAGAACAGCTGTGCTGGAGATACCCCTTGCTTTAGTGGGGCTTTGGTGCTCACCAAGTCTGCCTCTTGAGTGTGTCACTTATGTATGTGAGGAGTTGAAATCTGATGTCATCTCACACTGACCTCTAGGTACACTGGTTCCTGGATCTCCAAGGAGGTGCAAGTCAGCTAGTGTCTGAGGCCACCCAGCAGGATCTACAGGGAGCTCTGCAGATTTTCCTCTTTGCTTGAAGTTTGGAA
The DNA here is from genome assembly GCA_011751065.1 of Lasiurus cinereus. Classification (NCBI taxonomy): domain Eukaryota; kingdom Metazoa; phylum Chordata; class Mammalia; order Chiroptera; family Vespertilionidae; genus Lasiurus; species Lasiurus cinereus. Next base: position 13,559,153 of record JAAGEH010000480.1, read on the forward strand.
GTTTTGGAATTGTCTGACCCAGTTGCAATTTGTTAGGTTAAGTTGCTAGAGGGCAGTGTTCTGTTCAGTTTTCTGTTCAGTGTCCTGTGTCCTCCATCCCAGCGCAGTAAACAATGATTCCAGTGCGCAACTCTGTAAGAGAGCCACCCTCCCTTTCCAACCCGATGGCAGACAGTCCAGTTTCTCCCTGTATGAGTCTGGGTCCCCAGAATCTCTCCAGAAACTGTAACTCCCTCCCAACTGAAAAACAACAGCGCACGCCAGCCAGATTTGCGCGTGCGTCTCCGTACATCTGCCTTTCTGAGCCTCTGCACATCCTACCAGGTCTGGATGCACTTTTTTCTTTCCTTCTAGTTGTACAACTTCCACTCCACCAGCTTTCCCATGATTCTGGGAGATAGTTGTTTTGTCTTTTAGTTGTAGTTTTGGTGTAGTTGCGAGAGACAGCACATACAGATGTATATCTTATGCCACCATCTTGGTTTCTCAACAATCTGCATATTACTCTTTTATTAGATAGGATAGAGGCCTGGTGCATGGGTGGAGGCCAGCTGGTTTGCCCTGAAGGGTGTCCTGGATCAAGTTGGGTATTCCCTTGGGATGTGGGGTGACCTGGGCTAGTGGCCTGTGTTGGTTTGCAGGCCCGCCACACACCCCGGAAACCCAAGCGGAGGCCCTTGTATCTGGGATTTATTTATCTTATACAATTGAAACTTTGTAGCCTGGAAAGGAGCCAAGCCTTCTGCTCATTCCAGGGCATCAGCCATTGAAACTTTGTTGCCTTAAGCGGAGACCTGGGTGGCCAGGATTTGCAGAAAGCTTGGCAACCCAAGCCTCTCTCCTGCTCTGTGGCCGTAGCCATCTTGGTTGGGTTAATTTGCATACTCACTCTGATTGGCTGGTGGGGATGGATTGTGGGTGTAGTGGAGGTACAGTCAATTTGCATATTACTCTTTTATTAGATAGGACTAGAGGCCCAGCACATGTAGGGTCCTCCAGGGTTAGCCTGTCATCAGGGTCATGTCCGCCATCCTGAGATACCTCAGACACTCCCCAGAAGCTGCTGACATCCCAGGAGGTAGGGGAACCCCAGACCCATCGTGCCTCCAGGACCCTAGACCCCGCTGCCACCACTGTGGGTCTCATCAGCTCATTTGTGCCTGGCTGGTCCCCATTTCTCTCACCCCAGTGTTGAGTTTCAGAGCTGTTGGCTGTTCAAAACCATTTGGCTTTTTCCCTTAGTAACAGTTGTTACCTTCTGCCTCAATTCCTCTCCCAGCTCGCACCCTTCCCCCACACACTGCCTCCCCCTGCCACTGCCCCTGTGCATCCCTGCCTCTCCTCACACAGTGGGAGTGCCTCCCCTCACCACCTGGGGACCTGCACTGTGCTCCCTGCTCAGCAACCCCCCACCCACTCAGCAACCCCCACACCCTCTTTATGTGGCCCCACCTGCCCATCACCCACCTTGCTGACCCAAGCCTGTGGGCAGTGGGACTGAGAGGTGTCCATGCACCTTCTGGTGACAAGTCTTTGGTCATTATGGTGTTATGACCACTGTGATACTCATTATAAGCAACCTGCTAAAAGAATATCAAGACTGAAAGACATCTTTCCCTTTTATACGCTAAACAGATACATCCCTATTCTCAAGAAAAATAATCACTAGTCAACTAAGAGTACATGATGAAACCACTGTCACACACAGTTTCTCCTAAATTTACTTAATAGTTGGGTGATCATCTGTGCTGGCTAATTGCTTTATCCAAAAGAAAACTCAATTTCTCTTTACGACAAGTAGTAGTTTGGTAACTTGGAGTGAGGCACCTACTGAAGTGACGCTCCTCCCCTCCCACAGAGACTGGGTGATAAGGGCTCAATATTCATAAAAAATATGGTCCTATATCCTTGTGAAAGACATTCCTGAACCTTAAAGCTGACATGAATCTATTTCACTTTAGAAAGATTTACAGACATTTCAGAGATAGATAACTTACAATTACAAGTTTTCTGAAGTAAATGTTCTAAGAATAGGAAGTGGGAGAAAGTCTCTTCCTTGATTTTCAACAGGGAGAATTAAACCTCTTATTTTTCCTTCATGTTTGCCCTTACAAGCCTGAATTAAATTACACAGAGAATAAATTCTGCAGGTCTTAGAAAAGTTTTCACTCTATTCTCAGAAAAATGGAAACCCACTGAAGGTTTGTGAATTGACCTACTTTCTATCTTCAATAAAGGATGTACTGAGAAGGGCATTACATCGTTTTGTGATAATTCTTGCTAAAAATGCATAACCTCAATCTAATTGTAAAAAATGACACACCTAAATTGAGAGGCACTCTACCAAAGTATTGACCTGTTGTTTTTCAAAAATATCAAGGTCATAAAAAAAACAGACTGAGGCCCCATCACAAATTGCAGGAGATGCAGGAGATTTGACAACTAAATGTAATGTTGATCCTGGGTTGGACTTTAGACCAGAAATTTAAGTGAGAAAACTGGTAAAAGTTGAATAAGATCTGTTACCTTAGTCAATAATATTGTATCAATATTAATTTTCTGATTTCCATAATTGCTTATGTAAGTTGTTAACATCAGGGGAAGCTGGGTGAAGGACATATGGGAACTCTCAGCTATTTTGGCAACTTCTCTGTAAGTGTAAAATTATTTCAAAATTTAAACTTTTAATTGTAATATTTTTAAAACATTGTTTACCAGTAGGTTTCTGAGTGAATAAACTGATGGATTGAAAGGAAGGAGAGAAGTTAGGAGGCTAATGAAAAAAGTCTTGGTGAGAGAGAAGAGTTTGAAGATGGTGACAGCAAAGATGGAAAAAAATAGAAGCTAAAATGTATTTCTAAGATGGAATTGAGAGTATGTAGAGATCTGTGTGTAGGGAATGAAGTATAGATCATTTCTAGGACTTTAATGTAAGTAACTGGAGACATAAGATTTCAGGCAAGATAACCTGTAATTCCAACCTCTTCTCAAATGTCACTTCATAAATCCAGCTAAAACATGTAACTTTTATATGATTCCTCACAAAAGTGGCTACCTACATTTCAATTCCCAGTTTAGACCTGTGTACAAAGTACAACTTGCACATATAAAACTGGTTTCTCATTAATATTTAGTTTTGGATTCATTTCCTCCATATGCCCCCTAAATTACTCCTAAATCTTAGCTAGCAAACCAGTAAGAAATCAGGGGATAACTAAAACCCTGGTTTGAACCATTTGATCCTCTTAATTTAGCCAATTGTAGAAGAAAAAAAATACAAACACAAAAAATCCTCACCATTTATTTTTTACTTAATTAGTCATATTGCATAAATTGAAGGTATCTAGGTACCTAGTTTTAACTAAACTTCCCAAAGTTGACAAATGAAGATAAAAGATAATACTAGCAAGAAAAATGCATAACTGACATCTATCATTCAGCTCATATGCTACATTACAACTTAAAAGTAAGCACAATACTATGTAATAAAAGCCTAATATGCAAATTGTCCCCTTGGGTGGGCGGTCTAGCAGGAGTTTAACTGGGAGACAGGGAGTTTGACCACTCGCTATGACATGCACTGACTACTAGGGGGTGGTGCAGAACATGGTGGGCGTCAGTGACACTGTACTGGTTGCAGGTGGCAGTAAAGGTGCTGCCAGTCCCAATCGGCCCAGATAAGAGCAGGACCATGGTAGGATGGTGGAACAGGTGAAGGGGGCAACACCAGGCCAAGGCAAGTACGAGCAAATGGAGACACTGAGGGAGTCGTGCAGGGGCCCTATCACCCCACCAATCATCCTGCAGATGGCAACAAATGGCAGTGGCAGGGGGTGGAGCCACCCACCACCTGGTTTCCAGGCGCTATATGATACCAATCCTATATGATAAAAGCCCAGTGACTGAATGGCAGAACAACCAGAACAACTGGTCAACCACAACACAGGACCTGCCCCCTTGGTGGTGAGTGTGCTCCCACAGTAGGAGCGCTGCTCAGCTGACAAGGACGATTGGCACTCCCATAGCGGGAGCCACCATTCAGACATGGGTCCACAGATACTCAGCTGACCAGGATGAGCAGCACTCCCACAGCAAGCAGATTCCCATAAGCCACACTCCCCACCAGTGTATGAATGCCATGGGCCTCTAGTATTAAAATATTTCTTCTAATTATTTCCCTTTCAATGTGCATAAATCCATGCACTGGGCCACTAGCTAAATCATATAAAGCAGTAACATACTACTCTGCATTTCTTTTGAAAAATAAATAATTCAACCTTCACATTTCTAGGTAAAAATGACTTCTTAGGGAACTAAAATGTTACTACTTTTCACAATAAACTGATGCTATGCCTTCAAAGAATTTGGGGTATATTTTGAAACAGTTGTTTAGCAATGTTTTCATTGATACATGATTTTGTCATAAAAAAATAAGGCAAGTCTTCCTTACACTTCTGACTGGGGGAAGTGAGATCCGACGGTACTTTTGGGACGGCATTCTCACCTCCACTTTTCCTGATTTTAAGAGCCTGACTTTTAGTCCCATTTTTTTTTTTAATTTTCTTTCTCGTCCTTTGCTTGAGAGTTATATCAGAAAAAAACATTGCTAAGAGAAATATCAGAGATTTTACTGCCTGTTTTCTTCTAGGAGTTTTATGGTTTCAAGTCCTACATTTGTTTTTAATCCACTTTGAGTTTATTCTTGTATATGGTATAAGAAAGTGTTCTAGTTTCATTTTTTTGCATGTATCTCTTTTATTGCATAGACTGTCTTTACCTCATTGTATCTTCTTGCTTCCTTTGTCATATATTAATTGACCATATAGATGTGGGTTTATTTCTAGACTCTCTCTGCTGTAATATTGATCTATGTGTCTGTTTTTATTCCTGTACCAGGCTGTATTGATTACTATAGTGTAGTTTGATATCAGGTAGTGCAATGTTTCTAACTTTGTTCCTTCTCAAAATTTCTATGTCTAGGAGCCTGGCTTGCAAAGAAACAGGCAACTGTCTCTGCCTTTGCTGGCCTGATCCTAGAGATGACTCCTTCAGTGTGTGCCCCTGGATGTCTTGGGGAAAGGACAGCAGACTCAGGAGACCCTTTGTAAAACTATTTGGACTCAGAAGTTACATTCCCTGGATTCACTTACAAGCTATGTGGACTTGGGCCAGCTGTGTATCTCCTTGAGCCCCAATTTCTCATTAGAGAGGATGAGTTGACTAGTGCTTTCCCCATAGTGGTGCTGAGGGTATTTAATAAGCCAGGGAATATAAAGCTTTTAGAAGAGATCTAAATAAAGGGTGGCTACTATTATCCTGGTATCCTAGTGGTAGGAAGTTTCTAAGTTCCTAGTTTCAGAATTATCCTGCACCTGCATCAACCATCACATTCTTCTTAGTTAAAGCATGAGCTGTTAGTGAAATATGCATATTTCCTAATATAAACATATTAAATTTAACTGAAAATATTTTTAAATAATTGCAAAAATGAATAACTGTATGAAAAGAGTTCAGTCTTAGCAGTAATCAAAGATATGTACAATAGAAAATAAACCAAGATGGCGGCATAGATAAACACCTGAACTCGCTGCCTCCCACAACCACATCAAAATTACAACTAAAATACAGAACAACCATCATCCAGAACTTCCAGAAAACTGGCTGAATATAAGTCCTACAACTAGAGAAGAAAAGAAGAAAGCACACTGACACTGGTAGGAGGTGCAGAGGCAAGGAATGGGCTGGTCCAGCACCCACATTTGCCGCTTTTTTAATCAGGAGAAAGATCACCTCTGTAGAGGCCACCCAGAGGAGCATAGGGTCCCAACCCCACACCAAACCCCCAGCCCAGGGTCCCAGAGATGGGAAGAGAAGTCCACATAACTATGGGCTGTAAAATCTAGTGTGGATTGTGGCTCAGTGACAGAGGCTGCTGGAGACCCAGCTGTTCTTAAAAGTTTGATACACAAACTGAACTTACTTGTACAAGGTTCTACTTTACCACTTCCTCTAAACTCCAGCACCAGGGGGAAGCTTTGGGGGACACAGATAGAGACAAAGAGGAACTGGATTGTCTGGCATTGGGGCAAGAACTCGAGGGTGGCTTTCCTCCAGACAGAGGTGCTGGCAGAGATCATTGTTCTATGCTGGGACCTCCCAGTTCACAGAACTGACTGGCAGCCATTTCTGTTTGTTCCACCCTAGTGATTTTCTAAGACCCTGCCTCATTCAATTTACCACCCTATCCAAGCTGTTTGAGTGGCTTTTCCATATGAATGGCTTATCCTTGCTCAGGCTAAAATCAAACAAGGTACAGCTGGGTCAAAGAGCCCCAAACACATTAATAAAAGGCTCAAGACTCAACACCAGCCTGTCTTGCTTCACAGCTGGGCCTCATCTGTGAATTTCCAAACCAAATACAAAGAGGAGAAATCTGAAGATCTCTCTGTAGCTCCTGCTGAGTGACCCCAGGCAATGGCTGACTTTGTACCTTTCTAGAGACCCAATAGCCAGTTTATCCAGTGGTCAATGTCAGACCATCCCAGATTACAACTCTTCACATCCATAAGTGACACACTCAAAGGGAAGACTCAGTGAGTACCAAAGTCCCATTGCAGTAAGTCCTGCTCCATAAGGGTATCTTCTGCATAGCAGTTCCCCCACTGTAGTCACAGCTAGTCCTCCCAGCCAATTGGCCTGGGGGTCAATTCCTCCCAGGAACACCAACAGCAATCAAGGCTCAACTACAACAAGACTGTGCTCACAACCCACAAAGGAGTGCACCCTAGAGGGCACAGTTCAGGTAATTGGGGAGGCTGAGCCACTGGGCCCTATAGAACACCTACTATATAAGACCACTCTACCAACTGAAGGAGACATAGCAGCTCTACACAATACATAGAAACAAACATGGTAAAGTAGCCATAATGCAGAGAGAAAGAAACGTCACAAATGAAAGAAATGGAAGAAATCAAACTACTGAATATAGACTTTGAAACTACTGTTATAAGGTTACTCAGGGGCCTTACTGAGACTTTCAAGGATCTTAGTGAGAATGCCAAAAAAATGGAAAAGGACCAGTCAGTAATTAAGCATACACTGACTGAAATAAAGAAAAATATACATGAATTCAACAGTAGACTAGAGTACTAGAGACAAGCCACAGTTTGTCGCTCTGTTGACTAATGAGTTTGCTGACCACTGGGATGGGGCCTTAATCACAAGGAACAACAGCAGCCTGTAATTATTGGAATCCAGAGTTTAAGTCAGTGGTCGGCAAACTGATTAGTCAACAGAGTGACAAACTGCAGCTCACAAGCTGCAGTTTGCAGATCACTGGACTAAAGGAACCCAAGAATCAAGTCAATGATTTCAAATATGAAGAAGCAAAAAACACCCAACCAGAAAAGAAAAAGTAAAAAGAATCCAAAAATATGAAGATAGTGTAAGGAGCCACTTCAAGGGTACCAACAACCAAACTATGGGGGTGCCAGAAAAAGACAGAGAGCAAGATATTGAAAAACTACAAAAAACTCATCTGGAAACCAAGATGGCAGCATAGGTGAACACCCAAGCTGCTGCTTCGCACAACTATTTCAAAAGTACAATTAAAGACAGAATGGACACCATCCAAAACCACAGGAAAGCTGGCTGAGTGAAAATTCTACAACTAGAAGTAAAGAGAGGGACTCACAAAGACTCAGAGGAGCTGTAAAAAGCTGAGGTACGGAGATATACTCATGGAGAGGACAGGCAGAGGAGGGTCTGACTGGCTTCCTCTAGTGGGAGGGAGACGAAAAATCCTAACTGCACTGAACCCCAGCTCCAGGCAAGACTCATAGAGGGCGTCTGGACTGTTGTGAAAAGGAAGGAGTTGCACAGAAACTTAGGGAGCCATGAAAGACAGAATTCTGGGGGCTCACGAAAGTGTCAAAGAGTATGCAAAAGAACGCGTGAAAGAGCACGCGAAAAAGCACACACAGAGCACTCATTGCTGATTGTGCCTGGCTTCCTCTAATGGGAGGAAAATAGAACCTCGCAACAGCACTGAAATCCAGGTCTAACTGCACTGACCCCAGTTTCAGGTGAGACCCAGGGGACCTAGACTCCTATGGGTCCCTAGAGCGCACGGAAACTCAGGGAAACCAAAAAGCAGAGTTCTGGGAGCTCGTGCATGTATGCAAAAGGCAGAAGCCTGGAGGCAAGCGTGCATGCGCAGACACAGCTGATCCTCACAACCAATTGGCTTGGAGGTCAATCCCCCACAGTGATACCAACAACGATAAAAAATTAACTACAACAAGACTGTACACACAGTTCACAGACGGGTGCACCAAAAGTGTCCACCTCAGGTAACTGGGGAGGCAGAGCTACTGGCCACATAGGACAGCTAGCACACAAAGCTACTCTACCAACTCAGGGAAACAGTGAAATATGCAGAAACTAAAGAACAGATCACAAACAAAAGAAATGGAGGAAAACAAATGACTGGGTATAGAGTTCAAAGCCACAGTTATAAGGTTTTTTAAGAATTTCCTAGAAAAAAAATGGATAAATTTAGCGAGACCCAAGAGGAGATAAAGAAGAACCAACTAGAAATTAAACATACACTGACTGAAATAAAAAATATTATACAGAAACCTAACAGCAGACTAGAGGATTGAAAGAATCAAGTCAAATATTTGAAATACAAAGAAGCAAAAAACACTCCACAGGAAAAGCAAAAAGGAAAAAGAATTAAAAAATGTGAAGATAGTTTAAGGAGCCTCTTGGACAACTTCAAGTATACCAACATCAGAATTATGGGGGTGCCAGAAGAAGAGAGAGAGCAAGATACTGAAAACCTATTTGAAGAAATAATGACTGAAAACTTCCCCCACCTGGTGAAAGAAATAGACTTACAAGTCTAGGAAGTGCACAGAACCCCCCAAAAAAGGAATGCAAAGTGGACCACACTAAGACACATCATAATGAAAATACCAATAGCAAAAGACAAAGAGAGAATATTAAAAGAAGCAAGAAAAAACAGTTAATTACCTACAAGGGAGCACCCATACGATTGTCAGCTGATTTCTCAACAGAAACTATGCAGGCAGACAGGCGTGGCAAGAAATATTCAAAGTGATGAATAGCAAGAACCTACAACCAAGATTACTCTATCCAGCAAAGCTATCATTCAAAATTGAAGGGCAGATAAAGAGCTTCACAGATAAGAAAAAACTAAAGGAGTTCATCAACACCAAACCAGTATTATATAAAATGCTGAATAGTTTTCTTTAAAAAGAGGAAGAAGAAAACAGTAAAGTTAAAAATTATGAACAACAAATATATATCTATCAACAAGTGAATTGAAAATCTGATGAACAGAATAAACTGGTGAATATAATAGAATTAGGGGCATAGAAACGGAGTGGGCTGATAATTCTCAGGGGGAAAGAGGTGAGGGAGGGTGCAGGGAGAGACTGGACAAAAATCATCCTCCTATGGATGAGGACAATGAGGGGGAGGTAAGGGCAGAGGCTGGAATGGGGACCAAGTGGAGGGGAGATATGGGAGGAAAAAAGAGGAACAATTGTAATAACCTGAACAATAAAGATTTATTAAAAATTTTTTAAAAAGCCGAGACTGGTTTGGCTCAGTGGATAGAGCGTCGGCTTGAGGACTGAAAGGTCCCAGGTTCGATTCCGGTCAGGGGCATGTACCTTGCTTGCGGGCACATCTCTACTGTGGGGCGTGCAGGAGGCGGCTGATCAATGTCTCTTTCTCATCGATGTTTCTGACTTTCTATCTCTCTTCCTTCCTCTCTGAAAACAATCAATAAAATATATTTTAAAAAATTTTAAAAAGATATTAAAAAACTATTTGAAGAAATAATGACAGAAAACTTCCTCTACCTGGTAAAAGAGATAGAATTAAAAGTCCAGGAAGTGCAGAGAGTCCAAACAGGAGGAACCCAAAGAGGACTACACTAAGACACATCATAATTAAAATGCCAAGGGCTAAAGACAAACAGAGAATCTTAAAAGCAACAAAAGAAAAGCAATTATCTACAAGAGAATGCCTATACGACTGTTAGCTGATTTCCCAACAGAAACCATGCAGGCCAGAAGAGGGTGATAATATTCAAAGTGATAAATAGCAAGGACACATAACCAAAATTACTCCACCCAGCAAAACTATCATTTAGAATTGAAGGCCAGATAAAGAGCTTCACAGACAAGAAAAAACTGGAAGAGTTCATTGCCACCAAACCAGTATTATATGAAATGTTGAAGGGTATTCATTAAGAAGAGGAAGAAGAAAAAAAAGATAAAGATAAAAAATATGAGCAACAAAATGGCAACAAATACATACCTATCAACAATTGAATCTAACAATCAAAATAAAGGAATAAGAAATCTAATGAACAGAATAAACTGATAAATAAAACAGGATCCAAGGCACTGAAATGGAACAGATTGATGATCCTAAAAGGCAAAGAGATGGGAGTGAGAGGGAGGGCAAGAGATTAAACAAATATCTTACATGCATCTATGCATTACCTATGGACACAGACAATAGGGTGGCAAATGCCTGTGGCAGGGCGGGAACTGGGTGAAGCGAGGCAATGAGGGGAAAAAAGAGGGACATCTGTAATACTCTCAACAATAAAAGTTTAAAAAAATATATGTACCATAAAGTTTATCATAAACTATTTTCCAACTATCAAGTAGAAAATAACATATGTATATGCGTATATTTTTAATACACGAAATACATATGCATAAGCATTAGAAAGGCAAAGTGAAATAAGTATTTGTATAAACTGCCAGGGAGAGTGTAAACTGGTACAGCCTTCCTGAAACCTTCTAAACCATGCATAAAATTCACCCTAATAAATTTCACTTGAGAAAGTACATCTTTTTCCTCATTCCAGATACAAGATAAATTATAAGGCTATAATAATTAAGGCATTATATTATTTGAACAAGTATTAGAATATAGAAAGAGATTGAAATAGATATGATTACTTGGTATATTAACTTGATATCTAAAATGAGTGGCAAAAAAAATGGTATTGAAAGAAATGATTGGAGACAATTGGCGATTCTTTGGGAAAAGAATAAAATTAGCTCTGTCTGGTGTGGCTCAGTTAGTTGGGAATCACCCAGGCCCAAAAGGTTGCCAGTTTACTTCTCAGTAAGGGCACATGCCTGGGTTGCCAGTTTGATCCTGGGTTTGGAGCATGTAGGAGGCAGCCAAACAATGTTTCACTTTCACATCACTGTCTCTCTCTCTCTCTCTCTCTCTCTCTCTCTCCCCCCCCTCCTTTCCCTTTCTCTAAAAATCAAATTGTTTTAAATTTAAAAAGCAAATAAAGTTAGATCCCTTCCTTATACCATTAAGCAAAAACTAATTTCAAATAGATTAAACATCTAAACAGAAAAGCCCTGGAAAAAAGCATAGAAAATTATAATCTTTGATAGGAGAAGGCCTTTCTTAATCAAGTCATAAGAATAGCAATCGTCAACAAATCAACAAATGACAAGTGCTGGTGAGGATGTGGAGAAAAAGGAATCCTCGTGCATTGCTGATGGGAATGAAGACTGGTGCAGCCATTGTGGAGAATGGTATGGAGTTTCCTCAAAAAAATTAAAAATGGCCAAGACCGGTTTGGCTCAGTGGATAGAGCATCGGCTTGTGGACTGAAAGGACTCAGGTTCGATTCCGGTCGGGGGCATGTACCTTGCTTGGGGGCACATCTCCACTGTGGGGCGTGCAGGAGGTGGCTGATCGATGTCTCTCTCTCATCGATGTTTCTGACTTTCTATCTCTCTCCCTTCCTCTCTGTAAAAAATCAATAAAATATATTAAAAAAAAAAAAACTAAAAATGGAACTCCCATTTGACCCAGTAATCCCACTTCTAAGATTATATCCCAAGAAACTAGAAACACCAATCAGAAAGGATATATGCACCCCTATGTTCATAGCAGCACAATTCACCATAACTAAGATTTGGAAACAGCCTAAATGCCCATCAGAAGATGAATAGATTAGAAAACTGTGGTACATCTACACAATGGAATACTATGCTGCTATAAAAAAGAAGGAATTCCTACCATTTGCAACCACATAGATAGACCTGGAGAACATTATGTTAAGTGAAATAAAAGAAATGAAAGAAAAATACCACATGATCTCACTCATTTATGGAAAATAAAGAACATTATAATCTGATTAACAAAAAGATAGATACAGAGGCAGTAAATCACCAAACAGACTGTCTAATTACAGTGGGAAAGCTGGGGAGTGTTGGGTAGTGGGGGAAAGAGATCAACCGGAGGACTTGTATGCATGCATATAAGCATACCAATAGACACAAGACACTGGGGAGGGGGTGGGATGAGGGCATATGATAGGGGGAAGGGGAGGCTGGGAGAAGGTCAATGGGAAAAAAAGAGATATATGTACTACTATATGTAATACTTTAAACAATAAATATATATATATGTATATATGTATATACATATATATATAAATTGTCAAAAAAAATAAAATAAAATAAAGCCTAGAACTCATTAAAAAAAAGAAAAGACTAAAATTTGGATTATAACTAAAAAAATATATATATCTGGCAAAAAATAAATAAAACTAAAAGATAAATGATGGATTGAAAAAAACATACTTGTTGGGTATATAAAAGATAAAGGGTTAAAAGTTTCTATAAATCAATAAAAAAGATATAATTGAGTAGAAAATACACAAATGGTTCAAACAGAAAATGATTCACTGAAATCAAAATACGTACAATACACAATAAACATTGAAAAGATGCTTTATAACTATATCAATAAAAAATTCAAGTAATAAAGAATAAAAAGAAAATATGCTTAGTTTTTTTAATCACTAAGGAAATAAAAATTAAGTCGTATGTTAACTTTTGCCTACAAAGTTGGTAAAATTTCATTATTTATAATGTTCAAGAGGGCATGGAAAATGGGAATTCACGTTGTTGTTGGCAAGGATAAATTGTTATAATTTTTTGAACAACAAGTTGGCAATTCAATTAAAATTATTAAAGACTCACATTGAATATTTCTCTTCCTAGAATCTATATTCCATAAATACTACTATGTACACACAGTTGTATGTCCTAGGAGTTTTGTTTAAAATAGAAGAACAAAACCAATATGAATGGTCTAACAATCCATCAACTGGGGAATATGGGTGGTCAGAGACATAGTGATTCATCTGTAAGAAGGTGTAAATTTTTAAAAATTAAAATAGAAAAAATGTGTCATAATCAAGCTATTGCTTTAAAACTATGCTTCATCTATAATGAAATATTTTACAGTCATTGAAAGTGATGCTTTAGAATAGTCGCCTAAAGATGAAAAGGTTCATGGTATACTAATCAGAATGAGATTATTTTATCACAGGACTCATATCAACATATTAACAATGGATATATCTGGGTGGGATAAGGTGTTCCAAGGCAATTTAATTTATTCTTTTTATTTGTATTGTCCAATTTATTCAATAATCACAACCAATTTCTACAGCTAGGGGAATAAAAATTTAACAAGAACAATGAAATGGAGTATTGGGAGAACTCCTGAACTAAGGCAATTTATTTTCTTTCTTCCTAAACCCCAAACACCTAAAATGAAATGCTTTATATTTATTTTATACATCTACAAACAGTATGTTTTAATTTCACCTCAAAAGTATTCATAATACCATACAAACTCTGTTAACCCTTATTTGGGGTAGGGGGGAGAGTTGTTGAAATTTGTATGGCAGGATCTATAACTAGGGGTTTCACAAAGTAGCATGAATGAAATATGCTACTCCTGGCTTAGGGATACAATCATTCTGCAAAACATTTTTATTTTTAAACTAAAGAATGAATATATGTTTTAGCTATTCTATATAAAAATACTCACTTTTTAATATGAAAGCTCAGCTACAATGGGAAAAGAATATAATGCATTGTAAGAAAAATTTAAAGTTATAAGCTTGTGTGGCCATGCATTAAAAACTCCTAAAAACTGTGACCATCCATGGGTTTTTCTATGAATGGGTCTTTTATTTCAGGGACTTGACACAGTGAGAGATGCTTTGCATTGTTCTGACATCACACCAGAATGAAAACACAGTTCTGTTGACATCAATACAATGCACTACAATAAATTTTTATATCCTCAGTAGGTGTTCTGAAAGGTCCCCTTTGGTGGAAATGTTGTTGTTTTTTTAATTTCAGGAAAATATGTGCAATAAATAGAATACAAAAGCATTTCAATTTCCTAGGAAAAAGCAGGGTCTCCTTAGAAATGTGACAGTAACATTAAGCATACAAATAGAAAGAAATTTCAAAGAGATCATATAAAACACTTTTCCTGTGTCACAGTTCATTATGCAGACTCCATACACCTTAGTATAATGCAGTATCCTAAGAAAATTAGCTTATTAGGAAACTGGTTCATAATAAACCTCTACAGATCTAGAGAAACTTAATTTTGATGGGGACATGGTTTTATCTCTCATTCTGCTCTGTGTTTTCCTGCCTCCCAAATCTTAATCAAAATTACCTTTATTTGAATTCTTATAAACTTGTTATTTGTGAACTTCATGGCTCCTCCATCAAATTCCAGAAATTAAAATATTATTAGATGTAAGTGTGGATGGTAATATAAATAATGTTGAATGAAATTAAACCAGTGGGAAACCAGAGAAGGAAGAAACAGATGCAAAGCTTGGACCCCAGTGGGTCTTGGATACTGACTATTCAAGTGTAAGAAGAGCTTAGAATCTTGTTACATGCAGCTTGACTCAGAAACTGGAGAGGCACAAAGGAAGCTACTCGCCAAAATCAATTCATCTCAACTCTATATATAGTGGCCATCTATGGCCCTCACATTGTACAAAACAGTAACTCCAAAAGAATTATGGGAATTAGAGAATTTAATCATTTGATAGCTTAATTATACATTATTTATACATGAATATATAGAGAGACTAATTTAAAACATTCATTCATTCTCAAATTGATATGGGCTCCACTGTATACAAGTGTCAAAATGAGTGATTTAGAGCTCTATATGTTGCATCTATATGCTGGCTCTATATATTATTTATTTCTATTCTTATATGAGCATATTAGTATAGTACTATATTTAATTAATAGCAATTCTGTTCCAAAACATGTAGAACATCCAAAATAAAGGCATGGGTAAGAATGAGACCAGTCACTAATGAAATCATATTGAAGGCAATTTGAGTTTTAATTTGATTAATATACACGATTATCAGAGGAGAGGATGTAAGAATTACTTTTTAATTTTTAAAATTAATTTTTAAATTTTCATGATGTCTTTATTCTTCTGTAAATTACTTAAAAATCTTCCCCAAAGTTTTCTTGTATGTGTTGTGCTCCCCACTTGTTTTGGGTAGTTGTGGCATAAGGTATTGGTTTCCTATCAAATATCCATTACTCCCTTCTTAACTAAAGAAATGTCTACTGTTTGGGAATGGTTGGGCTAATATGAAGAATCGTGAAAGGAGGTTAAGATTATATAGGTATACTGAGGATAGGGAAAGACAAAGACTTCCTGCTAGCTCAATGGAATTCTTAGAATTACAGAATTTATACCTAAAAGAACACTTAGACATTAGCTAACCATAGAGTCATTAACTCACAAAACTGAAAATAATTTTAGAAATATTTCCCATTGAACATGATGATTCTTTTTAAAATATATTTGGAAGCTGCCCAGCAACATGGCTCTGTGACTGAGCATCAACCTATGAACCAGGAGGTCATGGTCAGGGCATTTGCCCAGGTTGCCAGCTTGTACAAGAGGCAGCTGATCAGTGATTCTCTATCATCCTTGATGTTTTTATCTCTCTTTCCCTCTCCCTTCCCTTCTGAAATCAATAAAAATATTTTTATTAAAAACATCTTTGGAAGCTACTATTTAAGTAAGCTCCATTTCAATCAACACTTCAAATGAGGACGGAGCCAATAACTGGCAACCAATTCCTTTTTAATTGGAAATTCTTCATCACATAGAACTAAAATAATCATTCTAATACAACTTACTTTTTTTCCTTTCTGGGACCACATAGAAAAAGGAATTTACCTAATTTCCAATGTATAAACCTTCAAAATTGTATTCACTTTTATTAATTCATAACTCCCACTTATTCATTCTTAATTCAAAAACTACTTCAATACATTTTTATGTAAAAATTAGTTTATAAAAATAAAGAGCCCCTTGACATCCCCTAAATCCTACAGAGGGAACCATTATTATCAGATTGTTATTAATTATTCCAAATCTTTAATTCTTTATGCACATAGGGAATGACCTATATTATTTTGTGGGGGGTTTCCATAAATTATAGTACATATATACTATATTCAACATGCCTTTTTATCACTTAACTAGAGACCTAGTGCATGAAATTTGTGCACAGGTGGAGTCCTTAGGCCTGGCCAGTGATTAGGGCCAATTGGGGCCTTCTGGGTGCCAACTGGGGCCTTCCTTCTGGCTTCCGACCAGAGCCTTCCTCCCCGTTACTGGCTGCTGGCCGGGGCTTGCTAGATGGGTGTAGGGACCACTAGAGATTGGCCAGTCATGGGAGGTTGGCTGTGGGAGCACAATGACCACCAGGGGGAAGCTCCTGCATTGAGTGCATGGACAGTGCATGTCATAGTGATTGGTTGTTCCCGTTCCAGTCACTTAGGCTTTTATATTATAAATTTTGATAGTATTTTTCATGTCAAATCTGTACATCTGCTTCTTTCATTTTAACTGCTGCATGGTATTCTGTAATTGTAGCAAAGATATAACCTATGATTAAATCCAATTTGGGGCAACTAATAAAACTTCCAATGTAAATACCCTTATAAATGTCTTTGTATATGTTCCTTTGTGTGTATGCACTTATGTACAAAATTTTTCTAAATTACCTACAAGAAAATTAGTATTTATAAAAATTAATCATTCCAAATTGCTATGCAACATAACCTTAACCATTTCATATCCATTAACAAATTATGAGAATTTCCATTTCCTTGCAATCTTGCCAGTACCAGACACTATCGGTATTTGTATCTTTTCCTAATATGAAACATTTACCTTTTTTTGAAGTCACATGCAATATCTCTAAAATGTTTTATTCCAAGCCTAGCCCTGCAGTTTCTTCAATCCTGCCTTTACAGGTCATGATTTTCAGACCTGTTACTATCCCAGCTTGCCTCCTGGAGATACTTCAATTTGTCACTGTCACTCTTCAAAAGTATTGATTATAATGGTACAACTGAACTTTGGCCTGGCCTGTGTACAAAATAGAACTATAACCTATCTTCTTCTAAACTGGTAGGTCTTTCTATTTTGTGAGTCACTGTTCTCATTAAAAATCTAATAAAAGTTATAAATGCTTTCTCATAAAAAAAAAGAAGTACACATACATGCAATGCATACAATGTCAGAGGTTCTATGAACCACAGACCCGAGGTTAATCAGTTATTGATGCAGCACCAAATCAGTTACATCTTAGTAGTGACATCACATTATTACTGGTTCACATCGAGTCTGCAATGAACTATATCTCTAGTCTGATTCACATATTTTTAACTACTGGAAAATCACATCTTTGTTAGCCTATACTTTTTATGCTTTTTAAACCAAGGTGCTGAGCAATTGCATTATTCTCTTAAAATTGCATGTTTTCATTTTCTATCTATTCCATCAGTCCATTGAGCTGTCTGTGAATTGTAAATGTGCTGGCCCCTAATTTATGAATATCTTCATGCGTCTCAAGGGAAAAGTATTAAGTAGGAAAGTAATAACATGCCATGCAGCTTTTTTTCAGAATCTTTATTTTTCTTTCAACAAGTATTTTTGAGTGCCCACTGTGAGAGTCTCTAAAGTAGCTAGCTGTGACCTAACAAACACTGTCCTCCCCAGAAAGATGTCATGCACCAATTGATCGATATCTTAACTGAAATCCAGAGATACTTGATGCTTAGTATCCCACAGCTTACCAATGATGAGTAACCTAAACATCAAAATAGGAACTGATATTAGTTTTCATTGACCTGATTTGTTTGCCTGATCTTTCAAAAGATTAGTGAGCATACTCCAGGTGAAAGGTGTTGTCCTAGTGCTGGGACCACAGGTGCACACCTCAGAATGGCGCTTTACTTCACAGCATCCAGTCTGGTAAGGGATGGCAATGTTCATGCTGGCTTCAAGTCATCTCCTCAGCCCAGGCTGAGGGTTCGAAAACTTCTACCAAATAATCCATGCTAAAGCTGTGTCCACTAAATTAAACAAAATGTTGGGATGTTACTTGATCTTTCCAAACTTACATAGTGAATTAGTGATTAAGTTTGGCATTATTTGATCAAAAGTACAAGTAATAAAACTATCAAAATGGTGATGGTGTCTAAGAAAACATTCAACAATCTTTTTTTTATAAATAAATAAAGCCAAGCAAGAAAATAGAGGATGGCAAGAACACTGCAATAAACTCAGAATGCTGAATGCAGTGTAATCTAATACATTGAACATGAAGATTATATTCAATTAATAAAATTCAAAATGTTCTAATATTTGCAAATGCACTGTTAGCACCAAAGACTTAAATCCTACATGCACATCTCAAAAGGGAAATCCAAGGACTAAATCTCTGAGTCTCTGGCACACTGAGCTTAAATGTTTCACCAGTTCATCATGCCATCCACAACTACCCTCTATTCCTGGATTTACAGGTGTCTCACAAATGCAAAGTTTCATAAGTGTTGCTTCTTCAAAGAGGCACATGGTAACATACAATTAATAATTCCAGTGAGAAAACTAAGTTTAGTCTGGTTAGTATCAATGAAAAAAAAATAGTTTTCATTTGAATAGTTACAAATTCCAGTTTCAGTAGAGTCCATATCATAATGTAAATCATTCTCCAGTCACTTTTTAAAAACCTACACACAATGACACTTACTGCACTTAATAGCTAAAATCACAAAAGAAGCACATTAATTTGGGATTAATATCCCTGTATTCATGGCCTTAATCAGGATGGTAATATAAAAAATTTGTGAAGTGCAATGTGAAATAAACATGAGTAGTTCTTTTGTTCCATGGGACAGAAAAGTGATTTCCTACATAAGCTTACAGACAAAATTAAACATGTATTTCATTTCACTTTCAAGAATATTCTTTTGAGCACATCTGATACAACTGTGAGAAAAGCAAGTGATAGCTAACAGTCAAATGAAAACTACTGGCTCTTTATAAGCTACTCTGTGGTTTTCAAATTCTTTCTCTCTCTCCATCACATCCTCCTGTGTTTTGATATTTCTTCAATTACAAATTAATGTTTTACTGGAAAAATAATATTTCTACAAGTTAAAAAGATAACCAAATTAATGAGAATTTCTTTAATTGCTTTCTGATTAACTAAGGTTTTCTATTGACTCTTATTCTGTGTTTCTGAGAGAAGCTGTTACTAGATGAACACTACATAGTTATAACTGAAAATTATATTTTTAAAGAAACTCAAACTATTTTTACATCTCAGACAAAAATTATTACTCAGCATGGGAGCCAGAATTCTGAAGATCATCAGACGGTGAGCTTTTGATTATATGGATTTAATAGAAATTATTCATAGCACACATCATAAAGAAGAAAAAAATACATACTTGTTAAATATTCTATTTATATAAATATAATAAATACACACATATTTTACATATATTAAATATATTATAAAGATATATTTATATTAATGGCCATATTTTATAAAGAGAACTATTAAGTGTCAAAGGGCCTGTAATTCATAAATAAAATTACCCATCACTCATCTATTTAACATAAACTTACTCTATGAAACAGCAGGGTAAGTATATTACAAAAATTACGATATTTTGCTTTTGACTTTGTTCAAATGGGAATTTTGCACACAGAGCAAGTTTTTTTTCTATTACTTTTGCATATTTATTGTTCGGAGTCTTTAAACATTACCGATTAGCAAAGGAGGAAATATTTAAAACATTTGTGATTCTTCTTTCCCTTGTTCTACTGGTCAGCAAACTGCGGCTCACAAGCCACATGCGGCTCTCAAGCCGAGGTTTGCCACTCTGTTGACTAATGAGTTTGCTGACCACTGGATAGGGGATTAATCTCAAGGAACAACAACAGCCTATACTTATTGAAATCGAGAGTCTAGTCAGTGGTCGGCAAACTCATTAGTCAACAGAGTGGCAAACCACAACTCATGCGTGAGCCGCATGTGGCTCACGAGCCGCAGTTTGCAGACCACTGTTCTAGACAAATTAACCTTCCCTGAAGCAACAGGGAAAAATAAAGTTGTTAATTTTGTAAGTCAGGATAGCTATCTAATTCTCCTCCAATTTCACTACTTCCTGTTCTTTCCTTTTTTCCAAACTCACAATTAGTATTAGCTACTATACAGAATGATTAGCATAAGGGTCCATCTTAAGCAGAATTATGAAATTGTCAATCATGTTTTCAATTTGGAAATCATGTGAATATGCCAAAGCTTGGTAAGCCAGGCAGCTGTTAAAACTAAAACATCAAGCATGGATGATATCAATGGTTTCATTCACTGAGAGAAATGGCGACAAGAACAATTCCTAAGCAGGTGAAGAATCACATGAAGGGTGGCCCACGAAGGTGTGGTCAAGAGGCTCAGGTCAGCATCAAAGCAGCAGAGGTCAGAGATATTCAAAGCCCAGGGAGGGTATGTTTTGGATGGGGTCCCTGGCCCCTGGGGGTCCCTCATGTCAGCTCTGCGAGGGCAGACTCTATCAAGGCACATAAGTATAAAAATATCTATGATGTTAACACCTTCAGAAAATTTGACATGAAGTTTTGAAAATTGCTGTCAATACAACAAAATAGCATACATATCAAATCGCATACATATCAACGTATGTGTAACTCCATCTATTGAAAAAATTTGCATTATTAACTGGTACACCTATTACACTCTAATAGTATAACCTCATTAATCAATATCTCAGTGATTTCTGCTTCATCCACTAGGGCCAAGACCCTCTCTTCCCTCTACTCTGACTCACCTGAATATGATATATCACAAGTTTGAGCATCTCCTAAGCCCACACTGATTCTCTCCAGAAACTTCTTTCTTTTTAACTTAATACTAGTAGGTCTATGCTTGGTTATAATATCTAGACAGAAAGAGCCACTGTTTAATCATGATGTGTTTAAGACTTCCCCATCCCTGCTCCTATCTGTCTTTCCATAAAAATCCCTAGATTCAAGGCTTTGTGATCTAATTCTATAAATCTAAAGTTCTAAAAATTCTTTTTCTTAATATAAGTTGTTTACATTTCATTTCCAAATGCCAGAAAATAGGTTCCTGTTTTACTTCAAATGCTAGATTAAATTCTTTCAACCTGAAGTACCTTTTTATTTCCTAAGGCATCAAAATTAAAAGATACAATGTATGTAAAGAGACAAAGATCTCAAAGATTTTAATCACTTAAAAGTTTGTAAATTTTCCCCATTTTCTCTTTCTCCTATTCTATGGCATACCTTTTTAGACTAGTCTTCCTATATTCTCCTATGCCAGAAATCCATGGGCAAGACAACCTCCAGCAGTGCTTCCAATGCAAACTCGAGTAAATGCATGGTCACAACAGCAGTGTGCTAGACACTGAAGACTCGCCCACTGTCTTGTACAGCATTTTCTAAATGGAAAGCCAACTGAAATTTTAAGAATCTTATCTCTCTGGGCAATGAACAATATGGCAGTATTATAGCTGATTATTATTTGTGTCTAAATTAAACTGAATATGCTCTAAAGAAGATGTCCTTCCCAATAATTTCAATATCTGTCACACCATAGAAGCTTATGAAATAAACAGTGATTCCCCTTACTCTTCTGATACCTAATTCACCTATACTTTTGCATATACTAAGTTTACTTAATGTCAAATAGTATTGATTTAAGATTAATGTAGTTTGTGGGGGGAAAAACACTTCCCAAAATGCATATTTTTAAAAATATCTTTTATTGATTTCAGAGAGGAAGGGAGAGAAAGAGAGAAACATCAATGATGAGCGAGAGAGAGAGGCATTGATTGGCAGCCTCTTGTATGTCCCCTCCCCACCTTACTGGGAATCATTGAGCCTGTGACCCAGGCATGTACCCTGGCTAGGAATTAAACCAAGACCTCTTGGTTCCTAGGTCGGCACTCAACCACTGAGCCATGCCAGCTGGGCCAGGATGCATATATTTTAACATTTGCTTTGCAGTAGCTTTCTGGAAATATACTGCAATCCAACCTGATATTTGAAACTACCCTCTGCTTATATAATTTTAACATACCTCAAAGATACTGCAGTTTCAAATCCAGACCACCACAATAAAATGAATAGTGCAATAAAGTGAGTCATAATATTTTTGCTGGTGGAAGATCTTACCTTTAATTTATAAAAAAATAAAAATATAAAATAAAAAGAGCAATATCTGCGAAGCATAATAAAGCAATACCCACCAAAACAAGGTTATGCTTACATTTATTATTCTTCCTTCAATATTTTCGCTTCCCAACAATAAAAGAAGTGATACAAGAATTTGGCAATTGACTGTAAATCATTTTGGGGAATTCCTCAATATCTTCACCTCAATTTTTTAACAAACAATGAAAAAATTAATCAATGGTAGGGTTAATAGTTCTATTCCAAAATATCTAAAGTATCTCCTATTATTAAACAGTCCCTTTCTTTCTCTCCTCCTCTCTCTCCCTCCTGCTTGCAAAGATCTTACTGAAAATGCAAAACAAAGTGACAACTGTATTTCTGAGGGGAAAGCCAAAGTCCTAGAGATGCTTATGTCAGACTGTAGGATCTGTATTTACAACTTCTCCCACTTTATTATTCATATTTTTCTCAAGCAGAGAGAACAGTGGACAGGAAGTGGTGAGAACTTGCATTGCCGACCCTGTTATTGCCCCATATGATAGAAAATATAGTCCTATACTCTCAGATAAGAAGCTCTAAAGAACATGGAGAATAAGAAAGAGAGGTATGGGGGACAGCCTAGTGTCAGTGGCTGAATATCAATTTGGCCCTTGTTGCTGCCCCGGAGGTGGTGGTAAGCAGGTGACCTCAGCTGACACCTGCCTGGAACATGTTCACTCTGTCATTCACTGCATCATTCTGTGCTCAAGGTAAAATGGGGATAAAGAGAACACACTTCCCAGGGTGATTGTGAGGATGAAATGAGTTGGCATACATAAGCTCTCCGAAAAGAGCCCAGCGCACAATAAGCCCTCACTAAATCACTTTCTTTCTAAGAAATACAATACAAGATGTCTTAGGACATAATATTTACAAAGGGTTTGAAAATGATTTCTCAAAGTTTTGGGGTAGGAAAAGAATTGTATGAGGAAAAGTGTTCTTTTTCTTCTCAAAATATAGAACTTTTTACTAGGCCTAGGGAAGGGAGAAGTTTTGTGTTTAGGGTTTTGCTTTTTTTTTTTTTTCTCATTATTTGCTTCTTTGTTTTTTTTAACCAAATAGAAGAAAGACTCTAACTCCAGTCTTACAGGTAAATCAGTTCATTCTCACTGCAGAATCTGAGTAGGAGTATAAATCTTGTCTGTTGTCTCCGTATTCTTTCCATGACAAGTCAGCATCGCCTGCCCCACAAGGCCTGACTTAATGGCCTGCATCGGCAACACGTTGTGTGATTCATTTGCTAAACAGGACAGTCAGTCATCATTCTCATAAACATCTGCAGTCTCTGCTCATCTCTATGGCAGTGCTCCTGTGACACGTCCTCGTCATCCTGTTAAGTAGCAGTCTGTGTGCTCTGTCAGGACACCATCTAGCCCTCGTCATCTCTGTGATGACTCTAGCAGGGAAATTAAAGCCCCTGAACTTGGAGAATAATGGTTCGCTCTGTAGTCAGGTAGGCAGGGACCTGAATGACTAAAACATGTTTTAAGAATAAATAGTGAGAAAACGGCACAGAGCAAATTAGCAGTCAGAGCCCAAAGAGAAAAGAGTATGGAAGAATTACCAGTAGTAAGAGAATATTATTATCATTGGTAAATGGTGATTAGACAGACAGATGGGAAATATAAAGAAGAATCTGCTAAGATGTGTGGGGATCCAGATTCTCCTTTGGGAGCTATGTAACCTCAAGCAATGCTTCTCACTTCTCTGAGTCTATTTTTCATATGCAAAAATAATAATGGTCAATAATTGTATAACATTTGCTATGTGGCAGGCTGGGTTCTAACTGCTTTAAATGTGTCAATCTATCCTTACAACAACATGCTGAGGTAGGTTCTAAAAATGTAGTCTTCATCATAACCCACTGTACAGAAGAGAAAACTGAGGAACAAAGACTAAGTAACTTGCACAAAGTCACCCACCTAAAAAGCAGAGGACTCCTATTTGGGCAGCCTCACTCCAAGACCCAAGGGCTCAGTCATTATGCCATACTTCCTGTCTGAGAAGTCAGAGAACTGCACCTCATCTGTATCTCCAATTTTTGTTGAGATGGACAAAAAACATAACTTTTTGTTTCTTTCCTTTTTAGTTTTTCATAAACCAATACTGTGCTAAGATTAAGAGGCCCGGTGCACAAAATTCAAGCATGGGTAGGGTCCCTGGGCCTGGCCAGCCAGCAATCAGGGCTGATTGGAGCCTTCCAGCGGCTGGCCAAGGCCTTCCTTCATTCCACGCTGCCCCCTGGTGGTCAGTACACATCATAGCAAGCAATCAAACTCAGTCTTCTGGTCGAACTCCCAAGGAGACACTTTGCATAATAGCCTTTTATATATAGATAATAAGTACTAGAAAAATGAGCACAGGATCAGATGTTCCTGCCATGTCAAATTACTATAAAGGTTTCTAAATGCTCTCCCTTTCAGTACTTTCTTATCATAGTTCATGAACCACAGTTTGTGCAGTACTAAACTAATGAGCTCGAAACTCTGTGGTTCTGAAGGGCAAATTTTGAAAAACTGCTCAGATCTTCACCCCCTTCCCCACTTCCCTACAGAAACTTGATTCCAACAGATGTTAACATTAGAATTAAACAGAACATTAGACAGTGTAGCCCAATTGGTTGAGCATCATTCCATGAACCAGGAGGTCTGGGTTCCATTCCTAGTCAGGGCTCATGCCTGGATTGTGGGCTCAACTCCCAGTAGGGGGCGTTCAGGAGCAGCACATCAATGTTTTTCTCTCATAGATGTTTACATCTCTCCCTCTCCTTTTCTCTCTCTAAAATCAATAAACATTTTTAAAAATAAAGCACCCACCACAGTGCCCACTTTAGATATCTTCCACTCATCTACAATCATTTGCTGAGCACCTGTTTCACTTCTGGTGTTGTATCTGGTATCAAGGATAGAAGGATAAAGATACAGCCCACTGCACTAACTTAGACTCTAGATGGAAAAACAAAAACGTACATTATATGCTGAAAGTTTCCTGAAAGTGATGACATTTAAGGTTACAAGAGCAACAGAAAAGATGTTATTTCCTCTCTCCTTTCAGCCCCTTTCAAAGAACAAAAGGAATAAAACCTGTGTGTCCCAAGCCATCCTTTTTACCATCTGAATATGGAATGAAAAGTGTCAGGGTAGCATGAAAATGGAATGTCCAGTCAAGTAAAAGAGCATGAATTGGGCTTTGTCCTCACTCATACTATAGCAACTCTGGCCCTCTCATGTCTTTTATTGCCAAAGAGGTCTGGGTGGTGCCATACAATGTCTAATGTGTACTCCATAATCAATGCTATGGGACATCATGAGCCATTTTCTTCCTATTCCCATCTGGTTCACTGTGGTGACATCTCCTGCATTGCATGCATATAGGTAAGCAACAGCTCAACCAGTGATCGTCACTAGTCTCCTGCAGCCAAAAATGAGGGTCTTACTACAGGGTCGAGAACTCTTATCCACCCAGTTGAAGAGCCCATCAATGCTGATGCCTTGCATCTCAATATCTCATCTCGTACACTCTACTTGTTCTTCCACTGTGCTTGTTTTATTCCCCTAATACAGAACTCCGGTCTCAATTCACAGCCTGGGGTTGGGAGGACACTGATGGACTCTGTACCTCTCAGACACATGGCTCTCTGAGTTGTGTGTTTCACCTCTCCTTGGTATGAAATCAATCCATTCCCCTTAGTTATTCTCCAGTAAAGCAGACCTCTAGACATGCCTGATGCAGGCTTAGGCTAGAAAACCTGTTCAAGAATATGCCTATGGCTCAACAATATGCCTCCTCCCATTTTATTTATTTTAATTACCACCACTTGCTTGCACCACAGTGACTCCCAAATTCAGTAAGTCTCCACAACACCATATCCAGTGATATATCTTAATTCAGGCAGCAGTGGAGACTGTTAGAGAATTCCCACATGGCGCTGGGGATTTTATCTGAATCTCTGGGCGACATAAAGGTGTGTAGAGAATCACAAGTCTGTAATCTGTTTGCTACATGTAGTCACAAAGAAAGGAAATTTATGGAAAATCATAATGTGTTGAATTTTTTAGATGCTAATTAATATGTCTTGACTTTTGTTTCTCCATTGTTCTCCTCCCAAACATAGAGCATTACACTGGGTTTTGATTCTGTGACTACATTTGGGAATTTTACAGAATACCACCTATAGATTCTTGAATTGCATTTCCTCTCAATTGTTTTAACTTACCTAAAACTTGCTTTTGGATAAATAAGATACTTTTTGTGTCTTCTGCCCTTTGTATCTTCCAGATAGTCATAATTACTATGTTTGTTGTTTTAATAAATAGCAAGTCAACTCAGTATCTCCTGTGATTTCTTCCCTGAAGGGAAATCCTGTTTTTCAAATGCAGCCACAGCTTAATTTAAATTTTTTAACTTTTATTACAAATTTGATTAACCTTTCCCAACCCACTTTGAAGAAGGGCAGAGCATTTTTCTCTCCTTCTCTCTGGCACACCTGACAGCCTCTCCTCCTGTTATAATCTCCTGCACAAGAGAGTTAAATAAACTGCGTGGCAATTCTTTCAAAGTCTTGCCAGCATGCCTATTAAATCAAGAACAAAGAGAAACTTTGAGAGTTCATTTGAGAAGTAATTCTTCACTAATATCTTCTCAGGTAAACAATGATAGTTTGTAATTTTCATTTCTTGTTTGGATTTATAGTTACCCTTCTCTCTATTACTTCAACAGACTTTGTACTTATGATTTTGAACAAAAGCCTACAGAATCTTTATAGTTCATATCCTATGTTTTGAGTCACATAGCATATGTGTAACTGTGAGGAAGCTATAACTTCAGAGGTGACCCACACAGTTGCCCTAAGAGCACAGAGATCTAAAGGGCTAAAAAAGGATAGAATATTCGGCTCCCTGCTATTGCCCCCTTACCGTTAGATTTCCTTCCTTCCTTCCTTCTTTCTTTCCTGCTTTCCTGTCTTCCCTTCTTTTTATTTTTGAGGAAAATGCCTAAGTTATTTTGCAGATTGGTCATGCTTACAGATATAAACCTCACATTATATACATTGTAAACTCTCTGAGAATAGGAGCATATCTCTTCCTATTTTTTTAAATAATAAAAGGGGTTCTCAACAAACACCAGTTGATTTCAAAGGTAAATAATGCACAAATCTCTTGAAAAATATCAAGGAAACATGTCTGATTAACTGAATTTGCTACATTCACCCCATCATCAAATGCTTTATTTATCCATTACCATCAGCGACAGGTCCCCGGAAAGATTTGATAAAATGTTGGCTCTCACCTGATTACAGGGGACTGTGAAAATGCCCACATTTGGTTTGAGTCTAGGAGTTGCCTCCCAGGTCTGCCACCCTAGTCTCACCTGGGGACTCCACTCCTAAGTTTCCATGCCTTTGGCCCTCTCGTTTGGAGACTGCATGTTTGACCAGTCTAGCTAATATTTTTTCACAGCTCTTGAAATATTTTAACTAAATATTTTTGTTGTTTTAAGTTTATTTGATTACTAATCAGGCTGAACTTTTATAAAAGTGTATCTTTATATTTTTTATTCATGTATTTTTTGTAGTCAATGTAGCTTCTTTATTCCTCTGATTTATCTGGCTTCTCCAGGGTGATCAAACAGTTTTTCAAGAACAATGCTAATTTATGTCTGCTGTCCTTTAAGTAGATAAATTATGCACTCATTCGATGTCCATTGCTGCCCTCATGTTTTTCTTTCTCCCACATAACTGCACTGCCACTCTAGCTGCTAATCCTTACTCCATCTCTTTACCCCACGAGTGCCCAAAATATGCCCTGGCATTAAAACAGAGTAAGCTTTTTCATAACTAATCGTCTTCTGCCAAAAACTTCAAAACATTTTGCCAAGTGACTATTCTTTGTAGAAGATATGGTCTTCAATATAAATTACAACTCAGTTCAGTACTGCAATACTCAAGTTGCCATAGTTGGAAAGAACACAATGTTCTGAGAGTGTGGCAGTGCCTTTCCCAAACCTTTGTTTGAAGGACATTTTCCTCTGCTCCTTGTCCTCTGAGCTGGACTGCATTCAATGCCACCAACCAGAGAAGACATGATGGTACAGAAATGTATAGAGACACTATTTACAGCCCCCACAGGAAAACAGCCTGCTCTCCCTCCCTCCTTCCACTCTTACTTCATCCATTCCTCCTTTTCTTCTTTCCCTTCCCCTTTTCCTATCTTGCTTTCCTTCTTTCCTTTCTCACTCCACCTCCACTTTCTGCTTTAGTAAGGAGAAGTTGTTAATGGTTCAATTTATTTCCCTCCTTTATTTATTATGTAAATAATTTCATTAAAGAAAAATAAAAAGTACAGACAAACTAAAAGAAAGACTTCCACCATTCAAGAATAACATTATTAACATGTGTATGTACCTTCCCCTCTATCTGTTAGGGGCTGTGTCCAAATGTGCAGGCACTGCTGGAGTCAAGAGCTTCCTGGCTCTCACATATGCTGGCTATGTGACCTTGAAGAAGTTACTTAACCTCTACAACACTCAGTTTCACATCTGTAAAATAGTGGGATACTATATAGTATTTATTATTATAATATATCACTTCATTCTGGTATGTTGTAACACAGTACTAAAACTGAATAGATACTCAACAAATAGTATTATTAATAACTAGAGGTCTTGTGCACAAATTCATGCACCAGTGGGGTCCCTCTGCCTGGCCTGCATAATCAGGCCAAAACTGGCTCTCCAACATCCCCCAAAGGATCCAAGATTGTGTGAGGGCACAGGCCAGGCCAAGGGACCCCATTGGTGCATGATTAGGGCCGGGGAGGGATGCAGGAGGTTCGCTAGCTGGGGAAGGACTGCAGAAGGACTCCAGGGCATGTCCTGCCTGTCTTGCTCAGTCCCAATCAGCCGGACCCCAGCAGCAAGCTAACCTACCCATCTGAGCTTCTGCCCCCTGGTGGTAAGTGCACATAGAAGCAAGCAGTGGAGTGGCCTTAGCATATCATTAGCATATTATGCTTTGGTTGAATGGCCGACCAGACAACCGGACACTTAGCATGTTAGGCTTTTATTATATAGGATACATCTTTTGTCAAGCTTGAGATCATACTAACATTCCCAATTTGGTACCGGATATTTTGCTTAACAAAGTACAGAACTTGTAATTAAATATAGATCTAGATTATCATTTTTGGTATTTATCTCATTGTACTGCATTTTTATTTTGAAATATAATGGAAAGAAAATAATAAGTTAAAAATAATTAATGAGTATCATATATCATACTACTTTAGAAACTTGTGGGGATTATCATTTACTTCCCTATGAATCATCACTATTCTTTTATTTGTCTTACAAATGAAAACAGGGCCACTCAAAGTAAAAATGACTAGGCCAATGATGTCTTTGGCAGCCCCTGTTCTCATGAACAGCAGCTCCTCAAACCAGATATGCCATCAAGGACTGGGGCTGAGCAAGAGGCCTAATGAGCTCCAGGGAACAACCTCAGTTAAATATAGTATTGATCACCAAAGTATGAATTAAAGGTGGTATTTTCATTATTTTATTTGAGCAATTTCCTTTTGGAGTCTTGCTGTTATTTGGGGGATTCTTCTTTGTTTGCTGTCATTGCTGCTGTTGTTTGTATTGTTCAAGAGCAGGACTCTGGCTTTCATAATTGAGAAATAAGAAACCAGAAAACAGTATACAAAGTGTAATTTCTATTTACTCTTAAAAAACGGAACCTTGGAAACAAATTCAGAGTTAGGATCAATACAATATATAGAAGGTACTGAGTTCCTCAGTACTGGACTAGATTTTCCCTGGACAAAAGTCTGGGAGGGTTTGTTATTTGGGGACACACATATGCATATGAACTCTTCTAGAGGCCCAACATAACTGTAGTAATAGCCCTTTCCACTATGACATAGTATATATTTCATAAGTGACCTATATTTTCTGAATATATTTTCACATAGCATTCTATATTTAAAAAAACATGATGTATATAAATCAATTAAAGGAGCACTGATGACATAAATCTTCTTGTCAGTTAACTAGTTTATTTCATCTATTAGAAGAAGTCTCCAGTATGGACAGCTAGCACAGTTTCTGGCATGATAGGCAATGATAAGTGCCTGATAAACTGATTTGAAGATAAATTGCTATAAGATATGGTATGGAATTCTATATTTAGTTTACAGGTTATGTGGAGAGTGCCTTCAAAGTATCTCTTGGTATAAAGAACATTTATTCAGGACCTTTATTAAGCCCCCAACACTGTGGTAAGTGTTTTGCATGCTCACCTCAGACACCTATGAGGGAGCTATTATCATGACCTAAGTCTTATAGACTAAGAAATGGAGTGGAGAGGTTACATCAACTAGCAAGAGGCCAAAAAACTAACAGCTGCAGAGTGAGACCGGCATGAAAGCCCCACTCCTCCCTTCTCCCTACTGCAGTACCTGTCCTGGAGCCTCCGTGAGCAGAGTCACGGGAACCCCACCCAGGCACCAGAATCAGACCCTCCTTTCTAAGTCTTCATTTATCACAAAATTGCCCTCCTGCAGCTCACTAATTATTGAGCTAAGATTGATGAAAAGTATTAATATAACAAATTAGAATCAGGATGTATGCAGTCATTTTGAACCATGAAGTGAAAAGTAATTGAATGTATTTGAATCTTTATACAGTTTCACGGTTCTTTCAGAATACTTTCTCTCAGATGCCCAAGATAAGGGCTGAGAAAGAAAACACAGTAGAGAAAGCATGTCAAACTCTTGGTCTAGAGGCTGCATGCACAACGAATATTTTTGCGGCCCAGCCAATAATAATGGGTATGTAAGAAACATTTTAATAAAAATTTCATAACTTAATTTTTACAATATTCTATTACACATTATTAATTATTACGAACTACAACATTTGCTAATAACTCATTACTATAATACTAGTAGTGTTGCATTCATTTCCCTTACACGCAGGCGCACCATTTCTCTCTACTGATACTAGCAACCAATATTTTAGCAGCCGATTGCCACGTCATTAATCTTGTACTGAGTTGTTCGGTGTGCACAACAGGAAATATTTCGCTTTCAGAGAACAAGAAAAATAGGTTTATTTGCAGTATGCTTATTAATTTGTGCAGTTGTTCAGTGTCTGGTTAAGTTAATGTTCAAGAAAAAATATTAATTTTTATTAAAATGTTTTATTATTTTATGTTAATGATTACTCATTTATTTCAGCCCTTTATATTTAGCATGTCTCTGGGAAATAAACCTATGTTTCTATGAAAATTGAGGCTTTTGTTTTTTTGAGACCCACATAAACTTAAACCTTGTTTATTTGGTCCATGTTAGCCTTTGAGTTTGACATGCTTGCAGTAGTTTCCATGTTTAACCCCATTACTGGAATGGTGTCTGGAAACAAGATTCAGAGCTAAAATCTATCTAATAAAATAATAATATGCAAATTGGCCATATTTCTGCTATTCCACAAGGAATAGCAGAAATATGGCCATCAGCCAATGAGGAGTGTGTATGCAAATTAACCCAACCAAGATGGCTGTGGCCAAGAAAAGAGAAGAAGGCTTGGTAATGAAGGAAGCCAAGCTTTCCACCTGCCCTGGCCTGCTTTGGCCTCTGCTTAAGGCTACAAAGTTTCAATTATATAAAGTAAATAAATCCCAACAAAAATTGTTGTAGCCATGGAGCAAGCAGGAGACTTGGCTCCACTCAAGGCTACAAAGTTTCAATTGTAGAAGATAAATAAAACCCAGCTACCAGGACCTCTGCTTGGGTCGCTGGGTGGCATGGCCAGCCTGAAAATCACCACAGGCACCTCACCCAGGGTGCCCCACACGCTAAGGGAACCCCCAACCTGATCTGGGACAATCTTCAGGGCAAACCAGCTGGCCCTCACCCAGGCCTCTATCCTATCTAATAAAAGAATAATATGCAAATTGACCATCACTCCAACACAGAAGATGGCTGCCCCCATGTGGACACAAAATGGCCACCACAAGATGCCAGCAGCAGAGGGCAGTTGGAAGGAGCCAGGTCTGCAAGATAGGGCAGTTGTGGATGATCAGGCCATCAGGAGGGTAGTTGGGAGGGACCAGGCCTGCAAGGGCAGGCAGTTGGAAATGATCAAGCCTGCAGGGGAGGGAAGTTAGGGGTGACCAGGCTGGCAGAGGAGGGAAGTTGGGGATGACCAGGCCTGCAGAAAGGGCAGTTGGGGGTGACCAGGCCTGCAGGGGAGGGCAGTTATGGGCAAACAGGCTGGCAGGCGAGCAGTTAGGCATCAATCAGGCTGGCAGAGGAGTGTTTAGGGGGGTCAGACTGGCAGGCAGAAGTTGGTAGGGGCAATCAGAAAGGCAGGCAGGTGAGCAATTGGGTGCCAGCAGTCCTAGATTGTGAGAGTGATGTCCGACTGCCTGTTTAGGCCCAATCTATCATATCAGGCCTAAACGGGCAGTCGAACATCCCTTGAGGGGTCCCAGATTGGAGAAGGTGCAGGCTGGGCTGAGGAACACACTCTCCCCCTGCACGAATTTCATGTACCAGGCCTCTAGTAATAACATAAAAACAACAATAACAAAGCATTTTCACCATATTACAGATAGCTTCATATACACTCTCATTATATTTTCACAATTCCCAGAAGTACTATGATTTTTTTTTTTTTTTTTACAAATCAGAAAAACTGAGAGACTCACGAAGGAAACTGATCAAATTACCTAGCTGGATTCACAGCTTGGCTTCATCATTTGTTGCCTCCGTGACCTAGAGCAAAGCTCACCCTCTGCCTAATGTTATGTTATACTGCCTCTCATGGTGCCACTGTATACTACACACACAGAGAGAATCATTGATGTAAGCAGGATGCCCTCAGTGCATCCCATTATTCTGTGCCTTCTCTTCCATCCTTTCAATGTGCCCATTTCTCCCATGTTCCCACAGGGTTCATCCGGTCTGTGTTCTCCTTGGCATAGAGGAAATTGCTACTGTCTTCCACAGGACAAGTTATATTGTAAAAAGAATAAATATGAGCCAGGCTTGATGATGAATGTAGGTGGACAACAATGAATAGAAAACTGACCCTTGCAAAGAACACAGTACAGATGCCATTCTCCCATAACTAGGACATACCTGAACAAGCTCAGTTTTTTAAAAATATATATAACGGCTTTATTGAGACATAATTCCCACACAATATAATTCACCCATTTCAAGTGTACAGTTCAGTATTTTTTATATATTCAGAGCTCTGCAACCAACACCATAGGGTATTTTGAACACCCCCCCTCAAAAAAAAATCCTATACACACGAGCCTACAGTCCCCATTTCTACACACCTTCTACACTAGTCCTAAGCAATTATTAATCAATCTACCTTCTGTAGCTATAGATCTATTTTGAACATGTTATATTAATAGAATCATACAACATGTACTTTTTAACTGACTTCTCTCACTTAGCATAATGTTTACAAGGTTCATCCATGTTGTAGCACATATTAGTATTTCATTCCTTCTTATTGTTGAAGACATTCCACTATATAGATGGATATACCACATTTTACTTTTCCAATCAACATTTGGGTTGTTTATACCTTTGGGCTGTTATGAATAACTAGAAGCCTGATGCACGAAATTCATGCACGGGGTTGGGGAGGTGTCCTTCAGCCCAGCCCGCTCCCTCTCCAGAAAGTGACCCCTTGAGGGATATCCCACTTCCCGTTTAGGCCTGATCCAGGTAGGATTGGGCCTAAACAGGCAGTCGGACATCCCTCACAATCCAGGACTGCTGGCTCCAAACTGCTTACCTGCCTGCCTTCCTGATTGCCCTAACCACTTCTGCCTACCAGTCTGATCACCCCCTAAACACTCTCCTGCCAGCCTGTTTGCCCCTAACTTCCCTCCCCTGTGGGCCTGGTCACCCTTAACTACCCTCCCCAGCAGGCTTGATCATCCCTAACTGCCCTCTGCTGCATGCCTGGGTCCCCCCCAACTGCCTTTCCCTGCAGGACTGGTCACCCCCAACTGCCCTCTCTTGCAGGCCGTCCCTGCCCACTGTCCTCCCCTTGCTGGCCTTCTTGTAGTGGACATCTTGTATCCACATTGGGGAAGGATCTTTTGAACACAGGTGGACAGTCATCTTCTGTGTTAGAGTGATGGTCAATCTGCATATTACTCTTTTATTAGATAGAATAGAGGCCTGGTGCATGGGTAGGGGCCAAGTGGTTTGCCCTGAAGGGTGTCCTGGATCAGGGTGAGTGTTCCCTTGGTGTGTAAAGTGGCCTGAGCAAGGGGCTTGTGGTGGTTTGCAGGCTGGCCACAATCCCCAGCCACCCAAGTGGAGGCCCTGGTATCTGGGATTTATTTATCTTCTACAATTGAAACATTATAGCCTGGAGTGGAGCCAAGCTGTCTGCTGGCACAGACATTGAAAATTTGTTGCTTTAAGTGGCAGCCAGGGTTTGTAGAAAGCTTGGCTTCCTCCATTGCTAGGGGCAACCCAAGCCTCCCTCCTGCTCTCTCTGTGGCCATGGCCATTTTGGTTGGGTTAATTTACATACTCACTCTGATTGGCTGGTCAGTGTGGCTGGTGGGCATAGCTTGTGTATGCAGCAGAGGTATGGTCAATTTGCATGTTACTCTCTTATTAGATAGGATACTATTGTCAACATTCATATATAAGGATTTGTATAGAAATATGCTTCAAATGCTCTTGAAATTAATCTTACTTGTGGAACTATTGAGTTATATATAATATTGGAGAAAATTCCTTTTCCAAAGCAGCTGTACCATTTTCCATTCTTACCAATAATATATGAGGGGTCCACTTTCTCCATATCCTCACCAATGGTTACTATCTATCTTTTTATTCTAGCCATCCTAGTGGGTATGAAGTGCTATTTGTCTCATTGTAGTTTTTATTTGCATTCCCCAATGACAACAAAGTTCCGTTTTGATTTGCATTCCCTAATGACTAAGTGCAGTTTTAGATAACCTTTCCTTTGAGATGCCTGGGGAACAGCTAGAAAGGTTCTGAAAATGTAACTTTAAGTTTAGTAGAAAGTCTGAACTGGGGACAGATGCTGTATTTACACTTGGAAATCACTTAGTCATACTCTAAAAGAAAGCTTTTCTATCTGTGGGATGTGAGCAGTATGGCATTAAGTGGAAACTATTTGGGACATGGGATTCTCTCAAGAATTACAAATTGTACCACATGGATAACTACTAACTCTATCCCCACCCAAGGATAGACTTAACTAAGCACATTGTAATCATGCTTTTCCTGATTTATGGCATTAGACTTTCTAATGGCAGGGAAGGCTATTTTTGCCTAAGAGTTAAAAACTCAACTTAGAGAAATTTTACTTAAACTCTAAGTCCATTTCCTTTACAGTAAGTGAAGGAAAAACATGTGTATCTACATCCTAAAGATACTGTGAGTAAAAAATAAATAAAAATAAAACAGGCCCTGGTGCATAGTAGGCACTCAATAAATAACGGTTAGCCCTATCAGTAAATAGAGCATTGGCCTGCAGACCCCAGATTTGATTCCAGTCAAGGGCATATATCTTGGTTGTAGACTCCTCCCCAGCCTGGGACCTGGTCAGGGCTTGTGCAGAAAACAACCAATCAATGTGTTTCTCTCACATTGATGTTTCTCTCTGTCTTTCCCTCTCTCTTCCACTCTCCCTAAAAATCAATGGAAAACTATCCTTGGGTGAAGATTAACAAAACATAAACAAATAAATAAAGATTAAATGACTGAAAGAATGAATGAATGAATACACAAGTAAAAAGTACATA
This sequence comes from Lasiurus cinereus, assembly GCA_011751065.1. Classification (NCBI taxonomy): domain Eukaryota; kingdom Metazoa; phylum Chordata; class Mammalia; order Chiroptera; family Vespertilionidae; genus Lasiurus; species Lasiurus cinereus. The sequence goes on from JAAGEH010000480.1 coordinate 13,595,469, forward strand.
GCACAACGTCCTGAACTTAGTAAGTGTTCAACAGTTATATTAATATTCAATTTATGGAAGCAAGCAGTAAAGATTAACGAACAGCCAGGACAAACATTCCATTGCTACCATAATCCTTTGGCCAGAACAAAACACACATGGTAGATGTCTTTATTATGTTCAGCCCAGTTGGCAGGTGACTCCCTGCGGGCCTGTCAGACAGGAAGAATTCATGTGCACTATCTCTTAGTTCTTTCGGTTGAGTAGCCATGATTTGTGAGCCATCACGCTCATCATCATCCTCCATCAGGCCACTTATGGCCCTTACAACTTCACTCTTTTTTTAAAAAAATATATTTTATTGATTTTTTACAGAGAGGAAGGGAGAGGGAACATCGATGAGAGAGAGACATCGGTCAGCTGCCTCCTGCACGCCCCCTGCTGGAGTTGTGCCCACTAGCAAGGTACATGCCCTCTACCGGAATGCAACCTGGGACCTTTCAGTCTGCAGGCGGACGCTCTATCCACTGAGCCAAACTGGTCTCGGCACAACTTCACTCTTGATGAGAATGCATAAAGTGTTATTGGTCCTATGTGCTTACTATATAATATTCAGAACTTACAATAGACATTATTCAATATTGTTAAATGAAGGGTTGAACAGGCACACTGAAAAGACCGCATGCTAAAAGGATTCCTTAACCCCATAAATGCCACAGAAATGGCAAAAAAAAAAAATTGCTAAATGGTTCAAAGCGATATTTAGAAAGGAAGTTCTGGATCAAGAGCACTAGCCCAGGGGACAGAGGCTTGGTTCAAATATTGATTCTGGCATTCACTTGACCTTGAGCAAGTCACTTTCCTTCTCCGGACATTAGGTTTATCTATAAAATGAGGTGTTGAACAGTATAATGTCTAGTTTCCTTTCCAGCTCTGGCATTATTTGATTCCACAAAAATATCAAAGTAGAATTTATTTCTACTACTCTTTTTCCCCCTTGGTGAATCTATATTCATTTTATCCACACTGTGTTTTCAGGTTGAGTTGGATGAAACAGAGAATCTCAAGGTAGAATTGCCCAAATTGCTTTTACTTGGCATAGATGTGCCAACCAAGCACAGAGGACTTGGGTAGTAGAGTGAAGTGTATAAATGGGCAAGAATAAATATTTTGAAACCAGAAAGTGAAATCAATGGTACCTCAATAGATGTATTTCAGCTCTGCTGACAGGTCTCACTACCTCTTCTGCATTCAAACCTGCTTATGTCTGTTTCCACTTCTTTCTTGTGCACTGGTCCTCATACTAGCTCCCTACCTTTTATTGTGTTTTTGCCTGTACCTCTTGCTTTATTTTCCCTCTACTCCTCTGACATCCATTACTCTGAAAATACCTATTAAATTTATTCCCTGGCATCATATATACTCAGTGTTCGACTGGTGTCAGGAACAAGAGATGGGTTGATTCCAAGAAGATAGAGAAGGTGGAAAGTAACTCTGGAGAGGGCTCTGACTGTCCTCCACAAATGGCCCGACACATTCCACGCAGGGAGACAGGTAGACAGAGGTCACCTTTAAAGGGTAAGTCCATAGGGCGAACCAACCAACAATATGTATAATATTTCATTTTTTTCAATATGTTATTTCAAATCAATTTTTCTGATAGTTGTAGATATTAAGATACTGGTATACATTTTTAACAAGAATAACTTTGTGACTGCCATACTTCCCAAATAGTAAAATGGCAATGTTCAATCAATGAAAGAAGCAATATTAACAGTCAACCACAAAACACTTTGTTTAGATTCTAAGACTTTCAGATAGAGAAAAGTGCAACCTACCATCTATAATAAGGTGTTTTGAGAATTTTTCTGTTATATAGCCTGTAATGTAAAAGGCAGAGTCCTACATTTCTATAATAAAATAAATTTATTCCATTTTTAAGCTTTTCAATTCATTTTATAGTTCAAATTTAAAAACATTTTATAATTAGAGTTCACATTAGCCTATACTTGCATATATGACTTTTTGTTTACTACAAGATTTCTAAGTAGAAGAAAGATAGTTTCCTGTTTTAACAATATTGTTAACCCAAGGAAACTTCATTAAAAGAGGGTAAAGTTATAAAATCAAGAGAAAAAAGAGGATAGTAAAACCAAGAGAAGGAGAAATATCACATAATACCCAAATATAGTGAATATAAAGATGAAAACATTTTTGCATATTCCTATTCCAAGTATCATGGTTCAGGAGAAAAAATATTCCACATTCATATTATCATATTAATTGCTTCAATAGTCTGTTTTGGCTTTTTCTGGGGCAAATTCTTTATTGCATCAAGTATTTCAGAAAACAGTTTCCCCATTTTACCTTCTGAATAGTTTTACCTGTGGTCAATTGTTGCTCCCAATTTCTCTTTTCTTTCCTGTAACAGGAAAACATAATTCTCTTTATTATGTCATTCTGCAGGGCCTCTGGTACTGTTCATAAACTCTACATTGCTACACTTACTTTAGGGTTGGCCATGTGACTTCTTTATCTAAAACAGTGGTTCTCAACCTTTTTTAATGCTGTGACCTTTTAATACAGTTCCTTATGTTGTAGTGACCCCCCAATCATAAAATTATTTTCGTGGCTACATCATAACTGTAATTTTGCTACTGTTATGAATCATAATGTAAATATCTGTTTTCTGATAGTCTTAGGCTCTACTGCAGCAGTTCTCAACTTGTGGGTCGCGACCCACAGGTTGAAAACTGCTAGCAAGGTCTCCTAAGACCATCGGAAAACAGATATTTACATTATGATTCATTAACAGTAGCAAAATTACAGTTATGAAGTAGCCACGAAAATAATTTTATGATTGGGGGTCACCACAACATGAGGAACTGTATTAAAAGGTCACAGCATTAAAATAGGTTGAGAACCACTGATCTAAAAGTCTTAGTGGGCATGACACAAACAAAGACTAAACTTGCTTACATAATTTAGCTTGACTCTTATGTTGCTTCTGCCTTCTGTCATTACAAAACTATGTCCTGGGTAGCCTAGGATCTCAGAATAAGAGATACATGAAACAGTTCTGAACCATACCCTCAACCTGAAACAGCCAACCTCGATTCTATGAAGAAAATTAAAAAGTAAATATTATAAGCCACTGAAAGTTGGGAGTTATTTATTTTACAGCTTTATTGCTAACAAATCTGACTAATATACTCCCTCTGTATCAGTTATCTATTTCCACAATCATGCTGTGTAACAAGCAATACAAACTTATGAGTTAAAATAACAACAACTAAAATCAGCTGGACAGTTCTGGCCTCAGCTAGGTTCAATGAAACTTACTCATGCATGTGTAGCCAGCTAGGAACATCTAATGTTGGGTAGACTCTTCAACTTACTTGGAAGCCTGGTTGGGACATATGGGCTTCCTCAGCAGTGCCATTCAAGGTCTAGAGCATGCAAAGTGTCCTGAGGTCTAGGCTTTCAAGTTCTGCTTCAGGCACACTTCTGCTGCATTATACTGACCAAATAAGGTCACAGGCCAGCTCAGATTCAAGGTGGAAGAAGCAGCCTCCACCTCTCCATGGAGCCTCAATCACATTGTGGAGAGTGTGGATGCAGGGAAAAGCAGAACTTAGGAAAGAACAATTAAGGCTAGAGTTCATCTAGGCATTCTGTTCTTTTTCTTAGGTGAACCAAATAAGCAATAAATATAAACTTTGCACACAGAAGATGTTCAGTAAATTATAATGAAGATGGTGAGGCAGGGAAACACTGAATAGTTTTTTTGCCCATAAAATCTAGTCATGCTAATAGCAATGGGACCTAGTACCCTTTTCAAAGCCTCCTTTAAGTATTTAATAGTATTCAACTTGGAATACTCCTTTATCTAAAATGTGTCCCTTCATACTGTATATACTGTAGAATATTTTACATTTAGTAAAAATATTTTCTTTCTCATTTATGCAATTGTGCTCCTCAAAGTGTAGGATCTAGATTAATTATATATGATTTTTAAACCTTTCATGCACACAATCTCACATTCTCTGCCAAGCCACCTCCAGTTACGGTTCCTGTTTGGGTGGCATTTATAATCTGCACTGTTTTTGCATTCTCCCACCCAACATGCCTTGCTTAAAACTCTGAATTCAGTTGCCTTTAGATGGAGGGAAAGATGATCCCAGCATCCAGTTCTTCTCCCATTCCTCTCAGTTAGGAACCATAAAATCGCATCATATTTTACAGCAAATAAATAAATAAAAACAAAGGAGATGCAAACAAACCTCAAAAGACTGCAAGTAAATTTCTAATCATGAGGGTTTGCCAGGCAGCATATTTGTCTTAGAATATCACAGTGGTTTTCCAGAACTTTTCTGAAGTTTGGCTAAATGAGAGTTTCCCAAACTCAAGTATCATGCCTCACAAATACTCATAATTTTCTATTTCAATTAGTATACTACATACAGCACAAGGAAACATAGTCCAGGCTTTAAATGATGAAAAAAATGCATCAAAAAATTGGACTAAAACTGGAGACTATTCTCTGAAATGTGCTTTTAGAGAAGTCAGAACAAACACCACTTTGTGAAATTTGTAAGGTTTAGCGGGAGCACTGAAATGAAAATCTTTGTAACAAGAAGATCACTGAACCATTAGAAAACCAAAAGGCACTTTCTAAAGCAGAACTTTGATATATAACCTCCTCTCTGGATAAAGTTAATAGTAATTCATCTCTAAGCAGTTAGCAGTGGTAGGCAGGGCTGGCCCTCTCAGACCCTCTCTTACCCCACACTGATTTGCTCTCAGGTCTATAGATCTACTGACTCCCCAGCTTCCTGGGAAAACAGTGTTTGACAAATGGGAACTGTGACTTCCCCTGTGATAAAAGAGCATATGCACAGCTCTTTTCCTCCACTTGCCTCTCCCAACCTCATCACTGAGAAGGTTCAATGCAATGAGTTTTGAGAGCTTTTATGATGGTGAGGGTATGAAAGAAGACTCCATGAATGGATGGAAGAATAAAGGAAGAAGAGGAGGAGTATTCTTAATCACACCCCAACCCAGTTCTTTTTCCTACTTGCGGCTGAGATTCAGTCACACTTGCCTTCAGTGACCCACATGATGCTTAGAGGTTGTGAAATCAAATGTCTCTCAGGGCCATCAGGCAACATAAAAAAAAAAAACTGGGCCAAAAGGATCCCTTGGGTTCCTTGAAGGTACATGCCCCATATAAAAAGGAGAGTCACTTTTCAGTTCCATATTACTATTGCCATGTAGGAATGTGGAATCACAGACATCAGATGTTAAAGGAACACAAAACAAAGGCGTGATTAGGAGTTATTGGAAATGCGAGATTTTATGCAAAATCTTTCCATTTCAAAATGTTGACCACAGTGTACAGGGCCAAAGAAAATATATCTGCAGGCTGGATGCAGCAACACGGAGCCCCAATATGCAACCTACCTTGTACAGCAATGCTACTCAAAGCGCAGTCTGCAGATTGGCACCTGTGCACAAACAACTTGTTCCAAATCCACAGCAAAATAGAGAGCCAATACTAGAATGTAAATCAGTGCAACACTGAGAACAGCATTTAGTTCAGCCTACATCTTTTCCATTGTGAGCTTTTATTTATAGAAGATGCAAGGCACAAGCTCCTCACCTCATTGCAGCTAGCGCTATTTTGGGTACACTAGTCTTGAGAGAAACTTTCAGGGATCTTCTTCATGGTGCTTGAATGGAACACTACCTTGGATCCTCAAAGCCCAGTACCCAATCAGGAATGGAAAGAGGAAATGAGACAGCAGAACTCCAGTAGGATATAGGAAGTTGCTTATGGATAGTCCAAGACTAAGTCAGGGAAGTAAAACTTTCCTGAGCTCCAGTGGATCTGAGTGCACAATGTGGGCAGATAGGTAGAGGGTCAACCATCTAGGCCAAATACTCTCTACTTTCTTAACATGCCCAACAACTACCTGCATTATTTCAGGAACCTAAGAGCTTGGGACTTATAGTTGGTCAAGATACATTGCATGTCATGGATGCTCTTTCTAGTGAAACTTGTTTATTAGTTTATTGTATACCTCCTCATCACTGGCACCCCCTTCCAGCTGCCATCATATATTTTTATAAACTCTAAGAGGATATGGGGTCTATACCAGTATGCAGTACATATCAGTTACTCTATAAATATGAGGTGAATGGATATTATAGCAAAGGTGTATATGACAGGCACACACATCATGCTAATTAAATAATAAAACATTTTTTAAATGTTTTCCAAGGCTGACATATACATTTCTTGGGAATTGCTGAATATACCTTGTTTTTTTTTGTCCAAGACAAAAGAGATGTTCATTGACTATTAAATACAGTATAAGAAATGCTTAAAGGCCAAGATGCTTGTAAAAGAGACTGAAGTTGGTAGATAGGGGAAGAATTTAAGATGAGGGGTCCCAGACACTGAGCTAGTAAATTACTGATTGATAGTCTTTTACAGAAAGAATTTGATTTCCTGTCACAGGAAGTTCAAGAGAGATTCAGCCCAAAGGTGGATGACCTCAAGTCCTACTCAAGCCTAAGTGTGTAGCTAATGTCAGAGCAGAGAACCATGACCATGAGTTTTCTGTGGAATGATAGGGAGGTTCTCTGTCTTCTTTACTAAAATTCCTAAAGCTGATCGTGCTCACCAATCATATTACTTCCTTCAGTATCTTTACCTTCCTCGTTCTCTCATAATTTCACATCCATTATGTTGTAGTTTTGTGGCCTTTTCTAATATTTAGAAACTCATTATTTTTACAGTCTCCTTAAACAATTTCCACCTATTCTCGGTACTAGCAGAAGAAATGGGTTGCTCAAAATCCTTCTTCTAAGTCTTTATTTTACTCATCATTCAAAAGTTTCTTCTTTTGAAACTTATATTAACACCTTACCTCCCAAAACTTCATTGCCATCTTCTACTAGAACTTTCTTTCAACTGCCTCAAAGTGCTTATCTTGGAATTTTCTAGTCTGCCCTTACTCCTGTCAATGGCCATAATACACTCAGGACCATCTTACTAATTATAATGTATCTACTATTTATTGAGTGCTTACTATGTGCCAGTCACTATGCTGTTTCTAATTTGCAACTCCCCTGCAAAGTTGGTTTCACTATCTTTACACAGAAGAATGCATGATTCAGAAGTTTTAGAACTTGCCCAAAGCCAAAGTTAGAATAGAACCTGATGCTAAAACCCAAGCTCCTCTACCAATAAAAGTAGCAGATACCATTTTTTGAATGACTACTAGATAACAGCCACTGGCTTTCTATCAATTATTTCTAAATTACACAATAATCTTTGAGGTCCTTATCATTTCCGCTTTAAAGACAAGAAAAAAATAATGAAACTCAGAAATGTTAACCTGTTCCAAGTCACACAAGTGATCAAAGATTTGAATACAGATCATGTAATATCCAACATTTTTGCTCTTTGAAGGGACCACAGGGATATAGGAAAACATCTCTGTTCATATTACCTTGCTGAAACTCCATTCCAGTTTTCAGTTGCTGCATAAAAACTTGACTTAAAATATTAATCATGTATTTCCCTCACTAATCAACAATTTGAGCAGGGGTTGGCACAAAGGCTCATCCCTGCTCCCTGTGGCATCAGCTAGGGTAGTCCACCAAAGGCTTAAGGATCCACTTCCCAGATGGTTCTCAGGCAAGACTAGCGAGCTGGTGCTGGATATGGCTGGGAGCTCAGCCTAGGCTACCGGTCACAGACCTCAATGCCTCTCCAAGTGGGTCTCATCCACTTGGCCTATTCCTCCTCAAATCACACAGGCTAGGTTCCAAAGACAAGCATCCCACAGGAGAGCCAGGTGAAAGTGGTATTGCCTTTTATGGCCTAGTCTCAGAAGCCACACAGCATCCCACATACTGCATTTTATTTGTTAGAAACCAATCATTAAAGCCGGCTTTTACTTCAGGGTAAGTGTATGAAATTAAACCTCTTATGGGGAAAATATCAAAGAATTTGCCAATATGTTTTAAAATTGCAACACATACTGTCCCACAATCTCACCCACTGCACTTCCATCCTGCTACACTACTCACAAAAATAACAAACTTCAATCACCTCAGCATCACAGAAAAAAGTGCCCAACAGCCCTAACTGGTTTGGCTCAGTGGACAGAGCATCGGCCTGTGGATTGAAGGGTCCCAGGTTCGATCTGGTTGAAAGCACATGCCTGAGTTGTAGGCTCAATTCTAAGTATAGGGCGTGCAGAAGGCAGCCAATAAATGATTCTCATCATTGATATCTCTATCCCTCTCTCCCTCCTCCCTCTCTTCTCTCTCCCCCTCCCTCTATTCTCTCCCTAGTTCAGGAAATCAATAAAAATATATTTTTTTTAATAAAAACATATTCTTTAAAAAGTGTCAAACACTAGATTTTCACTTAGGGGCACACCTTCTTTAACTGTTTCCTGCTCTAATCTTGCTCTCTACCTTACTACTCATGAACCTGACGTTCTCTATCAAAAATTCTAACCCCTTTCTCCATAATCATTCTTCAAGACCTTCATCTCTTAGTTTTGGCTCCACTATAGTCACTGCTCCCCTTTCTAACATGCTCATAAATCTGAAATTTGAGCACAGCTTGACAAGGAACTATTAAATCACCTTGTTTTTATGTCTGGGCCCTTCTTAGTTGCCCCTCCTCATTCACTCTTCATTATCTATTCTATTTTTATCACCTTACTAGAGGCCCAGTGCATGAAATTTGTGAATGTGGCGGGGAGGGGAGGATGTCCCTCAGCCTAGCCTGCACCCTCTCCAATCTAAGACCCCTTGAGGGATGTCTGACTACTAAACAAACATTCAGACATCCCCTTCTCAATCCAGGACTGCTAGCTTCCACTGCTCATCTTGATTGCTTTTCTGATTGCCCATAATTACTTCTGCCTGCCATCCTGATCACCACCTAAGCACTCCCTTGTCAGCCTGATTTGATACCTAACTTATCTCCTGCCAGCCTGTTTGCCCCTAACTGCACTCCCCTGCAGGCCTGATTCTCCCCGCCCCAACTGCTTTCCCCTGTATGCCAGGGTTCCCTCTGCCTTTCTCTGCAGGCCTGGGTCACACACACCCCAACTTCCCTCCTCTGCCAGCCTGGTCCCTGCCAACTGCCCAACCCTGCTAGCCATCTTGGGGCAGCCATCTTGTGTCCACATGGGGCAGCCTTCGTCTGTGTTGGAGTGATAGTCAATATGCATATTACTCTTTTATTAGATAGGATAGAGGCCTGGTGCATGGGTGGGGACTAGCTGGTTGGTCCTGAAGGGTGTCCTAGATCAGGGTGAGGGGTCTCTTAGGGCGTGGGGTGGCCTGGGTAAGGGGCCTGTGGTGGTTTTTAGGTTGGCCCTGCCCCCCGGTAGCCCAAGTGGAGACCCTGGTATTTGGGATTTATTTATCTTCTATAATTGAAACTTTGTAGTCTTGAGCAGAGCCAAGCCTTCTGCTTGCTCCGTGGCCACAGCCATTTTTGTTGGGATTTATCTATCTTCTATAATTGAAACTTTGTAGTGGAGGCCAAGGCAGGCTAGGGCTGTGGGAGCTTGGCTTCCTCCATTGACAGGGGAAACCCAAGCCTCCTGCTCTCTCCAGCTCCCTGGCTGCCACCATTTTTGTTGGGATTTATTATCTTCTGTAATTGAAACTTTGTAGCCTTGAGTGAAGGCCTAAGCTAGTCAGGATATGCAGAAAGCATGGCTTCCTCCATTGCCTGAGAAACCCAAGCCTCCTGCTCACTCTGTGGCTGCAGTCATCTTGGTTGGGTTAATTTGCATACTCACTCCTGATTGTCTGGTGGGTGTGGGTGTGGCTTGTGAGTATAATAGCACAGTGGTGGTGAATTTCCATGTTACTTTTTTATTAGATAGGATAGTCTGTCTTACTCTCCCACAATTCCTCTCAATTTTTTTACTAATAAGTCACCATTTATCCCTAAATCCCCTGAACTACCTTTTCCCCTTTCTCATTTCCTCATTTCTGCATTACTTGATATGGTTGCCTATTCATTCCTTAAGCTTCTCCCTTTTATGCAAACTGGAAAGTGTTTGTCATTGTTTCAGTTCATTTCAGTTTAATGGACGTGCCGCAAATAGACAGGAAAGCCAGTCCTAAAAGCAAGCTTGAGTGCAAGCATACCATGAATTATAGCACAATAAAGCAATTTACCATATGTGTAATCCAAGTAATTATGTTATCACCAAAAGGGGCATGAGATTGAGATGAGAAATTCTGCAAACGCCAATAGAGTATTTGTAAGTTTGCACAGAAGTATCTGTTCCAACCATTGGGATCATGACCCACGGAGAAGAGTTTTATCTCAGGAAGAATACACAGTAAACAGATCATTCCTTGGGCCATAGCACTTTTAAAGTACCTAATGGAAGTTCTAGACCTTCCGTTTGGAATAAAAATATATACTGACAGTGAGACACAAATATTGGAAAATGGGCTTAGTATGCTCCCCCCTAGATTTAATGAATTTGAGGTCCACAGTGGACTTTAGTAGGAAATAGTTGAACAGAGAGTTAGGATGCTCAGCAGAGAAATTCAAGCTGAACTAATTTAGTTTCAAACTGAACTAAATTCAAATTTAAAGCAAACAGATGTAGGATAGCTAATGCCATTAAATGGAGTTTATAACACTAAAACGTAAGTATGGTAGATTGACATGTATGTTGAGGATTGACTCTTGGGAAACATCTGGAAATCAAACAGAAAGTAGAACACACAAAGAGATTTTTGAGGAGTAGCCAGTGACTGGGGAGGAAAGAATGGGTGGTGTAGTTTCATGTCAGAGAATTCTAAGGGGAAAGAGGTTTGTAACATTCAATAAATATTCATTAATTGCCTTTGTATTATGGGTTGAGGATACAGCAAAGAAAAAGGTGAGCAAAGTCCATGACCTATGGTATAAGCAAACATTTAATTAGGCATTATTAATATAATAAGCTAGAGGAATCCACAGGCAGCAAAATCTCAGACATATGCTGAAGGAACTTCTTCACTGATACTGCTCCTAGGGCAATGGAAGCTAAAGAAAAAATAAACAAATGGGACAACATCAAAATAAAAATCTTTTGCATAGCAAAAGAAACATCAGCAAAACAACAAGAAAGCCCACTGTATGGGAGAACATATTTGCAAATGTTATCACTGATAAAGGTTTAATCTCCAACATCTACAGACAATTTATACAACTTAATAAAAGGAAGATAAATGATCCAATAAAAAAAATGGGCAACAGACCTAAATAGAATCTTATTGAAAGAAGACAGAATGCCAAGAGACACATGAAAACATGTTCAAAGTCACTAATTATCCGAGAGATGCAAATCAAAACAATGCAATACCATCTCACACCTGTCAGAATGGCAATCATCAATAAATCAACAAACGACAAGTGTTAGTGAGGATGTGGAGAAAAAGGAACCCTCGTGCACTGCTGGTGGGAATGCAGACTGTTGTAGCCACTGTGGAGAACAGCATGGAGTTTCCTCAAAAAACTAAAAATGAAATTCCCATTTGACCCAGTAATCCCACTCCTAGGAATATATCCTAAGAGTTTTAGAAATACCAATCAGAAAGGATATAGGCACCCCTATGTTCATAGTAGCACAATTTATAATAGCTAAGATTTGGAAGCAGCCTAGGTGCCTGTCATCAGATGACTGGATCAGAAAACTATGGTACATCTACACAATGGAATGCTATGCTGCCATAAAAAAGAAGGAATTTTTACCATTTGCAACCTGAATGGAACTGGAAAGCATTATGCTAAGTGAAATAAGCCAATCAATGAAAGAAAAATACAACTTGATCTCACTCCTTTATGGATAATAAAGTACATTATAAACTGATGAACAAAAAGATAGATACAGAGGGAGTAAAGCTCAGACTGTCAAATTACAGTGGTAAGGTTAGGGAGAGGTGGGGTAGATAAGAGATCAACCAAAGGACTTGTATGCATGCTTATAACCATAACCAATGGACACAAGACACAGGGGGTTAGGGCAGACATGGGAGAGGGAGGCAATGGGAAGATACACATGCATGTAATATATTGATAGAAATTTTTTTTAAAAAATAAAATAAATGGTTCAGTTAAACTAAAAGAAAATCCTATCTAATAAAAGAGTAATATGCAAATTGACTATACCTCCACTACACCCAAAAGCCACACCCACCAGGCAATCAGAGTGAGTATGCAAGTTAACCCAAGATGGTTATGGCCACAGAGAGAGTAGGAGGGAGGCTTGGCTTGCCCCTGGTGATAGAGGAAACCAAGTTTTGCACAAACCCTGGCTAGTCCAGATCTCGGCTTAAGGCGACAAAGTTTCAATGGCTGTACAAGCAGAAGGCTTGGCTCCGCTCCAGGCTACAAAGTTTCAATTGTAGAAGATAATCCCAGATACCAGGGCCTCCACTTGAGTTGCCAGGGGGCGTGGCTGGGCTGCAAACCACCAGAGGTCCCTCACCCAGGCCACCCCATGCCCCAAGGGAACACCCACCCTGATGCAGGACATCCTTCAGGACAAGCCAGCTGGCCCCCACCCCGAACCAGGCCTCTATTCTATCTAAAGAAGAGTAATATGCAGATAGACCATCACTCCAACACACAAGATGACTGCCCTCATGTGTTCAAAAGATCCTGCCCCAATGTGGACACAAGATGGCCACCATAAGATGGCCATCAGGCAAGGGCAGTTGGCAGGGACCAGGTCTGCAAGGGAGGGCAGTTGTGGGCCATCAGGCCAGCAGGGGAAGGCAGTTGGGATGGACCAGGCCTGCAAAGAAGGGTAGTTGGGGGTGATCAAGCATGCAGGGGAGGACAGTTAGGGGAGACCCAGGCTCACAGGGAAGGGCCGTTAGGGACAAACAGGGTGGCAGGGGAGCAGTTAGACATCAATCAGGCTGGCATTGAAGTGGTTAGGGTTGATCAGGCTGGCAAGCAGAAGCAGTTAGGGGCAATTAAGAAGGCAGGCAGGCGAGCAGTCAGGAGCCAGCAGTCCTGGATTGTGAGAATGATGTCTGACTGCCCGTTTAGGCCTGATCCTACCTGGATCGAGCCTGAAAGGGCAGTCGGACATCCCTCAAAGGGTCCCAGATTGGAGAGGGAGCAGGCTGGGCTGAAGGACCCCCTCCCGCCCCATGCACGAAATTCCTATGCCTCTAGTATATGTATAATAAGCTAAACCAATAATTCCCTTTGGAAAGGGAAGTTTCATTTTAAGTTCACATCATGACTTTAGTTACTGTTCCCTACATTGCCCTTAAAACCATTTTACAAATCTCACAGGTACATAAGCTTACTCTTTCACTTCCATTCTGTGTGTCCCAGTAACATTCTACCACCCCAACTTATAGTTTACTAGAGGCCTCAGCCCAGCCTGTACCCTCTCCAAACTGGGACCCCTCAACGGATGACCAACTGCCCATTTAAATGGGCAGTCAGACATCCCTCTCACAAACCAGGACTGCTGGCTCCCAAATGCTCACCTGCCTGCCTACCTTCCTGATTGCCTCTAACTGCTTTTGCCTGCCAGCCTGATCACCCCTTAACCACTCCCCTGCCAGCCTGATTGATAATTAACTGCTCCCCTGCCAGCCTGTTTGCCCCTAACTGACCTCCCCTAATGGCCTAGTAACCCCCAACTTCCCTCTCCTGCAGCCCTGGTCCCCCCCCCGAATTGCTCTACCCTACAGGCCTAAGTCCCCCCTAACTGCCCTCCCCTGCAGACTTTATCTCCCCCAACTGCCTTGCCCTGCAGGGATGGGTTCCCCGCAACTGCCCTCCCATGCAGGCTTGATGGCCCCCAACTGCCTTCCCCTGCAGGCCTGGTCCCCCCCAACTGCTCTCCCCTGTAGGCCTAGGTCCCCCCCAACTGTCCTTCCCTGTAGGCCTGGTCACCCCTAACTTTTCTCCTCTGATGGCCTGGTCACTCCTAACTGCCCTCCTTTGCTGGCCTTGATCACCCACAACTGCCCTCCCTTGCAAACCTGGCCCCTCCCAACTGCCCTCCCCTGCTGGCCATCTTGTGGTGGCCATCTTGTGTCCACATGGGGGCAGCCATCTTGTGTGTTAAGTGATGGTCAATTTGCATATTACTCTTTTATTAGATAGGATTCCCACCATCATAACATGTGTCCTGAACAGTCAATTCCTGCCCAGTTTTAATACTTAGCAATCCTGTTATTCTATACCTGACAAAGGCTCAATACTGCTTTAAATCTAGGCTGTACTACTTTCTAGCTACATAGCCCTGGGCAAGTACTAACCACTATGCACTTCAGTTTTCTCATCTGCAAAATGAAGGTGAAGTTACTTCCCTCCTATTGATATTGTGGGGCATTAAATCAGATAATACTAGTGTCTATAAATCACAGATCACAATTTTTGGCCTAATGTTCATTAAATTTCAAATGAAAAGAAAAAGGAAAAGAAAACTAGAAACATGTTTAGGACAATTCAACCTCTTTTGATTTGGAAGGGAAGCTAGAGAAAGCCCAGCCTTCACTCTACCATTTAAGGAAATCATAGGAGACCATGTATTTCAGTGTACTTATGAGAAACATCTTCCTCTCTCAAATACAACAGGGAGGTCAAATAATATAAGCCTAAAAAGTGTCTGTGGACTGGGCAAGAACACCTTGGTTAAGTTTCAGAAGCCATTTCAATTGATTAGGGAAGGCAAAGCCAGTAATCACCAGGTAGCAGAGTGAATAGGAAGTGAGAAAGTGAAAACTGATGAACTTTCTTTCAGAAGTGTAGCTACTGCAGGAATGAAAAGGAGGCACTATTTAATTATAATTAACTGGTGCTCCTCTACAATCCCATAAACTTTCCCTTAATAGAACAACATTGGTCTTCTTGGTTTTATTTGAGCAAAACCTCATTTATTATTTCTCAAATTTGAAAAGAGTTAAGGTTGTTTTAAATATTCATCCTGTTCTAATGACCAGCTTTCTCTCCTTCCTGACAATTTGATGACATTTATGTATCAGGAGGCAGGATTAAATCTCTTTCTGGAGATATTTAAGAAACAGATACACATTACTGCTGAAAGGATTAAACTTGCTTTAAAATAGGTGACCTCTGAGTTCTCCTTCTCAACAGCAGAAGTTAATGCTCTTTGGGTTCCTCTATCTAAAATCAATTCCAAGTGGTCATATCAATCTCTCCACTGAGAAAGGACTGATATATTCTTATACCACATGCCCTTTCTGATTATATCACCTATACACCTTGATTCCTGGTACTTACAGAGGCTACTGATGGCTTTCAAGTCCATTGCCCCATTTATATTTTGCTTTCAATGCCAAAAAAGTCAAGAGGACCATATTCACTTAGCACTTTTCTCATTAAAGCCAAACATGAGCTGACCGCCCCTACCCCCCAACCTTTACTACTCAAACCAATAATAACCTCATTTATTCCAGCACAGAACAATGTCTTTCTCTTAAAATTAATGTCTTATCCACATAAAATTTAAATACCGAATGCAGCTTTCCTAATGACAAGTAGAAAGCATAAAGGTGACTTTTAAGGAGATATATTTATTCTGTCAGGGAAGGAATAAAAACCTTTTGCTACTCACCTGTGACCTGAACACCCCTAAGCAGTGAATTCTTCCCTTAGTTGTAACTAAACATGATCTATCACTCATCCTTCCTTTGCTGACGTGCTAAATTAATATATATCATTAACAAAGACATCATTTCTGATCCTCACATGTCCAGTGGCTCTGTATGAAAAGACCAGGCAGTGTGTTGGCTTCCAATTGCCATGCACACAGAATAAACTATACAAATGGATAAGTGGTAGGAAACAAAGCACTCTCAATTATTTAAAACAACATAATTGTATAGCCTCCGTTTAAAAAGAATCTAAAGCAAGGTAGTGCAAACTGTTTTAAGGTAATGGAATAATAAAGAATTAAAATGAACCAATAAGTATTTCTGAAAATAAAATATAGAAATATTTATGCTGTTTAATATGTAAGTCCAGGTTTTAAAATAGGGAGACATATTGGATAATTTAACAGAGGAGGAGTATTTTACTCATTGATTCAAAATCAAGCGTCTTGCATTCAATCTTCTGTTATCTATTTTCCAGATGTCACCTAAGATAATGTTGGCTATGCTTTCAAAGATAACTTCCTCAAACTGTGTTTTTTTTTTAATTTTTTTTTACTGTGTTACATGTATACATATATTCCCATTGCCTCCCGCCCCCACTCCCAGGCATACCCCAAACCCCCAGTGTCTTCTGTTCATTGGTTATGCTTATATGCATGCATACAAGTCCTTTGGTTGATCTCTTATCTATCCCACCTCTCCTTAATCTTCCTGCTGTAATTTGACAGTCTGTTTGATGCTTTACTGCCTCTGTATCTATCCTTTTGTTCATCAGTTTATAATTTTCTGTATTATCCACAAATGATTGATATCATTGCCTACCTTATGTCACTTAACATAAGGCTCTCCAGTTCCATCCAGGTTGCTGCAAATGGTAAGAATTCCTTCTTTTTAATGGCAGCAGAGAATTCCATTATGTACATGTACCATAGTTTTCTGATCCATTCATCTGACGGGTACCTAGGCTGTTTTCAAATTGTAACTATTGTAAATTGTGCTGCTATGAAGACAGGGGGTGCATAAATCCTTTCTGATTGGTGTTTCTACTTTCTTAGGACATATTCCTAAGAATGGGATTGCTGGGTCAAATGGGAGTTCCATTTTTAGTTTTTTGAGGAAACTCCATACTGTTCTCCACAGTGGCTGCACCAGTCTGCATTCCCACCAACAGTGCACAAGAGTTCCTTTTTCTCCACATCCTCGCCAACACTTACATTTCTTGATTTGTTGATGATTGCCATTCTGACAGGTATGAGATGGTATCACATTGCCATTTTGATTTGTATCTCTTAAATAATTAGTGACTTTGAGCATGTTTTCATGTGTCTCTTGGCTTCGTTCTGTAGTCTTTTGAAAAGGTTCTATTTAGGTCAGTAGCTCATTTTTTATTGGATCATTTATCTTCCTTTTATTAAGTTGTATAACTTGGCTGTAGATGTGGGAGATTAAACCTTTATCAGTGATAACGTTTGCAAATATATTCTCCCATACAGTGGGCTTTCTTGTTGTTTTGCATGTTTTTTTTTCTGTGAAAGAGTTTTTTATTTTAATGTAGTCCCATTTGTTTATCTTTTCTTTAGCTTCCATTGCCCTAGGAGCAGTATCAGTGAAGAAGTTCTTTTGGTATATCTCTGAGATAGTGCTGCCTGTGGATTCCTCTAGTATTTTTATGGTTTCCCGTCTAATGTTTAAGTCCTGTATCCATTTTGAGTTTATTTTTGTATTTGGTGTAAGCTGGTGGTCCAGTTTCATTTTTTTGCATGTATCTGTCCAATTTTCCCAACATCATTTATTGAAGAGGCTGTCTTGGCTCCATTGTATATTCATGCCTCTTTTGTCAAATATTAATTGAGCATAGTGGTTTGGGTGGATATCTGGATTCTCTATTCTATTCCATTGGTCAATATGTCTGTTCTTGTGCCAGTACCACGCTGTTTTGAGAACAGCTGCTTTGTAATACAGCTTGAAATCTGCTATTGAGATCCCACCTACTTTATTCTTCTTTCTCAGGTTTGGTGTGGCTATTTGCGAATTGTTTGTTTTTTTGTTCCAGATGAATCTTTGAAGAGTTCTTTCTAGGTTTGTGAAGTACGTTGTTGGTATTTTAATGGGGAATGCATTGAATCCATAGATTGTTTTGGGTAGTATGGACATTTTAATGATGTTGATTCTCCCAATCTATGAGCATGGTATGCTCTTCCATCTGTTTACATCTTCCTCTCTTTTTTTCAGTATTCTGTAGTTTTCTGCATATAGATATTTTACCTCCTTAGTTAGGTTTATTCTTAGGTATCGTAATTTTTTTGGTGCGATGGTAAATGGGATTGCTTTTTTAGTCTCTCTTTCTGTAACTTCACTATTAGTGTATAGAAATGCCATAGATTTCTTGGCATTAATTTTGTATCCTACTACATTGCCGAATTCATATATTAAGTCAATTAGTGTTTGATGGAGTCCTTCGGGTTTTTTATGTACAGTATCATGTCATCTGCAAATAAGGAAAGCTTTACTTCTTCCTTTCCAATTTGGATGCCTTTTATTTCTTCTTCTTGTCTAATTGCAATGGCTAATACTTCCAGTACTATGTCGAACAGGAGAGGTGAGAGTGGGCATCCCTGTCTTGTTCCTGTTCTTAGGGAAAATGGTTTTAGTTTTTGCCCATTGAGTATGATGTTAGCTGTGGGTTTATCATTTATGGCTTTTATGATGTTGAGGTCTGATCCTTCTATTCCCACCTTGCTGAGAGTTTTTATCAAGAAAGGGTGTTGGATTTTGTCAAATGCTTTTTCTGCATCAATTAATATGACTATGTGATTTTTATCTCTCAGTTTATTTATGTGATGTATCACGTTTATTGATTTGCAAATATTGTACCATCCTTGCATTCCTGGGATGAATCCTATTTGGTCATGATGTATGATCTTTCTGATGTACTGCTGGATCCAATTTGCTAAAATTTTGTTAAGGATTTTGGCATCTATGTTCATGAGAGATATTGGCCTATAATTCTCTTTACTTGTGTTGTCTTTATCTGGTTTTGGTATTAGGGTGATACTGACCTCATAGAAGGTGTTTGGAAGTGTTCCTTCTTCTTGAAAATTTTTGAATGGTCTGAGGAGGATAGATTTTAATTCTTCCTTGAATGTTTGGTAAAACTCTGCTGTATAGCCATCTGGTCCCGGGATTTTTTTTGCTGGAAGCATTTTGATGACTGATTCACTTTCTTCCATAGTTATTGGACTATTGAGCTGTTTAGATTCTTCTTGATTGAGTTTTGGAAGGTTATATTTTTCTAGGAATATGTCCATTTCTTGCAGGTTGTCCAATTTGTTGGAATAGAGTTGTTCATAGTATTTTTTAACAATCCTTTGTATTTTGGTGGGGTCTGTTGTTATTTCTCCTCTTTCATTTCTGATTTTGTTTATTTGGGTCTTCTCTCTTTGCTTCTTGGTGAGCCTGGCTAGAGGTCCATCAATCTTGTTTATCCTTTTAAAGAACCAGATCTTGGTTTCGTTGATCTTTTGAATTTTTTCTTTGGTCTTTATGTTGTTTATTTCTGCTCTGATCTTTACTATTATCTTCCTTCTGCATACATTGGGATTTTCTTGTTGCTCTCTTTCTAGCTCTTAGAGTTGTAGGGTTAGGAAATTTATTACCATTGTTTCCTGTTTTTTGCAGTAGGCTAGTAAAGCTATGAACTTCCCTCTCAAGGCTGCTTTCACTGGGTCCCATAAATTTTGTATTGTTGTGCTGTCATTGTCATTTGTTGCCATGATGTTTTTTATCTTCCTTGATCTCTCTGGTTACCCATTCGTTGTTTAGTAGCATGCTGTTTAGTCTCCATGTGTTTGATTTCTTTGTATTGTTTTTATTGTAGTTGATTTCCAGTTTTATGCCACTGTGGTCTAAGAAAATGCTTAATATGATTTCTATCTTCTTGAATTTGAAGAAACTTTGCTATGACCCAACATATGGTCTATCTTGGAAAATGACCCATGTGCACTGGAGAAGAATGTATATTCTGTGGCTTTGGGATGAAATGTTCTGAAGATGTCAATTAATTCCATCTGGTCTGGTGTGTCATTTAGGATTGATGTTTCTTTGCTGATTTGTTGTTTAGAGGATCTGTCCAGTGGTGACAGTGGGGTATTAAAGTCTCCTACTATGATTGTATTGCTGTCAATCTCTCCCTTAATATCCTCCAGGAGTTTTTTTTTTATGTATTTAGGTGCTCCTATATTGGGTGCATATATGTTCACCAGAGTTATTTCTTCTTCTTGAATTGTTCCCTTTAGTATTATGAAGTGAACTTCTGTGTTATGTCCTTCACTTTGAGATATAATTTGTCAGATATAAGTATTTCAACCCCAGCTTTTTTTCCATTTCCATTTGCCTGAAACATCATCTTCCATCCCTTCACCCTCAGTCTGTGAGCATCTCTTTTTCTGAGGTGGGTTTCTTATAGACAGCAGATATATGGATCATGTTTTCTTATCCAAAAGGTCACCCTATGTCTTTTGATTGGAGCATTTAATCTGTTTACATTTAAAGTTATTATTGATAGGTACTTATCTATTGCTATTTTTAGTCTTTACCCCGGAGTTCCTTCTTTGCTTCCTATTTCTTTTTTTTACAGCAGACCCTTTAACATTTCTTGCATTGCTGGTTTGGTGGTAATATATTCCCTTGGTCCTTTTTTTGTCTGTGAAGCTCCTGATTTCACCTTCAATTTTGATTGAAAGCCTTGCTGGGTACAGTATTCTTGGATTCAGACCCTTCCTTTGCATGACTTTGTATATTTCATTCCATTCCCTTCTGGCCTGATCAGTTTCTGTTGAGAAATCAGTAGCTACTCTTATGGGGGTTCCTTTGTAGGTAACTTTGTTTCTCTCTGGCCGCTTTTAAGATTCTTACTTTGTCATTGGTGTTTGCCAATTTAATTATAATGTGCCTTGGTGTCGGTTTTTTGGGGTTCATTTTGCTTCAGACTCTGTGAGCTTCTTGGATTTGTGTGGGTTTTTTCTTTCCTATATTGGGGAAGTTTTCTGTCATTATTTCTTCAAACAGGTTTTCTATTCCTTGCTCAGTTTCCACTCTTTCTGGAACCCCAATTATGCGGATGTTGTTTTGTTTCGTGTTATCCCAAAGTTCCCTTAGGCTCTCCTCTTGCTTTTTAATTTTTTTTTCTAGAAGCTACTGTACTTGGGTATTTTTTCCTACCCTGTCTTCCAGTTCACTGTTGCGGTCCTCTGCTTCTTCTTGTCTACTTTTGATGCTTTCTATTGAGTTCTTTATAGCAGTGTAGTCATTTTTCATTTCTTCTTCATTATTCTGCATTTCTTCTTGCTTCTTATTTATTTCCTCTTGGCTCTTCTTCATTTCCTCTTGGCTGTTACTCACATTGTCGATTTTGTCTTCCATTCTTTTCAGCCACCTTATGACCATTTTTCTGAACTCTTTCTCTGGCAGGTCTATTTCTTCTTCTATTTCGTTTACTTCCTTTTCTGGTGATACCTGCTTTTCTGTCATATGCAGGCTGTTTCTCCATCTGCCCATGGTCTTTCTTCTCCAGGTGTCTGGTTATGTAGTTCTCTCTCCTACATTGATTTAAAGGCAAAAACTACAACATGACCAAGTACAACACACAAGACACTTATCCCAGGCAAAATCTGACCTTTCTGTATGGCGTGTGGAGCTCCTCTGAGTCCGAGTGTCTGCGCTGATTGGAGAACGGTGTTCTGGGTCCCCCGCTGTTTGGTGGGTGCTGCAGCTGTAGCTTTTCAGACTGCCGTAGACATCCACTACTCCCTGAAAGATGGTGTGGTCTCCATGTTCGTGCTGGTGGCTCTGGAAGACAAAAACCCTGTGGCAGTGGGGCTGCCTAGTCAGGGGAGCCCCGTCCAGCAGTCCCCTACCTTCTCTGGGAAGATAACTCTTAACTTGCCAACAAACATTCCCAGTGCAACTCTCAGCCGCTCTCTCCGTCTGCCCAGTGATAAGGCTCCAGACATGTCCGTCTATTCCGCCGCCATTTTTTTTTCAAACTGTATTTTTTGTTGTATTACCTCCAGTGATCAACTATCATTTGGTAAATACAGTGTTACCTCGAGATACGAGTTTAATTCATTCCGTAACCTTGAGGCGTGGGAAACTATGCGATGCTCGAGTCACGGTAAACAGGTGGGTCGTGTGAAGCCGGACGATCTGCGCAATTACTCCTATCTCAAATGTTGCTCATATTTCAAAGCAGAAATCGCTCACTCGACAGCTCGTATCTCAAAAATCTCGTATGTTAGGGCACTCGTATCTCGAGGTACCATTGTACTTACTAAAGGTGTCAAGTATTTAATTTAATTCCCACAACAAACCTTCAAGACTTATTTTACCATCCTCTTCCTTCTCATCATTGTCATCCTCATTACCAGCATTATCATCATCACCAGCATCTCATTATGCAAACAAGAATTATAATCAAAACTTGCTAAACACCAGTGATGTATTTAATTCATTTACTTCAACTCTATCAGGTAGTTACTACTATCACTATCAATTCCATCATTACTATCATTCCTGACATTGGTAAAGTGAATAACAGAACATTTATGTAATTGGTTCAAAGTCACCAGTAAATGGAAAGTCTGTCCTGCCTCTTAGTTAAGGAAAATAAGGCTCAGAGTGGAAAATTATCTCAGTCTAGTTCACAGAGACAGAAATGGGGATAAATGCAACCCCCCCCATTTTAATATTTACATTTTATTATAGAAATTTTCAAAATAGATACACGAGTAAAGAGAATGGTATGAACTCAAAACAAGACTTTCAGCACCCAGGCTAAAACCCTTTTTCTAGAACATGTTTCACTTACAAAATAATTACTCCAGCAATTTTTAATTGAAAGAGCTTTGTTATTTCTAATTTTAGAAGTAATACATGTTTATTATACAACCATTCATTCACAATAGAAAGTTTGGCCTCTATTGTCCATATACTTCCAGACTTTCTCCAAAGATGGGTGGGCACATGATATATTGTTTATTATAAAACATAATGATACTATATACACTTTAAAACCTGCTGATTTTCTTTTTTAAATGTACCATGGTTATATTTCTATTACAATAAATATTGATCTACAGTTTCATTCTTGATGTTCACATTGTATTCCATTATATCAATGAACCATCATTTACTTAATCAATCCCTTATAGATGAATATTTTTTATCAATTTTTTTGTTTCCATAAAAATATTGTGGCAGATCTCCTACCTTATACAACTTTATATGCTTGTAAAATCAATTCTTAGAAGTTCCTGGCACAGAACAGGTTGTCAATAAATTTGCTTAATTAAGGAAATAAAGTGAAATGGCTATAATAGTCTTTATAAATCAATAAATAATATGTAGAGATTTTTAATTGCTACTTAAAGATCCATAGATAGTAATTAGACCTGGGAAAGCTTTATCAAACATAGCAGCTAAGTGAGATTATCCCTTGAAACTCCTTTGCTTCATATTAAGTTACCAAATTTTCTAAATATAAAGTATCAATGTTTTGTGTGTATTATATAAAGCATGTATGAATCAATATATTTGGATGAAAAACAAAACTTTTTAAAATTTTAACATCTGAATAAATAGATATCTGAGGAAAAGCATTAATGCAAAAACTCATTAATTTAACCTTCTCTTCCTTTTTTTTTTTAAAGATTTTATTGATTTTTTCACAGAGAGGAAGAGAAAGGAATAGAAAGCCAAAAACATCGATGAGAAAGAGACATCGATCGGCTGCCTCCTGCACATCCCCTACTGGGGATGTGCCCACAACCAATGTACATGCCCTTGACCAAAATCGAACCTGGGACCTTTCAGATCCCAGGCCGACGCTCTATCCACTGAGCCAAACCGGTTTCGGCTTCTCTTCCTTTTTAAATACATTTAAAACCCCAAGATATCTTAAATTATTTATTCAACAGTAAGTAAACTCAATCCTCTATCCCAGTGGTTGGCAAAGTGCAGCTCTCGAGACACATGTGGCTCTTTGGCCCCTTGAGTGTGGCTCTTCCACAAAATACTATGGCATGGGCAAGTCTATTTTGAAGAACTGGTGTTAGAAAAAGTTTAAAAAAATTGGTTCTCAAAAGAAATTTTAATCGTTGTACTGTTGATATTTGGTTCTGTTGACTAATGAGTTTACCAACCATAGCTCTATCCTATAATCTGGGTGCCCCCATTCCTCTGATTTGTTCCAAGTAGGTGTAGAATTCAACTGGCTGACAGATAATCAATTTTAGTACATTTGATGGTATTTGATTCAATTTTTTTCTTTCCTACTTTCAAGTTATCAAATACACGTGACCTGGTGTTCTGTGCTCTGCAAAGGACTTGGTACAGACCTCTGAAGTTCTGCCAGACCTGTATTTGGCTATTTGTTGTTCATGGGTAATACCACTAGCTGCTGTACTTCTCAGGTTTGGTAGCGAAGACTCACAGACCAATCTTTTCCAATACTCAAAGATTTCTAATCTATTGTAATAAAGCTGCTTTTATGATGAAAAAAAATACTTATGGTTAAACAGAACTATATAATCATATAACTTAAAAAAACAAAATTTGCTTTAGACAATAAATTTTAAAAATGTTAGTTATTCAAAGAAAACACAACAAAGTTTGGAAGGAGAGATCTTGAGAGATGTTAGCTTTACAATTTATGTAATAAGTATTAATTTGAAATAAAATTAAAGGGTCATCATGTATATGCCATTTAGCATTTTAGCCACATGAACCTAGATTTGCATGGGAGACATTTCTCAATGGACACTGATTATTTATTTTTCATAATTTAGAAGTGTATTTGATTTTCATTGTTTTGTTTGGTAGAGGGAAATAGTTATGGGCTTTGGAGTGAGTTTGGGAAAGAGAACACTGATAAACATTCTTCCCTTGATCTCTGTGACTGAGTTCCTTGATAATCTTATAAAAATCTGTTATCTTCTAATGGCTACTTTGTTCTTTTCTCTTAAGAGGGAAAAGCATCCCCATAACTTCTCAGCCAGTGATTATGGATTAGTGAAGAAACTCAGTAAGGCGCAGAGTCTGTTTCATAATTCTCCAGTGTCACAACATATGCCACCCAATCTTTTCCTCTTTCAGAATGCCCAACTCCATCAGTGTGTGGGTTTGGGGTCAACATAAAGGAGGAACACAGAAAAGAAAGAATCATACTGAATAATGGAGACCTCTCTGAACCCCAGAGATTGCTGGTTCCACTTAGTCTTTTTTTTTCCTTTTAATGAAATCCACTCCAGCTTTTTTTGTACTCTTGCCGAAACATATTATCTTTAAAAAAAAACAACCCTCCTTGATTAATGAAGTCATTTCCAATAAACCTTATAATCAGAAATTCTAAATTGATCTTTGTTTTGCCTGAAACTTTGTTCTTTCTTCCACTGTAGAGCAGCAGTCTTCCCTTTGAAGCATTCCCAGAATCCGAGACCTCTAGTTAATCACTGATGCTGCAGTGGTTGCCTAACCACAGTTTACTGATAATGAGCTGTGGCTATGAATCCAGAACACCAGGTCTTAATGGATGAGTCTTCATTAATAACTGCAATCAAACTAACTAGCCTTACCTGATCAGGTGGCTCAGCTGGTTGGAGCGTTGTCCCTCCCATACACCAAAAAAAGTTTGATCCCCAGTGGGACATACAGAAGCAAGGAATTGATGTCTCTCTTTCATATCAATGTCTTTCTCTCTCTCTCTCAAATCAATAAAAAAAAAATCACACTCTCAGGTGAGGGTTAAAAAACAATAATAAATAACCAGCCTTTATTCAGCACTTAAGAGTTTTGCCAGGCACTATTCTCAGTGCCTGTTGTACTGACTCGTTTAATGCTGATAACAACTTTGAAAGTAAGGTACTCTTATAATCCTCCCATTTTGCAAATGAGGAAATTGAGGCACAGGATAAAATCTGCCCGAAGTATCATAGGGATAGAACACTCCATGTTAGCCCTATGAGTATTAATTACTAGGGGCCTGATGCATGAATATTCGTGCACAAAGGATAGTTCCCTCAGCCTGACCTGCACCCTCTCCAATCTGGGTGGGAGCCTTCAGGGAAGCCCCCTCCAATCCGGGAGTTTCTGTCTATCTTTGCAATTATATAAGCAAATTGTCTGAGACCCAACCCAGTATGGTTTGGTGCTCACAGAATAATAGAGGTCTTTTTTTTTTTTCTTTGCTCCATTGGTGGAGATTTCATAGAAGTTACAGGATATCTTCCCTTTAATTTTTCCTCAACACTGTGACTACTTATGTCTCTCACCTTTGCTTTCCCTCCATCCCCCACCCACAAAAGTAACTTGCTCCAGGCTCACTTTATTCTAGTGTCTAGGTCAGTGGTAGGCAAACTCATTAGTCAACAGAGCCAAATATCAATAGTACAACAATTGAAATTTCTTTTTGAGAGCCAAGTTTTTTAAACTTAAACTTCTTCTAACACCACTTCTTCAAAATATACTCGCCAAGGCCGTGGTGTTTTGTGGAAGAGCCACACTCAAGGGGCCAAAGAGCCACATGTGGCTTGTGCGTCACTGTTTGCTGACCACTGGTCTAGGAGATCCCTTAACATGTCTGCCACCAAAACTACGATTCTCAGCATTCCTGGTGCTCCCCGCACTCTGGCCTTCCACTTCTGGTTCAGGGGCTGCATAAACCAAAAGGACTGCAAACTCCAGCCACCCCCAGGCCAAGCTGATAGGATCGGACACTCCAGTGGTGTCCCTGGCACCCCGGGAAGCTTGGCGCTGGCGCACAAGCCACTGGCCACAGGCTTGCCATCTTTGTTGGGTTAATTTGCATACTTATTCCTGATTGGCTATGGTGGAGGTATGGTCAATTTACTTATTTGTCTATTATTCGTACAGATGCTTACTCTTCCAAACTGGGTAATTTTCCCCAAGCAATTCAATACTATTAATTTCCTCATCTGCCATGGAGCTAGATAACATCAGTATTAATGCCTGTCCTGTCTACTTCACAAAATTGTTGGAAAGATCAAATATGATGGGAGAGAAATATATTTAGTTTTTTTTTCTTCTTTGGAACAGTTATAAAAATGCAAAATATAGAACAGGTAACACACGTGGCAACATCTTAGCTATTTCAGTAGGAACTGAGTGCTTTCCAGAGTCAAACCAACACTGAAAACACAGGAGACTGAGGATTCTCCGGCCTCTCAGCCCCGCTCCCTTTTCCATCCAGTCAGGCCTGGGGCCTCCACTGCCATTGCTGCAATCTCCTTTGTATTTTGTATCTATTTTTAAAATGCAGATTCTCCAGTGAACTATCTGTATCAGTTGATGTTTTATGAGCAAACATTTTTAAGTAAAATATGCAGAGCATAATACAAGTATTTAAACGAACATGAAAGCACGTCTTTCTGCTCTGTTATTTCCTCTGCCTCTCTGCGTCTCCTTTCCATGTATATTTCTCTGTCCTCCTATCTCTCTGCCTTGTTGTTGATATGAGACCCTCAAATCTAGTTACCTTCTTATTCTCTATGATCTCCTCCCTTTGCCCCTCCATTCTCTCTTAGCTTACTGTGATTACAATAATGAACCATAGATCACCTCTCTCAAAATAGGGTTTTGCCCAGTTAAGGACTAGTGGAGTATTCTAAACACCCATTTCCAAAAAGAACCCCAAAATACCTGAAGTTGTAAATGATTTATTTAGCCCTTACTCATAATTTATTAGTCTCATTCCTGCAATATTCAGGATAAAGGAAGTCTGGAGCCTGTCAAAGAGAAGGTATCTCTTCCCATGTGGCCCACCATAGTCTTCTCCCTTCCAAAGCAAAGCAGCTGGGTCTGTGCTCTGCCAGACACAGGCAAGAAATTGTTCTCCACAAACCCCTTTGATTTTTACATCCATCAATAGAGCAGCCTGCTAGGTTGGGGAATCAGGCTGACAGGCTCATTCTGATGGAACCTATGATTCCATCAGAAGCTGAACAGAAGCTAACAGAGCCCACATGCAGTAACCTAATTTGAGAGGAGACTGTGCATAAGCATTGGGAAGAAAAGTCGCCCTACAATGGTTTGTGAATTGATAAAAGCACACTAGTCCAGGATTTGTGTTTGTCATGTGGCAAGGTGATGACAGAGTAAATCTTCTAAATTTAAATATATTTTATGTTAACTGCATAATGTAGCATAGATTTGTTTCTTTAAATCTCATCCACAGGGAGCTAGAATTGGGCTTGTTGATTTCCTTTATTATCCACTAAAATGACTTCAGTCCTTATTTGTGTTTACTTAAGAAACACAGATCTATTTCTGAATAACTTTACAACTTTAAGTGTTTTAAGAAACTTTTTAATACCATTTAGTTAATTGTACCATGATAGCTCCTAAGTGGAACATTTTATCTATCACTTGTAAGTGCTGCTATGGATATAATAACTTCAGTCATATTATTATAATTTATTTTATTTAGAGCACCTAAAAAGCTAAAATTCAAATATGCCTCAATCAGCTATCATTCCAACTATTGCTTAACTTAGTAATAAGTAAATACTAGTAAAACTATTACCTCTGGTAAAATTATATTTTGAATTCTTCAATGATAGAATATGACTTCAATTTAGAGACACATCTTTCTTTTTTCCCCTCACTCTACAGAGTTAAAAATGTTTCCTCTGTAAGGTAAGTATCTGTGTGCGCTGAGTTTTTGAATTTTCAGTTAGTGTACTTAGTGGGGAGAGAATGAGAATGAAGGAGAGTTAACTGTGTAACTGTGTGAGAGATATTGCTAAAAGCTAAATCCAAAATGCATTCAACACTAGCCCAGAAATGGTCAGGTGTTAGGAAGGACTGGCCCAAGAAAATTAGTCTGAAGCTAGATACACCCAAAGTGGACCAACTGTTCTCTAGACATGGTTCACCAAATAGTAGCTTTTTAAACCACCAATGAGCTTTTTATAAATGCAAAAGTTCAGGCCCCATCCCAGGCAGACCTGATAAAATGTGCACATTAACAAGACCCTCAGAGGAGTCCTATGTACTTCCCAGTCTAAGCAGCCCTATCTGTACCTGGCCCAGAGCCTCCCCCCATTGGGAAGATGGAAAGTCCACCTTGATTAACCTCAGGAACTAACTAGGAATACTAGTCATTCCTCTTAGCAGAGATGGTGCTATAGACATAATGAAAAGAGCTGTAATTCTTTAAGAATTCA
This sequence comes from Lasiurus cinereus, assembly GCA_011751065.1. Lineage (NCBI taxonomy): Eukaryota > Metazoa > Chordata > Mammalia > Chiroptera > Vespertilionidae > Lasiurus > Lasiurus cinereus. The sequence continues at coordinate 13,624,382 of JAAGEH010000480.1, forward strand.
AATCAACCATATAAAGACCAGGAAGAGGAAAAGTGTCACACCTTTAATTCCAACCAACTGTTGAAACAAAAAACTCTTGTTGGAATGATTTTACCTTCCTCTCTGTGTGATGTTATTGGATTTGATTTCTTTTCTTTTCTTCTAGAGAAGGACACATGTTTAAAAACTGACCTAAATTTAGTATTCCATCCATCTACTTTCAATTTGGCAGGTGGAAAGCAAGTTTTGCATAGAGACTGAGCTCACTGAAGGTGATTAGAATTTTGAACTGAAAAGTACAAAGGCATTTTAAAGTCAAAAACTGTTTAGAAGAAAATAAATACAAGTGACCTTGATGTTATTCGGCAATGATATTTATATCTCAGAGCCATATGAGAATAAGCTCCTCTGGGTTCCTTTGTAACTGTCTCGTTGGCATTGTGTTCAAAACAATGCAATTAATGCTAAATTTCAATTTTTAATTTTTCAATTAAGGTATATGTTTAATATTATTTTATATTAGTTTCAGGTGTGCAACACAGTAGTTAGACAATCATATACTTTATTTATCCACTGATTATTTCTCCCTGATATTTCCATTACCCAACTTGTACCATACATATTACAAAATTATTGAGTTCTTTATAAATTTTGTATAGTAACCCCTTATCAGATGTATCATTGGGAAATATGTTTTCCCATTCAGTGGGTCGTCCTTTCACTTTATTGATGGTTTCCTTTGCCGTGCAAAATATACTAGATTTCAGTCGGGCAAATGACAAAAAGTGGGAGGTATAATAGGATCCAATACACATCTAATTTAAGTGGATAAGCCAGTCAAAGAAATGACATGCAATTCAGGGAGGCCATAACTTAAATGGACAATCACCATTACAAAAGCTGTACTTACCCAGCTAATAGAATCTCACAACAGGTTGCCCTCTTGACAGATGAACACAGTCCTGCACCTCCCACTCATGACAGCCACCCATGGATGTGATGTGGGCAGCTTCATCATCCTTTTCTAAAGGTAATTTGCAGGGTCAGACTGACTCTGATCTCAAAATACCTTTGAGATTTTTTACATTCCATAGCCATATGGTGTATTTTTTGCATAAGCTATTTTACAGTTTCCTTTTTCCTTTGCCATTTGTATTTTCCACATGGTTTTTCCTTTTTTCCCCAATAAGTAAATATCCTAGAATCAGTTACAGCTGCTAATGTCAGACAATATTTAACTATTTTTTCATTTGTTTTTCAAATAATTTATTGATTCAGGAATAAATACATCTTTCAATAGTTTTTAGTCAGAATCCTATATAATAAAAGCCTAGGTGACATCACACCCTCGCATGACATCATCACAAGATGGCCACCCCAAGATGGCCACCACAAGATGGCCATGTGCACTGTGGAGATGGGACCCAGTGGCCGCTCTGCACATTGAGGCCTGGGGATCCCGCAGCTCTGCACAGCATGGAGGAGGCCAGTCCTGGCATCTCCACTGCCTCATATGGAGGAGGTGGGTTGTGGCAGGGAAGGGCAGTTGTGGGTGATCAGGCCAGTTGTGGGCAATCAGGTCGGCAAGGGAGGGTAGTTGTGGCCAATCAGGCTGGCAGGGAAGGGCAATTAGGGGAAGTCAGGCTGACAGAGGAGGGCAGTTGGGGATGATCAGGCCAGCAGGGGAGCATTTAGGGGGCAATCAGGCTGGCAAGCAGAAGTGGTTAGAGGCAATCAGGCAGGAAGGCAGGTGAGCGGTTAAGAGCCAGTCCCAGATTGTGAGAAGGATGTCCCAGATTGGAGAGGGTGCAGGTCTGGACAACCCTCCCTTCTCCTCCCATCCCCCTTGTGCATGAATTTCATGCACCAGGTGTATGAAATTTGTGCACAGGGGGTACAGGTGTCCTTCAGCCCAGCCTGCTACCTCTCCAATCTGGGAACGCTTGAGGGATGTCCAACTGCCCTTTTAGGCCTGATCCAGCTAGGATCAGGCCTAAAAGGGCAGTCGGACATCCCTCTTACAATCCAGGACTGCTGGCTCCCAACTGCTCACCTGCTTGCCTTCCTGATTGCCACTAATTGCTCCTTCCTACCAGCCTGATCACCCCCTCACCACTCCCCTGCCAGCCTGATTGATGCCTAACTGCTCCCCTGCCAGACTGTTTGCCCCTAACTGCCCTACAATGTGGGCTCGGATACCCCTAACTGCCCTCCCTGTAGGCCTGGTCACCCCTAACTGCCTTTCCCTGCAGGCTTGATCACCCCCAACTTCCCTCCTCTGCCAGCCTGGTCATCCTTAACTGTCCTCCGCTGCAGGCTTGATCACCCCCAACTGCCCTCCCTTGCACGCCTGGTTCCTGCCAACTGCCCTCCTCTGATGGCCATCTTGTGGTGGCCATCTTGTGTCCACATGAAAGCAGCAGGATCTTTTGACCATATGGGGCAGTCATCTTGTGTGTTGGAATGATAGTCAATCTGCATATTACTCTTTTATTAGGTAGGATAGAGGCCTGGTGCATGGGTGGGGACCAGCTGGTTTGTCCTGAAGTATATCCTAGATCAGAGTGGGTGTTCCCTTGGGGTGTGGAGTGGCCTGGGTGGGGAGCCTGTGGTGGTTTGCAGGCCAGCCACGCCCCCCAGTGACCCAAGGGGAGGCCCTGGTATCTGGGACTTATTTATCTTCTACAATTAAAACTCTGCAGCCTGGAGCAGAGCCAAGCCTCCTGCTCTCAGTGGCTGCAGCAACTTTATTGCCTTAAGTGAAGGCCTGGGCCCAACAGGGTGTGTGGAAAGCTTGGCTTCCTCCATCACCAGGGGCAACCCAAGCCTCCCTCCTGCTCTCTGTGGCCGTAGCCATCTTGGTTGGGTTAATTTGCATATTTGCTCTGATTGGCTGGTGGGCACGGCTTATTAGTGTAGCAGAGGTATAGTCAATTTGCATATTACTCTTTTATTAGATAAAATATCTCAGGTGATAGTTCAAAACAATTGTTTAACATTGTTATATTTTTTCATTAAAATAATATAAATGAGTGTTTTAACTACTGGGTTCCTTTTTAAAAGAAAAATAGAGCCGAGACCAGTTTGGCTTAGTGGATAGAGTGTCGGCTTGTGGATTGAAAGGTCCCAGGTTCGATTCCGGTTAGGGGCATGTACCTTGGTTGCAGGCACATCTCCACTGTGGGGCGTGCAGGAGGTGGCTGATCGATGTCTCTCTCTCAGCGATGTTTCTGACTTTCTATCTCTCTCCCTTCCTCTCTGTAAAAAGTCAATAAAATATATTATAAAAAAGAAAAAGAAAAATAGAAACTTTGGCATTTCATAAATAGGTAAATTTTGGACCACAGCATATATAGATTACATAAAATTATGCAAGTGGCCTATTTAGTTTTGGGAAAATGTTTTAGTTTCTTTTATTACTATAATCCCATCTCAAACAGGAGTACACAAAACTAATGAACTCATTACAAATCAGACCAAATGATTACTAACTACAGAAAAATAGTTAAGCATGCTATATTCATTTCTGAGCTACCATAACACAGTACCATAAATTGGATGGCTTAAAACAACAAAAGTTCATTGTCCCACAGTTCTGGAGGCTAGAAGTTCAAAATCAAGGCTTTTACAGGGCCTTGCTCCCTTCAAGCCACTAGGGAGAATCCTTCCTTAACTCTTCAAGCTTCTGACAGTCAGCATCAAGCCAAACTCCATCTTCTCATGACCACCATCCCTCTGTGTCTCTGTCTTCTCTTCTTATAAGGACATTGATCTTACTGAATTAAGGGCCCACCCTTGTGGCTTGATATTAGCTTGATAATATTTGCAAAGATTTGTTCCAAATAAGGCCATATTCACATGTACCAGGGGTTAGGACTTCAATATATCTTTTGGTGGGAAGACACAACCTGTAACAGGCTTGGCATTTTCTCAGTGATACAGTATAGCCTACGACTTCACCAAAATAGGAGTATTATTTTTTCCCTCTGCTCCAAAAATTGTCATTTTTTTTCATTTGCCTTCGCAAAACAAACAAATTGCTAAAAATCAAGCAACATTGCTAATGTAATGTGTCCAACAAGTATTTGACAAAGGTTATCTCAGAAGAAAAGGAATCTAGGGCATGTCAGTGACATCTGCACCAATAACAGGATCTAATAACATAAGGTATTTTAGATTTTCAAATAAGGCATAGAGCTTAAGAAAACAAAGTTATACGTTCAAAAGATTCATCAAGGGCAGAGATAGAAGTCTATCTAAAGTCATTTACTCCTTATAATAAATAATTTCACATGATAATTCTTTGATACCAGTTGAAACATAGTTCACATAAGTTATATATCATTCAAGATTTAACATATTGTAGTAAACAACTTCTTTTTGTTGTTAAACTTCTGTGCCTGATTTTAAATGTCACTTTCTTCCCAGACTTACAATGTTCCCAACTTTCCCTTGAGTACCACTTCAAGGCCCTCTCCACTATCTCTTTGCCATCCTCCAGTCTGGGCTCCCTCTCTCTTCTTTGAAGGCTCATGGGGACCCTCACAGGCACCTCTCAGCAGCACTATCCCAGTTGCTGGTTTATTCTCATCTCAACCCAGTTCCCAGTGTTCTCAATACACATCCACGCCTCTCAAATCAGAACATGGGACTTTGTCAAAGTGCAGATTCTGATTCACCATGTCTTGGGGCAAGAGGGCAATCCGTTATCCTGCATTTCCAACAAGCTCTGGATGATATCCCTGACACTGTCCATGGGCCACTCTGTGTGGAAAGACCATACAACCTGACTGTCCTACTATCTCCCTAGTTGGGCCTGCCTTTCCCCAAAAGATATCATACTGCAAAATGATATTTTACCACCTTTACCAGCCTGCTCTCCTGAGCTCCTGCTGCCTTAAGCACATCTCAGGTGAGCAAATGAATAAGATGATCCTTACCTACCCTCCCCTTTCTCCCACAGGTTTTCAATGGAAGTTTGTGTGAATCTCTAAATCAAGTAACCTTCGCTTGAAGTGTAAATATTGGTACATTTTTCTGGAGGGTGGAGTCAAGATTATCATCAGACTTTCAAGGAATTCCCTAATCCCAAAGGATAAAAAACATACTCTAAATGGCAAAATGTCAGTAACCTTGTAGAAAAGGGTGAGGAATAGGAGTGAGGGGACCTCCTCCTGAAGCTGACCACTTTCCCTTTATGAGACTGCTCCTGGGGAGAGGGAGAGAGCAGAGCTGGGGGCTGCAACTGGTTTTCTACTAACATTCCCACAAACTCCAAGGAGATGCTTAAGGTTCTACTTCTGGGTATTCAAACAGAATTCCCATCTGAAGGGTAGAGTGCAGGCTGCAAGGTGAACTCCCATCCCTTAGAGAAACTTGAAGGTAAGATCAGATATGGAGGGAAAAGCTGTGTCCTCATTGTGTCTATCTGTGGCTAAGGTTCCAGGGCCCAGGACATCCAAATTCCCAAACCAGGGACAGGGCAAGGGCCCTCACACTATGGCAAAAATGGGTACTCCTGCCAAAGAAAAAGGAATCCCGAGTCTTTTGAGGGGCCTGGAGCTATAACTTCTCACTCCTTCACCCACACTGTCCCTGGAAAAGCCTTGTTTAGCTAACCATTAAATGAGATCACATATGTTAAGGACCCAGCATGGAGCCCAGCATATATTAGGGATTCAATAAATATTAGTTTCCTTCCCTATTAAAAGTAACTCCAGCTACGCTGTTTATGTGATTTGCTTGCTATTATTACCATAGAACACAGTAAGAAGTGTGTGCGTAATTAAATATGTACCACTATGATAATTTTGCTTTTAAAATTGTATTGATAGTAGCATTATACACTTTATGTAAGCTTCGAGCTTTTCTGCTTATACAGCCTGGTCATCTGTTCCTAACTTTTGGAAAAAAATGCAAGGAAACATCTAAGGGAAGAACATTTTAGTGGGTTAACAAGGTAAAAAAAAAAGTTCAACCTCTTCCTGCAGCTGTGGAATCTCACTGTCCCCACTGTTCCTCCTGTCCTGAGTTGCACCCCTCAACCCTGGTGCTCCCCCCATCTGCCTCCCTTCACCCTCCACACAACACACCTTCCCACTGTCCTCTGACACTGCTGGAAAAGCAGGCAATCTTCAGGAATATCCCCTTTCATGTGCTTCTGGAAGCTTTGATTAACATGCTGTTCAACCCCAACAGTCTGAGAACTACAACCAGGGCAGAGCATGCTATGGGAGCTGGCAGCTGCTTGTCAAAACCTCTCCTCATTACAGAATCCTTGACCTAAACACTAACTGGGAGTGAATGTGGGCTATTACTTGATGCCATCAGGAAGCTGAAGGCAGCCACACCCATTTATCAATATTGGAGGCTAGGAGGAACCTTGAGCATCAGAAAGAAAAACAGCCAGACCTCTCAAACTTGAAAGCAGACATTAACGAACCAAGCACAGAGCTCAAATTTGAGATTGAGTTAAAACCTTCCATCATAATCTACATATGAATTATTCTTATCAAAGTAATCTATGGAGCAATTCATCATATTTTTAAAAATTCTCAATAGTATCTACTGTAGAAAATGGCAGTGTCCACAAATGGTATCAATGATTTCCAAAATGCCTTGAAAAACCAAACAACTTCAACCCCCAAATAAATCCAACAGAGTATTTTAAACATGCTCATTAAAGACCTCTTGGGCCTGGTTGCCCAAGAACATCCCTTGATACATTTTTTAAGTAGGTTTTTTAAAAATATATATGTTTTCTTGATTTCAGAGAGAGGAAGGGATAAAGGGATAGAAACATCAATGATGAGACAGAATCACTGATTGGCTGCCTCCTGCATGGCCCGCACTAAGAATTAAGCTCATAACTCGGGCATGTGCCCTGACTAGAAACTGAACACTGACCTCTCGGTTCACAGGTCCATGTTTAACCAATGAGCCACAACGGTCAGGCTTCTTTGATATTTTTTTAATTGAAAGCAAAAACAGGCACTGGCATGCATGTATACTCCTGCAACTACTAAAAGGCAAAGTATAAAAAGCAAATAACAGCACAAAATCTATTAACTCTAGTCATCCTCCAGCCCCCCTGGCCTCTCTCAACCATAATTTTGCATATTGTTATTACAACTCCCATTTCTTACAAAGTATGGCACCATTCCCATCTTCTAACTATGAGAACATTTTGCTAATAACATACATATTTCCCATCACAATAAAGAAAATAAAGCTAAAATGGCAATAAGAATCCAGTAGTTGGTTAGAGTTATTGGGTTTGTAAGAATGAATTGCTATTTGGTCTTCAAAATACTTATAAAATTTCATATTTTGTAAATAAAAATATTCTTAATTTTCAGAAAAGAGTAATGGTATAGAATTTTGTTATCAAACTGAGTTTTAATAGCTCATTTTAAATATTAACATTGAAATGAAACACAAACAATATATCAAAACATAAAGAAAATAGAAGAGAGAGGATATTTTTAAGTGCAATCAATAAACATTAACCTTATTCTACCTAACCTCTAACCCTAACCCTAACCCACCCAGATATGGGGATCTGCCCTGGGAAGCAAGTACACTCATGACTAAATAATATAGAGCTGAATGAAGGCATAGCCCTTAGGAGCAAACAACTTCTTTTCACTCTTTAAAACCCATTAATTTTTTAAACAAATACAAATATAGAATTTACAATCCTATCTAATAAAAGAGTAATATGCAAATTGACTGTACGTCTGCTACAGCCCCAAGCCACGTCCATCAACCAATCAGAATGAGTATGCAAATTAACCCAACCAAGATAGCTACAGCCACAGAGAAGCAGGAGGGAGGCTTAGGTTTCCCCAGGCAATGGAGGAAGCCAAGCTTTCCGCAAACCCTGGCCATCCAGGCCTCTGTTTAAGGCAACAAAGTTTCAAGGGCTGTTGCCGTGAAGTGAGCAGAAGGCTTGGCTCCGCTTTAGGCTACAAAGTTTCAATTGTAAAAGATAAATAAGTCCCAGATACCAGGGCCTCCACTTGGGTTGCCAGGGGGCGTGGCCGGCCTGCAAACCACCACAGGCCCCTCACCCAGGCCACCCCATGCCCCAAGGGAACACCCACCCTGATCCAGGACACCCTTCAGGGCAAACCAGCTGGCCCCCACCCATGCACCAAGCCTCTATCCTATCTAATAAGAGAGTAATATGCAGATTGACAATCACCCCAACACACAAGATGACTGCCCCCATGTGGTCAAAAGAACCTGCCCCATGTGGACACAAGATGGCCACCACAAGATGGCCATCAGGGGAGGGCAATTGGCAGGAACCAGGCCTGCAAGAAAGGACAGCTGTGGGCTATCAGGCCAGCAGGGGAGGGCAGTTGGGAGGGACCAGGTCTGCAAGGGAGGGCAGTTGGGGGGCGATCAAGCCTGCAGGGGAGGGCAGTTAGGGGCAAACAGGCTGGCAGGTGAGCAATTAGGCATCAATCAGACTGGCAGGGGAGTGGTTAAGGGGTGATCAGGCTGGCAGGCAGAAGCAATTAGTAGCAATCAGGAAGGTAGGCAGGTGAGCAGTAGGGAGCCAGCAGTCCTAGATGGTGAGAGGGATGTCCAACTGCCCGTTTAGGCCCAATCCCTTAAATGGGCAGTCGGACATTCCTTAAGGGGTCTCAGATTGGAGAAGGAGCAGGCTAGGATGAAGGACACCGCCCCCCCCCCCCCCGCTCGAATTTCGTGCACCAGGCCTCTAGTTCTATGTAATAAAAGACTAATATGCAAACTGGAATGACCAGTTGCTATGACAGGCACTGACCACGAAGGGGCAGATGCTCAACACAGGAGCTGCGCCTGTGGTGGTCAGTGTGCTCCCACAGGAGAGCGCCACTGAGCCAGAAGCCAGACTCACAGCTGGCAAGCACAGCGGCAGTGGTGGGAGCCTCTCCCGTCTCCAAGGCAGCATTAAGGATGTCTGACTCACAGAGGGCCTAAGCTCTCAATTGGAGTTGGACATCCCCTGAGGGCTCCTGGACTGAGAAAGGGCACAGCCTGGGCTGAGGACCCCTCCCCTCCCCCCAAGTGCACGAATTTCGTGCATGGGGCCTCTATCCACTTTTTTACAAAAAAGAAAGAATTCTATCTTGGTTATCTCACATGTGTTCAAACTTATTTTCTAACATTTACAACAGAAAGTTACTACTTCACTTAAAGGCTCTATCACAGTGCATCTTCTTAAGAATCAATGTTAATAAATCTTTCCATGGCATGATGTTCTAGTCATGCAATTATAGCTCATGATGTAACTGCCACTTTTTCCAGGGCCATTCTTGTTATGACTACCTTCTGCAGTTCACCTGCTTAAATAAGGTGTTTGAAACAATGCAGAAGTCAGGAGAGAAGGTAACTCAATAAAAAACTTGAAACTTTTCCTCTGGATCTACACCTTGAGACCAGTTTTCCATGAGATAGAACTCCTGTCCATAAAGTTTTGGTCTGAGGGAACCAACCTTCCCTAGGGCTTGTTTTAAGAACAAAGGGGAGATGGGTGCACAATTATAGACACAGCACACAGAGTCCCAGAGTGAAGATTTAGCTCAACTTCCTAAAGGATGGAACTGGGAAGAATAGCCTTCTCTCTTCTCCTGCCCTCCTGTGTCTCTCTCTCTTCTTTGTCAGACTTCCTTTGGGCTGCCTCTGTAGGAGGCAGAGGCACATTCCCAGGAGACAAAACCTTCTTGGCCCACACAGTTTAAGTCAAATGCCCATCCCTTTTACAAATAGTTGGCCTTGAGGAGGAGTAGATTCCTTTGATACAAACAAGCCTGCAGAGACCCATTCTTTGGAGGGTGGAAGCAGTTCTTGCACAGGCAGAATAAGTTGCACAGGCATCCCCAAAGGTATGAGGTATAGTTTCTAGTAAGAAGATCATACATAATAGTGAGTCTGCCATTAGGGAGACATACTGCTAAGAAGTCCTCAGTTAGGTTCTATCATCAGAATCATGTGAAAATTATTTTATTAGAAAAAACATTTCATATTCCTTCTATATTCAGAGAGAAGGACCTATGTGGCATGATTTTCCTTTCCCTCCTCTTGAGAATCTGATAGCTCCCACATACTCAAAATTAGCAAGCAAGTTTCCGTCTGTTTTTCTCCTAAAGTATGTCAAAAAATAGTGTCCAGATAGAATTTTACTTCCTATTACTAATAAGTTTCTATTTCCTACTATCCAGAAAATATGGGCTTATAACTTTAATAGCTTTAGGGAAATTACTACAGCTGACCAATAACTTATATGAAACCCCAGGTTGAAAAGAACTATTACCCCCACAAAAATAAAGGGAAAGATCCAAACAATAATGGGAAAAGGCGGACATTATAGTTTGCATCATAGGACAATTGTCTCTGTACTTTTGGAAAGAGTTCAACTTTTTTTTTTTTTTGAGCATCTATTATGTTCCACCCACTATGCTTTGCATGTTGCACACATGAAATGAGTTAATCCTTAGAGTAACTCTGCAACTCTGAGGATTGGAAAAACTCTCTGAAGCTCAAAAAGATTAAATAATTTGCCCTGGCCAGCTGGCTCTGTTAGTTGGAACATCATCCCATATACCAAAAAGTTTTGGGTTAGATTCCTGCTCTGGGCACATACCTAGGTTGCAGGCTCAATTCCTGATCAGGGCATGTATGGGAGTCAACTAATCATGGTCTCTTTCTCACCTCACTATTTCTCTCTCTCTAAAATCAATAAAAAACGTGTGCTTAGGTGAGGATTAAATTTTTTTTAAATAATTTTCCAAAAACAAAAAACCTAGCAGTAGAATCTAAACCCAATTCTATCAGATCCTACATCCCACATGTTTCTTTCACTAGCACCAATAGCTAGCATTTATGGGATACTGGCCATGCATGCACCAAGGCCCAGTTAATACTGCTTCACATATGCTGCTGTAGGCAGATTTATGAACTAGCTACTACCAGCTCCTTCTACAGATATGAAAAGGGAAGCATAATGAGGTGAAGTACTTGCCCAAGTTCACACAGCCTGTAGATGGTGGAGCAGAGATTAGGACCCAGGCAAACCAGCTGTGTGGCAGGTAAGGTTGCCTCCACTGGAGAACTTGATTCTGTAGGTTGTGCACAGCCCTTCTTCATGATAGATCTCACTATTGAGTCAATTCTGTCTGTGAGAGCAGCCGTGATTCCAACACAAGTTCAAAGAGAAACTGAGTTAAAATTTTATAGCTCGCCTTTTCACTGCATGTGTACAGAAGAGAAATGACAGTCTTGGTAGCCAGGATTCACAAGTTCTTATTTCACCCTAAGATAGTTCTTTTCCCTACATCCTCTAAGGATTCAAGACATCCAGAAGGGCTAAGGATGCTATGAATGAGGGAAATCTCTTTTCATTTCTATATGCAGTTTTGTGTGTGTGTGTGTGTGTGTGTGTGTGTGTGTGTGTGTGTGTGTGTGTTGGAAGCAGTAGGGCATAGTACTAAAGAACACTGATAACTCTCTTCTGAGAATGTTCTTTTCCTTACCTCTCATTTTAAGCACAAGCAAATTGTTTGTTTCTACTAAACTGTATTTCTCTAGTACATTTTTCTCTCTCCGCTTGCTACATTAAAAGTCTTCCAATCACTATAGTACCACTGGCTTAATGTACTATAACCCATATCTTATACATTGTGTCCAGAGTATGATGGATTTTCCTTATAGTAAGCATCAATACAGTTGCAGTGAGTTGGCCATGGCTGTGACCTATGGGGGCCCCAGTGGCCATTTATTGTAAACTACTAGAGGCCTGGTGCATGAAATTCATGCACCAGGGTGGGGTTGGGGGGTGAGGGGTGAGGGAGTGGAAGGGTGGGGGTTATCAGCCCGGCCTGCCTGATCTCATAATCCAGGATCCCTCTTGCAATCTGGGATTGCTGGATACTAACTGCTCACATGCCTGTCTTCTTGCCTGCCCACCTGCCTGTCTGATCACCCCTAACTGTTCACCTGCCTGCCTGATTGCCCTAACCACTCGTCTACCTGCCTGATCGCCCCCAAGAGCCTCTGCCTCAGCCCCTGCTGCCACAGTTTCATCTGGATGTCCAGAATGACATCTGGAAGGTCATTAGGCTATCTGGTCTAATTAGCATACTACCCTTTTATTATTATAGATAACTTGTGGGTGATGCTAATGAAGTTCAAAAAGCCTCATTTTGCATGACTTCAAATTTTGCTGTGTCTCCTTTAAAATAGCTAATAAAACACTGGTAAATGTGCTCTTTATTATTAATTTGTTCCTCCATTTTCTTCACTCCTCCCTGTTTAGGGAAAATCATTTCCATTCATCCCACTACAACATATTCCTTTATGACCAGCAAAAAAACAAATAAACACCCTCGCCCCCAATCGCAAAAACCTAATGTGGTAACTGCCTGCAGATTTGGAGCTTTGTATGCAAACTGTTTATTATAGTCACAAAACTGGGAAGGAACTGCAATAGAACTGCTTATGGAAAGATGAAGCCAATTTCAGAATCCAATTTGCAACAGGAAATGCCATATTTGTTTCATGTCTGCCTCTGCTTCAGATGAAAAAAAAAAGCCAAAGAAAAGCAAAAACCGTTGGTTTGGCTGGTTATTTCCAGGCAAAGCAGAGGGCAGATGGAAAGCCATTCAGCTGGTTATAGAGCCTTGTCTGTCTACCCCCAGTCAAGTTGGAAGTAACTGAGCAAAGTTGAACCCCTGTTAAATGAAAATTCACACACACATACACACAAATGTTTATTTAAATAGCATTATTAAAAATACATAGGTTTGGCTCTCACAGGGCCAGGTGGTGTGATAGACCAGGCTGGCTGCCCAGTTTGTTGAGGGCCCTGCCTCCCAACTTTCCTGTAGTGAGAACACAGTACATAGCCTTGGTTGTACATGTAACCCTTGAGCCCAACACAGCCCTCATTAAGGTGGAAGGATCTCTGGAAGTAACCTGTGGTATTTTGTAGATTTAAAAATCAACCTATGGAGTATGAATATATACACATATATATACACACTTATACACACACACACACACACACATTTATATGTGAGAAAATTACCTCTGCTTTTATGTTTACATTTACATATGTATACTATAATTTTCAGCTATCTACCTACATGTGGAATTAAGGAATGAATAAAAATATGTAGTCACAAACACACATATACACACACAAATATATACCAAACACAGGAAAAGATCTAGATACACTGCAGATATCATATATAAAGTATATCAATGATTCAGAGAGATTCTGATATAAAAAATTATGTAATAAAAACATGTAATTGATTTTTAAATGAGTTTCTTTCTCCAGTATTCAGCTTTCTTGGCAAAGACCACTTTTCTCATTGCTTCCTGGTGAAAACAATTTCAATGTTTCAATGCTGCCTCTGCTGATCTTCACCAGACACACACACACATACACACACACACACACACACACACACACACACACACACAAGCACTAACCAGTCTCATCCATCCGTGCTCACCTCTGCTGACTGTGGTGTATGCTCATCAATTATTAACACTGGAGGTATAGGGATAACAAGGCTTGGTTAGCCTGGTGATTGTGGGATCACATCTTATCATCCCTGTATACAATATACCCCATGACTTGTCTGAAACATGAGTAGCCACTGGCTGTATCCAATCTATTTCTATACTATATTGTCATTGGTCAAAAATGGCCTTGTTCTCCCATTCCCTCCATTTTCCAACTGAGAATAGAAAAGAACCAATAAGCCTGAGCTCAATTTGTTCTGTCAATTATTGCAAAGTTACTACTGTGAGGGAGGCCCTGCGCACTGGTGCAGAATGACACGCAGCCATCCAGGGTTCAGACAAAAGGAGACCCGCTTTTCTCTGAGTGTATTCAGCCATGTATAGACATATTGGCTGAGATGCCTGCCCATTAACATCTTAATGGAAAAAAGAGAGAGACAAGAACCTGGAGTGGGAAGAGGAAAAGAGGAGAATGAAAGATTATCAACTGACAGTAGCAACAAAACCTGAACTTGGTAAAGAAGAAGAAAAGAAACTATTTTTGACCACAGAACAGTAAATCACTGATATAATGTGAATATATGTTTTAGTAGTATTCAACTTTATTATGTTTTTATTACAGATTAAGGTTATTATGACACAAATGTGAAACTGAAGAAAGGTATGCTAGAATATAGGATTAAATCATATAGCATTATATAAGTCCTCTCTCTCTCTTTCTCTCTCTCTCTCTCTCTCTCTCTCTCTTTTTCTCTTTCTCTCTCTCTCTCTCTCAACTCCACTCTTCACTAAGATAGAGCTGCACATTAATTCAACCAAATGAAACTGTTAGGAGAAAATGCCACCAAGGTGCATTCTAAAGTATAATTCCTCTGAAATAAGTATGTAACTTTATTAAAAATCAAAGTACTAGTCAAAAGGTGAGAAAATGTTACATTATGATGAAAAAGTTCATTTAAGAAAAGGCTGAAATAACACTTCTTTTTTAAATGGCATATGAAGGCTATTATAGCACTGAAAGAAAAGGTGACTTTTTCTTAATATTTGTTCTTATTCTCTGTTCATGAAGAGAAGGATATGTTTGAAGAAAAGGTCACTTTAAATTCTAGACCATGGCACTTGTTCCTCTCTGAGACTGAATGCCCTCATCTTCCTCTCTTTCAACTCTATCTAATGATAATTGGTCTACCTGTCCAACACTCCTGTCTACTCGGAAAACAGTTGACTATGAAGTAATGTCAGAGTCATGTCTAATACATGCCAGAAACCATTTCTCCCAGCAAAAGTCACTTATTTCACAAGATAGTGAAATAAATAGGGGAAAATTAAATTAATTTTAAAATCTGTTATTAGTTGCTTCTCTTTAGTCATAATGGAAATGAGGGGGAGGCGGGGAATTGCAGATTCAGTAACAACATGCATTTTTTCCATTACAGAGAATGGTTAATTCAATAGATGAATCATTAGAGAATGATCTCTATAGCCTTATCAAACTCCAGACATAGAAACAAATGGAAGTTTAAGACATAAAATATACTATAAAATTGTTGAGAAAATTGAACTACAATCCCCAATGAAATTACCTCTTATGGCAATTAAGAGCCCATTTGTAGGAGCATTAACAGCCTCAGGCAAACTCAACAAACCCATTCCTGACTGCATTAATGACAGATTTATTAGGGAGTATTATTTAATTAACAATAATGTGAAAGAGCACTCAACTGAGATACAGCTTACTTACTGGAAACACTAAGCAATGCTAAGTGAAAAAGACATACAATCTGTTAGCTTTCCCATGTTATTTTGTTTCTGAAATACGTAAGTAGATGATATGTATTTGCCACAAGATATTTTCAACTGTCTATAGGGCCAATATGACCAAAGAAGTTTAGCTCTTACTATACAATGATGCTAATAGTCCTTTGCTGTTTGATTCTGTTAAGAAATCTCCCTAGGGCCTCAAATGTTCAGGAACAGCATTCTTTGTCCTTTCCCCCTTTAGACAAGGGCAACTGCCAACCCCCTTTCCTTGTATACACCAAGCTCCCTCCCTCCCCCATACATCATTTGCCACTAATCACCTAACATAAGTGATGCCTTTTGTTCTCATTCCCTTCCCAAGAAGCTTTGGGTTGTCAGCAACTCAGTGGCTGGCTGGGTCTTATCCTCCCTCCCCCCACTTCCTATCCCAGGCATTCTGACCCTATGGCCAGGGCAGAGGGAAGAAAAGGTTTAGATGGGTGCAGACTTCTCCCCCTCAAATTAAATTCCCCATATCCAACGGCCTCCTTTAGAGCCAACTGTCATTCAAAGACCAGTTTCAAACTGGCAAAGGCAGGACAACTTTAGGTTGTTCTGAGATACAGTGGGAGCTGGCATCATGAAGTGAATGCCACAACTAAAGTGATGCGCATAGGAAGATGCAAACATAGTGCACTCCCTGGAAGAAAGAGAAAAGTAAGTTATAAAACTTTTCATGCCATCTGTTATTTCTATGACATATATTCACAAAAATTAGTTTAAAATTGGTCAGTGACATAGAAAGATTGTCTTAGAAAATGGTTGTGCCAACTTACTGTAGTTCCTGTGGGAGCCAAACAAAACTAGCTAAGATAGTAATTTTAAATTATTATTGGGTGGCTGTTAATCATAATCACCAGTGTCCATTAAAATCCCTGCCAACAGAAAATTTTTATCTTGACTTGATTTATGATAAGCTTAGAAATGAACAGTCAGTGTAGAACATGGTTATTAAAGAAAACAAGTTTCTGTTCATGGCTTTTGAAAAGACAAATCTGAAATCCCAACAGTCAGTTTGTGCTTGTATTTGGGAGTAGATTAGGATGGTGTTCGTGTGAAGAGCACTAGCATCCACAGTGGATTAAGATTGATTGCAGAAGCTAAAGATTTTTCTCTTTGATTCTTTTGACTCCAAAGTAGTTTTTGCTCAAATAATATCAAAGGCATCTGATTAAACACATCTCCCAGCAGGATTTTATGGTGGGGCATGCTTTATTATGTACAGTCTAATCAGATTAAATAATATGGTATCAGCCAGCGAATGTCTTGTTTTGAAACAACCTTTGAAAATAGATTTTATCCCTTTCTTTAATCCTAATTTGGTGCTATTAACCAATTCCATTATTTAAATTGACTGTTAAGATCAGAATCAGTTTGATTTATCAGAATGTATTTCCCATTAATAAGGCTTTCTTTTTAGCCTCCTTCCTTAACCTTCATTTACTTTTAGTGCTTTGAAGATAAACATTTGCAAAATCACTTTCCTTAATATAAAGTATCTAGACTGATTCCTGTTAAATTCTTCATAACTTTACATTATAAAAACAAAACTTGCAGAGTTTACATGGGTTTCTTTTAATGCAACTTTGCTGTATAAGAAAGATAAAAGGGATTGTAAGAGAAAGAAATAATAAATTAAATTTTGCAAAACATAAATTTTCCATTCCAAAGAAACCCAATTCCTTTACTGACATAGAAAAGAAATCCAGAGAAATTTTAACTGCAAATTCATTTCCACTAGTAACATTTGAACATCTTCGTGGCATTGCTATATGACATTTAAATACCAGGAAAGTGGGGTGGGGGGAGGAGGGCCAGCAAGAAAGCAAGGGAGGTACACAATTTTTCCACACAATAGAGCTAACAATCCTATCTTGCCATAAGTGTTACCTGAGATCAATCAGCTCATCATTGAAATTTTTCCTTTTTTTTTTCACTGATATTCTGCAAAGTAAAAGTAGAAATAGTTAGAACCGAGCATCATCATCAATTGACTGCACTTTAGAGTGAGACTGCTAAAGTCTTTTCACTGTATACCTGTAAATTCAACGTTTTTCCTAGCCAAAAATGAGCGCAATGCTGTAAATGCATACTATGATGTAAAAATCAGCATTTGAAAATATTGTTGATTTACAGGATTTTTGAAAGACCTGAAGCCTTCTGGTTCAATGCCCACCTTTGGCAGACCTACACTGAAGTCAGTGGGGGAAGTTCCTCCCCCGCAGTCAGTCTGCTGCTCTAGCTTCAGCCCCTGCCCAAAACAAGACAGGAGACTTCTTAATCTCCATAAGCAACCTGTCCCAGTTTATAAACTTCACTGTCAGAATATCTGCCCCTGTTTAAATTTTTCCTGCTGCTGATTAAGGTCATATTCCCTGCTCCTAACTCCTAGGACATGCCCATCTTCAGGGAAGAGGAATTTTTAAAATGTCCATGTTATTTAAACTGCACCTTGACTTTCGCCCCAGCAGTCTTAAAGATTCCTTTCTTTGGCTACTGCAGGTTTCATCTTTAGGACCCTGTGATCTCCTCCATACCTTGCTCCAAACTTCCATGCTCATCTCCCAAAACTTAACAAAGCTCTGCTGAGGATCCTAGTCACACATGGTGGTTCTGCATATTCCTATCTGTTAATATTACTATACAAGTATCACAATTCTCTGGAAATGAGAAAATTATATTGCTTTATCATTTTACACTTTTACTAATTTGATTCTATTCCAACCTTTACTAAATTCCTGTTTGGTGCCATCACTGTGCTAATTCTGAAGACACAGAGGCAACAGTCACTGCCCTAAGAGAATTCATAGGATAGAGGGGAAAGCAGACTACAGGGGCTATGCTGGCCTAAAGGATAGAGTGGCAGGGGACACAGAAGTGAGGCCTGGTAACCAACAAGTACTTCCTAAAAAGGAGATGACTAAACAAAGGAGAGCCTGGGAAAGGCATTCAAGTTTGAGCAAAAGCATGAAGGTGTTAAAACACAGCATCTGTTGTTTATTTTGATAGACCAAAAAAAAAAAAAAGTGAGAGAAACAGGGACAGATGAAGCTAGAATAGTAAATAGGAGCCAGATACTGGTAGGGTCTTAAGTGCCTTGTCAAAGAGTTTAGATTTTATCAGTTATGAAATAAAGAGCCATTAAAGACCTTTTAGCAGGTGAGTGGCTGATAAGAGAAGAACAGGGTAGAACGAAGACACCAGTTAGAAAACTGTGGCCGTGGTGAATGTAGGACATTTACAAAACCGGAACTACAGTAATAGCAGAAGGAATGAAGAGGAAAGATGGATTTGAGGAAGACTTGGAAGGTGTAATTGGTAGACTTTGAGGTTTAAGTAACCCGATATGGGTGGGTTTGGGAGATGGAAGGAGTCAGGGTATACTGATGTCTGAATCTCTACTTTGATGATTAGAAGTGCCATTCATTCCCAGGCGAATGGAAGCAAACCAAGAGACCCCACAAAGAAAGAAATCAGGAGTCAAACTGAAAGTGATGTCCACTCTAATCCTACAATGATTCTATCAGAAGCTAATTGGACTAAACTTTGAGAAGAAGAATAGGAGGGCTCTACTCAGGGTCCAAATTAAGACCACCTCATCCCTTTACTTGAAAGGTGGCTTCAGTTACTGAGCTAGAGAACACTACTGAAGAACCATCAGGGAATAAAAATGGTCCAGAAAAATGAGTACATTTAACCAATCTCTGCCCCGTGATTGTATTATTATCTGTATATATAAAAGCCTAATATGCAAAATGTCCCCTCTGGAGTTCAACTGACTGGGAATTCGATCACTCGCTATGACGTGCCCTGACTACCAAGGGGTGGCGTAGAATGAAGAAAGGCCCCAGCCAGCAGCTGGGAAAGGGTGGGGTGGGCCCAGCTGGTGGCCGGCAGCCGCTAGGGACCCTATCCATGCACAAATTTCATGCATCGGGCCTCCAGTTATATATATATAACTGGAGGCCCGATGCACGAAATTCGTGCAAGGGACTTGGCCTTTGCAGCCTCAGCTGGCCCTCACAGCCTCTAACAGTCCTGGCTTTGTCCAGAAGGTTGTCTGGACAGTCATTCTGCTATTCAATCTAATTAGCATATTAGCCCTTTATTATATAGGACAAGAGGCTACCAGTGCATAAAAATCATGCATGGGAAGGGGGGTCCCTCATCTCGGCCTGCACCCTCTCCAATCTGGAACCTTTCGAGGGATATCCATCTGCTAGTTTAGGCCCGAACTGACAGACAGACATCCCTCTCGAAATCTGGGACTGCTGGCTCCTAACCTCTCACCTGCCTGCCTGCCTGATCACCCCTAACCATTATGCATGCCTGCCTGCCTGATCACCCCTAACCCCTATGCCTGCTTACCTGAATGCCCCTAACTGCCTTGGCCTGCCTGCCAGCCTGATCATCCCTATCTTGCCCCCCCTGCCAGCCTGATCACCCCTACCTCACCCCCTTGCCTTGACCCCCTGCCATCCTGATTGTCCCTAACTTTCCATCCGTAAGCCTAATCACCCCTAACAACCTCTACCTTGACCCCAAACCTAAGCCACAGTCTGATCTCCCTCTGCCAGAGGTGACCTGGTCAATCAGGGGAAAGTACCGCCCCCATCAACCTGCTGCTGCTGTCACTGGCAGCCACCATGGTTGCCTGAACCTTGGGCCTCACAACCAGTCGTGGCTGCCTGAGCCTCGGGCCAACCCTGGGCAGCGGCAGCACCATCCATGGCTTGCCTGTGTCTCAGGCAGCCGCTGCAGCTTTGTCTGAAAGGACGCCCCAATGGTCGCTCAGAAGACACCTGCCCTAATTAGCATATTACCTTTTTATTAGTATATATTGGAAACAGGTTGCTGCTGTACTCTATAGATCAAAAGACCACTCTTGTCACATGCGTACAGCTGGGCATGCTCTGTTGGGGAGATCAAGGGACAGTGTATCAAGAAGAGAATATTGAATCTTAGGCTTATAGACAATGTCTTCTACAATTACCTCCTACAAAGGTAATGGGATCTGCAAATATTTACTATCAGTCTAGGACAGTGGTCGGCAAACTGTGGCTCTGCTGACTGAGTTTGCCAACCACAGACCTAGACTTTTGATTCCAGAAATTACAGGCTGTTGTTGTTCCTTGTGATTAAGCCCCTATCCCAAATTCATTAGTCAACAGAGCCACAGTTTGCCAACCACTGGTCTAGGATAAGCTAATTCTAACATCACATAGCTCATTCTATTAGTTCATCCTGGCACAGTGTTAGAGTAGATTTTCTACTTTCTGATAACTGTTTAGTGCCTAAATTCTGTTTCTCCAACTGAAGGATATGACAATGAGTAAAAACAAAACAAAACAAAAAAAAAAAGAGGGCACAAGGAAGTGTTATGTGATGACCTTGAATATTTTTTAAAAGTTAATAAAATACCCATTACCCCTATCTGAGATTGGGGTTAAAGGAACAATAGGTAAGAGGAACAATATGGGAGCTCAAACAGTTTTTAGCTGAGTGAAGTTCTAGATCAATTTCACCCAATAAGCCCCAGATGAGCCAACATCAGTGAGCCTGCTCAGTGTGTGTACTCAGGAACAGGGAGAACAGCTCTTAAGAGAGAGGAAGGAGTTCCCATTCTTTTTTAGTATATTTATTGATTTCAGAGAGGAAGGGAAAAGGCGAGACAAAGAGAAACATCTGTGATGAAAGAGAATCATTGATAGGCTGCCTCCTGCATGCCCCCTCCTGGGGATCGAGCCCACAACTCAGACATGTGCCCTTGGTTGGAATCGAACCTGGGACCCTTCAGTCCACAGGCTAATGCTCTATCCACTGAGCTAAGCCAGGTAGGACAGGAGTTCCATTCTTTATGCCCAAAGATCCTTTGAAGTTTTGGACTAAAAAAGAGAACAAAAGTTCTCGTCTCACTCTCTTAATAATTAGCCAAAAGAAGAATTTTTTATCCCTAAGTCTAAAGCCATTGTTTCAATACACACACACACACACACACACACACACACACACACACTTTCCTTCAAATCTATTGTATGCAAATGTTGGAGACTGCATCCTCAAATTCAGACAGCTCACTAATCTTTTCCAATCCTGGAATCCCTGTTTGAAGTCCTCCATACCAGTTTTCCCTGGACTCTCAACTGATTCTCCCATGGCCTTTCTCCTCTCCAGCAATATGACTAAAAAGAGATTTAATTGGTTATGTTTGCATGCTCAGAAACTTTTAATTACTCACTATGCACAACTAAATACATTCAAAGCACTTCAGTCCAGCAATATTCTAAGTTCCTAATGGTTTTGGCCTACATCTCTCATTATTCTCCTTAATGGACCTCTTTCTCCCAGACAGGCCCTTTCCTATATCTGCACCTTTGCACATGCATTTTCTTTCACTTGAAATGCACTCCTCTCTGCTCTGCATGGCCCCTTTCCTCCCTGATAGATATCATTTCTCCCTCTTCGACCTGACCTAGGGCTCTTGTGGCCATTAACAAACAGATCCGTGTTACAGTCAGTCATATGTGAAGCACATGCTTAAGAAGCACTGAAGAAGAATCCCAGTTCATCCACTTCATTGTTATATAGCATTTGCCAATAGCTGTGGTGTAAATACTCACACCATTGCTGATTTCAAGAAATTGGAAAGAATGTGCAAATCAGCTCTCAACAAAGCTGGAAGGTGCAATGCTGCATACTACTCTTAGTTTGTTTCTTTGTAAAATGGGAAATGAATACCTTTTCATGGAATTCTTACAAAAATTAAATGTAAACACACCGTGGCATAGAATAAACACTCCATGCTATGGTTCTGCTACTCCTACCGCTGCTACAACAGTATCACCATTGCTAGCAATGGTATTATGCCTATGCCTATGCTTACACCTCTGCCTACACCTACTCCTCTTTCTGCTACTAGTATGAATGATAGTATCACCCCCACTAAACTGTAAATACCTTGAGGGAGGGAAATGGAACATGTAGATAGCAAACATTTACCCAAGATTCTTTTTCCTACAGATTAATTTTTATAGTCCAGAGAAGGCTATAGAAATGTTCTATACAAAGGCAAAGTTGTAAGAGAAAACACTGAGTAGCAATTATTTGCAAGTTTTTATTTTAAAAAACCTTCAGCCAATAATTTACATTTAAAATGCATGCTTTTTTGAAATGAACAAGTGCAAATTTAATGCAATTATAAATGTCACATAAGACTAAAAATTAGTGAACATGTGAGACAACCCTAAAAATTAAAAATTGATCATTCCTGTCTAACTGTAGTCATAAAAATTGCTTATGGATTGAACTGCAATTTCATTAGCTTTGATTAAAAGTAAAACAGAAGTAAGGTAAAGTAGGTCAAAAACTTCCTGATTCCTTTGGGGTTAAAACATTTCCTAGATTTTTAAATGTGTATGAAAGGATCAGTAAGAACCTATTTCCCATCCTTGGAGGATATGGAAAGAAAGACAGGATACCCCTCAATGGGAAAAATTGATTATAATGAGAATGAAAAGGAAAGATGAATTAGGCATGAACTCCAGAGAAAGGATTTCTAAAGTGGAAATTCTGTTATTTGTGACCTTAGCTAAGGACACACAAAGCAGGTTTTATATGGGACTGATCAGGTTTTTCAAAGCCTGCTTTTAATTACATAATTCAAGCTTTCTTCCATTTTTTTTTATTCTACTCCTCTCGCCTACACATGGACACACACATACATCTACACTTACATAAAACCAGATATTGTTCCCAAGCTCTTCAACTAAACCATTCTTACACACCCCTCTCAACTACATCAAGTTCCATTTTTGGATTTCAAAAAAGCACTCCCTCCCATAAACCAGTTTGGTTGTGGGAGGAACAGGAGACAAAAGAAAGAGTGGTGAGAAAGGGAAGAGTTCAGAGACTGAGAATAGCTTCAGTGAACACTGCAAGAGCTGAACCTTTAAGCTCTGGATTTCCACAGTTTTTGAGAAACTTAGAATTCACAGAAATATAAGCAATCAAAATTAGAATAAGTAAGAGTGATGGCCACCTTATCTAAGAAATGTCCATTGAAATTAAGTAGGCTTTGTCTTTCTGTTCAATTATAAAAGAAGGTAATACCATAATTCCTCAAATCCAGTCACACCATCAATTTGTTTATAGCTTCTTTGAGGGGCTGGGGAAGAAAATATGATCACATTAAATATGAACACTGATTTTTAAGGTATATTCCATTTCAGAAATGTTAACTTTGGGAAGGGGGGCAAAGTCATGAGGCATGTGAGATGTGGAGGAAGAGTGTGGAAGTGAGAGTAATAACCCAAATGCAGAAAATCTAGTACCTGGACAACCTCTTCTGGCTCTGTGGAGAGTTGGTAGTAGTTAGCTTTGAGTAGGCTGGTAAGTTGATGGCCACAAAAGAGGGATAAAGCATCTATTCATGACATGGAAAATCTACAGTAAATAAAACAGATTGTAAGTCAGAGAATTGTCTCATTTTTCAGCCTACAAAACTATACTATATACACCCTTTCCAAAGCAGACCCTCAGTGGTAGGCTTTGGTCAGTAGCAGACATACACATCCAGATACAGAGGTGTTTGGAAGTTTGTTTACAGAAGCACTGAAAGTATTTTCTTTATGGAATTCCATAAGGAAATTTTGTTGTCTCTGAACTGAACATGTTCAAAGATATCACCATATGACTTTTTCACTCCACTTCATACCCATACCACTTGTTTTGTTCTCTGTGGGTTCAATATTCTATACTGAAGGATTTTGGCTTGTAAGTAAATATGTTAGTTTGTATTTCTCAAGAGAGAACCTTGATGCAGAAGTAGGGTAACTGAGGCACTGAGTTGTGCTCTGATTTAATGTTGATGCACTTCATGGTCTCCTGCATATCTAGAATCATGACAAGTTTGTTTTTTCTTTTTAAGTGCATTTTTGAGGCTCTTACTATAAGTAAAAGTGGTAGCTTAAGAAGTCTAGCTGACTAAAACCATGATACATTGTCTGTATTTACCTGTAAAAAAGGCATGTGGCCATATCTGTAAATGAACACACACTCCCTACATAGGGAGTCACTAGCAGAGACAACTGATTTTCTGTTACTAAGGAAATGTCATTTGAGTTTACTGAGTAGTACTTCCATTAACCATGAAAAGCTTGGGAAAACTGGAATGATGATGAAAGAAATCAGAGGGAAACCATAAAATCCCAGTGCATTTCAATAAGAAAGCAGTAACCATCCCTTCCCCCAACTTTAAATATCAAAACCAATTCAAGCAACAAAATAAACAATTCACCAAGAGCATGCTTTATGGACAACTTTAATTTCTTCCTACTGTGTTGTTCATTACTAAGCTATTTGCTTTCTTCAGGCAGTATGGGGGGTAGGAGGACTTTTAAAAGACTCATTTAACACTGAAATCAATTTCCACTAACGTAGTCTTTGTATGGAATATGTGGTCCTCTAAAACAGATCTATATACACAAATATACATACACTGGCCTTTTTTTCAGAACAACAGAAATTAGCTCACCTTCAAATATAATCGCTATTCTTATCCTGAAGGGAAAAACATGAATATGAGAACCATATTATTTATAATAATTGCAAACTGGTATTTCTGATAGAAATGATTTTCCCTTTACTTGTATAAAAACAGCTCTATGTGTGAAAAGAGTAATATAACTATTGTATAATCCAGATTTTACTTTCTAAAAAGTTATGCAGGGAAGGAACCAAGATAGCGGCATAGGTAAACACCAACTACCTCCCACAACCACATAAAAATAACACAATTAAAATACAGAACAACTATCATCCAGAACTGCAGGAAAGCTGGCTGAGTGGAAGTACTACATCTAGAGAGGTAAAGAAGAAAGCACATTGAGACTAGTAGGAGGTGTGGAGGTGTGAAATGGGCTGGTCCAGCACTTGGTTGTGCTGTTTTTTTAATTGGGAGAGAGATCGCCTCTGCAGAGGCTACCCAGAGGAGCAAGGGGTCCCAGTCCCACACTAGACCCCCAGCCCAGGGTTCCAGGGCTGTGGAAAGAAGTCCCTATAGGCCATAAGAACTACGGGCTATAAAAACCAGTGTGAATTGGGGCTGAGTGACACACAGGCTGCTCGAGACCCAGCTGCTTGTCTTAAAAGGCTGGTACTATGAACTGAATTTACAAGCTCCCACTTCCTGGTGAAGCTCTGGGGGACACAGACACATACTGGGAGAAACTGGACTGTCTGGCATCAGGGCAGAACTTGAGGGCAACTTTTTTCCAGAAGGAAGTGATCGTAGTGCTCATAGTGATTATTGTTCCCTGTGCTGGGACCTCCCTGGTACAGGGCTGACTAGCAGCCATTTCTGTTTGCTCCACCCTGGTGATTCCTTGACATCCCACCCAATTTATAACCCTACCCAAGCTGAGCCCAATGTTTTTTGTATATGAATTTTGTCCTTTCTCAGCCTAAAACCTGTCAGACAAGATGAAGCTGGATCAGGGAGCCACAAACCTATCAATAAAAGGCCCAAGGCTGCACCAGCACCAGCCTGCCTTGCTTCACAGCTGGGCCTTGCATGGACACTTTCAAACCCGATACAAAGAAGAGGAACCTACAGATCTCTCTGTAGCTCCTGCTGGGTGGCCCCAGGCAATGGTTGACTTTGCACCTCCCTGGAGACACAAGAACTAGTGTACCCAGTAGTCAATGTCAGACTATCCCAAATTATAACTCTTCACATCCATAAGTGACACACTCAAGGGGAAGACTCAGTGAGCATCAAAACCACACTGAAGCAAGCCCTACTCCATAAGGGTGTCTTCTGCACAGCAGCTCTCTCACTGTAGTTGCAGCTTGTCCCCACAGCCAATTGGCCTGAAAGTCAATTCCTCCTAGTGACATCAACAGCAATCAAGGTCGACTATAGCAAAACTGTACACACAGCCCACAAAGGGGTATACCAAGAGTGTCTACCTCAGATGATTGGGGAGGCTGAGCCATTAGGCCCTATAGGACACCTACTACACAAGGCCACTCTATCAACTCAAGAAGACTTAGCAGCTACCCAAGGCATAGAAACAAAGACAAGAAAGCATCCATAATGCAGAGAGAAAGAAACATGTCACAAATGAAAGAAATGGAAGAAAGCAAATTATTGGATATAGAGTTCAAAACTACTATTATAAGGTTGCTCCAAGAATCTTCTAGAAACCTCCAAGGAAGTGAGAACTTCAAGGATCTTAGTGAGAATGCCAAAAAAGTAGAAAAGGACCAGTCAGAAATTCAGCATTCACTGACTGAAATAAAGAATAATACACAGGGATTCAACAATAGACTAGAGGATCCCAAGAACCAAGTCAATGATTTGAAATATGAAGAAGCAAAAAACACTAAACCAGAAAAGCTAAAAGAAAAAAGAATCCAAAAATATGAAGAAAATGTAAGGAGCCTCTGGAACAACTTTAAGAGTACCAACATCCGGACTATGGGGGTGCCAGAAGAAGAGAGAGAGCAAAATATTGAAAACCTATTTGAAGAAATAACAACAGAAAACTTCCCATACCTGGTGCAAAACATAGACTTAAAAGTCCAGGAAGCACAAAGAATCCCAAACAAGAGGAATCCAAAGAGGACCACATATCATAATTAAAATGCCAAGGGCAAAAAATAAAGAGAGAATCTTAAAAGCAACAAGAGAAAAACAGTTAGTTACCTACAAGGGGGTGTCTATATGACTCTCAGCTGATTTCTCAACAGAAACTACACAAGCCAGAAGGGAGTCGTGAGAAATATACAAAGTGATGAATAGCAAGGATCTACAACCAAGATTACTCAAAGCTATTGTTTCGAATTAAAGGTCAGATAAAGAGCTTTACAGACAATAAAAAGATAAAGGAATTCATCACCACCAAACCAGCATTATATGAAATGCTGAAGGGTATTCTTTAAGGGAGGAAGAGGAAGATAAAGGTAAAGATAAAAATGATGAATAGCTAAGTGACAACAAATACATATCTATCAACAAGTGAATCTAAAAATCAAATGAATAAAAAATCTGATGAACAGAATAACTGGTAAATGAAATAGAATCAAGGGCATGGAAATGGAAAGACTGATGATTCTCAGAGGGAAGAGGGTGGGTATGATCTGAATACCGAAGAAATTCCTGCCTGGTTCGGAATCCCAACACTGGTTGCATCTGGGGAGCAACTTGTTTAGGATAGCATGAATAGGAAATTGTGAAGAATGTCAGAAGAAAGCAGAAAGACATTTTCAGAGAAACATCCATGTGAAAAGGTGTGTGGGGGTGGGGGGGAGGAGGGGAAGATGCAAGAAGATATTAAACAAAGACCTTATATGCATATATACTTTACCTATGAACACAGACAATAGGTTTGCAAGGGCCTGGGGTCGGGTGGGAAATGGTAGAGGGGATCTATGTGGGGGGGAGGGAGTGGAAAGAGGGACATCCATAATAATCTCAACAATAAAGATTAAAAAATATTACTATTAAAAATAAGTTAGGCATGAAGCACTTTTCATTGTACTCCACCATGAAAAGGAAGGAATAAAGTGTTCTGCATCAACTGTAGCTATCAAGTTATTTAACATAAAAAGTTTATGAAAACTATGGGCTTAGATGCTTAAAGTTTATAAAAGGAGACATGAGAGGGGCACACAGGCCATCAGAGCTTTTACAGGATCACCAAGGGCTCCAGCCCTAAACAATCAGAGGCCACTTTTGCACATGCTCAGTGGGAGGGAAGAACACTCCAAAGCTTTGCACTGGAGTGTAAGAAGCCAAAGCTGACAATGCTCAGTGAGAAGAAGAACACGAGGGTTTTGCACTGGAGGAGAGGAGGCCAAAGTGGACAGGAGAGAGATGAAAGCTGAAGGGACTGATCCACCTATAAAACACTCATCACAAAGATTCCAAAGATCACTGTTTTCTCCCTTGATGGCTGAAGATGATATCCAAAGGTAAAGATGGGAGTTATAATTGGCAAGAATGCATGTCCATTTTGTAAGAGATGGGAGAATATAAGAAAAGGTACTTTAAATCCCTCAAAATTTCCTCAAATCTCATTCTGTTCATAAATTTAGCCAGCGGAATCAAGATAGGGGACATCTGCGCACCCCATCCATGTGCACTTCAAATCCAAAGCAATATGCTAAATCTAGCTAGAAAAAAATAAACAAAATAAGTAAAAGTAATTCTTAGGCAAAATGTACACATATGAAACACAGACATTAAAGGAAATTATTAGAGTATAGAAACTGAGTTCTATCATTATTGAATGCCATCCAAAAATAATAATTTTCTCTATTCTAGAGAATTTTCCAATAGCCAGTCCTTCATTAATTTTCCTCATATGAAAAAGCAGTATTTGGTTATTACAGAATAAGACTGGGCCAGAACCCACTATATAGTAGAACTTATCACAGATGTAGGAGTCCATGAAATAATGAATATATACATTAAGCCCTTTCAGAATTTTGGTACAAAAAGTACCCAGGAAATATGTTTCAGGTTTAGCTTCAACAGTTTTACACATTTCTCCTATGTGATTGTTCAAATACTGGTGGGTACCTTAGTCATTTTCAGAGTGCTTTCACCTGCATTATCCCAATATATCTCCAGGGTAGTCCTTGAGGTGGGAGACGCAGTATTGTCCCTGCTTAACAGATGAAGAACAAAAGCATATCGAAGTAAACAAGTCAAAGGTAATGAAGAAAGAACGAAGAGCTAAAGTGACTGACTCGGGTTTCAGTCTCATAACAAATGGAGTATTCCCTTTATGGTTACCAATCATAGTATTCTAGCAACATTTCTTTTTTTATTTTGGCAATATCCTTTAGTCTATCTTCTATTAGCTATTTCACACCAATCTTTGTCATTAATTCATATCCTGGATTAATGTTCCTTCTTCCAGAACATCTCCTCTTAGGAATCAGAGAAACATGAGCTGGGTATCTATCTATTGGTCCAAAGAGAGGGGACCACTAATACTTGGGAACTCACCTTTTGGCATGCCATTGCTCTTTATTAACAAACACATCACCTTAAATAAGGCACACTTGGCTTGCTTTTACTGAACAATCAATCCACCTTTAGAGCTGGAACTTATGAGAGGCATAGCCCATTCTGTTACAAAAACTCTATAGTCCTCCTTGGATTTTCCTTTTCTCAGTCCTCATTGATTTCTTGTACAGAAATATAATGGCATACTATATGAAACAGTTATAAGATCTTTTTTTTAATTCCTTTGTTCATGTTAGTAAGTGTGTATTTGGGGAAAAGCTAAAATGAGTTCTGATAAAGACAGGTGGCAGATGGTAACTGAGCTAGCATCCATGCATTCATTTTAAAACACTTGGAGAAATGGAGCATTATTTCATTGCAAAGGTCGGAAATCCCCAAATACACACATTTGTTCTGAGAAGATGTCTGCAGTTCTCCACATTAACAGTGCCATCTTGGTTGTTTTCAGCATGATTGGCTTGAGTGCTATACCACCTCATTAAGCCCAGCTCAAGAAAAGGTGATGAGGTCAGAAGCTAATCTGACCTCACAGAACAAAAGAAATTTAACTGATGAAAAGATGTCCCCAGAGTAGAAGTCAATATCCTTTTGCCATCCCCATCCTTTCAATGGGGGAAAAAGTGAAGACTAGATTCTTAGTGTGCCCACAGTAGCATGAGACTAACAGCGTTTTAAAGTCTTCTGTGAATGATGCAATGACTAGCAGACTATTCAATCCTAGAAAGGTCACATTAGTAGTTCCTATCAGTGCATGAGAGCCAAAACAGTAGAGTGTGAAACTTCAATTCCACTATGAGCTCAGAGAATGATTAAAGTCAGAAGTGATCCAGGGCTGCTGAAAAATGAAGTCCAAGATTCCTAATATTATCAGTAATGTGGAGCAACACAAGATAATTGTAGGTGGTAAAAAAAAAAGTAAATTTTGCTTTTAGTTTTTTAATGAGCCAAGAAAAGCAGTTGGGTTAATGAAAATATTAGTTATTAGCTGTAAATTTTGGAAATGGATATAATTTTTAAGAGTTTAGAAGGCTGGCTGATCATAAATATTTCAAAGTGCACACTATTAATTCAAGCCAATCAATAATACAGCATTACCCTCCAGCTATACTACCAATGAGACAAAATTTATGCATTACTATTATTCCCAACTAAAATCCATACCCAAAGGTTTGGGATTGGTTATAGCAAGAAAAATTATTCTTTTATCAAAGTATTATTTATTACTCAAACATTCCTAAAGTAATAACATGTTATGACTCTTTAATTTGTTGAGTAAAAAACTTAGTGACATTTCTTGTAAACTTGCTACAATCCCACAGGAAAGAAATTGACATCATTAAAATGTGTTTTCCTTAACTTGACAGGAAGTCAACTTCAAGCACATTGACTTGAATTGGGATCTCATTTAGGAAGCGTAAGTATCCAAATAAGCTGTGCTATTTTTTTTTTTTACTTGTAAAATACTCAAGTTCCAGTGGCTTACCATCCTGTACTTTACTTTCTGAAAAATTGGCATTCCCACGTGGACTTCTGGTAGAATGAGCAATGCAAAGAGCTGGCTTGGACTTGGCATGTCCTTGTACTTCTGGGGATTGATGGACCTTACGACCACTGTTCTCTCAAGCACACCAACACCACCAGACAAATTAAAAGTGCTCCTGTCAGACAAGCCACAATCACACTCAAGGACAAAGAGGAGCTGGGTTTGGAACCAGTTTTTTGTTCTGGAAGAGTACACTGGAACTGACCCTTTGTATGTTGGGAAGGTAAGAACTGCCAAAGAAAAGATAAATGATCAGGATATTGAATGCTGAAATTGAATATGAATTGAATATGAAAGCTCTCTTAGACTGTGTCTGAAGTAACAAGTGGTATGTTACTTGACAGCTAGCTGAATCTAATTTTTACTTTGTAAGATAACCAGTCAGAAGGGAAATATTTCTCACCTTGTCTCCTTGTTTATGCATCTACTCTGAGTGGGGAGGTGGAGAGGCAGGGTGTTTGAGTGGGATTTGGAGGAAAAGCCTGGGCCCCTGCAAGAGCCATTCAAGTCCCAAAAGAAGAAGCATCAGTCTTGGGAATAACAGGATAGGGAAGAAAGAAACTAGGGAATGCAAAGGAGGAAGCAGAGGGCTTTTTGCTTTTCTATTTCTTTTTTCTTCAAAGCATTTCCACAGGTATAGCCTAAGGCTCAAATTTAAGGAGGAGGGATGAGAATACAACATTCTTCATTTCAGAAAATCTTAGCACGTGCTCTATCCTAAAGGATAGCTGGAAACAATCAATGAATATATTCATAAACTTTATACTCAAATTCCCTTAATATATCTATCATTTTATTTTTAACCTAAGCTTTCTCCTATGTTTACATTATTTGGTTGTTAATCAGAGACCATGTCATGAAAGCAACCAAGTGAGAGAAAATGGGAAACAAGGAACTAATCAGAAAATAAATAATTCATTTAAATAATAATTTAAACACCTGTTTAGCACAAATGCTAAGAATATGGGTTTCAGAGTCAGAATCAGACACATGTAGATTCCAGACACTGCTCGTGTCAAGGGCTTCCAAAGTGACTTTGGACAGGTTCACTAGACCCCATTAGCCTCTGTTTCTTCAAATGTCTAATGGGGATAATAAGAGAACTACAACTTTTCAACAGTTGTCTATATAAATGCTTTCCTCCCACCCATTTCTTTTCTTTTTTTTAAGATATTTATTTTTTTAATTCCAGAGAGGAAGGGAAAGGGGGAGATAGAAACATCAATGATGAGAGAGAATCATTAATTAGCTGCCTCCAGCATGCCCCTCTCCCACTGGAGACTGAGCCCACAACCCGGGCATATTCCCTGATCTGGAATTGAACCATGACCACCTGGTTCGTGGATTGATGCTCAACCACTGAGTCATGCTGGCTGGGCCCTCCCACTTACTTCTTAACCCAGTTATCTGACTTCTATCCCCACCACTGCACTAAAGCTGTGTTTCCCATGCTCCTAAGGACTTCCTCACTACCAAAGCCAATGGTTTCATTATATTGATTGACACCACTAGCCAGCCCCTTCTTCTTGACTCATGATCATTTTCAGCTTCATGACCTTCACAATCCTCTGTCTCTCTGCTGGTCTCTCCCTGACCCCAATTACTGGAGGTCTTATAAACTCTGCCCTGGACCTCTCCTCTACCTAAACTCATTCCCTGGGAGGATTCACCACCTTGTGAGTTTTTAATTCTATATTGTTTAAAATATTACATATGCCTCCTTTTTCCCACATTGACCTCTCCCTGGTCACTTCTACCTCCAGCACATGACCTCACCCCTTACTGTCTGTGTCCATTGGTTATGCTTATATGAATGCATATAAGTCCTCTGGATAATCTCTTATCCTCCTCTGCCTTCCCTCTGAGGTTTCTTGGTCTACTCCAGTGGTCGGCAGACTGTGGCTTGCTATCCAGTTTGCCACTCTATTGACTAATAAGTTTGCCGACCACTGGGATAGGGGCTTAATCACAAGGAACAACAATAGCCTGTAATTATTGGAATCGAGAGTCTAGGGTCAGTAGTTGGCAAACTCATTAATCAACAGAGCAGCAAACAGAGGCTCGAGAGCTGCATATGACTCACGAGGCACAGTTTGCTGACCACTGGTCTACTCAATGCTTCTATGTCTCTGGATCTATTTTTATTCATCAGTTTATGTTATTCATTATAATCTATAAGTGAGTGAGATCATGTGATATTTATCTTTCTCCAACTGGCTTATTTCATTTAGCATAATGCTCTCCAGGTCCATCCATGTCGTTGTGAATGGGAAGAGTTTTCTTTTGTAAAGTAGCGTAGTACGTATTTCATTGTGTAGATGTACCACAGTTTTCTAATCCACTCATCTGCTTATGGGCACACTTAGGCTGTTTCCAAATCTTAGCTATTGTAAATTGTGCTGCTATAAACATAGGAGTGCGTATATCCTTTCTGATTGGTGTTTCTGATTTCTTGGTATATATTCCTAGAAGTGGGATTACTGGGTCAAATAGGAGTTCCATACTTAATTTTTTGAGGAAACTCCATACTGTTTTCCACAGTGGATATACCAGTCTGCATTCCTGCAAGCAGTGTAAGAGTGTTCCTTTTTCCTCATATCCTTGCCAGAATTTGTTTGTTGATTTGCTGATGATAGACATCTGAGCAGTGTGAGATGGTACCTCATTATCATTTTTATTTTTCTCACTCAGATGATGACTTTGAGCATGTTTTCATATGTATCTTGGTCTACTGTATGTCCACTTTCAAAAAAGTGTCTATTTAGGTCCACTGCCCATTTTTTTACTGGTTTATCTTCCTTTTGTTAAATTGTGTGAGTTCCCTACAAATTTTGGACATTAAACTCTTATTGGATAAAACACTGGTAAATGTGTTCTCCCATGCAGTGAGCTCTCTTGTTGTGTTGTTGAAGGTATCTTTTGCTGTGCAGTAGCTTTTGATTTTGATGTGGTTCCATTTTTTATTTCCTTTGTAGTTTCCCTTATCTGGGAAGCTGTATCAGTAAAGATATTGCTAAGATAAATGTCTGATATTTTGCTGACTATTTTGGATTCTTCTAAAGTTTTTATGGTTTCCCATTATATGTTTAAGTCTTTTGTTCATTTTGAGTTTATTTTTCTATATGGTGTAAGAGGGAAGTTAATTTTGTTTATTTGGGTCCTGTCCCTTTGCTTATTGGTGAACCTGGCTAGAGGTTCATGATTCATTATTTTGCATGTATCTGTACAATTTTACCAACACCATTTACTGAAGAAACTGTTTGACTCCATTGTATGCTCTTGTCTCCTTTTTCAAATATTAATTGAGCATAATGACTTGGGTCTACTTCTGTCCTATTGGTCTATATATCTATTCTTGTGCCAGTACCAGGCAGTTTTGAGAACAGTGATTTTGTAATAATAGCTTTCTATCTGGTATTGTGATCTCTCCAACTTCGTTCTTCTTTCTCACGACTGCTGTGGCTATTCAGGGTCTTTTTTATTCAATGTGAATTTTTGGAGAGTTTGTTCTAAGTCTGTGAAATATGCCATTGGTATCTTAATGGGGATTGCATTGAATCAATAGATTGCTTTGGGAAGTATAGACACTTTAATGATGTTGATTCTACAAATCCATGAACATGGTATATTCTCCCATTTGTTTATATCTTCCTCTGTCTCTCTTTTCAATATCCTGTAGTTTGCTAAGTATAGGTCTTTTACCTCCTTAGTTAAGTATATTCTTAGGTATCCAATTTTTTTGGTGTAATGACAAATGGGATTTGTTTATTTGTTTCTATTTCTGTGAGTTCATTATTGGTGTAAAAAAGCCATAGATTTCTGGGTATTAATTTTGTATCCTATTACATTGCCAAATTCATTAAGTCTAGTATTTTTTGGTGATCTTTAGAGTTTTCTATGTACATTATCATGTCATCTGCAAATGACAGTTTTACTTCTTTTCTAATCTGGATGCCTTTTATTTCTTCTTGTCTGATCACTATGGCTAGCACTTCTAGTAGTATGTCAAAAAGGTATGGAGAAAGTGGGCATCCCTATCTTGTTCCTGTTCTTAGGAAAAAATAGTTTTAGTTTTCGCCCACTGAGGATGTTGGCGGCTCTGGGTTTTTCATATATGGCTTTTATTATGTTGAGGTATGATTCCTCTATTCCCACTTTGCTGAGAATTGTTTAAAAGGAAAGGGTGTTGGATTTTGTCAAATGCTTTTTCTGCATTGATATGATTCTGTGATTTTTGTCTCTCAATTTGTTTATGTGATATATCACATTTATTGATTTTCAGATATTATATCACCCTTACATCCCCAGAGTAAAACCCACTTGGTCATAGTGTATGATCTTTTTAATGTAATGCTGGATCCGGTTTGCTAGAATTTTGTTGAGGATTTTAGTATCTATGTTCATCAGGGAAACTGACCTGTAATTCTCTTTCTTTTTAGTGTCTTTATCTGGTTTTGGGATTAGGGTAGTGCTGGCTTCACGGAAAGAGCTTGGAAGTGTTCCTTCCTCTCAAAATTTTTGGAACAGTCTAAGAATGGTAGGTTTTAGTTCTTCTCTGAATGTTTGGTAAAACTCCCGTGAAGCCATCCAGCCCAGGGTTTTTGTTTGCTGGAAATTTTTTTATTACTGCTTCAATTTCCTCCACAGTTATCAGCCCATTCATATTTTTTTATCCTTCCTGTTTCAGTTTTGGGAGATTTTATTCTTCTAGGAATATGTCCATTTCTTCTAGGTTGTACAGTTTGAACAGAGTTGTTCATAGTATATTTTTACAATCCTTTGTATTTCTGTGAAGCTCTTACTTCATATATTTCATTTCTGATTTTATTTGGGTCCTCTCCCTTTGCTTATTGGTGAGCCTGGCTAGAGGTTTATCAATCTTATTTATCCTTTCAAAAAACCAGCTCTTGGTCTTACTTATCTTTTGTATTGTGGGGGTTTTGTTGTTGTTGTTGTTGTTGTTGTTGTTGTTGTTGATGGTTTTTTGGGGTATCTATGTCATTTATTTCTGCTCTGATCTGTATTATTTCCTTCCTTCTGCTTACTCTAGGATTTTCTTGTTGCACTCTTTCTAATTCTTTTGAGTTGTAGAGTTCAATAATATATTATCAGCTTTTCTTGTTTTGTTTTGTGAGGTACATCTATAATGCTATGAACTTCCCTCTCAGGACTGCTTTCATTATGACCCATAGATTTTAGTTTGTTGTGCTTTCATTGTCATTTGTTTCCTGGTTGTTTTTTTATTTTATTTTTTTTATCTCTTTGGTAACCCCATTATTGTTTAAGAATGTGATATTTAGCCTCCAAGTCCTTGACTTTTTATTGCAGTTGATTTCTAATTTTATGCCACTGTGATCAGAAAAGATGTTTGATATGTTTTCAATCTTCTTGAATTTGTAGACACATAGCCTGTGTCCTGATATATAGTCAATCTTTGAAAACACCCCATGTGTACTTGATAAGAATGTATATTCCATAGCTTTGGGGTGAAATGTTTAAGATGTCAATTAAGTCCATCTGATCTAGTGAGTAGTTTAGGGTTGCTGTATTTTTTATTTTTTTGTCTAGAATATTTATCCAGTGATATCAATGTGGTATTAAAGTCCTCTACTATAACAGTATTGTTATCTATCTCTCCATTGATATCTTTCAGAGGTTTTTTTATGTATTTGGGTGCTGCTGTATTGTGTGCATATATGTTTACTAGAGTTATATCCTCTTGTTGTATCAATCCCTTTATTTAGTATTATAAAGTAATACTTATCTCTTGTTATGGCCTTTACTTTGAGGTCTATTTTTTCAGATATAAGTATTGCTACTCCAGCAATTTCTACACCAGAAATTTTTCATTTCCTTTTGTCTGAAAAGTATTTTTCCATCCCTTTACTTTCAGTCTGTGTATGTCCCTTGTTCTAAGGTGGGTTTCTTGTTGATAGAAGATATATGGGTCATGTTTTATCATTCAGCCACCCCATGTCTTTTGATTGGAGCACTTAACCCATTTATGTTTAAAGTTATTATTGATAAGTACTTGTTTGTAGCCATTTTTTATTCTTTATGCCTATGTTTCTTCTTCCCTTTCTATTTCTTCTTGTTACAACAGTTCCTTTAGCATTTCTTGCTTTACTGGCTTGGTAGTAATGAACTCCCTTAAGATTTATTTATTTATTTAGTCTACAAAGCTCCTGATTTCCCCTTCAATTTCCCCTTGCTGAATAGAGTGTTCTTGGATTCAGTCCCTTATTTTGCATCACTTTGCATACTTCATTCCATTCCCTTCTGGCATGATGAATTTCTGTTGAGAAATATTTTAATAATCTAATGGGAGATCCCTGGTAGGTAACTCTTCGTCTCTCCTGGAGCCCTTAATATTCTCTGTGTTGTTAATATTTGCTGTGGTAATTATGACATGTCTTGGTGTCTTTTGGGGTTCATCTTGCTTGAGACTCTCCGTGCTTGTGTGACTTTTTTCTTCCCCAAATAAGGGAAGGTTTCTGTCATTATTTCTTCAAGTAGGTTTTCTAATCCTTGCTCCTCTTCTTGTCCTTCTGGCAACCCTATTATATGGATGTTGCTTTGTTTCATGTTGTCCCAAAGCTCTCTTAAGCTCTCCTCCTACTTTCTAATTTTTCTCCAATTGCAGTTCAGATTGGGTATGTTTTTCTACCCCGTCTTCTAACTCACTGATTTGTTCTTCTAGTACACTATTGAAACCTTCCATGTGATTTTTATTATAACTATATCATTCTTCATTTCCTCTTGATTCTCGCCTATGTTGGTAATTTTCTTTTCCAGCTGGTTTAGGAGTTGTATAACCCTTACTCTGAATTCTTTCTCTGACATATTGCTTTCCTCCATTTCATTTTGTTCCTTTTCTGGCACTTCTTCCTTTTCTTTCCTTGGGGGTTTCTTTGTCTACCCATTTTTCTTTTTCTTTCTGGTCTTGGGCTCCCTGCTTCTGATCCAAGAGGTTGAAACCCCTAGTAGTTTAATGATCCATGTCTTTCCGAACTGGAAGTTGGGTCTGCTTTGGATTTCCCACCTTTATTGTTTCTGCTCTGAGTTGTACCCCTTCTCCCAAGGTTCTGGTCCCTCAGTTGTCCACTTCAGTTTCTCAGGGTCTCAGGGGACACATGCACAGTTCCTCTGGTGTGCAACTCCCTGTGAGGGCCCACAGCCCTCTGGCATTCACTGTGCGTCTCTGTCACCCAAATCAGGATGGTGCCCTATGACCTTCTGGCAGTGCACAAGCAGTGCTGTCCTGTGATCTGTGGATGGGAACACCAGATCACAACAGCAACTCTGACCTGGGCCATGGGTAGGGTGTATTCCAGGTGACATCCTTCAGTGTCTTTCCATTATACTTTGTCAGACCTCACCCCACACACACACCTTACAAGGCCATTCCTCCCAGACCCAGTCTGTTGCACATCACATGCTATTCTTTCCTTCACTCTTGTGTTCCATGGGCATAGCCTGTGTCAGTTCTTATAACTTGTCAAGCTTTGCCTTATTATTAACTCATAATGAAATGCTCTTTCTCTGGCTTCTCTCATGGCTGACTCCTCTTCATTCAGATTTGGTTCTTTCTATACCATTCTCTAATGTAGGTCCTTCTGTTAGACTCTTTCACTACCCTTATTTTTTTTTTCACAATTCTAATCATAACCTAGAAATTATGTGTTTATTTACATGTATATTGTCTGAAGTCCCAGACTACACTATAAAATCAGTGCGGACAAGGATATTGCTCCTATTTTATCCTCAAATCCCCAAAAAAACACCTATTATATAGAAGATGCTAAAAAAAAATGATATAGTTAAGAATTAAATAAGCTGACATGGAAAACTGCTTGCACAGTGTCTAGTTTAGAGGAAAATCTTAATCATTACCCCGCAATAGTAGTGGTGGTGGCAATAACTATAATTAGTTATAGTGCTAATAGTGGTAGTAGTTTTTCTTGACTTCTTCCTTTCCTTGTCTTCTTTTTTCATGATGCACAGCCAGTCACCACATCCTATCCATATTCCTTGCCAGTTTTTTTCAGATTCATCTCATCTTTTCCTTCTGTTCTTCATGATTAGATTCACTAAGCAAGCACTGCCTGCCTCCCTGTGGAGAGACTTGTCCATTCCTCACCCCAGAATTCAAAACATTTATCTCCTTAAAGCACCCTTTCCATCACATCGCTCCTCTGATTAAAAAAATACTGGAGAACTCTTAGCATACAGTTTGAAGACTTTCAGGAAATGATTCCTCCTCCCTTAACCAGCCCTCTCTATAATTTCTCAAATCTAGCCCTGATCCCAACTGAGCTGGGTCTTCTTACTGGCCCTGACACACATACCACATTTGTTCCTACCCCAGAAGTACATGCTCATGCTACTGCCCTGCCCAAGACATGCAGTCACTACTCTCTGTTCAAACACATTTAAATTCCTTAGACCCAGTTTAAAAACCATTTCTAGCATGAACATACCTTCTATCTACTCAGAATTCCAAAGATTTCTAGGTACTCAATCTGTAAAACATTTCTTCCAACTAGATATACTAGTACATGGCTACTGATAAATTACTTTAAGAAAAAAAAATTATAATTCAGTAACTGCTTTATGAATGGACAATTTAGAGCCCTCTTCCCTTCTCCCAAGGGGAGAAACTAAAACGTCACTCCGAGCCTTACCTATACCTCCCCAACACTGAAAACCCATCACAGCATTTCAAAAAGACAAGGGTACCTAACATTTTATTGGGCTGCTACAGTACTATGTGTCAGTCAGTCACATTCACACAGAGATCATTTCATTGCCATAACAATGCTTTGAGATAAGTACAGTTCACCACTTTTAGGTAATTAGCCCAGAAAACTTAGCTTACAGAGGTCATTGTCATTGCTCAAAGTTACATAAAAGGTAACAGTAAAAGCCCAGGTAAAATATATACCAAAATCTGACACTGAAGCAATTGGCTTTCCTTTATGTTGCCTTGCATATATGTGGCTCTGACTTTAGACTCAGCCCTGAAAGATACACAGAAGAGTCAATGATATTATGGTAGGGCCAGAAATCTAACCAAGCCTGATTGTCTCCTGCTGCTGGAAATACTTAGCTGTGTAGCACTGTCTAGTACTCATGATTAGTGCTTACCCGTTTCTAATATCTGCACCCCAAGACACAGGACACCCCATGCATCCCTAAAGTCATTGCCCAGCCAACACACCAGCAATTAGTGGGAGTTTTCATGCTGTTCTGGGTGTACTACCCCCACATGAAGGAGACAATTATCTCTTTACTTACCCAGGCACTTTACCCCCTTACTTTCTTTTCAAAGAGAATTCATCTACCTTTCATCCCTTTACACTCCAGGGGCATGAACTTGTCACCCTGAGCTCTGGAAAATGTCTAGAGAGTTTGCCTGAGTACTTGTTTATTTCAGAAAAGAGTATTGCAACGATTATCAGTTGTAATTGGTGTGGCCTCATAAAATCCACACTGGGCTTTACAGGGACAGGCAATGTCTAGGTAAAGCTAGGTTATATTGGCATATGCAAAGAGAGATGCAGAGAGCTCGTATTTGTGCACAAATCTGTAGTTCCAAGTCATACTGAGGTTAACAACTACAAAGAAGCTGTCTAACCACAAATCGAAAGCACTTACTGCACTCCTGAAACGATATGAGGCACTATGAAAGATGGCAAAAGGACTGAAACTCACCCTTGTTTTAAGATCCTAAATCAACTAAGATTTTTCATAATCAGTGTGTTCCCATCATTCACTACTCCTTTGGCTAAAGATATTATAGACTAAAGAATTATTAGATTAAGTAGACTACCCACCCATCTCATTCTGTCTAGGAGATTTGGGGAAGAAAATGTTTTCCCAAGATATACAAAACTATGTGCTGCCAACTCCATTCTAGAAGCTCCTGCCTTCCTCTAAAGAGGTGGTCCTGAGTCGATGCTGGCTGAATTTAAATGTTTTACATATAAAACATTTTATTAAAGTGCCAATTTGCTGAGTGACTTAGGAAAGTTGTTAATACCTCTTTGCAATTTTCCCAACCAAATATATATCTATGGCTGGCAAACTCTAATATTGAATGCACATTACTGTGCTGGTCATTAGGCTAGTGTCTCTCTGCTCTATATTCACCTTTCCACACTTTACTTTGTGACACTGGTATTGGGACTCTGCAAGCC
Source organism: Lasiurus cinereus (assembly GCA_011751065.1). NCBI lineage: Eukaryota > Metazoa > Chordata > Mammalia > Chiroptera > Vespertilionidae > Lasiurus > Lasiurus cinereus. Next base: position 13,665,468 of record JAAGEH010000480.1, read on the forward strand.
ACAATTTCTCCTCTTCCAACCAGTTCCCTGGAGGGTTCTGAGAGTAGAATGCTCTGGATGGAGAACCACCAAGGCAGGAGGGGGAGAAGAGACTTGCTACTTTTACCCAGCGAGCAACTGATTCCAGTTTCTAAGTTCATTCCACACTCACAGCACCAGCCTCATCACTATCCCTCAGAAACATCAGCAACAGTGGGTGGCATCTCCTTCTCAAAAAGCTCAGTTAAGCAAAAGGTGGCTGCTGGGCACACCTTCTCTAAGCTCCAGAATCCTCAGCCCCACTGGACAATGCTCCAACTCAGAGGTCTGAGGCCCAGGTTCCTCCCAGCGTCTAGATTCTAGGAGACTCAACCTCTGCCCTATGCTCCCCAAGCTGTTTCTGGTGTTACTGTCTCTCCCAAACCTCAGGGTTCCCTTTTTGCCTTTCATGTTAAATTCTTTGCTAAAAAACTAGTGTAGGTTTGTTCCCTGATTGGATCCTGAATTGAAACAATTATATTCCCCAGAAACCAATTCTCTATAAGCAGATCCTGCCCCTTTCATAGCTGGTACTCTTCCTTTCGTGAGAGTTACCCCCTGATTTGCTGCAATTTCTCCCTCCACTCTTCCTTCCCTTGCTCTTACAGATGCAACAGCAAACACACACTCAGAAACTACTTGAAAGATACTTACTAGCTTTTTCAAACACAGGTGAAGTGATTTCACAAACAGCTTTACTAGTAACTATAATCCTACATTTCATGCTATTTTGCCAATAAAATTTTATTGAGCATTTACTACATGTGAGGACCCACACTAAGTTAAAAGCCACATGGTTCCTGACTTCAAGGAGCTCACAGTTTACAAAGTTCTTCAAATTCTTCCAGTTCATCCATATTAGATTAAAACAAAGATAACAGATCTAAGGTTCAGCCTAGACTACTGGCATCAGCCAGCCATATGGCTCTGATGTTTAGCCTTCAGTAACTTAGTAAGTTCTCTCCATGGGGAGGGAACTTAAACTTGGCCTAGGATGACCACAAGTTTACTTAGCTTTGTTACTGTTATTGAACAAAACCATTTAGATGGCAAATAGAACATCTCAAAACAATCAGCTTCTTTCCTTTCTTTTTCCCCTAAATTAACCTGTCAAGCCCTGAATTAATCTGCTTCATTCTAAGTGAAAGTCCTATGCCACATATCTTGAAAATATATATATATATGTATATTTATATGTATATTTACATATATATGTAATTTCATGCTTGCATATATATTTTTTAATTTTAAAGGAATCCTGAGATCCTTGTCCTCTTCCCAATTCCATTCTGCTGCCTGGGAACAGAGTTCACATGGAATGGATTTTTATTTCTTTGTGGACAGATCTGAATAAATGGTTTTCCATTCTACACAATAAGAACTGAGCACCTCTGCTTTTTTAACTGAATAAATAGAAGATTTGGATTGTGAAAAATAAGAATACTATATATGGAATGAGGAAATGTGAGCACTTCATATTCTAAATAGAATTCTTTCAGTAGGAAAAATCCCCAGCTATTTTTCAGTCAATTTTGTTCTCTTATTTCCCTTCCCTAGATAAGACACAGCTCAATTCCTACAGGCAGCAAAATCACTGTCTGCCTGGTTTGGCCGCGAGTCAATCTGAGATCAGTTTAAAGCCACAACCTCTTAACTCATCCTTGTTTGAGGATGTTGTGCATATATTTTCAGGTGTCTTTTTAGTGTCTATACCATTTAATCCTCAGAGTAACACTGTCCCAGCAGTGCTTCAGGCAGCCTTCTGCAGCTTTACCACTGGAGTATGCATTTTAAAAAGCCAACAGGTTTCTGCCATCTCTGCTACATGCCTGAAGGTTTGAAGGGAGCAGAGAAGAATTGGGCATACTAACACCATTTTCTTTATGCACATATATCATCCTAAAAAAAATAGCAGTAAGTTTAGGATACTAAATGCAAAGTGGAAAAACTTTACTTATTCATCAACCTATATTTGCTCTTTGATACAATCATGTTCAATGAATATGTAGGCAGACACTGTGAACATATGAATGAAAAAGATTTTTCTATTTGAAAGGAGATCATATGTTAGGACTAAATTGAAAATTTATTTCTGACACCTGTTCATTATCCATAATGAGATTTTGGTGCTTTTCCCTCCTAGCTTCATTCAGACATGGATAGGGGCGATGGATCCATCAAATACATCCTCTCAGGAGAAGGTGCAGGCATCGTGTTTACCATCGACGACACCACTGGGGACATTCATGCCATTCAGAGGCTTGACCGAGAGGAAAGGGCTCAGTACACTTTAAGGGCTCAAGCCCTGGACAGGCGGACAGGCAGGCCAATGGAGCCGGAGTCCGAGTTCATCATCAAAATCCAAGACATCAATGACAATGAGCCCAAGTTTCTGGACGGACCTTATGTTGCCAATGTGCCAGAAATGTCACCAGTGGGTAAGGTGGAGTTGACTGATTCTCATAGAGTGATTCTGCTATTGAAGGTCTTCCTGTCTAAATACAGAAAAGAAGATTATGCAGAATAGCTCACAAACTAAGAAACTGAACCAAAAGTGACAACCAAGTCCTTAGGCAGAATACTACCTAAACATTGAAAACAGCCATAATAAAATATAAAATTAATAACAAGTTTAGTGCTGTTATTCAGTTCTAGTTCTTCAAAATCAAAGATGGATGGATGGACGGATGGAGGGACAGATGTTTGGTTCATAAAGGAGAAACATTTTGATAAAATTAAAAGAGTAATGAAAAACCAAAAAACTGAGTTGTCCTTATTGGTTATTAAGAATTTAAAACATAATTACCATCTCTAATTTCCAAAGAGGTACAAGATAGGAGTTATGGAAGCTTGACCTAGAAAAGGAAGCAAACATAATACTAGCAAATGCTTAAGATTGCCCATTTGGGATTGTGTCCAGCCTTTAGCAATTCAATTTAAACAGATTTCTACTATCTCTCTTCCTCAGGGACTTCTGTTATCCAAGTGACAGCCACCGATGCTGATGACCCAACCTATGGCAACAGTGCCCGGGTAGTATACAGCATTCTCCAGGGCCAACCATATTTTTCTGTGGACTCCAAAACAGGTATTTGATGCAAGTCAGGGGTATTTGTTTTATTCCCTAATCCTATCTAATAAAAGAGTAATATGCAAATTGACCATACCTTCACTACACCACAAGCCATTGCCCACCAGCCACGCCCACCAGCCAATCAGAGTGAGTATGCAAATTAACCCAACCAAGATGGCTACAGCTGCAGAGAGAGCAGGAGGGAGGCTTGGGTTGTCCCTCGAGATAGAGGAAGCCAAGCTTTCTGCACACCCTGGCTGGCAGGCCTCTACTTAAGGCAACGAAGTTTCAATGGTTATGGGAGCAGAAGGCTTGGCTCTGCTCCAGGCTACAAAGTTTCAATTATAGAAGATAAATAAATCCCAGATACCAGGGCCTCCACTTGGGTCACCAGGGGGCATAGCTGGCCTGCAAACCACCACAGGCCCCTCGCCCAGGCCACCCCACACCCCAAAGGAACACCCACCCTGACCCAGGACACCCTTTAGGGCAAACCAGCTGGCCCCCACCTGTGCACCAGGCCTCTATCCTATCGAATAAAAGAGTAATATGCAGATTGACCATCACTCCAACACACAAGATGACTGCCCCCATGTGTTCAAAAGATCCTGCCCCCATGTGGACACAAGATGGCCACCACAAGATGGCCAGCAGGGGAGGGCAGTTGGCAGGGACCAGGCCTGCAAAGGAGGGCAGTGGTGGGCAATCAGGTGAACAGGGGAGGGCAGTTGGGAGGGACCAGGCCTACAGGGGAGGGCAGTTAGGGGTGACCAGACCCACAGGGTAGGGCAGTTAGGGGCAAACAGGCTGGCAGGGGAGCAGTTAGGCATCAATCAGGCTGGCAGGGAAGTGGTTAGAGGGTGATTAGGCTGGCAAGCAGAAGTGGTTAGGGATAATCAGGAAGGCAGGCAGGTGAGCAGTTGGGAGCCAGCAGTCCTGGTAGGATCAGGCCTAAAGGGGCAGTCGGACAGCCCTCAAGGAGTCCCAGATTTGAGAGGGAGCAGGCTGGACAGAAGGACACCCCCTCTCCCCTCCCCCATGCATGAATTTCATGCACCGGGCTTCTAGTAATTTATAACTGCTACTATGACAGACCCAACTCTCCTTTCAAGGACTCTCTGTGAGTGTAATAACCAGAGAAGATTGTTATAAGCTTTGGGATTAAGACAGCAAAAAAAAAAAAGAAAAAGAAAAAGAAGAAGAAGGGTAAGAGCAGTGTGGTGCTATGTATAGACAGTACACAGAGCATAATTAGAGAGACCAAAAGGCCTACCTACACATAATTACCTTCTAATTAGCCTTTAAAAAATCCTATGGTTGTATTTATTAAGGTCTTTTATAACTCTAAGAAGACCTGAGATGACTGACATACTAACCTGGCTCAATATAGAACCAGGATCATTGGTTTTGAAACTAGAAAAAGCCGACAGAGAATTCATCCCACTATCACCAATTCACTTACTAATAAGGAAATTGGGAATTAAGACCTAAAAATGTGCTTCTCGTTGTAGTTATGTCCCCTGACATGTAGTCTGATTTCTTTTGACTGAACCACCTTGTACTAAGCAGAGGAAAAGGCCAGAATGAATGGAAATTGGTACAGACAGGTTTGATAAGGGAAAAGAGTGCAGAGCATAGGATGTTACCCCTCCCCCGTGCCCCCAAAAAAGGCATATGCTGAGCAGGAAGCTCTAATAGGAAGAACAGCAAACTGGGTGGGCAAGGAGCAATGTGGCAAAAAAGGACAAATCCATGGAAGCTTGGTTTCGTTTTGTTTTGAGGTTTTGTTTGTTTGTTTTTGTTTGTTTGTTTCAGTTTTACCTGAGAGCTTTCAATGCAGAATGTGTTTTATCTGTGAAGAAGTCCCTTTAATACATCTGAGTTGGGCAGAATAATGAGTATATCCTTATTATCTTGCACTTGTGCCAGGCTTTCTCCCTTTTAAAATACTTCTATATCTGAGTCTCCACAACTTATGAAACATATGGAAGTATTGTTATTCCCATTCTACATACAAGAGAATTGAGGCCCTAAGAATTTAGGAACTTGAGTAAAGAAACTTATAGCCACACAAGTAAAGTCCGTGGTTCATGCTCAAAGTCATCTCTTTATTAGAAAGAGAAGAAATGCATTTCTATGAGCAACCTGATACTTTTTTTTCTCCCCAGAAGTCCTAAGGGAACCAGGCATTCAGAAAATCATATCATAAAAGTAAAAAGTGAAGGACTGTAAATTAGTAAGATGAAAGAAAAATGATTGTAGCTAAGGACTTCTATAAAGCAGTAACTTTAACAATTGTAAACATGGAGAAGAGTATAAGGGTGCCACAGGGAGGATAAGTACAGACAGGAAGAGGATAATGTGTCCTTTTTAATCCTAAGAGGAACTTTACATTATGTTGACAGCTCCCAGGGGGTATCTTTAGTGTTAAGGTCAAAAATACATGAAAATATAGTTATTGTTGTGCCCATAGGGCATTTAAAAAAAACCTGCATATTTCATTTTAGAATGTTGTTATTAAATGCAGTATATACATTGTAAGAGTTAAACTGCAGACTGGTTTATGGTCCCAATCCCTTCCCTTAGCATGTAAAGGTTTATTTAGCCAAGGGTCATGTTGTAAACTTGCAGTAAACAATTCTTGAATCTTTACCTAGGGCTTAAAAAAGGTAGATAAAACATGACTACACATCTTGGCAGGATCAAAACACATTTCACTGGAATTTAATTTAGACGCACTTAATGAAACAGTATTAGCACTGTGCTATGCTCATTCTTACTGTCTGGGTAAGTTCATTTCTTTTGCATGTTCAATATAAACAACTCACAGAGCAACTTTTATGTCCTAGCTCATGGAATTCAGTGAAGCACAGATGCTAGCACTATATAACATAACAGAATGAATATACAACAAAAAGAAAGTCAAATTACAATTCCAACGCTGCTTATAGGTATGGAGGAGGCAGGAAAAAGCAGACTATGAGTAAGTACCCTAAAGAAGGGTCATTCATTCTATAAGGACTCTCGGGACTGAAGAAGAATTTATCTAAAATCACAGATTTGTTGAAGAAATCAAACAATGAACTTGTATGCATATATGCATAACCTCTGGACACAGACAATGGGGTAGTGGGGTAGGGGGGCTGGAAGAGGTTATTGGGGAGGGGGGGAAGAGGACCTGTGCAATACTTTCAACAATAAAGGTTTTTAAAAAATAATTAAATAAATAAAACCATAGATTTGCAGACACATGTAGCTCTGTTTTCTGGGCCCTAAGTCCGTTTCCTTTAGTGGGATGGAGCAGCCTCACAGCACCATGACTGCTAGCTCAAATCTGTCCGAGAACCATTGCTGCCACCTCCTGTTACATCTCAGAAATGCAGACAGCATTTATTCACCATTTGTGTAAGCACAGCACTGTCTTGAAGCTAGGATTCTGATATCAAGTTCAATAAAATACAGGTGACTTGTATATCGACTCTAGATATTAACAATGCACAAGGGAGAAATCTAGAACCCAATCTTAAAAACTGGACTTGAGGTTTTGTTTTTAAAAACAAAATCATTTCCCCCTGGCTCATGTTTCTCAGTGGTTACAGCATCAGTCTGCACCCCTGAAAGGGTCCCAAGTTTGATTCCCAGTGAAAGGTCCATAGATAGCTGTGGATTACCTCCCCATCCCTATTCCAGGCACATGTGGGAGGCAACCAGTCAATGTGTCTCCCACATTGGTATCTGTCTGTCTCTCTCCCCATATCTCTCTCTCCCTCCTTCTCTTCCTCCCTTCTTCTGTCCCTTCCATTCTCTCTGAAAAGAAAAAAAAAATCCTCAGGTGAGGATTAACAAAAAAATTTAAAAACACAAAAAAATCATTTCTATCCTGCAGGTGTAATTAGGACGGCACTCACGAACATGGACCGAGAAGCCAAAGAATACTATGAAGTGATTATTCAAGCTAAGGACATGGGAGGGCAGCTTGGAGGATTATCTGGGACCACAACGGTCAACATCACCCTCTCAGATGTCAATGACAACCCACCCCGCTTTCCCCAGAGTGAGTATCTAACCAATGAGAGTACAGGTCTCAGTCCAGAGGGGTCACTTGTTACAGAGATGAAAGACAAAGACCTGGGTTCCTCTTTAAGTTTAATTATTCATGATTCCTGCCCTACAATTATCATGCAATTCTCACATAACCATTTCCCTTCTATGTCCCATAGCACTTTTGCACTATCACCTCCTTAGGAGCCCTTTTAGACTTTCTTTCCTAATTGTCATGCCCTCATGCCCTGCCCCTTCATAAAATTAAATTTAAAGGAATTAGGTTTTGTTGGGTAATGGTGAGCCATTGTATTATCCAAGGTTTTTTCACCTCCCCCCCCCCCCAACAAGAACCAAATTTATGTACCCTAGGGGGTGATACTCCTGGCTGAGAATGCACACAGGAAACTAAAGTAGTGACCTACCTTACCCCCTAACCAATCAATTCACAAGCAGGTATGAAGTACCAGCTTTGTAAGGGCATTGGGCATGAGGGGCACAAGATACTTGAAACCCAGGCCTGGGTTTCTACACTTATCAAAAGTTAACCAAGAAGCAGCATTTGCTGTACCACTTCATTGGTTGGGGCAGAATGAAGCCTTCATAATAAACTAAGATGAATGAAGGTTTCATAAAAGGATAAAAACTCAACAGGGGGCTGAAGAATATAATGCGGTAAATAGGCAGGCAGGAAGGAGAACATTCCAGAAGGGAGAAACCATTCGTTCAAAAATTACTTGGTGTAGGCACTCTTCTTTGTATGGGATATAGAACAATACACAAAACAAATGAAATCTCTGCTCTCCTAGAGCTCATTCAAATCGAATCTGAGCGTAAGGATAAAAATGTATAGAAAGACCAGGAAATAAAGTTGCAAGTGTAATTTTATGTTTAATGAGATAGAGACCTGTCTTTTGTGTTTCAAATGTGTTCTATGTCCAATGAAAGTCACTGACAAGTTTTTGAGCAAGTATAGACACAAAAGAAAGCCTAGTTATAGAGCCATGCAGAGGTTGGCAGGGCTGGAAACTAGAAGCAGGAGAGTCCGTTGGGAGGCTTTGAGACGATCCAGATGTGAAGCAATAAGGACTTAAGGAAAAGACAGAAGGAGGGAACTGAGACAAATAAGAAAGCACAAATTTCTGCTTCTTGATTTTTCTCTCTTTCTCAGATAGAATTACATTTGGGGAAATAGTCCATTAGGAAGAATTGAAAGATTGAAAAGTGAGATAATTCTTGCCATCTAAAAGGAAGATTCACTGAGATAAGAAATAATTTGGGGCCGAAACCGGTTTGGCTCAGTGGATAGAGCGTCAGTCTGTGGACTAAAAGGTCCCAGGTTCGATTCTGGTCAAGGGCATGTATCTGGGTTGTGGGCACATCCCCAGTAGGGGGCATGCAAGAGGCAGCTGATCTATGTCTCTCTCTCATTGATGCTTCTAACTTTCTATCTCTCTCCCTTCCTCTCTGTAAAAAATCAATAAAATATATTTAAAAAAAAAAAAGAAAGAATTTTGGGTCTGGCCAGCATGGCTCCGTGGTTGAGCTTCGACCTATGAACCAGGAGGCCATGGTTTGATTCCCTGTCAGGGCATATGCCCACATTGTTGGCTTGATCCCCAGAAAGAGTGTGCAGGAGGCAGCTGATCAATGATTCTCTCTCATCACTAATATTTCTATCTCTATCTCCCTCTCCCTTCTTCTCTGAAATCAGTAAAAATATATTTGTTAAAATATATATATATATATATTTGGTTTTGTCCTAGTCTACTCTTAGTATTACAATCAAGCTACTTTCGCTCCTCCTTACCAAATGTCTAGTACAATCTGACCTAATACCATTTGCTTAGCCTCTTCGGATCTCAGTTTTCATCTGTACAACTCAAGTTTTAGTTGTTAAGCCAGAAGAAAGATGTTTAGTACAGCATGCCTTATAAGATGGAATACTAATGAGACATTTTTTACAGTGGCAGATTACAAGACTGCAGGTTCTAACCTTTCTTCACAGAACATTATCAGATGAGTGTACTGGAATCGGCTCCCATTAGCTCCACTGTGGGGAGAGTGTTTGCCAAGGATTTGGATGAAGGAATCAATGCAGAGATGAAGTACACTATTGTGGATGGAGATGGTGCTGATGCCTTTGACATTAACACAGATCCCAATTTCCAAGTTGGCATCATAACTGTGAAGAAGGTAATCCAAATCATTTTAATGGAGTCTTGGAACTGTATCAGGGCTGTTGTATTATTAACATGTATTGCTTCAAATCCTATGATAAGCACTCTTTTTAACATTTAAAAAAAAACAACTCTTACTCCTTTTGCTTACATGTAAACACTGGCTGTGTCATCATTTTACAGAGAAGGTATGAGGTCGTGATAAAAATAAATTATAAATGTCATTTCTCCTAGCTCACTACTTAGCCACTTAAAAAACTGTTTTAGCTTAATTCCCTAATGATGTTAATTACTTAATCAATATTTGTATTTGAATGACTTATATTTTACCACAGTAATACCATAAATACATAAATAACAATAAAGCATTTATAAATCTATAAATAACATGTAGGGATTTTTAATTGCTATTTAAAGATCCAAAAATTCTAATTAGACCTGGAGAAGCTTTATCAAACATAGCTGCTAAGTGAGTCATCCCTTAAAACTCCTTTGCTTCATGTTAAGTTACCAAGTTTTCTGAGTAGAAGCTATCAATTTTTTTATGTGTGGTATAAAGCACATATGAATGAATATCTTTAGATGAAAAATAAAACTTTTTTTTAAATTAAAGTTTTAACATCTTAGTAAATATATACCTGAGGAAATACATTAATGCAAAATTTCACTGACTTAACCTTCCTTCTCTTCTATTTTAAATACATTAAAAAAACAAGATATCTTAAATTATTTATTCAACAAATATTTGTTGAGTGTCTACCTATATGACAGTTATTACTCTAGGCATTTAATGTAGAGAGTAAATAAAATAGCCAAACATCTCTGTACTCATGGAAAAGGAAGAAAATACTCAAAATAGCAAGTAAGTCAATAAAGTAATCCTATATGATAAAAATCTAGTATGCTAAGTGTCTGGTCATCCATTCAACCAATCAAAGCATAATATGCTAAGGCCACTCAACCACTTGCTATGATGTGCACTGACCATCAGGGGGCAGATTCTCCAACAGGTAGGTTAGCTTGATGCTGGGGTTTGGGTGATCGTGACAAGTGAGATGGGCTGGACATGCCCTGAAGCCCTCTTGTGGTCCCTCCCCTGCTGGCCAACCTCCTGCATCCCTCCACAGTCCCAATAGTGCACTGGTAGGGTCCTTTGCCCTGGCCTGTGCCCTCTAGAAATCCAGGGTGAGAGATTCCCCCTCCAAGTACACAAATTTTGTGCACGGGGCTTGTAGTATATTAGAAAGTGGTAAGTGCCAAAGGGAGGGATAAAATAGAACAAAAGTGGTATTAGAAGAGCCAAAATTACTTTAAATTTAAATCAGGTGGTTAGGATTGGCCCCCCACAGAGAATTGATGTTTATGCAAAGACTAACTTATAGGGGAAGAGTTACTGCATCAAGTTGGGCAGGTTGACAATACATATCCCTGGGAGGTGCTCTATAAATGACTTTCCGTAAGAACTATATATGGCAGCCAGAAGATGAGGAAATGGGAATGAAGATATTGAGGAAAGGAGACAACAAATGCAAAGGCCCTGAGGTAGAATTTTGTTGGTTTGTTTCAAGAACAGGGAGTTTGATAAGACTAAGTGGAGAAGACTAGTGGAAAATGAAAAAAATCAGAAAACAAGAGGGTCAGATTTTGTAAGACTTTATAAACCAATGTAAGGACATGGGGTCTTATTCTGAGAAAAGTGGAAACAGCTAAAGGTTTTTAACAAATGTGTGACATGATTGAACTTCCATCAGAAAAAAAAAAAAATATTCTGTAGGTTCTGTTGAGCAAAGAAATATTTATAACCAGCACATAGGAGCAAGGATGGGAACAGAGAGACCAGCTGAAAGGCTAGGAGAAGATGGTGGCTTCACCTTGGGTAGTAAAAATGGAGGTGGTGAGAATAAGAATCTGGACATATTTTGAAGGTATAGCCAACAGGATTTCCTAACAGACTGAATGTGGATACAAAAGAAAGAGAGGAGTCAATTGAGCAACAAGAATAAAGTTGCCATTAACTGAGATGGGAAGTCTACAAGAGAAAATGAGGCAGGGGGTGGAAAATGTTGGATTAAGTTTTAGACATGTTACATTTGTAATGTCTGTTAGACACCCAAGTGGAGATGTGTAGCAGCTGTTGGTTACAGGAGTCTAGATTTTGGAGAAGAGTCTTGAGCTGGAAATATTAAATGTGAGAGTTATAAGCATATAGATGCTACTTAAAGAAAATAAGACAGGATGATATTCCAAGGGACTGAGCACAGATGGACAAGACAGTAAAATGAGCCCTGCAGCATGAGGTCAAGAAGAAGAGCAAGGACAAGCAGGGAGACTGAGGAGAGACCAGAGAGGAAGGGTGAAAATCAAGGGAGGTAGTGTCCTGGAAGGCACGAAGAAACTGTTTCCAAGGAAAGGGAATAATTACCTATGACAAATGCTTCTGCAGGTCATATAAGAACACTAAAATTGACCAAAGACATTAGGAACATGGAGAATCTTGACAAAAGTAACAAAGTAATAACTTACAATGTATCAAAAGTTAATGTATTTAATAACTTTAATCTATGTTGTTCCATAGAGTTGAATTAACGCTGCTTTAGAAGGGAAGAGTTTGTCCTGTTTTATTTAAGGTACGATAAAAGAACAAATACATCCAGCAAACCATCAACCAGAAATATTTATAACCAGCACACAATGACCTCAGAATGGTGCAAAATGCTGAGATTAAATAATTTTGGAATCATCAAATAAATGTGGATGTAATTTAAATTTTTATAGTTTCTTATTTTATTCTCATGCTTTGAGACTAGCATATGCTACAATTATAAAAGATGACTAGAAGTAATACCAACTTAGTGCATGACACAGGATTAAGAACACTCCCTAATACATGATATGGCTCAAGATAACAGTTAATAATACATCACTTATCATGACTGGTAACTATAAACAAGATAAATGCTCAAATTTTTCCTTTAAGCAAAAATTCCCTTTAAAAACTAAGCAATCAGAAAAAAAGTTTTTGGAATTCTCAATACATTTCAAAATTTATATTTTAAAATAATACATAAGATAATTCTATGGGTGTCTAACAGACATTGCAAATGTAACATGTCTAAAACTTAATCCAACATTTTCCACCCCCTGCCTCATTTTCTCTTGTAGACTTCCCATCTCAATACATTTCAAATTTTATATTTTAAAATAACACATTTAAAACAATGTAACAATATTAATTTATATCAATTTATTATAATACTAGGGACCTGGTGCATGAATTTGTGCACCTTAAAAGGAACTGTGGGATGTGAAGCTGTGGTGGGCACTGGGGAGGATCTCGGCCCATTCTCCATGTCCCTGCCCAGCCCCTCCCACCATTACCCTGGTCCCCTGTCCTTTAGCAGCCCCACTGCCACCACCACCACTCCCACACAGTGACAGCACTGGCCCTGCTCACACTCGCTGATGGTGCACAATGATTGGGGCCAGTGCCAGCAGCGGGTGCGAGCAAGGTCGGTGCCATCAGCAGGTGCAAGTGGCGGCTGCTGCCCCAATTGCCCCTCAGGAAAAGGGGGAGATGGAGAAGCCCTGAGGGGCAATTGGGGCCGGCAGTCACTGCTTGCACCCACTGACAGCACTGAGCAATCAGGGTTGGCGCTGGGTGCTAGCAGCAAGTGCAAATGACCACTTTGGCACCCGCAGCAGGTGCGAGCAGGACTGGTGTTGGTAGCAGGTTCAAGCACTCAGTGGGACCACAGCACACAGGAGCAAAGAATTTTCAGTAACCACCAAAGGCTCGCCCAAATGACAGCAACCAGCACCCCTCCTTGGTCTGGTGCCCCCGCTCACCTGCTTCGCCCTCCTGCCATGGCTGATGCCCGCCATGTTCCACATGCACCCTCTGGTGGTCAGCGCATTTCATAGCAACCAGTTGTTCTGCCATTAGGTCTATTTGCATATTACGGTTTTATATAGATAGATAGATAGATAGATAGATAGATAGATAGCTTATACCCTATTATGAGATTTCTTTTAAAAATATTAACTATTACAATTTTGTATCTGAAAGGAACCCCAAAATGTCATTTCTCCAGCTCCCTTATCTAGAGAAAAGATTAAACCTCACAAGATAAAATATTCTCTTTCATTGTCATTACTAAAACATGTTTAATCAAAACAGGTATTAGTTTTGCCAAGGTCATTCATATTTCTCTTCTGAACTTATGAAGTAACAGAAAATGAAATTAAGAAAGTGGTCAATAAGTTGGGTAGATGGACAAATCAAATATAATAAATAATTAAAGGCTATTGACTATTCAAGCCATTGGTTTAGAACAATTCACTCAGACCCATCTTCCTACTCTGTTACTACTATTCCTATATAATAAAAGGCTAATATGCAAATTGTCCCCTCCAGAGTTCTACCGGGAGATCAGGAGTTCAATGATGTGCACTGACTACCGGGGGTAGAGGGGGTGGGCAGGTGGGGAGATGGGTGCACACAGGGGGCGGAATATGTTAGGCAACAAGCAGCAACAGCAGAGTGCTGAGGAAGCGAGGGAAGGAGGCGGCAGGGAGGCCCAGAGATGGGAAACCTGAACAGCCCTGATCACAGGCCAGGTCTAGGGGGCCCTACCGTGTACGAATTTCATGCACTAGGCCTCTAGTGTCTTATAAAATGGAAACAAAATGTCTGCTTTTAATTTTCCTAAGGCCTATCATTCATCTAAAAAGCACATACTGCACTAACCAGTTTGGTTCAGTGGATAGAGCATCAGCCTGCAGACTGAAAGGTCCCAGATTTGATTCTGGTCAACAGCATGTACCTTGGTTGCAGGTACATCCCCTATAGGAGGTGTGCAAGAGGTAGCTGATTGATGTTTCTCTCTCATCGATGTTTCTAACTCTCTATCCCTCTCCCTTCCTCTCTGTAAAAAAGCAATAAAATATATTAAAAATAAAAATAAAAAGCACATACTTTTTTAAAAAGAGAAATTAAGCTAAATGAATTGAACTGGATCTTCGTAAAAACATTCTGATTACTACCCAGGATCTTGGCTCTTTTGGCTTTTAAGTAGTCAATCAATTGATTTTCAGTCTCTTAACAGCTTGAAAGATAAGTTGAAATATACATTTTTAAGAACATTCTTTATTCTATGAGCATGCTGTTATGTCACTCGTCTTCATGCCTTCGACCTTCCAGCACACAATAAGCAATAGTTTTGAATTCATTCTCCTCTTAGTAGGACCACAAAGGGCAAAACTCCCATGTTTCACCAAACCTAAAATGTCCACAAAATGTAAATCCCATTATTGTTTATATATCACTTAAAAAAATTCTTGCCAATTTAAACGATGCAATGATTCCTTATTCATTAGCTTATAGTTTTTAAAAAAACTTTTGCAGACACAGACATATTTGCTTCACATTCCTTTTTGAACTATGCAATCTGCCTCCCTAGTTCTTAGTCAAAAGGTAAGGTTTTTATTATGGTATACAATGTATGGTGGTAAGAAAATACAGAATAAGTAGAAACCTAATAACAATAGCAAAACAAACAAAAATATTTTGTTAGAATTTGAAAATAAATTTAGTTAAAGCAACTACTACTGTTTCTCAAAAGCAAAGCAGTTGCTTAAATGGGCACATGCCTCTTTCTAACAAGAAATGTGCTTATTTCAGAATATTTTATGAAAATAGGATGAATGAATATTTACTAGTATCTACAAATTTTTAAATCATCACTAAACGCACATATGACTTTTAAGCTTTACTAACTGCTTTGTTATCCTCTGTAATTATTTTATAGGACTAACTTTCCATGATATCTTTATTGGTGATATATTGAGGTAATTGCTGCTTAAAACATCTAAATATTGTCAGTGAAAAGGAAGGAAGGAAGGAAGGAAAGGAGGGAGGGAACATAAATGGATTATTCTTTTTTTTTTTTTGGATTATTCTTAATATACGGCATTCAAGTTCACATTCTGCCATTTTGAAGGTAGGTAGGGCTAGATCA
Organism: Lasiurus cinereus; assembly: GCA_011751065.1. Taxonomy (NCBI): domain Eukaryota; kingdom Metazoa; phylum Chordata; class Mammalia; order Chiroptera; family Vespertilionidae; genus Lasiurus; species Lasiurus cinereus. Next base: position 13,680,797 of record JAAGEH010000480.1, read on the forward strand.
ACTGAAACCGGTTTGGTTCAGTAGACAGAGCGTCGGCCGGTGGACTGAAGGGTCCCAGGTTCAATTCCGGTAAAAGGCATGTATCCTGGTTGTGGGCACATCCCCAGTGGGGAGTGTGCAGGAGGGGCCTGATCGATGTCTCTCTCTCATTGATGTTTCTCTTTATCCCTCTCCCTTCCTCTCTGTAAAAAAATCAATAAAATATATATATGTATGTATGTATGTGTGTACACACACACACACACACACACACACACACACACACAAAGGAACCACCAAAAAAATTAGATTTTATGACATGTAGTTTATTTTGTGGGTGATCCCTGGATGAGGCATTTAAAAATATAGAGCAGCATTTTACTCTGACACTATGTGACCATGTTATTAACTCAGTTCAGTCTTTGAAATCTTAGTCTGTTTCTTCAACTGGAAAATGTAGCATTGGATTCAATTTTCAAAGTGATTTTTTTAAAAGATCGTCTATGCCTTAGCCGGTTTGACTCAGTGGATAGAATGTCAGCCTGTGGACCAAAGGGTCCCGGGTTCTATTCCGGTCACGGGCACATACCTGGGTTGCAGTCCCTGATCAGAGTGCATGCAGGAAGTAACCAAGTAATGTGTTTCTCTCACATTGGTATTTCTCTCTCTCTCTCTCTTTTCCTCTTTCTCCTACTTTCTCTACAAAAAAAAAAAAAAATTCAATGGAAAAATATCCTCAGGTTAGGATTTAAAAAAAAAAGATCTTCTAGATATAAACTAAATACACAAATACTGATCTCACACAGTGCTCTGAGAACTCTTGTTGATGGTTGCTTATGATAGTTTCTTGGAAAAATCTCTATTACCTTTGTACTTGGGAATTTTCTTTTTAAGGAAGAAAACAAAAAAAAACTTAGACTTCAGTTGTATGTATAATCTGAAAGAGAACGTGAACCCTTTCAATTATCATGACATCTTTTCAAATGAATAAACATCTCTAAAGACAAGGGGACCATGCTGATAGACCTGTTTAGATTCAGCCTTGCTCAGAGTACAATGGCTTTCTTAATCAGCACACTGGCTTCCTTCACTATCTCTGAAGCATCTAGCATCTTCTTACCTTCTTTACCCAAGTTGTTAAAACTGACATAAAGGCCAAGAACTACAGAACAAAAGAAAAATCCTCCTTATTCTTCCCCTTACCTCTTTTCTACAATTTTAATGAATTGAGGAATCTACCCACCAGCCATCAATGTCAGTCATCCTTTGGAACCTTGATATATATGCTGCTGGCTAACCAATTTTCCTGCCATTACTTTTCAGCCCCTGAGTTTTGAAAGCAAGAAAAGCTACACCTTAAAAGTGGAGGGAGCCAATCCTCACCTAGAGATGCGGTTTCTGAACCTGGGCCCCTTTCAGGACACAACCACAGTGCACATCAGTGTGGAAGATGTGGATGAGCCCCCTGTATTTGAACCTGGCTTTTATTTTGTGGAGGTACCTGAAGATGTGACTATTGGAACAACCATACAAATCATTTCTGCCAAGGACCCAGATGTGACCAACAACTCAATAAGGTTTTGCCACAGATTATACCTTTCATGGAATCTTCCCTTCCTCAGCATCAAATTTTCTAGTATTTTTCCCCTTAGCTTTTCTATCTCTGGAGACTCTTCTGATTTTTTTAATTCATTCTATTTAAATAACATAGTCTTTTCATGTTATTTAGAAGTGAAGTATCATCATATCTACAACTTAGTGTCAAATGGTTCAGCAACACACGTGTGTGCATGTACACACACACACACACACACACACACATCTAGCATCTTACCTTCTTTCCATATATATATGTGTGTGTGTGTATTTGTATACACACACACACCTTAGTTCTCAATCCCAGATCTATTGGCATTTTGAGATAGATAATTCTTTGTCATGGGGCTGTGCATTGTACAATGTTTAGCACCTCTCTGGCCTCTAACCACTAAATACCAGCACCTTGAGTTGTAACAACTTAAAATGTCCTCAAATACTGCCAAACGTCCCTGAGGAGAGTGGGGTATAAAATTACCCTAAGCTGAAAATTACTAATTTAGATGAAGCACAGATAATACATAGGTCTATTTGTATTTAATGTTTCAAAACAGTAAAAACTGTTGAATCTTAGTGGTAAATATAAAGGTAATCATTGCACATTCTTTTGATTTTAATGAACCTTTGACTTTTTTACTTTAAAAAATAAGAAAAAATAACATACAATATATATTTCCAAATACTATAGAAAAAACACACATAGAAACTATTCATGTTTCCATTGGCTTTAATGCCATGTAGACTAGTCAGATAGGGCTTTTTACTGTAAGCCCACCTATCCATCTCTCCAAAATGTGGTTTGAACTTAAAAGATTCCAATCAAGATGCTTCCCCCTCAAGAAGGGGCAGGACAGGAGAGCTGCTCTTATAGCCATGGCCATTTCTATCACCTTTGGAACCAAAGTGCAAACAGCTGGTGGACAGGTTGACACCTCAACCTTCCAGAGCAACTGCCAAGCCTCTGAAGCATGACAGAAAAGATCAGGATTCCAAAGCCATTTGAGGCCATCTGTATGTTAAATGTTGGAAGTCACACAAATGGATCTGAGGCTTTAGTGCAGATAACATATTTTAAACACGCCCTAATGTATTGAATGCTGTTTCTGTCAGTTACTAGTACTTCCCTCACCTGGTGCTATTTTATATGTTAAAAAAAAAAGTGCTTTTGCAGCTTAACAAAGATGATTCTTCCCTGAGACTAACTAAACTAGGGGAAATTTTGCTTAAAGGAAAAATTTGAGCATTTATCTTGTTTATAGTTACCAGTCATGATAAGTGATGTGTTATTAACTGTTATCTTGAGCCATATCATGTATTAGGGAGTGTTCTTAATCCTGTGTCATGCACTAAGTTGGTATTACTTCTAGTTATCTTTTATAATTGTAGCATATGCTAGTCTCAAAGCATGAGAATAAAATAAGAAACTATAAAAATTTAAATTACATTTTCCTTTTTTTTGAATTATGGTATTTGATTTTTAAAAGTAAACTAATACAGTATTTATGAGATATAACAACTTTACATGAGTGATATTTCTACCTTAAGCTTTTTAAATGTACAACAGGATGGGAAGAAGTTAGTGAAAACGTATCATCCCTAAGATAACCATAATATATGGTTGATACACACACACACACACACACACACACACACACACACACACACACATATATATATATATATATATATATGCCTTCTGATCAATTAATTAATCTATTCATATGAAAGGGAAAACTTTAGAGAATAAAATTTCATTGGGAAAGGAGTTTAGAATAAGCACAAGCTTGAAAAAAATCAGATCTCATTACAAAAAGAGTCAATTAGACTACTCAGTGGATATTTCCACATGTTCTTTCCAGATTGACTCTGGATTCCCACATGGTAAGCACTGGAAATATGGTTTTGTTCAGAGTCACATTACTAAATGACAAGAGACTGAATGCTGTCAGGAAATACACACATGCACAAATCCTAGCGTGAATGTGCATTTTTCAGAACTAAAGTTATCTTAAGACATCTAGAAAGGAAAGAGAAATAGCAGGCCTAGATCCACTACTGGCATGGAGCAAATGAGTACAAAATGAAGGAATCCTACCTGGCTAACAGAGTGCTGCTTCACATGATGGGCTATTGAGAACCACTAATTGGCCAGCATGACACACAGTTAACATCATGGTAGTCCATAATGAAATGCCTGTCTATTCTAATGGATCCCAATTAGAAAGAATCCAAGAATGACCAGGTTGGAGGCACAGAGCAGGGTCCATTGAGCTTATTCCATGGTGGGACTCTAGGTCCTGAGAGAGAAATTGGCAAGAACAAGGCAATAGCCACAGGCTTGGGATTAATAGACAAGGGTTCAAGATTCCACTTATCAGAACCAGTTGCAAGAAGGGGCAGAGTTCATATTGCTAGATAGAGGGTCCCTGATTCTTTGTACTATCCCCCAAGAACAAAGAATGGCCCCTGAACCCAAGCAGAAAATCAGGGGTCCTGGACTCTCATAGGGAAAAGTATCTAAAAATCTAATGTCTGGCTATCATTTAATTAAACCATTTGAGAATTAACTTCCTATGTTATATTTCCCCAAATTGTTCACTTATCCTTATTTTTCTTATAAAAGTTATCTTGTTTTGAAATAATTTGCATATGTTATCTGATGCTTAGCTATCTAATTCATCTTCTGCATTTTTATTACAAACTAGAGGCCTGGTGCACAAATTTGTGCACCAGTGGGGTCCCTCAGCCTGGCCTGTGGGATGGGGCCAAAACCAGCTCTCCGACACTCCTTGAGGGGTCTCGGATTGCTAGAGGTCCCTTCCGGTGCACAAAAGGGCCAAGAAGGGACATGGCATGTTGGCCAGCCAAGGAGGGACCGCAGGAGGGCTCCAAGGTGTATCCAACCTGTCTCACTCAGTCCCAATCAGCCAGACCCAAGCAACAAGCTAACCTACCAGTTGGAGCATCTGCCCCCTGGTGGTCAGTGCACATTATAGGGAGTGGTTGAATAACCTTAGCATATCATTAGCATATTATACTTTGATTGATTGAACAGATGACCAGATGACTGTACACTTAGCATATTAGGCTTTTATTATACAGTGGTACCTCGAGATACGAGTGCCCTAACATACGAGATTTTTGAGATATGAGCCATCGAGTGAGCGATTTTTGCTTTGAAATACGAGCAACATTTGAGATAGGAGTAATCATGCGGATCGGCCGGCTGCACACGCCCCACCAGTTTACTACAACTGGAGTGTCTCATAGTTTCCCACGCCTCAAGGTTACGGAACGAATTAAACTCGTATCTCGAGGTACCACTGTATAGGATAGATACTTATAGTCATAAAAATATATATATATATTAAATTACCCAAAAACCAACATATTAACTAAGATTTAAATATTATGAACAAATAACCATTTAACTTTTTTAAAAGATTATTAGGGCTTTTATAATCTCCTTTCAAAGAAGCCTGTGATGTGTGTAGGCATATATATGGGTCATTATTTACTAACTAGAGGCCCAATGCACAAAATTCGAGGGGGGAGGGGGAGTGTGTAACCTTCAATCCAGGCTACACCCTTTCCAATCTGGGAGCCCTTGAGGAATGTCCAAGTGCCCATTTAAACGGACAGTCAGACATCCTTCTTACAATCCAGGACTTCTGGCTCCCAACTGCTCGCTTGAGCCTGCCTTCCTAATTGCCTCTAACTGCTTCTGCCTGCCAGCCTGATCATCCCCTAACCACTTCCCTGACAGCCTGATTGCCCCTAACTCCCCTCCCCTGAAGGTCTGGTCCCACCCCACTCCCCAACTGCACTCCCCTGCAGGACTGGTCTTTCCTAACTGCCCTCCCCTGCAGGCCTGGTCCCATCCCCCCCACCCAACTGCTCTCCCCTGCAGGCCTGGGTCCCCTGCAACTGCCCTTCTCTGCAGGCCCGATCACCACCAACTTCCCTCCTCTGCTGACCTGGTCACACCTAACTGCCCTCCCCTGCTGGCCATCTTGTGTCCACATGGGGGCAGTCATCTTGTGTGTTGGAGTGATGGTCAATTTGCATATTACTCTTTTATTAGATAGAATAAACCCCCAAACTAGTCTCTACATGTAGTTAAATGTACATGAAAAATACAATATTTGAATTTCCTGATATTTTAGTAATTGCTCAAGGAATTTCTGGCAAGCAGGAAATTGAACTATTTGCAACTGAAATAGGCTTCTGCTGTGTGAGAACAATCAGTCCTCTGGAGTGTGTGTGGATTAGTGAGCCGACCCATGATTCCCTGCCTCCTAACTGCTTCCAAATCCAGTGAATGTCCTGAGCCAAGCAAATAAGCAGGAAGCTGAAAGAACACCAGCCATTGTTCGCTCAAGAGAATTGTGTATGTGTCTATCCATAATAGGTGATAATATTATGGTTGGAGAAAGGAAAACCACCGGCATAATTCACCAGTATGTCCCAACTTCCTCACTTTCCATCTGTATCTACACCTTTTATTTATTCTCCTGCCTCCTGAAATTCAGTCCAATGTCATATTCCAAGTTATGGATACCATCACTTCCTTAACTTGGGCCGGGTTGGGGAAGTCAGGAAGGGACTACCCTTAATGAGGGAACTTCCACTCAGAGTGTCATGAAGCAGGACTGCCATGGGTTCTTTCAGTTAGTTATTTCTGCCATTCCATCTCCCACACCATCTGTGACATTTGCCATGGCTTTGTAAATCTGAGTGCAGAAAGATGGTCGTTAGAGGCTGCTCTCCCTAAGTATCATACCTACAGCTGACATCAGGGTTGTGGCTCTGTGAGCCAAATGGCTGTTTTACTCATGTGTGGGGAGTGAAAGAAAAGACTATCATGAGCCAACCAGTATTTTTTTTCCTAAGACAAATTCAACTCTTAAAAATAGCAGGTGAACTTTAATATATATATATATATGTATATATATATTGAATTTTAGAGAGAGAGAAACATCAATGAGATAGGAAGTCATAGATTGACTGCCTCCTATAGGACCCCCACTGGGGATTGAGCCTACAACATGGGCATGTGCCCTAACCAGGAATTGAACCAACGACCTCTTGGTTCCTGGGTTGACACTCAACCACTGAACCACACCAGCTTGGAAAATTGGTAAACTTTAAAACTAAATCACTAATTATACCTAGAAAAAAATGCTCATTTAATTTTAAATGAACTTTGTAGTTTGTTCTTATTAAAAAGTCAACTGTTTCCTATCATGGTTTAATCTATCCTCAAGAATAGATCAGGTTGTATTTCCTCAAACAGTATCATTAGTTCCATGTGCAGGAAGGCAGCATGGCCTGTTAGGAGTAGGAACCTTGAAACTCAACTGTCTTGATTCCCAGCTGTGAGACGTTGGTCAAGGGACTTAACCTCTCCATTCCTCAGTCTTCTCATCTGTCAAATGGAGATAATTATAGTACCTACCTTGTAGGGTTATTGTAAGGATTAAATGAGTCAATATAAGTAAGGTGTAAAGAGTGAATGCCTGACTACAACAGCATTCAATTAAATAGGGTCACAAACAAAAAGAGATGTTAATTTATTTCCTTAAATCTCCCAACTCTTGGATAGCTATAACTGAAATGATTCCAACTTCTCTAGCTCTTAATTAATTCATAATTCTCTGAACAGCCATCCTGCAGGAAAAAATTACGTATTTGAACCACAGCATTTTACCAAATAATACACATGCATATTCCATATATTTATTTACAGATATCTGGGACAAAAGTTTGACCATCAACATTTATTCTACTGCATATGAGAGTCTAGCATGCATATATATTATTTCATTTTCTTTCAACACTAGTCATAATCCACCATATTAACTAACCTGCAGTCTGAAAACAATACACTAAAAGAACTGCTTACTCCCATCAAAATGCAGTTTCCTAGTTACCCTATTGCTGGCAACTTTAAATAGAATTTTGAACCCAATATATTAGTGTGTGTGTGTGTATGTGTGCACGTGTGTGCACACATGCTTTCAAATCTTCTACAAATTATCAACTGTGTAACTGTTTGAAAGTGATTTAACTTTTCAAAGTCTTAATTTTCTCTAATAATTTAAATAATACCTACCTCCTACAAATGTTGTAAGAATTTAAAAGGAAGCTATAAAATGTCTGGTCTTCAATAATGGCAGCTATTATAATTACTGGCCATTACCAAGAACTACATTAGGTTCTCAAGGATGGATCTCAATCATGGCTTCATATCACAATCTCTTGTGAGGATTTTAAACACAGAGATAGCTTGAAACTCCCTCCATAGTTAATGAATCTCCTTAGATGAGAACAAAGTAAGATGAAGCAGGTGAGGTAACAAAAAGAGTTGGACTGCCAAGTAAGTTTCAACAGGAATTATAGATCTTACCCAGTAGCAAGGTAAATAATTACTCAACGGATACAAACAACAACAAAATGCAAGCCATGCATTCTTTCTTTGGAAAGGTCTGAAACCATCAGGCACAATGCCTATAAATATCCTTCTTTTCCAGTGTACGAATACATGTTGGTCCACACTGAACATGAAAGGTATAAGCAATGGATGTTGCTATTCAGTGCACTGCCTGAACAGAAGGAGCCATCTTGGATAAAAAAACATCTGTTTTTTAGACCCCATTAATTACATGTACAAACACCAGTAGGAACCTAAAACAACTATCTACTCTTGATTCCCAGCTGTGAGATCTTAGTAACTCACATAACATTTTCCAGCAAGCTGTGCCCCATAAATTCATAAATTCCAGTCTTATTTACAATAAGCAACCTAAACAAACCTGATCTTTCCTGTTAAAAACATTCCACAGATAAAGACTCTTCAATGTGAATAAATACATTATTGTGTTTGCCCACAGGTCAGTCATTAGCATGTTTATGAAGGACCTGATGCAAATCTCTTCTTTTCAATAGTCGATATTAATTACAGGAAATTGAATCACTGAACTATGTTTTCCAGCTCCAATTTAGCATTTCAGAATTTATTTAAATAAAGTCTTTTTGAACAAAGATAGACAGGGATTGTTATTCAGAGTGTCCCAAAAAACCTTAGGCAGTTCTCAGCTTTGAATAGCTGAAATTGATCTTTAGCTTACAACTGTGCTAAGGTTTAGCACCACATTCTATTTCACTTTGTGTATCAGGAAATTAAAGCACTAATAGTTTGTTGTGGTTTTTTTACAGGGGGAGGAGGGAAGAAGGGGTTGGGGAGGGAGGTACATAAATAAAACAGTAAATTCAGTCTTCCAAGTGTCCATAACTCAGAACTAGTGGTGTCATGTTTCACATGATACTCACTCAGTTCTCTCTTGTAATATGCTTTGGTATATTTATTCAAATGCAATGATGTATTTAATCTGTGGGGGTTTTTTGCAGATATTCCATTGACAGAAACAGTGATCCTGGAAGATTCTTCTATGTCGACATTACAACAGGTGCCCTAATGACTGCAAGACCCCTGGACCGGGAAGAATTTTCTTGGCATAATATTACTATCCTTGCTATGGAAATGAGTAAGTAACACAATAAATTGGTCTCTATATAGTGACAAATATAAGCAATGTAGGACGTGGAAGTTTCTAGAGCTGTTGGAATAAGAATTGTATTATTTATAGGAAGAAACAAAAATTATAATTCATACAAGTGAGTGACTGTAATTAGTTCAAATACTTATTCAGCATCTGCTGTATAGCCAGTACTGGCTAGAGATTTTTTTTTAAAAGGCACAGCCCAACTGGTATGGCTTAGGATTTGTACACTGACCTAGGATCCAGAAAGTCATGGTTCGATTCCCAATCAGGGCACATGCCAAGGAATTTTCATTATAAAGAAAGTTCTACAGTTTAATTTAAAAAATTTTAATGTGTCCACATTTCTGGCCAAGCAATAGAAATCTTTAGGGGGGAAACACAGTAAAGCATAAGTATTTTTAAGAAAGAAAAAATAAACCAGAAAAATAAAGTTATTTACTAAGAATAATTTCTGTGTCTTATAATTTCTATTTTATCTTCTTGGGATGGTGACAAAAAAAAAAAAAAAAGACAGGAGAACTACAGGGGCCATGAAATTGTTTTTGTGTGGCAATGCCAAGCAAAAGACTGACCAAAAAGACATTTCCCCATAAATGACAATGAGTAACTTCTGCTCAACAAAAATATGGATTTGGGGTATATTTGATTCTATAATATCCCCCTAGACCCTAAGCAGAATTAAATGTGTAGGGTTATCTGTATTCCTGTGAATAACTTAAAACCTCCTGAAATATAATTCAAAAAGTAAATAATTTCACGTGAAAAAAGCCAAGCCATGTAGTATACCTCCAATTAAAATGGGCTACTTCCAAGACCAGACAGAATGGGCCTCTTTTAATTCCAGAACCTGATATCTGAGCCAAGTAAGAGGTTCAAAACCTTTTGAAAACTCATTCTATGGTTACCTGCTTCCCTTCGAGTCTGGCCCTTCCCCTCATCCTGATACTACACACCCTCTCTGTCCATGCTTGTGTACTAGGTAACACATTCATCCTCTGCTTATGCTGCCATTTCCATGTACTTTATCGATTCTTTAAAAAACCAGGCTGCAAGGGAAATATATACCTAACTGGCAACATGCGCTTTCTTGCACTGCTAACATTCACCTTTGGTTTTCTTTGTGTTCTCTTTAGACAATCCCTCCCAGGTTGGAAGTGTTTCTGTCACAATCAAAGTCTTAGATGTGAACGACAATGCTCCAGAGTTCCCCAGATTCTATGAAGCCTTTGTCTGTGAGAATGCCAAATCAGGGCAGGTAAGGCAGCCTATGAGGTACCTTGGTTCACTCCCCAATGTGGCAATGACTTACAGATAACCAAATCTGCAGTCAAGTTTAGACTCCAAATCCCCTAACTGCTATATATCACGCTGCAACACTTTAAGACAACTGTATTTGGAGTCTCCATTACATTTTATGATCTAAAGACTGCTTTGATGATGGTTTGATTCACGGGCTAGCCTGTAATAAGCTATCTATCCACCTTATAACTGAAGTGTATAGACTAGTGGTTGGCAAACTGCAGCTCGCGAGCCACATGCGGCTCATGAGTCGTCATTTGCTTGCTCTGTTGACTAATGAGTTTGCAGACCAATGCCATAGGGAAAAACACTTAAAAAACATTTTAATAATGTACTAATGTCTTTAACCTGAAGTCAAAACTTCTGGGTAAGGGTAATGCCTTACAGAGTGGCAAACTTATTAGTCAACAGAGCGGCAAACAGTGGCTCTCAAGCTGCATGTGGCTCGCAAGCCACAGTTTGCCAACCACTGGTATAGACCAACTGTAATAACATGAGCTCTAGGTCCTGGAAGTGAGAGACTAGGAAGACCAAGAAGAGTCTTTTCTTTTCCTCGGTTAGCACTAAACCCTGAAAATGTTTACAGTAGGAAAACTGTATTTTTTATATCCTCCCACTCCATTTCTTAACATCTAGCAATAGGTACCCTTGTTTTGGGGCTGCCTGACAGATTCTCAGAACGCTTTGTGACCTATAATTACCTATTCTCTCTTCTCCCTCAATTGAAACACTCATTTTGTTAGCGCTGTTCATGTTGGGTAAATTTTGAGATAAAATTAATCTGAATGGGCAAATTTCTACTTATTTGAAGTAACTTTAGGGGAAAATTGCATATTTTTTAAACCTACATGAATATTTTGTTGATCAAACTCCAAGTGGTATAGCTGAGAAACAGCTGAAACTCTGCTTAGAGTGCTCATGTATTAATGTATGTATAGGACAATCGCCCACCTAAACCCATCCCTCCATACCTCAGACCATAAGCCATCTCCCTCTTCTGCTCCTGCTTGGTAAGATGCTTTCCTCCTCTACTCCTATGACCCAACTGATTCCCTAATGATCCTGTTTCCCTCTGGAGGAGCTTCTGTGGCTCTATGGATTCTGTTGGTGGGGTGCAAATGAGTCAGGATAGTTTTAGAATGAAAGTTTGTGACATGAAAGTCTATAAGATGAATTGATACTTTAGGACTTCCAACTGTAATGCAGTTTTTTTATTTTTACTTATCTCACTTTCCTGCATCATCTCCAGCATCCTGTGGCAGAGACTATGTCTGTACAACTCAAGCTTATATTAGCTTCCAGACCTCACCAAAGACTGACTCACATCTCTACCGTTCTGCTAAGAGCAAAAAGTGATTCCCATACTCCAGGAAGAAAACTGTATCCTATAGTTAATTTGAGCTAAATTATTCCATCCATTGACTCTGTGTCCATGGTCTATAGCACTTCTAAAATTTTTTCAACAAGTCTATGATAATTCTACTTCCACACCTATTGAATTTCTAGTCTGAAAAGACCAAAAATATTATGGAACTAATAAAAGTTACAATGAAGACTTTTATAGCACAAGAAATAATCCATATTATTATAAGAATGGAGGTATAAAGACTACATATACATGCTTGAAGTTATGTAAAATTATGTCTGTTATGAACAAAGATTGAGAGACAAGATATAAAAATAACAATAGTTACTATGTGCAGATAGGTTTTGAGTGAGGGCTTCTGGGTCTTTATGTTAATAAGTTTTGTTTTATAATTTATTATAAAAACATAATGTACAAAATTTTATATGGTAAGGTTATACTATAATATCACAAATGTATAATACTTTAAGTTAAAATATGACGAGAATAATACTTTTTTTTAATTTATTGATTTCAGAGAGGAAGAGAGAGGGAAAGACAGAAACATCAATGATGAGAGAGAATCATTGATCAGCTGCCTCCTGCACATCCCCTACTAGGGATAAAGCCCAAAACCTGGGCATGTGCCCTTGGTCAGAATCGAACCTGAGACCCTTTAGTCCTCAGGCTGACACTCTATCCAATGAGCCAAACCAGCTAGTGTTCAAGAAGCCAATTCTTAATGTATAATAAAAAAAATAAAAAACAGTGATAAGTAGCATAGTAAATTAAACCCTTCTCCCTCCAAAAATGAAACATTCCTTTCTTAAAGAGCTTCAGAATAGCAGTTGCATTCTGACAGGTTAATAGCATTTTAACCACCTTTCATTTTAGCACACAATCACATCTCTCTTTCTACATCTCTAAATATAGCTTTTAATGGTATTTTATAAAGTCCTTTGAAGCAGTTTATCTGTGATTTAAAATTCAGGTGATGAGCCACAAATCTGTCATATCTGTCATCTTTAACCCAAAATAATGAAAATCCTATCCTTTGATTTTGGCTCTAGGACATGATTTGAAGATTTTCAAAAGCACACAGGCCAGGAGGTATGTCTGGTTTATAAAGAATCGGCCTCCTTAAGTTAGACTTGTTGCACACTGTCATCAGCTCTGCATCTGCCAAGTTGGGATATGTGCTTTCCTCTTAGTGAGCAGCCAAGAAGGAAGCCCATGAAGAAATTAGATGACATACTTGGTAAGAGCTGAAGGCAGAATAAAACCTGCTGAGTGGAATATTGCATGGAAGTGGAAGGCAGGACAGCAGGCTATGATGCACACTCAGCAGGGCAGTGTCTTTGCTCATGCTTTAAAGCCCTGTAAATCAACCAGTACTATGCCTCCGGCCCCCATCTCACCAATGTATATAAACGACTTCACAGATCATATGTTCCAAAATGACTTTCCAACTACATTTACCAAGTTATACATAATCACCTCTTATAACATGCATCGACAAATATGTTATGACTTTATATGTTTGGCACTACGGGCAAGATGGAATGTACAGGATTTGTCTGGGTAGGGATGGGACAATAGGGTGACCTGTGTATGTGAGCAGCACTGACACTAGGCTACACTATGGGGCAAGTTTATCTTTAGTACTCTCCTGACCCCACTCCTTTATTGCAGCACCATTCCCCCCATTTTTAGATTCAACGGAGGCCAGTTAACAGTTTGATTCACAAGAAGGCATATACTGAGACTGTGTTTTAGTATAAGATGCTTATTAAAGAGTGCCTCTGGGCCAGCCTGTGGAAGGGAATGACTTTGGCAGGACTTTGCAAAAAGAGAGTCTAGTTGCAATGCAGACCCACTGACAGCCTTGAATGACTTCATGTTGCTTTAGAACTAGAGTTTTCCCAATTTGAAATGGGTTGGTCAGACCTTTCTACTATTGCATCAGTAACTGAATGTGGGTTCCCCTGGAAGATTGTGGTGACCAGTGATAGGTGGCTCTCAGGAACTGAGACAGTCCCCAAAGAGACAAGATAGGTGAAGAATGCGGCACCAATTCCTTCACTGAAGGGAAATTTGAGCAGCACACTGTCCACAAAAAGTCCCCTTGCTGGAGCTTCCCTATTATTTAATCCTCAGCATACTGTGAGGGTAGCATTTGCTCCCTTAACTTACAGCTGAAGAAATGAAGACTAAGCAAGCCCACCTGGCCTGGCTGACCTTTGCTGTTCTGGTTTCTACCTTAGCAGATACACTGCTGGCTTTTAACAGCAGGAACATCACATCTACAGGGTCAGGCCCATGAGGGGTGGGAGAAGTCTTTACTATTGGTTGATAGAGAAGCAAACACATTGGAAGGAGGGCATACATTCAATACCCTTCCTATATTCCCCCAAGTCAGCCTGCCAATGGTTTAATTGTGCATTTCATACTGCTTTCTTAGTAGCTTTTTCATCATGGCCTTCATAAAGCAACTTACTACTTTGAAAAGCACTGTGAAAAAGACAAAGTTTTGGCCAAAGATCTCCAGAGGAAGCCACTCCACCTCTTCCTCTCCTCAGCCCCAAGATTTGCTTCTGACTCTGGAGGTCTTGTGCTCTACACCTTATCTAGCTTCCCTTCCTACCACCAAAGAGTGACTGCCCTGTGACCAGAGCCAACGTTTATGTTTATATTTACTTCTCTTCTAGGTATTGGTCACTTTTAAATAAGGGTCTCTCAAATATAACAATTTGACCCTGAAATATTAACCCCAAATCAGTGGTATGAGAGGATGAAAAACTGGGAGATAAGCAGAACCTTGTAGAATCCCAGAGTTCATTTATTCAACATCTTCTATTTAGACTGCATAAAAATGGCTGGCCTTGATATAAGAATATGTTATGTCAATGTCTAACATCTGAGGTATTGAGGTAATATTCACCTTGTGTTGGTAATGTACTCAAGCCCAATAATAAACCAAAAATAAATCCTGAGTTATGGAGATTTTCCAGGTAAGTTTTAGAATATCCTTCTCATTAGGTAAAAATAATCTGCTGTTGGATTTCAGGGTTTGGGATCTCACTGGGCACTGAAAGTTTTTCTTTTGGCTCCAACTCACCTGAGTTCATGTCCCTTCCTCAGCTGATCCAGACAGTGAGTGCAGTGGACCATGATGACCCACACACTGGTCAGCACTTTTACTACAGCTTGGCTCCCGAGGCTGCTAATAATCCCAACTTCACTGTAAGAGACAACCAAGGTAATAAGGAGGATGGTTGGCTACCAATGCTTCCAACAGCTTGGGCTGGACACTTGGGGTTATACCATAAGAATAGTGTCAAATCTGAAACTTTCATTCCGTCAGTTTACAAACACTTGAGTGCTGGCTCAGCCCCAGACACTGTGCGAGGCACATAGCTGTCCTTCATCCCCACAGCCGTGTTTATATGTCCTGTGACTATGGGGAGAATCTCTGAATGAGATAAATAGAAAAACCTGAGGGAACATTTCTAAGCAAGGATCAAAGGGGGAAACAGTAAAAAGATCCCAGTATAAAAGGGAGGCAAAGGCTAAGTAACAGAGATAGTAAAGGGCAAGCATGGGGTCACAGAGTAGTTCTGGCATTAAAACAACTCTATTACTTTAGGGAGACACAGCCAAGGCTTCCCTATTCCAGAAAACACTCCCCACTACAGTTTTATGGGAATGGAATTCCAGACATTCTTCTACAATAAGCATCAGATAAGCTAAGGGGTTCACAGTCCCAACACACTCTGACCTGGGCACAGACAGGAAAATGAGGGACTTCTGTTCTCTAGCCAGATAATTTTCAAATAAAGGTCAGAGCAAATGAAAACATAATTTAAGTCTACCAAGTGAACCCCGTCTGTTATTAACTCTGTTACCAACTTGTTTTCTGACCTTGAGGAGTGAGGTCTGCAGACACTTCATTTTCATTCCAATCTTAAAATATATATTGTCACATTATAACAATATAACTACAGTAAAAAAATTGTGATTAGGCATGGCTGGTCTTATTCTCAAACATCAATTATTTGAGACTTAAAGTATTAATTCCATCCCATGTGATATTCTGTTATTTAAAATTGAGAACATCAAACCTGTGTTCTTCTAAATGGAAAGCATCCTTCCAAGTAATCCCTTTATCCTTCTTCATGTTATCATAAAATCACTATGCTAATTCAGGAAGGAAAGATCATATAAATTGTAACAAAAGAACTACTACAATTAAATATCCTGATATTTTCATTGGGTCAAATTTTGAACTATTCATTTATGTGCTTTATAGGGGAACCCTTCCTGCAGAAAGTGGTTCAGCTCCTTCAGTATTGGCTTCACAGTGGAAACTCTAGAGAGGGAAATAACACATTATACTATTTCTTCAAATTTCCCACTGTGTTACTCTGTTCTTTCACTCTGGTATTTGTCAGAATCAACACAGACATAATATGCAGCAAAATCTTTTATTTTTTAAAGATTACTTTGGGTACCAATTCATGGAGTTAATACCTTAAAAAGATAGGCAACCGGAACACAATGACTATAAAAAGAAATGACTCATCTCTTGAAAGGTTTTCCAAAATGAAAGTTAGCACATCTTTAATAGAAAGAATAAACTTTTAATATCCTCATGACAATTTATCCCACAAGTATTCTTTACTGAGGCTCATTAAAAAACTGACCAACATCTGACATAGTAGAGCTATGTTGGTAAGCCCCCAACTCCCATGCCCAAAACATGGTATCCTTTTATGAACAGAACACTACCTCAAATAAAGCCTTACTTTTTTTAATTCCCAAAGCATTATGAAAAGTATGGTGTATATACAGCACTTTGCCATCTCAAATACATTCCCCATACTCTGCTTTATTTGATACTAGAGGCCCAGTGCATGAAATTTGTGCACTGGGGGGGGAGGGGTAGTGTCCCTCAGCTCAGACTGCACCCTCTCCAATCTGGGACCCCTGTGGGGTCAGGCCTAAACCAGGAGTCGGATAACACTCTCACAATCCGGGACTGCTAGCTTCCAACCACTGCCAGCCTGATCACCCACTAACCACTCTCCTGCCAGCCTGATCAATGCCCACTGCTCCCCTGCTGGCCTGATTGCCCCCAACTGCCCTCCCCTGCTAGCCTGGTAACCCCCAACTGTCCTCCGCTGCCAGCCTGATCATCCCCAAAAGCCTACCCCTGCTGGCCCAGTCACCCCAATTTCCCTCTTCTGCCAACCTGGTCACCGCTAACTACCCTCTCCACTACCAGCTTGGTCGGCCCTAACTGCCCTCCCTGCAAGCCTGGTCGCCCAAACTGCCCTACCCTGCCAGCCCAGTTGTCCCTAACTTCCCTCCCCTGCAGGCCTGGTTCCCCCCCAACTGCCCTCCCCTTCTGGCCTGATCACCCACAACTACCCTCCCCTGTTGGCCATCTTGAGGTGCTCATCTCTAACCAGATGGGGGCAGCCATCTTTGACCACATGGGGATAGCCATCTTGTTTGAGGGTGTGAGGGTCAATATGCATATTACCTCTTTATTATATAATATTCATAATAATCCTGTAAGGTTTGAAGGGAGTTCCTAATCCTGATTTTATCTCATTTGGTATATAAGAAATCAAATGTCCCAAAATATTAAGATTAGGACTGGACGCTGGAACCTGTTTTAGCCAAACATACACACAAAGTTTTGTGTCATCTTGGAAACAAATACTTTTCCCAAATGAGTTACTAAATGAGTTACTAAAGCCCTAGTTATCATATTCAACAAAAATTATACTGTGGCTGTTATATACCAGACCCCTTCCAGAACTAGACTCAACAATGTGATGATCTGATTTTTTTTAATCTTAACTAATTCTGAGATCAAGAAACACATGATATCTAGTAAGTATGCTATAATGCAATAACACTTTTTTAAAATATTCAGCTCTGGTCAGGCTTTCTTATGACCCAGATTCAATTAAACTGAAAAATAAAAAAGATTTTTGCTTTAGAAAAACTTGATTTCTAAAAAAAATAACAATAATAAATAAAGAAAGAAAGTTGTGAAACAGAATTTAACAATATTTAACAATTAAATCTGGAAAACAGAAAAGGAGATGAGTTATATGATATGTGGAAATGAGAATATATTCCTCAGATTAGCAATCAGTTGCTATCTTTATCTGGAAATAAGAGGAAAGGCCTGTACCAACGCAGGAAGAGATTTCAATTAGCTGAAGGATTTTCAGCTAATGTCACTGAACTAAATAAGCTTTTACTAGTATATGGCACAACTGAAGGGGTATAAATTTGGAGTCAGAGAGACCAGAGTTCAAATTCCACCTCTGCTACTAAGTTAGTGACATTGATCAAATTATCTCTAAGCCTTAATTCTTTCACTGTAAAAGAGAGAAATTATCACTAACTGGTTGTGAAGATTAAATGAGATGCTTCACTTAAAGTCAAACTACCTGACACATAAGCACTCCATGAACAATAGCTGCTAGCTGGAAAAGCCAGGGGAGAAAAGTCTATCAAGAGGGAACATATTAGTCATTATAGTGTAGGTCAGTGGTCGGCAAACGGCAGCTCGCCACTGTGTTGACTAATGAGTTTGCCAACCACTGGACTAGACTGTTACCATGTAGTTGGAAGCTGTGAGGATTATGCAATTGTGGCATATTGTGTGCAAAGAGGTAAAGGGTAGTCTAGTCCAGCGGTTGGCAAACTCATTAGTCAACAGAGCAGCAAACTGCGGTTCATGAGGTTATGCTGTAGGAACAAATGACATCAAAATCTCTATGACTTAACATAACTAGAGTTAATTTCTTGCTCACATGGAGATGACTAAGTGTCTCAGTGGCCAAGAATGGCTTTCCATGTGTAGCTCAGTGTCCCAGGCTGCCTGGATCTCCATCTCAAACATTATTTCATGACATAGTAAAGCAAAGCACAGAGAAACACATACCAGCTGTTAATGTTTCTGCCTGCAGGGGACATGAATGACTTTTTACTTATTTTTTTTCATCATCTAAATATGCCCAAGTTCAAAAGGGTAGAAAATCATAAGCCTTTATTATGTCCAAGAAGGGAGAAGAACCAAAAAATACCGATATGAATAATTAATAATGTTTAATTTGGGTTGATTCTTAAAATTCTTTGCAAAGTTCTATACTCTTCCCTGTAAGTATGAAACACATTCAGAGGACCTTCCATGTGGATATTAGCTTTGAGAATCATTGCTTGCTATGTCCTACCTATCTTTCAATCATTTCCTGTGCTAAAAATTATCTGAGCTTTGCAAAAATATCCGATTTACAATTCAAACCCACTCGGGGAAACTTGAAAACACAGATTAAGAAAACAAAAGATCACAATCCAATATATCACATTAGGAAAATATAATACTATACACACACACACACACACACACACACACACACCAGCTTTGTGGAAACACAAGAAATTTTGCTAATCACTTTTAAAACTGGAGGGAGAAAAATCCTAGTACTCTGATCAAATTAACTATTTAAACTTAGACCATCAAGTAGGGGGAAATAATGTGTTGTCATTTGATTAGGGGATTTCAAATAAGCTTCTCTAAATGAGTAGGTTCTTCAGAAAGCACAGGAGGAGTTGGTGACTACATTTCAGAGGCATAAAAGAAAACAGCAGAAGACATGAATTCCAGCCAAAGTGGCAAAAATAAGTGATCTGCCCCAGCCAGTGGGCTCCTCAACATTTTTTCCTGGAGGCTCCAAGCAGCACCAGGCCTTAGAGAGCTGCTGAGGATCTCGAGTCACCAGTGATTGTTCATTTCTGTCAAGGACATTTCAGTTAGATCTGAAGTCTGACAGTTCGCCCTGGGCATTTTATGTCACAAAGGGTAAGACATAATCTCAAAAAGGGTTTTTTTCTCTCCTAGGCCTTGGGGTTTTGCCTAGAAACAAGCAAAAATCTTGGTTTCGCCATCCAAATGCTGATCCAGATAAAGCTATAGCAGACCGCTTGCAGGGAATGTTCTGACCAACCTTTCCTTCTTACACCTATTCCTTCCCCTCCCTTTCCCCCATCCAAGAGACTAATCCACTTCTTGGTTCTTCCCCTTCCTTCTTCTCTCATTTCCCTCTCCCCTTTTCCAATCCTGGAATCCCTGTCTTCCTCAGATAACACTGCCCGCATCCTAACCAGGAAGTCTGGCTTCCGGCAGCAGGAACAGAGCATCTTTTACCTGCCGATCCTGATATCGGACAATGGGCAGCCTGTGCTTAGCAGCACGGGCACACTGACTATCCAGGTGTGCAGCTGTGATGACAATGGCCACGTCCTGTCCTGTAGCCCCGAAGCCTACATGCTCCCAGTCACTCTGAGCCGGGGTGCCCTCATCGCCATTCTGGGCTGCATCTTTGTCCTACTAGGTAAGTGGCTCCCTTCCATTCTGTGGGTCCTGAAAATGCTTTAGATATCACTGAGTTATTGTTCTGGCACAACTATTCAGAACTAGCTTTCCAGACCATGCTTATTGAAAAGGTAGAAGGGTAAGGCTGAGAAAAAGTAAAGAAATTGAAGACAGTCCTTTCCTAGAGGCTAGGGATTTATTTATCAAGTGTCTACTATAGGTTAGGGCACTGTTCTAAATCTGGGATTAATAAGACAGATATGTTCCAGCCTTCACAGAGTTTATTTCAGAACAAAGCAGTTCATTCTGACATCACAGAACCAAAATGACAATTTTGGACAGGATATGATGATCACCTCTTTTAACCCTTTCATTTTGTACTAGCTAAATCACAAATTGGTAGTGATAAGTCCAAGCCAAATGTCTCAGACAGAGCCAGGACTGAAATGCAGGCAGGCCCTACACTGTGCATCTTCTCCTACATGTTCATCCCAGATTCTGGAGATGGTTAAGTGTTACAGAGAAGGGGAGAGGGACAGGTTGTCCTGAGGGAACAAGAGATGGGGTAAGGGCCATTTACATAGGATGGTGAGGAAAGGCCTACCATTAAGGAGACCTTTGAACAGAGATCAGAAAACAAAACAAAACAGAGTGAAACCATATGCATATGTGAGAAAATAAGCTTCCTAGGCAGTGAGATCATCCAATAAGGAGCAGTGACTGCTGGTGAAATAACAAGATGTGTTGACAGGCCAGTGAGCGAGCACTGTCACAGTATGGGATTCTTTCTTCCTCATCTCAAGCCATGCTGCAAGGCAGATAGCCAGCTCCCCTGTATATAAGGCCATTCATTAATTGTTTTTAACTCCACAAACACAAAAAATGAAATACCCAAACGAACTATTGAAACCAAGGAAGTATCCACAGATATGCCCCAACTCTTCTGATTGAGTTCATAGCTTACATATTTTGCTTAAAGAAAAGCAGACTTATTAGATAGTAATATTATCCACTATGAAAGAATTCCTAGCATTCTATGAGAGAAAAGAGCAAAGCCCTGGGGATTTAAACTAAAATAAATATGCAGATACCCACATATCCCCTTGAACCCAAGTTTATCTTGACTCAGTCAGACCAAAGAAAGAAGGGCCTAGAGAGAGAATCCAAGATGGCGGCATAGGTAAACACTTACACTGCTGCCTCATACAACAATTTCAAAACTACAACTAAAAGACAGAACAGACATCATCCAGAACCACAGGAAAGCTGGCCGAGTGTAAGTTCTACAGCTAGAAGGAAAGAGAGGGGCTCACAGAAACCCAGAGGAGCTGCAAAAGCTGAGGTAGGGAGACGCGCACGCGGTGAGAGTGGGTGCCCGAGTACCTGGCTGGCTTTCTCTAGCGGGAGGGAAACGGAGACTCCCAACGGCATTGAACCCCTTATCTTACAACACTAAACCCCACATCCAGCCGAAACTCAATTGGGGGGAGTTTGGACTGTGAAAAGGGAGAGGTGCACGGAAATTTAGGGGAGTTGCAAAAGATCGGAGGACAGATTGCTGATTGTGCCTCTGGCTTTCTCGAGTGGGCGGGAGACAGACCCTCCCAACTGTGCCACTTCTGAGTCCACTGGGCCCCTGTTTCTGGCGAAACCCTGGAGATCTAGACTCGTGTGGTCCTGGTGCGCAGGGGAGCTGGACAGGCAGCGGTCTAGAGGCGCTGTGGGCTCTCGCGCACAAGGACCACCCCAGCGATTACCCAGTCACGTGAGACTCAGGGGCTGAGGAGGACGGGCCGACTGGAAGGCAAGGCGGTACCTTAAGCCCTGAGAACCCACCCCTCCCAAGCTCAACAGAGGCTTCTTAAGTTTTGCAAGTCTAGTAACATAAGGCTGAATTCAACACAGAAGTTTCCCCAGCATAGTGAAAATGCCGAGACAAGGGAAGGGATCACAAACAAAAGAAATGGAGGGGAAAAAACGACTGAATAGAGAGTTCAAAACCACGCTTATAAGGTTTTTCAAGTATATGCTAGAAAAGATGGATAAATTTATCAAGTCCCAAGAGGAGATGCAAAAGGACCAACTAAAGATGATAAAGGACCAAGTAGAAATTAAACATACACTGACTGAAATAAAAAATATTATACAGAGTCCTAACAGCAGACTAGAGAAAGGCAAGAGTCAAGTCAAAAATTTGGAATATAAAGAAGCAGAAAACCCTCAACTGGAAAAGCAAGAAGAGAAAAGAATCCAAAAATGTGAACATAATATAAGGAGACTCTGGGACAGCTTCAAGCATACCAACATCAGAATTGTGGGGGTGCCAGAAGAAGAGAGAGAGCAAGATACTGAAAACCTATTTAAAGAAATAATGACTGAAAACTTCCCACATCTGGTAAAAGAAATAGACTTACAAGTCCAGGAAGCACACAGAACCCCATATAAAAGGAATCCAAAGAGGACCACACCAAGACACATCATAATTAAAATACCAAGAGCAAAAGACAAAGAGAGAATATTAAAAGCAGCAAGAGAAAAACAGTTTATTACCTACAAGGGAGCACCCATACGACTGTCAGCTGATTTCTCAACAGAAATGATGCAGGCCCAACTGGAGTGGCAAGAAATATTCAACGTGATGAATAGCAAGAACCTACAACCAAGAATAATCTATCCAGCAAAGCTAACATTCAGAATTGAAGGGCAGATAAAGAGCTTCACAGAGAAGAAAAAGCTAAAGGAGTTCATCAACTCCAAACCAGTATTATATGAAATGCTGAAAGGTACTCTTTTAGAAGAGGAAGAAGAAAAAGGTAAAAGCCAAAAAATTATGAACAACCAATACATATCTATCAACAAGTGAATCTAAAAATTAAGTGAATTAAAAATTTGATCAACAGAATAAACTGGTGAATATAATAGAATCAGGAGCACAGAAAGGGAGTGGACTGATAATTCTCAGGGGGAAAGGGGTGAGGGGTGTACAGGGAGAGACTGGACAAAAATCATACACCTATGGATGAGATCAATGGGAGGGAGCTAAGGGTAGAGGGAGGGGTGGGAGCTGGGTGGAGGGGTGCTATGGAGCGGAAAAAAGAGAAACAAATGTAATAATCTGAATAATAAAGATTTAATTTAAAAAAAAGAAAGAAAGAAAGAAAGAAGGGCCTAACTGCAAAATATTAATTAACTCTTGATTGAATGTTAGGCAGGTCTGTGGAATATGTTTAAAAAAAAATTTAGCTGAGACTGGTTTGGCTCAGTGGATAGAGCGTCAGCCTGCGGACTGAAAGGTCTCGGGTTCGATTCCAGTCGGGGGCATGTACCTTGCTTGCGGGCACATCTCCAGTGTGGGGTGTGAAGAAGGTGGCTTTATCGATGTCTCTCTCTCATCGATGTTTCTGACTTTCTATCCCTCTCCCTTCCTCTCTGTGAAAAATCAATAAAGTATATTTTTAAAAAAATTTAAATACAACATGTGGTTTAATTTTGCTATTTCAGATCAGTGCTACATGAAGGGAAATGTCTATAAATAAGTAACCTTTTTAAGTCCTTGGAGCCCTGAGAAACTGTCATGTTTCTGGTACTCGTATTGACAAATAAAACTTTCCTGTAATTCCCCAAGTATCCATAAGGTGGCATTGGGAGTCCTTGAGTGCATAATAAGATAATATACAAGAGGCCTTTCATGAAACTGGCTCAGGAGAAATTTCGAGGCTGTCCTTAGTTCTGTCTTTGGAAAATGTCTACATTTTAATTCACATTGGCCCACAAAGAGTAGAGGTGCCATCATTAAAGAAAGACTGATAGGAAGAGGCTGGTGTGGAGAGGCTCTCAAGTTAGAAGTGGTATGTAAGGCACAATTTATTGTGCCCCCCAAATCCATTATTATTACTTTTGAATTACACAGAATAAACATATTGTCTGGTGCTAAACTGAGCAGAGCTGTCATAAAATCCTCATAGTTTAGGCACTCTTATTTCTATGAATACACATCTCTCATTAAATATCTCTATCTACAAAAGGCTAAGTATCCATCCGACCAGTACCTATGATGTGCACTGACCACCAGGGGGCAGACACTCAACACAGGTGCTGCCATGACGCGCACTGGCCATTTAAAAATAAGCGGCACCACAGACCTAGGGCCAACAAACCAGCACTTGGCTTTCCTGAACTGGGACACAGGCTCCACCACCACCTTGGAGCAACAGCCCACCAAATCACAGCCAATGCTGCCAAGACCCCATGTGTAAATGTGGCCCATAGCCCAGCCCAGCCCAGCCCAGCAATGATCGCTGTGGGCACCGGGTAATGACATCACATAGCAACACCCAGCTTCCTCTCCCTAGCGACTAGTCTCCTTGGAGTTTCTTCAATCCAGGAACACAACTTGCTTTATAGGCAGGTGCAAACATTTTAAACTTTAAATGTTTGTGAAGCATTTTCACATGCCTCTTCTCATTTGCTCCTCACAGAAGTCCTGGAGTAGGTAGATAGGAAACTAGGTAGAATCCTATTTTCTTTTCATTAGCCAGAAAATGGAAATTTGAAAGTTTAGAAACTTGACCCGACTGAAAAGAAATGGTGGACCTTGCAAATGACTTCAGGTATTCTCACTGCACAGAATACAGTCGTCAAACACTGCTACAGTTAAATATTTTACCCTCTGTTCTCCCTGTGTGATTTACGATAATAATCTGTTTTGTATTAATATTTACTGCTGTGTTCCTGACAATTGCCTGAGAGAGAAGTTAAGATGCTTCACTGGGTTGGATAAAGTTTAGCTAAATCAGAAAGCAGGTCTAATTAAGCAAGTTTATTATATATATATATAACTAAACCCATTGACTACCAGGGGACAGACACTCAAAGCAGGAGCTGCCCCCTGGTGGTCAGTGCGCTCCCTCAGCCAATCTCCCCAACACTCCTCACAGCAGGCCAACCACTAGTGGCCCCTCCCCCTGGCCAACCTCCTGCAGCCCCAATCAGCCTGGATTGCGGGCCAGGCAGAGGGACCCCACCCATGCACAAATTCACATATGCTCAGGTCAACTTAGTCTATTATATATGCACTGGGCCTCTAGTACATATATAACAGACTAAGTTGATTTGAACATACATGATATAGATAAAGCTCTAGCTGGTGCCAACTGCACACATGTGTTTTGACTTGTCATTTATTATGGTGAATTTGGTTGATACTTCTATTATAGAGTAAGGGTGAATAGCGATATTAAAATGTTTCTTCTAATTAATTTCCTTTCAATATGCATGAATCCCTGCACCGAGACACTAGTAAGTCATAAAAGTGAGTAAGATTAAATAATTTTGATTTTTGTAGGATTTTTTATTTCCCATCTCAAGTATCTAGTTCCTAGAAAAATCTCATAGGCCCTATATGCTTTGCCTATATAGAACCCAAAGATTAAACATCCCTAGAACTGATTATCTTCAGTGAAGGAAGCCTTTTAGCTAACCAGAACCATTTTCACCAAAATCTGGTTTTGCAATACTCGTTATTTAAGTCAATTACCTAAAAATGAATATGTAGAAATCTTTAATTTTCAAGATATAGACCAGTCCCATGAACTGCCTAATTCTTCATCACCATCGGAATTCTTTCCAGCAGATACTCACTTTTCTAATTTTCCTTCCTAGTGATTTATTATTATCACTTTCTTTTTCTTAGTTTTTTTTTATCCTTATTTTTTAATCTTTATTGTTGAAAGTACTACAAATGTCTTTTTTTTTTTCCCATTGACCCATTCTACCCCACCCCAGCCCCTTACCCCAAGCCTTCAGCACACTATTGTCTGGGTCCATAGGTTATGTATATATGCATACAAGTTCTTTGGTTGACCTCTTCCCACCCACCAACCCACCCAACCCTGCCTTCCCTCTGAGATCGGACAGTCTGTTCCATGCTTCTCTGTCTCTAGATCTATTTTGTTCATCAGTTCATTTTATTCATTAGATTCTACATATGAGTGAGATCATGTGATGCTTGTCTTTCTTTAACTGGCTTATTTTGCTTAGAGTAATACTCTCCAGATCCCTCCATGATGTCTCAAAGGGTAAGAGCCTTCTTTTTTACTGTTGCATAGAAATCCATTGTACCACAGCTTTTTTATCCACTCATCTACTAATGGGCACTTGAGCTATGTTTTCTAAAATAACATCCCACCAAAACCAGTTTGGCTCAGTGGATAGAGCATCTGCCTGCGGACTGAAGGGTCCCGGGTCCAATTCTGGTCAAGGGCATGTACCTTGGTTGTGGGCACATCCCCAATAGGGGGCCTACAGGAGGCAGCTGATCGATGTCTCTCTCTCATCGATGTTTCTAACTCTCTATTCCCTCTCCCTTCCTCTCTGTAAGAAATCAACAAAATATATTAAAAAATATTTTTAAAAAATAAAATAAAAATAAAAAAATAACATCCCAGAGTCACCTGTGTGAAGGTTTTTCTGAGGCTCTTAAGAAGAATTAACTAACCCTGCATTCTCTTCGAAACACTTAAAACCCTGTGATAGACCTGCATTACTTATCTGTGTCTGTATCTCCTTAGACTCACGTTTGTAAGAGCAGTAATCATATTCTACATGGCTTCCCTAGGAACTGGTATAATATTTAACAAATACTTAAGTTTAGCGACTATTTACTGAATCTCACAAACAGCATGTTCACTTGGAAACCCATTTCTTCAATCTGCATCCATCCAACTCACACCCCAGCCTCCAATGACCAGTTCAAGCCTCCACTTCCTTGGAGTCCTGTTATTTCATTGCTCTGAAATCCCACACTTATACTCATGAGTTATATTTTTGCACATATATGAGAGTATATAATTGTTTCCTGTGTGTACTTTTGTCATGCAAGCTCTTTGTGAAAACATTAATTAATTGCAACTTACAAAAAGCACATTCTACATTCAAATTTTAAAAAGCATTATTAGTTATTTAAGTCCACCCATTATCTCACTGGGCATACACTCTACCCCCCGCCCCCCGCGGCCCTTTGGATAAGCAGGGATCTTATTTTGCAGTGTTGTCAAGCTGTCCCTGTTCACTAACTGTAACAACGCACACCAGAAAAAATAATCAATAGTAGTTCTACAGCTAAAACAACACACTTCCTGGAAAACACTTTCAGTCACAGAGATAAACAGTTCAATGGGATTCTCTCTCCTTTAAACTTCGGTGAACAGATCCTGGAAAAAAAATATATATATATTTGTTGGGATAAAATTTTATCCAAACACACATCTAACAAGGTGTTGCTTCTTTGATAACACGATAAATTATATAAAATGTCACGTTCATTCCCTCCCTTCCACCAATATCATTGGCTCCAGAAAGGCAAAAACCACTTCTCCAACTAGCAAAAGGCTTTCCTGAGGAACTGAGTTTATTGGAAAACAGTGGTCAGGGTGCTCTCTTTCCTGGAGGCAGTGTAAAAAGGTGAAGATTTTTGGCAAATGCATCAATATGTGATGTTTACACAATAGAATCCTACAAAGCTGCTAAGGTGTGGAGCAGGATGCCACTTATAACAAGGCTTCCACATTCTAATAGGGCCATGTACAGCCATCCTCATAGAGTGGGTCTGATCTTTAGCATACACTCCACGGCCGGCCACACAGTGCTCCGCGCTTTGCTAATGAGATTTTTTTTTTACGGGATAGCTGGGGGTACGCACCTTCACACAATTTCAAGGCAGCAAAGCTGACACCAAGAGGCTTCATATGCAACTGGTAAGTTGAACCACCAGGGAAAAACCTAAGGGTTTCATCTGCCTGCACTCTCAACCTAACACGCAGAATGGGTGAGAACGGGGTAGATTCTGTGTCTTTTTAAACTTCCCAGTGCCGCCTCTGGGCTCGCAGCTGAGAAACTGGACCTACCACCTGTGGTTCAGCCAGACTTGTCTGGGCTCTGGGAGCACCTAGTGGGTCTCGGGTTCACTTCCTGTCTCTTTCCCTGGCAGTGCTGGTGCTGCTGATGCTGTCCCTGCGGCGGCACCGGAAACAGCCCTACGTCCTCGACGACGACGAGAACATCCACGAGAACATCGTCCGCTACGACGACGAGGGGGGCGGCGAGGAAGACACAGAGGCCTTTGACATCGCGGCCCTGTGGAACCCGCGGGAGGCCCAGGCGGGCGGCGCCCCCAAGGCGCGGCAGGACATGCTGCCGGAGATTGAGAGCCTCTCCCGCCGCGTGCCTCAGACGTGCGCCGCGAGCAGCACTGTCCACAGCTATGTGCTGGCCAAGCTCTACGAGGCCGACATGGACCTGTGGGCCCCTCCCTTTGACTCCCTCCAGACCTACATGTTCGAGGGGGACGGCTCGGTGGCGGGGTCCCTGAGCTCCCTGCAGTCAGCCCCATCAGACTCGGAGCAGAGCTTCGACTTCCTCACGGACTGGGGGCCCCGCTTCCGGAAGTTGGCCGAGCTGTACGGCGGCGGCGCGGCGGAGGGGCCCGCGCCCCTGTGGTGACGGAAGCCCGGGCTTGGCAAAACTCTGAGGTTCGAGGCGCCTGCTTCGCGGACTAGGTGCAACCGACCCACACGAGCAATACTGTGCTGGAGAACGAGGAGCGGGTGAGCAGGAGACCAGAATGGTTTCTGGATCAGCTTTACTACGCGGTTAGGACAAGGAAACACAAGAAGGGGACGGAATCCCCAATGATTTTCTTCTTTTTAACTTTTGGGACAATGTCTTCAAAGGCTTGGGAGTCCACGGTTAAGTGCAGCAAGCTTGGCTTTCCTTTGCCTTTCGCGAAGGTCTTTGTCACTTTTCCACCACCAAGCAGCTCTGATTTTAGGGTGGCAGTTGAAAGCAGACAGAAAAGTTCTACTCTCCCGTTCTTTTTTTTTTTGTTTTATTGTATTTTCCAATTAAAGAGTTTTGCTGGCTCATCAAACTGCACAAAACCATCTGCACAAAAGAACACTGAGAGAAAAAAAAATGTTACTCGGTGGAATTAACCTACTTGTCTTGGGATGGATGGAATTTCTTTTAACCCTTTTGAGGCAAGGGGAAGGCACATCAGCCTTGCATGGAGGGGTGGGGGGAGGGGCGAGAAGGAAAGAGGCATTGACTTTGCACTTCGGCTTAATGGCTGAACCAGGAGTTGTTGGCATTACAACCAATGGAACTCCATCAAGTTAGAGTGCTCTTGTTCTCTCAGCACTGACACTGTGCACCTGTAAAATTGTTCCAGAATGAAACCAGAAAAACTGCCTCTTTTGCACTGTAGATGTCTCTTCCATGTGCCAAATGTGAAGATTAGATGCTACAAATGAAAGCCAAATAAAAAGAAGTATCTGATAAAAGCATGGGTTAGAGGGCTTTCCTAATCTGTGTAAGGTCAATCCAAGGGATGTTTACATACTGTAGATAACCTACTTGAACAAAAATCAGTATTATAGAGAATAAATGGATGTAAGAAAATTACATGTATAAGTTTTGTATATTTGTTAATAATTTTGGTAATAAATATGATGTACTGCATCTCAGTACCTTAGCACTTCTTTTAATAAAAGTTAAATAGAAGGGAAAGACTGTCGCTAATTTGTTTAATTGCTGAGCAGGTAGAAGATGCCTTGGTGATCCTGTTCTGACCTCAGGTTCTTGGGGCTGGGGCATGATTTATAAGGCAAAGCAACAGGGAAGAAGTATGAGGCTGTGCATTCTAGTTCAGTCTCTTAACAGATGATCAGCTATAATTCAAACTATTAAGCCTTTCATGAACACTATTCCCCCATCTATGAGAAGAGCACAAACTGGTTTGAGAACATCCATAATACAATGGTGAATTTCCACCCACATTTTTCTTTTCTTCTTTTTTATTTTATTGTTGAAAGTATTATATAAGTCCCCGTTTTTCCCCGATTGACCTCTTCCAGTCTACTCCCACTTGCCTCCAGGCCCTCACTACCGCATTGTCTGTGTCCACAGGTTGCATATTTTTCATTTTGTGAGATTTTATACATAACCACCAATGAGACAAGCCACTCTGCTTATATCTCTGTTCTATTGGCAAATCAAATATGCACAAACAAATATGTACATATATATACACCAAATAGTCACAGCTTATAAACACTGGATGAGCTCACAGAAGGTTGGGACCATATATTACTCATCTTCCTTTTCCCCACAATAGCTAACATGATCCTTTGCATACAGTAGGTCCTTAACAAGTGCATTATGGGTACATGATAATAGGATGTTTCTTTCTTTGACATCCTATTACTAAAAGGTATTTTACATAATATTCCTTGCAATTGAGGACAAATTGTAAATAAAATAATTTTCTGCATATCATGGTTATAGTAGTGTTTCTCAAGTTTTCATGTGTGTTAGAATCACTAGGAACACTTCTTAAACAGTATCTTGTTGGGCCTTACTCCACTTTGACAACACTTGTGTATAGCCTCTCTCTCTTTTATTCTCTCTCTCCTCTCTCCTATCTCCCCTCTCTCTCTCTCTCTCTCTCTCTCTCTCTCTCTCTCTCTCTCTCTTTCTCTTTCACCCCTTCTCTCTTTCTCTCTCTCAAACATACCAAAACTAGATTATTAGCCCATTTGCACTGGGGTTCACCCCATCCATACAGTGGTACTGTGAATCTCTTTATAAGTACAAAAAACAGTTTGGCAGAAATGTGTGAGAAGACTGATGTGGGTCTGGGAGCCAGAAGGATATGCTTTATGAACTTTAGGTGGTTCACTAACAGCCAGGCCAATTCTTATCTTCAACTTTAGCATACTAACACTTCCCTCCTATGAAAGGCAGTTCTCTCATATACTCTTTAAAGGTAAGATGTGATGTAAAACTAAACTTAAAAAAGCAAAACCATGAATTGGAGTGCAAACTAGGCTCTAAAAAATAAGTTATTTGATGTGGGCAAATTAACCCCTATAACATTCTCCCTTTCTGTCATTATCCCTGAGGATAATGTTGTGACTATTGCACTTTGTGTTGCTTTGTGTTGGGGAGCACATGAGACTTGGTTGGAAAGTTTGTAAGGAGGACATTCTGAGAAAAGGAAAGTGTGTGGAAAGCTGCCTGCCCTGTTTATCAGAATTCCGACTTAGGGGAGACTTAGGGGAGTGTTGAAGGTGGCACCCCTAATTATTCCTTGATCTTTCCAAACAAGTCTGTGCATGTGTAGGCCCCTGGAATCCTTATGCTTAAGCCCTGGATGTCCTTCCCTAGAGGACAATGTACTAGTAAACACATGATCCTCCCAGGATCTATTCATCCTATTGATGGTATCTAAAAGATAAACATTATCTCAAATTGCTATTACAGTAAAAGGCTAAGGAGGCAGGCAATCTAGGCTGCCTGGTTGCTATAGCCCCGCCTCTCTTTCACAGCAAACATCGTGTCAGAGTAATCCATTCATCTATCCATTACATAGGGTCTGCTGGCCAGCCCCAGCATTTCAGGTGCTAAAAACTGGGAACACAGGACAAAATGGCAGCGGAAAAGACTGGAGTGTCCTGAACCTTGTCCCGAGCAGATGGAATGAGCAACTGAAACAAATAACACCCACCCCGAATTGGCAAAGAAGACTCGGCTGGTGAGACAATTTGCAGCTAGAAAGGACCCCTGGAGAAAAGTAAAATAAAGGGCCTGGCAGGAGAGATCTGCCAGAACTCTGAGCCCAGAGGGTCAGAGGGAAACCGCAGGGCACCAAGCCACGTCCCTTGGGACAGGGACAGTGTCTGTGGAAAGGAGGTCCCAGGACTGCTGGGGAGAGGAGCTCACAGAGGCACAGTCTTTCCCCTCTCTGTGGCCTGTGCTTTTTTTCACCGAACCTGGTTCATAGGGCCTTTCGAATACGAACTCACCTGTGGCTGAGGTGCAGGAGAAGGTTCAGACTTGTGGAGTCTGGGGAGAGGAGAGGTGGGTCCAGGAGAAGTGGCAGTGAGTCTGCACTGAGTCATACCTGAGCCCAGGATCTGGGCAGCCATTTTCTCCTGAAGAGATAGCTCCTCCCTCCAGTCTTCAGACAACCAATACAGCCACACCCAGAATACACCCAGAATGGTACCAAAGATTTAAAAAAAAAAATCTGAATAGTCCCTGAGAGTCCAAGGGGACTGGCCTAAAGAGAGGCCTCAAGTCCCAGAAATAGGAAACAGAAACTGTAGATCCTCCAGAAGATTGGAATCTTAAGCCAGCCAAAGGAATGACACTTCACTTTTTCATTTTTATTTTTATTTTTTTATTATTATTTTGTAATCTCTTTTTTCTTCTTTTTTCTTTTTTTTATTGTTGCTTTGTTTTCTATTTCTTTTTGCGTTATTTTTCAATCATCCTATTTTATTTTATTTGCCATTTTTTTAATGTTTTTTAAATAATTTTTTTGTAAATTTATTATTATTCTCTTCTCATTATCTTTCTTCTAATCCATTCATCCCTTTTCTACTTTATGCTGACCTGGGGTCCTCCCCATATTCATCCAATTCTTAACTTTATTTTCTGTACATAAGCTCAGCCTCTACAGATTCTGTCCCCACCCTCTTTGCTGGGTGTTTGGTGTTTGCATTTTTTTGGGTTTATCTGTTTGTTTTGTGTGTTTTCTTCATATATACATATATTCTCCTTTTTCTTTTTCTTTTCTCTCTTATCTTTTTTTCTCTCTCTGATATCATTTGTGCTCTCTTTTTTCTCCCCTGATTCTCTTTTCTCAGGTGGTCACTCAGGGGTTATTGGTGTCATGAGTACATTCATGTTTTGTTCCCTTTGTGTCATGTCTTGTCGAGGAGATTTTTACCCTGTCGGGCCAATGTGCTAGAGAGCAAGCCACATAATCAGACACCTAGAGAGGAAACTCCATCCAGGAACATGTCAGTAATACCCCAGACCCAACTACAGAGACAGGAAGAAGGCAGCAGTGAGGGAAAGAGCAAAAGAGGAGTGCATAGTCATGTTGGGTGTGTGTGTGTATGTGTCACAGTTAGATCCCAAAGGACCTTTGGGGGCAAGCTAACCGAGCTCAACTAATTAGGCAGCCTCTGATACTGTTTCAAACAGTACCGAGAGTCTGGTTTTTCCTCAGAGGCCTCACCTTTTTGAAGGGGAGAGCTGCTGTAACTGGGAGCCTCCACCCAGGATGCCATCAGATAACACCTGGGACTTTATAGCCACCCATGCCAGAGACCAGCTACTGTGGCTGTGGTCCCACAGTCACCGAGTCTCCAGCCACCTCAGGCACCGGTTCCTGTGAGTTCCGAAGTGTGCTCCCCTCTGACTGGCCCAACACTTTAGCCCAGGGCACTGTGACCACACAAGCAGCAGACATGTGAGCAGCCCACTCCTGTTTGAAGAGCAGCAGCCTCACGTGGACTGCCCCTGT
The DNA here is from genome assembly GCA_011751065.1 of Lasiurus cinereus. Lineage (NCBI taxonomy): Eukaryota > Metazoa > Chordata > Mammalia > Chiroptera > Vespertilionidae > Lasiurus > Lasiurus cinereus. The sequence goes on from JAAGEH010000480.1 coordinate 13,714,351, forward strand.
CCAAGGAGCAACAACTGTGTGAGTGGCCCACTCCCCCATCTCAAAAGCAGCAACTGGGCAAGCTGCCCACCCCTGTCTGAGGAGCAGCAGCCACATGAGCAGCCTGCCCCCATCTGAGGAGCAGCAGCTGTGTGAGCAGCTCACCCCCATCCAAGTAGCAGAGCTCTGTGAGCAGCCCAAACAAATTCAAGGAGCAGCAGCCACATGAGCAGACCATCCATGTCCAAGGAGCGGCAGCACTGAGCGGTCTGCACTGATTCAAGGAGCAGCAGCCACATGCAGCCTGCACCTGTCCAACAAACAGGAGCTGAGTGAGCAGCCCGCCCCTGTCCAAGGAGCAGCAGCCACACATGCAGCTCACTCCCATCCAAGGAGCAGCGGCTGTGCAAGTAGCCCATCCCCCGTCCAAGGAGTAGTAGCCAAATAAGCAGCCCACCCCATCTGAGGAGCAGCAGCCCTGCAAGCAATCTGTCCCTGACCAAAGAGCAGCAGCCTCACAAGCAGCCTGCCCCATCCAAGGAGCAGCAGCCACACAGCCAGCCCCTATCCAAGGAACATCAGCCATGTGAACAGTCTGCCCCATCCCAGGAGCAGCAGCCTTATGAGCAGTCCATCCCCATCCAAGGAGCAACAACTGTGTGAGCAGCTTCCCCCACTCTCCAGAGGAACCACCACTGCTGTGAACAGCATGCACCAGAGGAGCCACTGCCAACTGAGAAGCAGCTGCTGCCGCGACTTGCCCAAGGAGCAACCATAGCCTGAATAGCCAATGCCACCCAAGGAGAAGCCCCTGCATAATTATGATGGCAAATGTTCAAGACAAAGCGAGAATCTTAAAGGCTGCAAGAGAGAGACAGAAAGTTACCTACAAGGGATCTCCCATTAGATTATCACATGATTTCTCAGCATAAACACATCAGGCCAGAAAAGAATGGAAGGAAATTTACAAAATGATGCAAAGCAAGTGACTGAATTTAAGAATACTCTATCCAGAAAAGCTATCATTCAAAATAGAAGGGGAAATAAGGAGAAACTAAGGGAGTTTATCACTACCAAGCCAGCAATGCAAGAAATGCTAAAGGGATTGGTGTAAAAAGAATAAATAAAAAGGTAAGAAGGAACACAGGCACAAAAAATAAAAATGGCTACAAACAAGTACTTATCAATAATAACTTTGAACATAAGCGGACTAAATGCTCCAATCAAAAGACATCGAGTGGCTGAATGGATAAAAAAATATGACCCATATATATGCTGTCTACAAGAGATCCACCTCAGAAAAAGGAACTCACACAGACTGAAAGTGAAGGGATAGAAAAATATCTTTCAGGCAAATGGAAATTTAAAAAAAGCTGGGGTAGTAATACTTATATCTGACAAAATAGACCTCAAAGTGAAGGCCATAACAAGAGAAAGGCCACTTCATAATACCAAAGGGATCAATGCAACAAGAGGCTATAACCTTGATAAACATATATGCACCCAATGCAGGGGCACTCAAATTCATAAAAAAAAAAAATCCTGAAGAATATCAAGGGAGAGATTGACAACAATAAAATTATAGTACAGGACTTTAATGCACCACTGACATCACTGGATAAAATCTCTAGACAAAAAATCAGCAAAGAAACAGCAATCTTAAATGACTCACTAGATGATATGGACTTAATTGACATCTTCAGAACATTTCACCTCGAAGCCACAGACTATAGGTTCTTTTCAAGTGCACATGGGACATTTTCAAAAGTAGACCACATATTGGGTCACAAGCAAAGTCTCCCCAAATTCAAAAAGATTGAAATCACATCAAGCATCTTCTCAGACCACGATGGCATAATATTAGAAATAAACTACAATAAAAACAATCCAAAATATTCAAACACTTGGAAGCTGAATAGAATGCTATTAAACAATGATTGGGTTATCAAATTGTTCAAAGATGAAAATAAAAACACAACAATTCAAAAATCTATGGGACACAATGAAAGCAGTCCTGAGAGGGAAGTTTATAGCTCTATAGGCCTACCTCAAAAAAAATAAGACAAAATGGTAGTAAATCATTTAACTCTAAAACTTAAAAGAGCTAGAAAAAGAGCAACAAAAAAAGCCCAGAGTGAGCAGAAGGAAGGAGATAATAAAGATCAGAGTAGAAATAAATGACATATAGACAGCAACAAAAAAAAAATCAATGAAACCAAGAGCTGGTTCTTTGAAAGGATAAACAAGATTGATGAACCTCTATCCAGGCTCATCAAGAAGCAAAGAGAGAGGACCCAAAAACAAAATCAGAAATGAAAGAAGAGAAATAACAACAGAAATGCAAAGGATTGCTTAAAAATACTATAAACAACTCAATTCCAACAAACTAGACAACATGGAAGAAATGGACATATTCTTAGAAAAATACAACCTTCCAAAACTCAAGCAGGAAGAATCTAAACATCTTAATAGGCTGATGACTATGGGAGATTGAAGCAGTCATCAAAAAGCTTCTAGCAAACAAAAACTTGGGGCAGATGGCTTCACAGGGGAGTTTTACCAAACATTCAAGGAAGAACTAAAACCTATTATCCTCATACTATTCCAAAAAATTCAAGAGGAAGGATACTTCCAAGCTCATTCTATGAAACCAGCATCACCCTAATACCAAAACCAGATAAAGACAAACCAATGAAAGAGAATTACAAGCCAATATTCCTTAAGAACATTGATGCCAAAATCCTCAACAAAATTCTAGCAAATCGGATCCAGTGGTACATCAGAAAGCTCATACAGCATGACCATCTAGGATTTATCCCAGGGATGCAAGGATGGTATCCACAAATTAATAAATGTGATATATCACATAAACAAATTGAGAGACAAAAGTCACATAATCGTATCAATTGATGCAGAAAAAAGCATTTGACACAATCTAACACCCTTTCTTGATAAAAACTCTCAGCAAGGTGTGAAGAGAAGGATCATATCTCAACATTGTAAAAGCCATATCTGACAACCCCAAGGCCAACATCATACTCAATGGACAAAAACTAAAACCATTTCCCCTAGGAACAGGAACAAGACAAGGATGTCCACTTTCACCATTCCTGTTAGACATAGTACTAGAAGTACTAGCCATTGCAATTAGACAAGAAGAAGAAATAAAAGGCATCCAAATTGTAAAAGAAGAATAAAACTTGTCCTTATTCACAGATGATGATACGGTACATAGAAAACATTAAAGACTCCATTAAAAAATTATTTGACCTAATAAATGAAGTCGGCAATATAGCAGGATACAAAATTAATGCCAAGAAATCTATGGCATTTCTATACACTAATAGTGGACTTATAGAAAGAGAGACTTAAAAAGCAATCCATTTACCATTGCACCAAAAAAAATAAGATATCTAGGAATAAACTTAACTAAGGAGGTAAAAGACCTATATGCAGAAAACTACAGGACACTGAAAAAAAAGTGATAGAAGAAGACATAAAAAGATGGAAGAACATACCATGTTCATGGATTGGTAGAATCAACATCATTAAAATGTCCATACTACCCAAAGCAATCTACAGATTCAATGCACTCCCCATTAGAATACCAATGGCATATTTCATAGACCTAGAAAGAACTCTCCAAAAATTCATCTAGAATTAAAAAAAAAGACTCTAAATAGCCACAGCAATCCTGAGAAAGAAGAACAAAGTAGGTTTGATCTCAATACCAAATTTCAGGCTGTAATACAAAGCCATGTTCTCAAAACAGCCTGGTACTGGCACAAAAACAGACATATAGATCAATGGAATAGAATAGAGAACCCAGAAATTTACCCAAACCACTATGCTCAATTATTATTTGACAAAGGAGGCATGAATATACAATGGAGTCAAGAAAGTCTCTTCAATAAATGGTGTTGGGAAAATTGGACAGATACATGCAAAAAAAAATGAAATTAGACTACCAACTTACACTATACACAAAAATAACCTCAAAATGGATAGAGGACTTAAATATAAGATGGGAAACCATAAAAATACTAGAGGAATCCACAGGCATAAATATTCAGACATATGCTGAAACAATTTTTTCACTGATACCGCTCCTAGGGCAATAGAAACTAAAGAGAAAATAAACAAATGGGACTACATCAAAATAAAATGCTTTTGCATAGCAAAAGAAACCATCAACAAAACAACAAGAAAGCCCACTGCATGGGAGAACGTATTTGCCAATGTTGGAGATTATAAGGGTTTAATCTCCAACATTTACAGGGAACTCATACAACTTAACAAAAGGAAGATAAACAACCCAATAAAAAAAATGGGCAACTGACCTAAATAGAAACTTTTTGAAAGAAGACAGAAGGAAGGCCAAGGGACTGTGAAAATATGCTCAAAGTCATTAATTGCTGAGAGATGCAAATCAAAACAATGTGGTACCATCTCACACATGTCAGAATGACTATCATCAATAAATCAACAAATGACAAGTGCTGGCAAGGATGTGGAGGAAAAGGAACCCTCATGCACTGCTGGTGGGAATGCAGACTGGTATAACCATTGTGGAAAACAGTATGGAGTTTCCTCAGAAAACTAAAAATGGAATTCCCATTTGACCTAGTAATCCCATTTCTAAAAATATATCCCAAGAAAATAGAAATACCAATCAGAAAGGACATATGCATCCCTTGTTCATAGCAGCACAATTCACCATCGCTAATATTTGGAAACAGCCTAAGTACCCATCAGCAGAAGAGTGGATTAAAAAACTGTGGTATATCTACACAATGGAATACTATGCTGCAGTAAAAAAGGAGTTCTTACCATTTGCAACAGCATGGATGGAACTGGAGAGCATTATGCTAAGTGAAATAAACCAGTCAGAGAGGATCAATATTACATTATCTCATTTATGGAATATAATGAACAACATAAACTGATGAACAAAAATGGATCCAGAGACAAAAAAGCATCAATCAGACCATCAAATCTCAGAGAGAAGATAAGGGAACTGGGAGTAAGAGGGAGAGATCAACCAAAGGACTTGTATGCATGCAATGGACATAGACAACAGGGGGGTGAGGTCATGAGTGGAAGGTGGGAGGGAATGGGGGAATAAGAACACATATGTAATACCTTTAATCAATAAAGAAAATCTTTAAAAAATCTGGGAATAGCTGTTATACTAACCACAGGAGGTATCATGCCCCACATCTTGCAAGTATGGTACCCATGATATGGGGCGTGAAGTAATTAAACAGAACCTCTTGGAGTTTCCTGGAGGATGTTTAATGGTGTAATATAGGAAGTGTGAGAGAAACACAGAATAGAAGAACCATTTCAGCTCACATTCAGCTAAAAAAGACTCTTCTCTCCAAATGAGTTTTTAAATTTCCTTTCCACTGCCATGGTTTACTACAAATACTGGTCCCTCTATCATCCCCACTAGGCAGAATGCAGAGTGTGTGATCAGGTTAGGCAAGAGAGCTATGAAATGATTCAGCCATTCCTCTGTTAATAGGCAAAGCAGCTAGCCTATTATATTCATGTTTGAGGGAAACACCAGAATCTGTGAAAATCAATTAAGACTCTATTTAAAACTATATTCTGAATAAGAATACAAGCAAAGATAAAAATTAGCAATGAACTTTCTGAATCAAAAAAAGTAGACTATCCCAACATGGCATCTAGCAAAGGCAAATTAGAGTGGCTCACACAAGAAATAATCTATAAATCCTGAAAACAAAATTCAAACAAGCCCAAATCAGTGCAAGCACATTGCTTAAAGGTTATTATTACTTCACTAGTAACCCAGAACCAGACCCTGATGTTAGAATTCACAGTATGTTCTTTATGGTTCTGGGACTACATGAACATATACACTTTAGAAGTATTTCTTTTTTCAGATGGACTCATTCTCAAATCTATTTGTCATCTCCACAATAGAGTTAAAGATCTTTCAAGGTATTTTTTATGTATAAATACCTGAATTTTGGAGACTTCTTTATTCTAAAGGTTAAGATTCTGCTATTTTGAGTGGACAAAATTAAATCAAGAAATCCTCTTTCTTCTGTCTCTTGAGATTCATGTTATGCCAAAACCATGAGGACTTATAGTATATATAGCCCTATATAATAAAAGGCTATTATGTAAATCGACTGATCGACAGAACGACCAGTTGCTATGATGCGTACTGACCACCAGTGGACAGATGCTCAATACAGGAGCTGCCCCCTGGTGGTCAGTGTGCTCCCACAGGGGGAGTGCTGCTCAGCCAGAAGCCAGGCTCATGGCTAGTAAGCACAGTGGTGGTGATGAGAGCCTCTCCCACCTCTGTGGCAGCAGTAAGGATGTCCAAGTGCTGGCTTAGAGACATTCCCCACAGGGAGTGAGACCAAGCCATCAGTCAGACCTCTTTCAAGGGCTCCTGGACTGCAAGAGGGTACAGGCTGGGCTGAGGGAGGCCCCCCCCCCAAGTGCATGAATTTCATACACCAGGTCCCTAGTTAACTCTAACAACCCAAAACAATTTTTCTTAAATATTTCTTCCTGAGTCAGAAAACTGGCAAATCTTGCCCCATGTGTTGGCCATACTCTTGGTTTTGTAAGGACTGTCAGATGGCTGATGATGAAGGAGTTTCTTCCTCTTTAATATTTTAGCTACTATGGTCACCTTCCTAGTATCCATGATGACAAGAGCTACTGCCCATCCCAGAAAGCCTTAGGCCACTTCTCTAGGAGTATTAATGCTCAAAAGCATCTAAAACTACCCATAAATCTTTTCTAATGTTTCAGGAGAACAAGATCCTACCTTTTCTTTTATTATTTCCATTTATCCTCCTTCCTAAAAGGACAATTGTTTGTGCTCACAGATTCTGTGGGTTAGGAATTCATGAAGGATACATCAATGACACTTCCTCTCTGCTTCATAAAGTCAGGACCTTAGCTGGAGTGACTTGAAGGCTAGAGGTGACTCACCCAAAGGCTGGCTGATACTAGTTACAAGTAAGAGGTCAGATGAGCTGTCAACAAAACCTCATCATGGCTGCTTGAGCTTCCTCACATCATGAGGGCTGAGTTCCAAGAGGGAACATCAGAAGAAAAGCAAGTAGAAGCTGACTCACGTTTTATGATTTCAGACATCATAAAGCACTACTTCCACAGTGGTCACAAGCCTTCCCATAACAAAGATGAAGATATTAAGGATTAGGGCTTCAACATATGAATTAGGAGAACACACAATTCAGTCCATAGCAATTAATCTGTTGACGGACATTGGGTTATTTGCAGCTTTTGGCTATTACAAGTTAAGCTGCTAGTAACATTTGTGTATGGTCTTTATATAGATATATATTTTCTTTCCTCTTGGGTAAATACATAGGAATGGGATAGCTGGAATTATGAGGTAGGTATATGTGTTTGTTTGCTGGTTTGTTTGTTTATTAAATGGCTAAACTGTTTTCTGAAGTCTTTTTACCATTTTATGTCCCCACTAGCAGTGAGTGCGAGTTCTATTTCCTCACTGACCCTTGGTATCCTCAGTTGTTCCTTTCCTTTTAGTTATTACCATAGGAGTCTTAAAATACCTCACTGTGGTTTTAGTTTGTAATATCCTAATGACTAATCATGTTGAATATCTTTTCATGTACTTATTTGCTACCCATATATCTTATTTAGTGGTGGATCCAAATGTATTTGTTCAGTTTTAATTGAGTTGTTTGAGTTTTCTTTTTATTTCTAGATACAAGTCCTTTATTAGGTGTGTGCTTTGCAAAGATGTTTTTCCCAGACTGTGCTTTATCTTTTCTTTTTCTTAACAATGTCTTTTGAAGGGCGGGAGGGTTTTTTTATTTTTTTTATGAAATCCAATTCATCAATTTGTTCTCTCATAGATTGGATCATTTCTAAGAAACCTTTACCAACTCAAGGTCACAAAGACTTTCTTCCATGTTTTCTTCTAAAATGTTTATAATTTTAGGTTTTACATTTAGATCTATAATCCATTTTGGGTTTATTTTTGTACATAGTTAGGTATGTATTGACATTCTTCTTTTTCTTTTCTTTTTCATTTATAGGCATTTGGATTTATTATTCTTCTGCCATTTATTGAAAAAGGCTTTTTTTTTTTTACTACATCACCTTTAAACCTTGTTTTGAGTTAAACCATGTCTGACAAAAAGATATTTTCAAGTCCTAACCCCCAGTACCTGTGAATATGACCTTATTTATTTATAAGGTCTTTGTAGATGTAAGGGAGTTGAGATGAGGTCATACTGGGTTAGGATGGGCCTTAATACAATGCCTGGTGCCTTTATAAGAAAAGGGAAATTTTAACACAAAAACATAGACACAGAGAGGAGAATGTCATATGAAAATGAGGCAGAGATTGGAATAATGCATCTATAATCTAAGGAGCATCAGGGTGGCTGGCAACTGCCAGAAGCTGGGAAAGAGACATGGAATGAATTCTCCCTCAGAGTCTTCGGAAGGAACTCTGGCCACACCTGGATTTCAGATATCCTGAACTATGAGAGACTACATTTCTGTTGTTTTAAACCATCCAGTTGGTGGTGATTAGCCCTTGGGAACAAACCTTGTATATGACATTTACAAAGATATATTTTAAATAAAAAATAAATATGAAGCCTATATGCCCATCAATTTGGCTGGATCTATAACACATACATTCATGTGTACTAATTAATTAGTTCATTAATTAGTTCGTGTGTTCATTTTGTGCGATTGTGGTTCTTTTATTTCAACTCAGCTATTTCACGTTTTGAATGTACAAAGGCCTCAGAAGATGCCCTGTTGTCACAGGCAACAACAGTCTTCTCCTGGAGCAGCTCTGAGGCTCCAGGCAGGGAGTATGGAGGAACGGATGACCAGATGGCTAAGCAGAGACCTATCCATTCACAGGACCTCACTGATGTGGGCAGTGCAGAGAATACAGAGAAAGGAGAAAGGTTTGTGCCTGCTGAAAACAGCACTGAGTGCCATTGGTCCTCAGGCACCACAGTGAAAGGACAGTGTACAATGCAGGTGCCATATCAGTGAATTTCCTCTTTCTGTAGGTGCAATGCTACACTGCAAAATGGAAGATTTAACCTTCAAAGAGCAGGCCGCATGGCTTCCTCTGTTTCTTGCCCTTGACATTCCCCAGCTGCCCCAGGAACCCATGCAATTCTCTGTGTTCCCTTCCCAGGCCCACTTGCAGTGAAATTCACTCATCCTAATTGCTATTCTTCCCTGGCCCACTGAGGGGCACTAACTGTCTGAGCTGGCATTTACCTTGAGGATTAGCTTTATCAACCTCACATTTTTGTATTTGCCAGTGGCTTCTTCGGACTTCGACCATTGAACTATATGACGGTGCAAGATGAGATTCTCAAATGAGAGGCATTACCTGAGGATGAATATTAATTACCCCCAAAAGGGGAAACAGGGCTTCATCAGCATGCTCCTAGCTGACATCACTGCTGCTGAGCTACAGAACAGGGAGGGGAGAAGGAAACTGCTAATAATTGAGCACCTACTGTATGCAGGCACAGTGCTAGGCACTTTCACTCAAATAATTTTACACATATTGAAACAAGCAAAGCAGAGACCTAAAACCAGAAAAGGACATGGAACCATGTATGATGTTGATGCCATTGGCTCCTTTGGATATTAGAACATATAATGAGGTCTGAACTCATTCTGAGCCACTGATTATTAATATCCTTTCTACCTGTATATACAGGAGGAGTGAAGGTGGCCTTCACAGAGGACAGTGAAACCAGGTGAGGACAGCTGACATGAATCATCTGAGAAAGAGTAAGTGTCCATGCTTTCAAAGTTTCAGTCTAACATTCTTCCTAGAAATCATAATTTCACTATATATGTAAGGATTTTTGTAAAAATGGGTGTATTAGATAGGACTTCATTATCAGGGGCCCAGGTTCATCTCCTCTCAAGGGATCAAGAGGCTATTTCCAGAGGACAAGGGCAAGATTTACAGTGTGTCCCTTCCCCAAAACTTGGTACAAATTCTCTGTAAACTCAAGGCCACTTACCACATCCAGGCTCCCACATGGATCTAAGCATATGCCATGTACACCGCAGGCACACTGGGCAACCGGTTATTTATGGGACTTGGCAGAGAAGTATTCATCAGGGTGTTTAGTCACAGTCTGTGTGACAGCACCCACTGTGACAGTGAGCAGTAAAGTGAATAATCATATATCCAACTTGGAAGGTGAATTCCTGCTCATATTTCTAATTATTAACTGCACTATTATTGAGGACCTCTCTGTGGCATAGTTTCCTACTGTGAAGGTTGACTGTTCATTACTCAAAGATGTTCTGTTGTTACAGATGTATAATAATAGCACAAGTAGATATCACTGTTCTGTGATCCCTATCTTTCAAAGAAAAAAGTTGAGTTTTTTGTTTGTTTATTTGTTTTCTTTGGGGTTCTTGAAATGGAAGGCTAGTGCTTATCTCTCCCTTTTAATCTCAATGATTTCCTCATTGTTAAGTTCATTGATAAATATTAAGGTTCCATTAAGATATAAATTGATTGGGATCAACCATAGTTGGTTTGTATCCCTCTTAACTAAATACTCTACAATGAAGGAAAAGAAATGATGGGACCCTCCCATTTTATCTCAAAAAGAAAAAACAAAAAGACACTTGAGGGTGCAAAAATAGGAACTTACAGCACAGAAGTTTCTATAGGCTCCTTCTAACCAAACATATATTAAACTTAAAAATGCCAATATAGGGGAAATATGACCATCTAAATGAGGGTCATGTCTGTTGTGTTGTTTAACCATCTTTGGCACAGTTTTCCAATAAGGCCTAAATTAATAAACTAGATAAAAAGCAAGCTTAAATAGATAAATTATTTTTATATTATCTAATTAACTAGTATACTTGGGAACCTAAATTATTAAATACCGATCATAGGACTGTTCAAGGGATGACCAAATATCTTTTTTTCTTTCTAAGTCTTTGCTTATAAATGGCATGATTACACATGCCCGTGTTCTAAGAGTTAACTCAGCATAGTACAGTATTTAGTTGGCTAAAGTTCCATTCTACTGGACAGAATTCTTCCTCTCCAAACTGAAAAGAATGGTAAGGTCCATGTGCAGTCACTCTGGGGCTGAAAAAATCCACATCAATGTGGTAAACATTAGGTCTGTTCACACATGTGCCAGTTCTCCCCCTCCTAGGTGCCCAGCAGGACAGGCACCCAGTAGGACTGCTCCTCTCCACCCTGCTATAGTGAGACGTGGCCATGTGACTGCCTGGAGCCAATAAACATGAGCAGGGGCCTTTACAGCCAATGTAGAATTTACCACATTCCCTGCCCCCTGTTGCAGTAAGTAATCTTTAATGTCAGTGCCAGGATGGGGCCTCTGTCCACTTAGGTATCAGAGTGACTATTAAGTAGGCTCCTCTTGCTGGTTTGCAGCCTGAGATAAAGAGGAGAAATGATATACAATAGAGATACCAACCTTTGTAGCACTAAAGCCAATGAGATTTTAGTTACTTATTACTGCAATATAATTTAGCCTGATTAATTCAACAACAAAAATTAACTTCTCTTAAGAAGTTATGAATGAAATATTGACTACTGATGCCTCATCAAAAATGCATGTTCCCCAGTTGTTTTTCCATGAGCAAGAGTGATTTCATCGACCATTTCAATTCACTTTCTTCCACTTCTCCTCAAAATTAACAGCACACAATTCCAAGATTGGAGACATAAAATGGCACTATACCCAGAGATAGACAGGCACACAGAAAATATGGCCATGTGACAATTTTGGAGTCATGCAACTGCAAGTCAAGGAACCTGGCAACCATCAGAAGCTGGAAGAGAAGCACAAACAGATACTCCCGCCGAACTTCCGAGGTGGAACCAACCCTGCTGACACTTTGATTTTGGACTTCTGGCCTCCAGAACTCTATAAGAATAAATTCTTAAATTTTTTGCCACTCAGTTTTGGCACTTTGTTATAGCAGCACTAGGAAATGAATACAGTGACTTTTAACTACATTTCCTCCCACTCCTCTGCCTGCTTGGCATTTTTACAATGAGTCTTTACACGATGAGTCTTGACCCATTGGTCCTGCATATCCCTGCACTTTAAACCTTAATAAATTCCAGGCCTCTTTCTAAGTTGAGTAAACTAAGGTATGGGCCTAACCTCTTTTTTCACCAAATAAACTCCATCAAGATTAGAAGCAATGTCTTGTTTGTCTTTGACTCCCTCCTCTAACACCTTTTCACAACTAGCACAAGGCCTGGCTCACAGGGAGGCCTCTAAAATAATTGCTAAGAAAACTACAGAGCAAACAGTGGCTATTACTCCTTTTCTTTCTGAACCTCTCATCTCCTACCAAACAGTGATTTAGGACAACAGAATTAGTAAGTCTGTTGGTGTTGGCTTCTTTCAAGGCCAATTACCAAATGATAAACTGGGTTCCTCTGGCAGCCAATCTAAATCAGTCCATCCATAGATGGGTGCCAACTATTCCATGGTCTATTAATGCCATTTCCATTCATGATTACATCAGGGCAAGCAAAGGAACAGCCAATCACCAGAGGCAGGTTTGGAGTGTTGGAACTAACAGAACATCATTAATCATTGAGGGCACACCAAAAAATCTAAGACTTAAGAGGCTTAAATCTTAAAAGTTAATCTGAAAAAGTGATACATCTTGTGTAAACAGCCATGTCATCCATGATTGTGTACATGTACCACATCCTTCAACAGAATTTATGTTTATTCATTTGTTATTTGCATTAATGAGCTGTCTCACAGATATGATATACACTTGATTTTCTTTCCAAGCATAAGGCAAAGCCAATTTCTCATTTTGGCTGGGAAGGAGTCCTAATGACTTGAGAACCAGCAGATTTCAATCTTGTGAGGACTAATTTTCTGAACTGAAATGCAACCAACACACAGTTTTCAGTCTCACATGCAGAAAAGGCCAACTTACGATCTTCTCCCAAACTTTTTAATGCCTACAAGATTCTAGAGTCCACTTTATCATTTGAAATCATATCCCTAAAAGGCAAACAAATGGTCCTTGAAGCATCTCTTTCACCATTAATATTTGCATGTTTTAATTAGCTCAGCTGCTTGATCATGCCTTTAAGTATCTCAAAATATCTGCTGGCTTTCTACAGGTCTCAGGAAGATGGCACCCTTCCCAAGCGGTGGCTAGGAAATCTATATGTGCTTCAAAGTTCTGTGGCCTTTTGAGACAAGCAGTTCATCTTCTTATGCCCTTTCCACCACTAACTGTTAAATTTGAAGGCCATGGGTAATTCTGAATTCCATACTCACAGTAAATCTGAAACAAAAGAAAGTCAGCTAAAAGCTAGACCATGAATGTTTCTGTGCTCATTTCAGGAGTGGACTGGTCACAAAGGCAGAGTAACCAACTGTCCACCTTGGGACCCAGAAAGGGTCTCACATTTCTCAGCATTTCCCCCACAGATCAACTCTGAAAATGCAAATAGCCAAAAAGAGATAAATTATCTTCATCAAGACATTTTTATCCATTGCAGTGTTGATTGGGGAAATTTTTGTAGAGCCAGAATGAAAAAGGTTTTGATGGTGTCAGGGGAACAGGGAGTATAGATCCAGAGAGGATCCAATGGCAGAAGAGGATAGAATCTTCTGTTTCTGATGGAACAAAACATTGTCACCCCCGTTTGAAAAAGAAGACAGCAGAGACCCTTAGAATCAAAAATGGTATCTTGTTGAACAGCCAGAAAGCACTAGATACCTAACAAATGTGTATGAGTAGAGGACAGAAGAGAAAAGAAATGTCAGTGGGAGGGTGCCAGTGGGAGGGTGCCATGGCTCCTTCACAGTCATGCTTAGCATTGTCTCCACTAAGTGGAAATGCCAGAGCCACCTGTGAAGACACCACATGAAGCCACCACCTATTAGGGTTCTGAAGAAGTAGGACATGAAAGAGAGGGGTTTGCATGAGGGAAGCATGCCTGGCCCAGGAGGCATGGATGAGGGTGAGAGGCAGGGGAGAGAGGCAGAGACATGAAGGCCCCTTGATATCTGGATGAGGAACCTGAGAAATGGGAAACAGAGAGATCAGGCTCACCTCCTCACTGTTGGGAGTCGTGCTGGCACTGATTTTACTGCTGGAAAGAGCGACTGGTGAGTAGTTGGGGAAATGACCAGAAGGAAGTTAAAGCTGAGCAACAAATGAGCAAAGCCACAGATTACCTGCATAAAATCCAGTGTTCCAAAACCTCTATAGTATACTCCCAAGCCAGAGCTCCCTGACTGCTGCCTGTACCTGACCCACACCATGGTAGATGTGTCCACATATCAATTAGCAGTATCTGTCTGAGTTATACAAAGGTGTACTAATGGAAAGGTTTATTTTTCTCACAAACAAGAGCTCTCCTCTGTTGCCTCTGACTCCTGACTCAATGGTGTCAAGGCCAACGTTGTTGCAATTCTCAGTTATGAGATGGCAACTTTGCCTCCAAGGAGCAGCTCTCACACTGCGCTCAAAGGCAGGAAGCCAGGGACATGGCTAGGATGGGTTCTCTTCTGGACCTTCCTCTTTCCGAGGAGGAAAAACCTTCCCTGGAAGGTCTCTGAAGACTTCTTACATTCCTGTTCATCTGTAGCACATTCCTGCCCTTAAACTAGGGACTCTGCCCAAATTCCTTAAAACTAATAGGCCTCTAGCTGATGCCTGTCCAAAATGGGTTACCCCTGCTCCATCCCATGAAGGTGGAAGATGGGGCAGTGCCTGTGGAGGGCTCTACTTGTATTGATGATGAGATCCAAGGGTAGACCAAGTGCTGGCTGGATCAGAGCAGAACCATCAGGACTAGCATAAGCAGGAGACAGCTGGGACTGCCTGTAGAGAGAAAAGCCTCCATCCCACACAGGCATCCTCTCTAAATTTAGAAGCAAGAGCCAGCCTTTCCAGAGGCTTCTTTGAAACTGTTAAGAAATTATAATTAGACTTTGTGCTTCTGCTAAGTCTTTCAGTGCAGGAGCGCTGGGCAATTCCTTACACTGTCTCAATCTTCACAGCACCTTTCGAGGCAGCACGCATCTATTGTCATCTTCATTTTCAGGATGAAGGAACTGAGATGGCGGTACAGGTTAATGACTTGCTCAATGTCATTTGCTCAGTGAGTCACCAGCCAGCTGGGGATGGGACCAAAATTGATGGGTGAAAAGAGCTATCTCACTTACTGGAGACCCTGGGCAAGTATGTGGAGGTTACTTACTTACCAGATGGCATGAGCCCTGAAAGGTGACTTCATGGGAGGATGTCAGAGCTCTGAGCAAAGAGTTAAGAAAAACAGAGTGAGAACAGTGACTCCCTGTCCGGACACCTTAGGCAAGTCACTTGAAATTTCTGCACATTTTCCTGGTTTATAAAATAAGAATAATAATACCTACCTTCCCACCATGTGAGGTCATAGCAAGGAGACGCCATCTATAAAGCTGGAAGAGGATCCTCCCAGATACTGAATCTGTTGGGATCTTGATCTTGGACTTCCAGCCTCCAGAACTGCTGCATGGTACCCAGAAAACAGAAGTGTGCTGAGTAAATGAATGAGTCTGAGCTTAATCTCCAAAGCACCTGTCATTAATATACACGTTTTGACATTTTAAAAAAGGAATGATATCTACCCCAACTATTTCACTCAGCTGATTCAAAGACAGAAGGAATATTTCCAATGAAGTCAGGTAAACTTGCACATTTTGTAAGTCATCCGAGGGAGATAGTAGAACCAACATTTAAAATCAGCCTGCTGCTCTTGGCTCACACAATGCTAAAACTACAACCAATTATACAGGACTCTTCCCAGATGTCCATGAAGTTCCTTTCTGCTTTTCAATGTGCCATGAGCCTATTTTCAGCATACACTGTATGGAATGTGCTACGCACGCAGAATGCAGACATAGCTAGGATGTGACCCGTGTCCTCTAGGAAATACAGCCTGGCGGATAAGGTAGACAAATGAACCTCGTATTTCATTGAGAGGCAAAGTGAAATCAGACTAATAATAGACAAGGAGGGCAAACCAGGGGAGAAAAGGGGTTGGGGAGGAGCATCTAGAAGAGGTTTGGGTTAGCCAGTGGGCTGAGGGGGTGGGGGTAGGGGTGGGGGTGGGGGTTCGGTGGAGGTGGGGGTAGGGGCGGAAAGAAGCAAAGGGGCACAGGGAAGCAGTGGATAAAAGCTGAAACATGGAAAATCCTTAGCTCTTCCTTTCCTTCCCAGAGCCAACCATTCTCCCCTCTAAGCAAAGTGAAGTCAAGGTGATAGAGCAGCAGAGGCTGGAGGTTGGGTTGGCTTTGTTTACCTCTGAGAGCAAGGATATTTGCGGCAAAAACATTTCCTTTGCGCACCCTGGCGCATTTCTCTCTGCGGCAATCTTACTTTCTGCCGCAGGAGGGCGCTTGTCCTCCTCCGCTGCAGCCAGTGCCGCCCCGCCTCCCAGCTGCATCTGCCTTCGGGGCGGTGTGCCTCCAACACCTGCATTCTGGAAGCAATGTCCTGGCAACTGCAACACCTGCAAGACGTGATCACAGGCACTCCCAACTCTCCACGTTTTATCTTGGTTAAACGAGCCAGGGTAGATGTTCCAAAACAATTACTCTCTCATCAACAGGTACGCTACAAGGACAATAACGCATACAAAATTCCCAGGGAACTGTTGGAAGACTGGCTATCAGAGTTTAGAAAGCAGCTCAGATTCATTAGGAGGTAGAAATCGGTTCTCTGGCCCTGGCTGGGAGGTCTCCCGGGTCCCAGACTTAAAGTAGGGTGGAAACCAATTGACATAGCAGAACACTGCCCTTTCTCAGGGACACCAGTGTGGTGCTAAGGGAGAAGAAAGGAACTTCCAGATCTGAGACACGACCAGAAAAGGAAAGCAGTCGCTTTTTGTCTATTTTTGTTTTAACAATGAAGGAAATAAACTCTTCTGGCTCTACACCAGATAAGAATTCCTAAATTGTACTAACGGGACTGTTCCCCAAACTCCCTTTGTTCTCTCCACGCCCTTGTGTGAGCATATCCACTCACCATCACCTTGTATAATTTACCCTTAGTGAATTAGAAAGAAGGTTTTAAGATAAGGTGGGATGAAACACTGACAGCCAATCAGGATACTTGCACTCAAAAGTCCCCCTCAGAATTAATGGGAGACTATTTTGTTAGTTTGCCTGTTTCTTTTTGCCTCTAAGAGTAATTAAGTCCATGGTTTTGGGCTAGCCCCTGGATTGAAGCATCTTTTTGGGTAAAAAGAGCCTAAGCTTTCTTAAACTTTGAGATAACAAGAACTATCACAGCATGTAGAAACCAAAACTACAGCAAGCTAAAATTATCCCCTTCTCATAAAGGAAAAGGAATCTCAGATGATGAGAAAGGTTTTTTAAACAGTCTAATAATTACACACTAACACTCAAAATAGACCTTAAATGATTTGAGAGATTCTTGAGCCAAGATCCCATAATTTGCTCCATAGTATTTGTCCAGCTTCACTCCCACAATGTACTATATATATTCGTAGGTTCTGTCAAATGAGTGCATTATCATTATCACCTTCATCATCATCACCTTCAAAATCATCATCATCAGTTTATCAGCCAGATGCTGGCTCAGATAAAATCCATCCTTAAAAATTTCTAAGCCTAATTTTTCCTTGTATTTGCTGTATCTGGGTCCTATTTTCGGCACACTTCCTGGATCATGGACTGCAGATATGAAAGAAAGCCTCCAGTGCCCTCCCATAGCCTACCACTATGGATTAATCTGAATCAGAGCATAAATGGAACAGTGTCCTCATCTGTAAGACTAAGCTGAGAGCAGGATGAAGAATAATGAGTATTGCATGCTACCATTTATAATTTTTTTAAAGAATCGTTAAATATACATTTATATGGAAATTAACTAGGAGACTACATACGAAACCTGGTTATATTGTGCTTATTTCTAGGGATTGAACAGGAACTAGAACACAAGGCTGAAGAGGTTCACTTTTCACTGGATATATATTTTTAAAAATTTAACATATGAATGTATATCAGTTATTTAAAAATTAATAAAGTCAGGGGGAGTAATTATTATAAAGACATTTCTTGATTTGCTACAATGACTGTAATTTTGAAGCTAAATTAAAGTCCTTATGTTTGGGATAAATTATAATTAATGAACTGATATAAAACAATGATTTGGTACATTTGTTCTCATTTCCCTTTCTGTCTAAATAAGGACAGTAGAAAAAAGCAGCTTGAATTAAAGAGAGGAAATCTACCTATAACATTTAAAAGAGGAGTCGGATAGGCACTCAGCTTTTCCATGCATCCCAACCCTAAAGTGCCTTCTCTGGCTGTCTTCTAAGGCAGGAGTGAGGGAGGGAAAGAGAAAGGAGGGAGGGAGGGAGGAAGGAAGAAAGCTTCCATAGCTTGTTAGAAATACCCCTTAGGAACATACAGCTGCATTTGGAGTCTAATTACATATTGGCCCATTGTATTCTCGGCTGCATTTTGCTACCTGGGAAATATCCAAAAAGATTGCAGACAAGGCAGCGCACCAGGTAATGACACATCATAAATTAATACACATATTCCGTTTTATAGAATTCCCACTCTGATGAACTTTGCAAGTGTGGCAGAACCAAGACCCAAATCTGAAATAACCTCATGAATAGATGGACATTTTGCTGGAATTCAGATCTGTGAACCCCCTGGTTACACCTCACTATTCTAGACCTTTCATTTGCCCCCAAAGATTTGGGAAAGCAGATGCTCTGTGCTAGGGGTAGGACTTCTAAGGATGAATAGGACCTGCCATTTTCCACACAAGGCCACCAACTATGCTCAGTGAAGTAGGCGAGACAACCCCAAGACTGAGTTGATGCTCAAGTTCAAGGTCCTCAGTTAGATTTCTTTCCTTGTCTCAAAGAAACTGCTACTTGATATCATTGATAGAGCTTGGCTTCTGTAGCTTTGGAGCTGACCTCTTTACTCTAAATAAGTCCCTAGAGTGGCCCTTTAGTGACTTAAGTATGATCTTTTATGTCCTCTTTAGTTAGGCTGAAGATGAAAGGTTTGCCAAGGAACACAGGGATCGTGAGAGGAAAGTATGGAGACCTATACTTCTTCTGGTTAAGGTTCCAACCAGTGTTTGTATTCAGGGTCCTCAGCGGAGGCCAGATGCCAGAGAGCAGGAAAAGGGGTTCAGGATGAGAAGCTCAACAAATGAAGGGAAGAAGAGAGTTCTAGAGACATAGCCTGGATCCAAACATACAGGCCTAAATGTTCTAACACAAAGGCAGGGTCCACATGCCTGATGGTGCCAATACACATATTGAACCAGCAGATATAGCACCATGGTAATGATGAGTGAGTGGCGGGAGGAGGGAGAGAGGGGCAGAGATTGGCCTGAAAGAGCTCATCACTAAGAACCTTAGATCTCAGGTCCCTTGACAAAGCTGAATAGGAGGATGCTCCTATAAAAAAAAATGCCCAAAGTTACTGCTGCAAGAATGGCAGCCATGTGTGGAAAGGAAACAGCTCAGAATTGTGTCAGCATCTCAGCATCATTCAACTGCTCCACTCCCCATGCAAATGTATGCTGCTACTGTACCAGGCTTCACCATCGAATGCTCTCTGCACAACAGATAGCTGTGAGCCACCGAAACCGGCTCAGCTAACCTAAGCAAAAGAATGCCAGGCAGCACACAAGTTCTGTAGGATGTCTGAGCAACTGGGCTTGGACAATGGTTGAAACCCAGGAAGGATGGGCAGCAGGAAGAATAGCTCCAGCAAAGGGATACTGGCACAGGCACTCCAGGCCAAGAGGAAACAAGACTGTGAACATCATCTGACCCTGCCTCTTTGCAGAACCCCTTGGAGATTCAGTCCCAGGTTTGGAGGGTCAACCTGGCAGAGGCTGAGTCCTGTCCCCAGGCTGGCTGTCAAGGGGCAGGGGTCTCCCTCAGGCTCTGTGGCAGGAGGAGGACCTGCTTCCAGTGTCCACAAGGTGCAGTGTGGAGCAGAAGCTTTGGAAATAGGAAGGAGAGTGGTTGGTTGGGCAGGCAAAAATGACAGTTGCATTTCAGTTGATGTTGGGCATGAGACAGACAGAAAACAAAGAGGAACAGATTGAACAGACAGCTCATCTCAATATCCACACAATTCATACAGCATCTGTCTTTAAATCTGTACAGATGCTAGGATGAAAACAATGACTCTAACTTTCAGAGCAGTCATGAGGAATAATATCTTCTTAGTTAACTACATGAGGTACTTCCATAGAAAATCCAAAAATGTCAGTTCCACCTGGCCTTTAGAGTGTTATTGAGAGATTTTGAGAAGTAGGTTATCCAAAGCACACCACAAACGCACCTCAGAATTACAAGTCAAACAACTGTAATGCTAATTACACATTTAGCACAGCTTGCATATTAAAAATGAGTCAAATTTATGATATAGTAATGCTATTTTTTAATGTAATATAGTCATATTCTGTAATACATTAGTGCCTATTTTATAGTCAACATGTACGGTACATTTATGTTGATTTTATGACCTTATCACTTCTTGCCCTTTGGGCTAAAAGCAAGTGTATTTTATGACCTTGAACATAATTTTAGCACTTATATGATTATAAAGGTTTGTAGATGCTGTGGTTTTATGTGAATTACATATTCTTAGTCTGGTCCATAATTCCTCTGAAACAAGATTGTCACCTTCAAATCACTTAAGATTGGTCCTGCCTTCTGCAATAATTGGCTTTATACCCTAATTTCCAGAGACACAATCAGAGCAAAAACAGAGACCGAGCCATTTGTTATACTTTTGTATAAAACTTGTTTATATTATCATAATAAAATGTGTAGGTTTGGGGGCTGGGTTTCCCTTGAACCTATAACTTTACAAAATTATACACTTCTTTGGATGTTTTCCAAAGTTTGCATTTTCTAAAAAAAAACATGTTCTATCAATGATTTGGAGCTGTGATGGGCATTTCTACTGACCAATATAGGGGAAGGCTATCCTGAGTGTGTTCAGAAAAAGAAGATGGGTGGAGAACAGACTTGATGCTCACTACTCCCCTGGGTTAATAGCTGACACCAAAGCTGATGGAAATGAAGGATTTCATAATGGCCTTTTCCCAGCATTATTTGCCCATTATGTTGCTTCTTAATACCTGCCTCCTGACAGTTCTCTACCAGTTTGATGCTCAGCTCAACCTTAGGTGTGAGTTGATAATATACTAGTATGTCAGTTGAGCATATAAATTATTTGGAAATACATATAATTTATCAAAGAAAACCATGATTTGCATTCTCATGATTGCAACAATCTAAAGGTCTACATTCTGGTGTTGTGGGCTAAACTATGTACCCCACAATTCATATATTAAAAAACTAACCCCCAGTACCTAAGAAAGTGACTCTGTTTTGAGATAATCTTTAAAGTGGAAATTAAATAAAAATAAGCTTATTTGGATGGGCCTTAATCCAATATGACTGGTGTCCTTATAAGAAGAAGAAATGAAGACACAGACACACACAGAAGAAAGGCCATGTGAAAACTCAGGGAGAAGACGCTCATCTATAAGCCAAGGAGAGAGGCCTCAGAAGAAACTAATATTTGCCCACACCTTGCCTTTAGACTTCTTGCTTCCAGAATTGTAAAAATATAAATTTTATTGTTTAAGTCACCTCGTCTATGTTACTTTTTTACAGCAACCCTAGCTAATGAATAGTCTTAGGGAAACTTGAATAAATAGGTACTCATCATTAGTACCAGGTACAGGACCTTTCCAGTCCAAGCTGGCCCTCCAGTCTTCTCACCACTCTCCCTGCACCCACACTTGAACTTGACTAAACATTTCATCTTTCCTGATTCCAAAAGAGGACTGAGCCCTTCAATCCTATGCTTCTCAAATCTTCCACAGATAATCATTCAGAAACACAGGCTCTTCTATTTTATGGACCTGCCATCCTTTATACCTTGAAGTTCTTATTTTGAGTAAGTAAACAGAAAAAGAGAGTGGGTGGCAAAGAAACACATCACTTCCGCTCATGTTCCATTTGTGAGAACTAGCCATATGGTCCCACTTGGAAACAAGGACAGCTGGGCAACACAGACTCTGACTGGGCAGCCAACTGCCATCAATTCTACTCTAGGGAGGAACACCACTCTTTGCTGGACAGTTGGCTGCCTCTGCCACATTCCTTTTATACCTGACCAGACTGTCACCAGCAGCTTTAGCCTGTTCTATTTCCCCAACTTCCCCACTCCACCTACCCAACTCTGCTCAGCTCGTAGACATGACCTGTTCTGACACTAGTCCTTCTAGGATCTTTGAATCTTAAGGATTCACCCTCTTACCACCATATTTGAGGATGTTATCAATGTCTTCCCTTCTTCTTCCTTCCCTTTCTGCAAATTAACCTTATAAATTCTACTTCTGAATTCCGAAAACCCTAGGAATTTGTCATAGTGAGTCCCCTAAAGCCCTCATAGTGTGGCCAGTCCTGAGGATGATGAGGATAAGGAGCAGAAAAGGCCACTGGTCTATATCTGTCAGTCATGGGGGGAGGGAGAGAAGTTCCCTCAGAAGGGACACAGAGCTCCAGATGAGCTTGACTCACATATCCTGATTAGCATCCACTCTGTAGGACTGGTAGTGAGACTACAACTGAGAGGACATGCAGTACTTTGATGAGCTCTTCCTCCAATGGGGAAAATGAACTTTTAAACACAATTATAATGCAGTGTAACACATGCCGAAATGGAGGTGTAAAAAGACCTGCAAAGATATAGAAAGTCAAGGCCTAACTTAGCCCGGAGTGCTACAAGGCTTCTTCTAGGTGGAAGCATTAAAGCTAAGGATACACAGACAACAGGGGAAGGATGTGCATTCCAGACCAAGGGGAAGAGCTATGATTGTGTGAACAGCCAAAAGCTGCAAAGAGCCCAAGTGTCCGTCAGCAGATGAATGGATAAACAAAGTGTGGTCTATATATATGATGGAATATTATTGAGCCTAAAAAGGAAGGATATCATGACTCATGCTACCAAAGGGATGAACCAGAAAAGTTTATGCTGAGTGAAATTAGCCAGACAGAGAGGACAGATACAGGAGCTGGCAAAAGGGGTGGACAAAAGTAGGTTTTCAGTTGTGAGTACACAAAATAGGGTTTATTTTTGTGTTGTTACTTATTAACTAGAGGCCTGGTGCATGAAATATGTGCATGCAGGGGTCCCCTCAGCCCAGCCTGGACCCTCTCTAATCCGGGACCCCTCAGGGAATGTCTAACAGTCGGTTTTAGCCCAGTCCCTGGGATCGGGCCGAAACTGGCCATCAGACAGCCCTCTCACAATCCGGGACCACTGGCTCCTAACTGCTCACCTGCCTGCCTACCTGATCGCCCCTAACTGCTGCCCTACCAACCTGATTACCCCTAACTGCCTCTGTCTGCCAGCCTGATTGCCCCTAACTCTCCCTCCCCACACTGGCCTGATCACCCTCAAATGCCCCCCCCATGCTGGCCTGGTTGCCCCTCACTATACTCCTCTGCTGGCTTGGTCACCCCTCACTGCCATCCTGCAGGCCTGGTTGTCCCTCACTGAACTTCTGCCAGCCTGGTTGCCCCCAACTTCGCCCCCTTACTGGCCTGGTCACCCCTCACTGCCCCCCCTGCCAGCCTAGTCGCCCCACACAAGCCTGCTGTTCAGTTATTACTGTGAGGGCGTCATGACCAATTTGCATATTACTCTTTTATTAGTATAGGTTATTATAATTGATTTATATTACAACTATAAACCTCCTTTTGTCCACCCCTGTAATCCATGATTTCACTAACATGAAATATCTAGAATAGGCTAATTCATAGAGACAGAAATTGGACTCAAGGTTACCAGGGCCTGAGGTAAGAGAGAATGAGTAGTTATTATCTAATGGGCACAGAGTTTCTGTTTGGGGTGATGAAAAGTTTTGAAAATAGTTATTGTCATGGTTGCATGAACTCTGAATGCAATTAATGGCATTATATTACATACTTTAAAATGTCCACAAAGGCAAAAGTTTTATATGTTTGTGATATATTTTACCACGTTTTAAAAATATATATGTAGTTGTGTGAAAGGGTATAGGAAAGAAGTTTTTTAATGATCTCTATTTTTAAACATGGAAAATCTAATGAAAGATCAATTCGGTTCCTAACTATAGCCTGAAGCTAGCTTTCTTTCTTTCTTTCTTTCTTTCTTTCTTTCTTTCTTTCTTTCTTTCTTTCTTTCTTTCATCATTATAAAGGGAAGAACTGAGCAAGAAGATCAGAAAGGAGGCTCCTCTCAGCAATCCAGCTGCAGGGAGCTCCACCAAGATGTCAGCCACTGAAAAAGAAGAGCTCTTGGTATTTCAGCTATGACTTTCTTTTTAAATAAATACTTTTATTGATTTTAGAGAGAGAAGAAGGGAGAGGGGGAGAGAGAGAGAAACATGGATGTGAGAGGGAAACATCGATCAGCTGCCTTTTGGGGATTGAGCCTGCAACCCAGGCATGTACCCTGACCAGGAATCAAACCCAAAACCTTTAGGTGCACAGGACAACCCTCAACCAACTGAGACACCCTGGCCAGGGCACTGTGACTTTCTGTTAAGTGTTCTTTTTATTAGGCAGTAGTCCATTAAATTAGATTTAATAAAGACTGATTTGATTGATGGACTAAGATCGAATAATCATTCTCTCCAAAGACAATATAGGTTTGTGTCATTGATCCAAAAACCCCTCACATTTTGGCAACCATGTGACAAAATAATTTATAGCCTTGGTAAAAGCAGGCAATACTGTTGATTTGCAGAAATATCACTTCAGTCATTGCTGTGTAGCAGAGGTTCTTAACTGTTATTAAATCAGCTGTTCATTGCTTGACACATCACAAATTGAAACTACATACACAAATCACAAGGCTGAACTTGAAAAGCCAAACCTGTTTTTATTGCACTGTGGAAACTGGAAATGGGATTTCATTCTGCCGAGGTTATCACATGGAAATAAAAAAATGCAAAACATCCCTCCTTTTAAAAATAATAAATGGTATAAATCATCTCGACAGCTGACCATTCCACTGTAACATTCCAGTGAATTTTTCACTAATAAGAAGCTGAATTAGATTAATAACTGTGCATTCTCCTACACATCTCACGGAAATTAATTTAGCTCTTCACATGTCTGAGCAAACTGATTCAGAAACATTAATTACCGGATTCTTATCACCAAAAATATAGAAAGGGGAAAAAAAACAACATTTTCTTTAGACCTATTTGCACATAGGGCTTTGCTAAGCACTTTCCAAGCAATTCGAACTGATGGGTTATAATATAAAAATGCAGTTTTCCTATTAAAAAGACAACCTGGAACTTGTTTAGTTAAGTGCCAAGCAGCACTGACTTCTTTTTTTTTAAGTTGGATTATTTCTAGTGGTAAAAATGTGGGGACATCTTATTTTATATGAAGGCTGTATCTCACAAGACCTTGTGTAAGTAGAACTTGCATAATTCAAGAATGATTATCTCCAGGGAATAAATATAAAATAAGACAGGTGTATTCTCAGAGCACATTTATAAATTGTAATACATTTTTGCTTTAAACACACTTTTCCTGTCCCTGACGTTACATCTAATATTTCACCAAGTATAGTCCCCCACGTTAACGACTTCGTGTCTCATCATGGCTGTGTGCCCTTCTTGGCATCTTATTACATATAACTTCCTGTCAAAAGCTATCGATTTGGGGTCACATTCATTCAGGATGAGCATTGTTATTTTATGAATACAGCAGTCTTCTCCCTATCTGTGGGGCTTTATGTTCTAAGACCCCCAGTGGCTTCCTGCAATCACAGATAGTACCAAACATTTTCTTTACAACTCATGCACTTTAAGGCTTCTCTTTGCCATTTCCCAATTTCCAGCATGACTACTCTTGTTGTTATTAAGTAAAATAAGGGTGCCTTGAATACAAGTGTTGTAATCCTGACAGTCAACTTGATAACCCAGATGACTACTAAGTGACTTATAGACAGGAGCCTCAACCACATAGAGATGCTGGACATAGTGTTGGTTCATGTCCCAGGCAGGATAGAGCATGACAGTGTGAGATTTCATTATGTTACGCAGAATGGCATACAATTTAAAACTTGTAAATTGATTGGGCATTGTTCTGTGTACCAAAAGGTGATTTGGTCCATTCTCAGTAAGGGCACATGCCTGGGTTGCAGGCCCAATCCTAGGTAGGGATGTGCAGGAGGCAAATGATGAACGTTCCACTCTCACATTAATGTTTCTCATTCTCTCTCCCTTTCCTTTCCTCACTCTCTAAAAATCAATAAAAATATTTTTTTACATAAAGCTTATAAGTTGTTAATTTTGGAATTTTTCATTTAATATTTTCAGACCTTGGTTGACTGTCGATAACTGAAACTGTGTAAAAGTGAAATCATGGCCGAAACTGGTTTGGCTCAGTGGATATTTCGCAACAAAAATAATCTTATGGTTGGGGGTCACCACAACATGAGGAACTGCATTAAAGGGACATGGCATTAGGAAGGTTGAGAACCACTGGTTTAGAGGATCATGCAAACCCAGATAGTATTTCTTATACAAGTATAAACAAGGTTTACAATACTTATTCTGCCCAGTCATTTTAAAATTATGTGATTGTTTACAATCTTTTTAAAATTTGGTGTGATTAACATTTTTATCTTTGAACTAGAGGCTCAGTGTATGAATTCATGCACAGTGGGGTGCCTAAGACTGACCAGCGATTGGGGCCAATCACCCAGACCTGATCAGGGAGGACATGGAGGGATAGAGGGAGGGGCCATAGGACATTGGTTGTGGGAGTGCATTGACCACCAGCTTCTGCATTGAGCTTCTGCCCCCCTGGTGCTCAGTGCGCATCAGAGCAGCCAATCAAATGGTCATTCAGCTGACCGGTGCTAATGGTCGCTTAGGCTTTTATATATATATAGATTAAGATTTTATTGGTATTTTTATATTGGCATTTTTATGTTTACAGACTAAAGCCATCGTGGCCAATGGACAGACAAATTCAGAAGATGAAAGAAACCCACCATCATCTAGGCAGAAGATTTTCTCTCATATCATGTCTATCAGGGAGGAATTGCAGAGTCACATTCTCGAAAAAATAAAAATGACTCAAAGTCCATATTCACAGACTGTTGAATCTGAGAGGAAAGGGGTGGGGAGGGAAGAGGGGTGGGAAGAGATCAACCAAAGAACTTGTATGTGTATATTTACAACCCACGGATACAGACAATAGGGTGGTGAAGACCTAGATGGGAGAGGGTGGGCTATAACGGCTAATGGGAGAAAAAAAGGGGGACATCTGTAATACTTTCAACAATAAAGATTTTTTTAAAAATCCACATTCACCCACATTCATCCTCCCCCACTTCTGAGAAGGGGCATGGATCTTGGGTGGAGAAACTGGTCTGTATTTTAGTCTTGCCTTTGGTCACTGCTGCCCAACTGAGGGGGTTTGGTCTCCCCCTCTGAGCCCAAGCTTTAGTATCTGTGAGAGATGGTAACCTCCACCAGGCTCCTCTCCTTGGGTGTTGTAAATTCAAATGAACTAATTACAGCCATTCTCAATAGTGGGAAGCATACCTATCTAGGTATTAGGAGACTCCTGTAGTTTGGGGAAATAAACATTAAATTCTTTCTTAAATGGAAGAGCAAAGATGGAGTTTGCACTAGAACTAGAAAGGTACTAGCTGATTTTAAAATAAATGTATAGGATATGTTAAAAATTCTAAAGAGCATGAAGAAAAAGGCAAATAATTCATTATTCCATTACTAAGAAATCAGCTTTCTAAAATTATGATGTACTTTTTCCTCCTTCTTTTACCTGTGCTTTTGTGTTTTCTTTTTCATTACTAATATGACATATATCATTTTTTATTCTACTTTAAAACCACTCATCCTGGAGCATTTTCAAATCATTATACCATATCATTCTAAAAAGCAGTTAGAATGACTGTTTTCTAACCCAATGATAGCTATTGTCCTTTAATGCTGAACATTTAGACTGTTCCAGAAAATCAACATATAAAGACACTATTCTCACCCAGCCCATGTGGCTCAGTTGGTTGAGTGTTGCCCCATGCACCAAGAGATCACCAGTTCAGTTCTGGGTCAGGACACATGCCTGTTGCAGGCTCAATCCCCAGTGGGGGGCTGCAGGAAGTAGCCGATAAATGTTTCTCTCTCATTGATGATTCTATCTTTCTCTCCCTCTTTTTTCCTCTATCTCTGAAATCAATAAAAACATATTTTAAAAAAGATATTATTCTTGCCCCAACTGGTTTGGCTCAGTGGATAGAGCATCAGCCTGCAGACTGAAGCGTCCCAGGTTCGATTTCAGTTAAGGGCATGTACCTTGGTAGCGGGCACATCCCCAGTAGGGGGTGTGCAGGAGGTAACTGATCAATGTTTCTCTTTCATCATTGTTTCTAACTCTCTCCCTCCCTCTCCCTTCCTCTCTGTAAAAAATCAATAAAATAAAGAAGATATTATTCTCCAAGTATAAAGAACAATTAAAATGTTTCTATTTATAAAAAATATAATATTAATTTTAAAATTAAGTAGTTTTCTATAAAATTCAGTAGTTGGTTAATATCTTATCAATATATTATTTTATATTTTTAATTGTTTTCAATTACAGTTGATATACAGTATTATATTAATTTTAGGTGAGTAGTATCCTTATACTCTTGAATTACCTACAATTTTCAGACCCTGAAGGTCCAACAGTAACAAAATGATGGTCTGGCAGGTAGAGGGGGAAAAAGTGAAGAGAAACAAATATGAAACAAATGTATAAAAATCAGGTGGTGAGAAGTGCTATGCAAAAAAT
This sequence comes from Lasiurus cinereus, assembly GCA_011751065.1. Classification (NCBI taxonomy): domain Eukaryota; kingdom Metazoa; phylum Chordata; class Mammalia; order Chiroptera; family Vespertilionidae; genus Lasiurus; species Lasiurus cinereus. Next base: position 13,743,299 of record JAAGEH010000480.1, read on the forward strand.
AATAGTAAGGCACATAATGCCAGGTGCCAAAAAGACATTTGAGTAGAGACCTGAGGAAAATGAAGGAGTTTGTGGGCACAAATATACTGAAGGAAAGAATTACAGATATAGAGAATAGCAGATGCAAAGGTCCTGAGGCAGGTGGTTGCATAAAATATTGAAAGAATAACAGGAAGGCCAGAAATTGCAGGCGCGATATTACAGCTAGAGAGAGTGTAATGGAAAATATCGGAGAGAATGTAGAGGTGGGGGATAAGATTGTGTAGGATGTTTTGAGTTATAATGATTTTGAGTTTTACTCTGAACGTCAGGGAAGCCTTGTAAAGATTTTGAGCAGATGACGGGACTTAAATTTTTAAAAATATCCCTCTGGCTTCTGTGTTGAAAATAGATCATAATCAAACAAGGGCAGGAGCAGAGATGCCAATTAAGAGATATCACAAAAAATCCAGGGCACAAATCATGACAGCTTGGACCAGTGTGATAGGAACAGAGAAGGCAAGAGATGGTCAGATTCTGGATATATGTTGAAGGGAATTTCAAAAGGATTTGCTGATGGTTGTACATGGAGTGGAGCAGTAAGAGGAGAATAAAAAATTGTGTGTATGTGTCTGAAAACTGAAATAAAGGATTGCATTTTTTTCAAGATGAAGACAGTTGTTTGAGGAGCAGGTTTGCAAGGAGGTGATAGGGTCCAGTTTTGGACAAACATTAGTTTTGAGGTAGTGCTGAGTCACACAACCCACCTCAAAATTCAATAGCTTGTAGGACACAAAAAGCACAACCCATTTTTTAAAAAAACTGATAAATTGAACTTTATGAAAATTAAAAACTTTTGCTGTTTAGAAACCAAAATGTGCCATAGGGGAAAAATATTTACAACACATATATCTAACAAATTACATATCTAGAATATACAAAGGAACTTTTACAACTCAAAGATATAAAGACAAATTGCACAATTTTGAACAGAGCAAACAATTTAAGTCAATAGTCACAAAAGAAAATAAACAAATGGCCCAAAAGCACATGAAAAGATATTCAACACCATTCATTGGTCATCAGGGAATGAAATTAAAAGCACAATGAGATACCCCTACCTACCTCTCAGAACAGCTAAAATTAAAAGGATTGACAATGCCAGTGTTTTTAGATCTCTAGTGTATACAAAGTTAAATTACACTCCTTAAATACAAAATATATACTACACAAATTAACTATTAATTTTTTAAAAATAAAATCTCAATGGCTTAAAGCCATAATTATTATAGTGCTGGAGGTTAATGAAGATTAGCTGCTTTAGGCTACACTTAATTAATCTCATTACCTGTCTACAAGTTGCCTGTCTACAGGTAAAGTGGTCTAGTTTACAGATAATCTGCTCTTGTCTGGCTTTCCTGAGGCCCCTCACCAGAAAAACTGGTCTAAGTCTCTTATCCTCCTCGTGAGACCAGAAGGCTAGTCTGGCCTTGTACTTCTCAAGAAGTGACAAGATCATGAGAAAGTAAGTGAAAACAAACACACACCCTTGAGAAGTATGCTCGGGATTTGCACCCTATGAATTCTGCCTCATCCTGTTGGTAAAGCAGGTGAGATGGCTAAGCCCAGATTCAGCAGGGGTGGCAGGAAGGATGGACCTTGCCTCTCCAGGGAGACAGAATGTAAAGTCCCATGGCCAATCAACCTCAACGTCCAAGTTGGAGATATCACATGGGCCATTGGAAATGCACGTATGAAATTCAAAGGTCTGGGCTGAAGATATAAACGTGAGGTTTATAGAAAAGTTTTTAAGGCCATGCGACTAGATGAATCATCCACCCTGTTTCCCCAAAAATAAGACAGTATCTTATATTAATTTTTGCTCCCAAAGATGCGCTAGGTCTTATTTTCAGGGGATGTCTTATTTTTCCATGAAGAAGAATACAGTACACATTTATTGTTGAACCAAAAAAAAAAAGGAAATTTATTACCTGTATATGGTACGGTAGTAGTTGTCATCACAAACCAGCTCACTGATTGGCCGCAGCGCAGCCAGAGCTCTTTAGGCAGTGCGAGGTCTCTTTAAATCAGGAGTCAGATGCCTTACAGTAGCTTCGGGGACCTTATATTTCGGGGAGGCCTTATGTTTGGAGGAGGCCTTATTATCAGGGAGGTCTTATTTTCGGGGGCATGCCTTATATTACAGTGAGAGGCAAAACTGGAAGTAGGTCTTATTTTCAGGGGATGTCTTACTTTTGGGGAAACAGGGTAGGTTCTAGAAAATGAAGGTGGAAAGAGATTGGAATGGTGAATACTGAAATGGAGCACTGATGAGGTAGTGAAGAGTTAAGAGAGAATAATATTCTAGAAGACAGGCTGAAAAGTGTTTTAAAAGTCAGGAGTGAACAGTTGTGTCAATTACTGCTCCATGAACTAACTAAAACTGTTTGTACCCGCTGCCTGGTTCTTCTTGAGGAATCATGTCACCGTTGGGTACATTACTGTGCTAAACTGAGATGCCGCTGGAATCTAATAAAGAAACCTGCCCTGCCGTGCCCACTTTACCTGCAGACACATTAGTGAACCAGCTAAGGTTATCTGAGCCCAGCCTAAGCGAGGTACTTTGCTGCATTCATTCGCTGATAGATGCCAGGGTAAGTTCCAACATTAGCAAGGTCTGAAGCCTAATTATTTATGTAGCAAGCATTTATTGAGGGCCTAGTTTTGTCTTACACTGTTCTAAGTAATGAAGCTATAACAGAAAATAAGATAAGTTTCCAGCTGTCATAGAGTTGCTAGTTCAGTGGTAGAAACATAATAGAAAACATAATTGAGACATCATAAATTAGCAAGTTTCAAATAGTGTTGTGATGATATAGCAGAAGGATGATGTTGGGGAGGAAAAAATTTTTCTGTACTCTTCTAGGTTCTTCTGACTGGTCTAATAATTAAGTTAATCTAAGACAAATGAACAGGAGAAAACCCGACTTAATTATGTATGCATAGGGATTCCATAAAGACAGAGAGATCCAAGGGCAAATTCAGGTTTTTATGCTATTCTGAACCAAGAAATAGGATAAAAGCCTAGGTCTTCAAAGGGGGAAGAGGATAATTCATAGGACTAGAAGAAGAGCAGATATTTAGCAGTTCGATGTTTGTCTTCCTATATACTTGATAGTCATTCAAGTAAAAAATTACCTTTCTTTCTGGGTCAGACCACTTATCTAATGTTTTTTACATTATTCAAGGAGGGGTAAAAGTTTTGGGTGTGTTTTTTTTTTTTTGTTTGTTTGTTTGTTTAATTGATTGATTAGTCTGCCAAGTTTTAGTTGCCTTCAAGTCAAAATAGTCTTCATGCCCGAGTGGCACATTTTGAGGAGGCTCATTCTGAAGCCCTTCAATGATCAGAGAGTGACTGGAGGAATTACTTTTGATCTTATGGTCAGGGAAGACTTCTCTGAGGAGGTGATAAAGGGCTGAGATTGGAATTACTAAAATTAGACAAATAGTAAGTTTCATTATAGCTCTTTGACCTTCCACCACTCCCGGGCTGCTGCACAAAAAAAGGAATTTCCGCATTATCCCGTTTTGCTTCTTGCCTTTTCCAAAACCCACTGAGAAATTTAAGTAAAAGGAGAGAGCAAGAATACCAGAGAAGCCCTGGCCAGATCACTCAGTTGGTTAGAGTGTCATCCCAATACATCAAGGTTATGGGTTTGATCCCTGGTCAGGGCACATACAGAATAAACCAATGATTGCATAAATAAGTGAAACAACAAATAACTCTCTATATATTTATCTCTCTCTCTCTCCCTCTTTCTCCTTCTCTCTCTCAATATTTCTCTCCTTCCCTCTAAAATCAATAAATAGAAAAAAAGTTTAAGTAAAAAAAGAATAATATGCCTGCTGAACCATGTGATCACAAACCCAGTCTCCTCTGGCCAGACAAGAGCTTTCTTGTGGGACCCAGTTAAAGCTTGTTGAAAACAGGAAGGTTTCATTTGATTCAGCAACTATGCTTTCTCTGTGGCAGAAAAAGAAGGTAGTAAACTCTGCAGAGGTAAAGTCATGATTGACCCAAAGCCACCATAACTGGCCATATCCTTCTGGTATTCTGCTATCAGAGGTGAAAGGAGGTGAAGGTGATGTATGTACCACATTTCCCTGAGACCCATTAGCAAACTAGGATGGCAGGAATCATTCTTGGATTGATTGGCACTGGCCCAGAGGATTAAAAAACTTACCCAAGGTCATTTAGTTCATAAAAGACAAAACCAGAATATGAACCAAGGACTGGCTATTTCCAAAACCCATGTTCTTTCAATTAAATGACCCTGCCAAGGCTGCCAAACTGGACATCAGAAAATATGAATCATTAAAAGATACAGGGCACAACAATTCATTTGTAAAAACTCTTCTAAGGGGGAGAAACAAGAAGGGGGGCTGGGGAAGATCAATAATGCTGTGATATTTTTAGTGATGGGCAGCGGGAGCAGACACAACAATTCATAGGAAAGGAAAGGAATTTGTATTCCCTGTGGCTAGAAAGAAGGTTGTTAGTCATTAATAGCAAGAAAATTGTTAGGAAGCTGACAAGAGGTAAAGGAAATGTCCTTGCTTTCTCCCCTGCAGAAGTATCACTGCAGGAAAAGCAGAAGAGAACATGGGATGGAAAATCGAAGCTGATTTGGGATAGAAAAAAACGCAGGGGGGTAGGGGGTAGGGTCAATGAGAAAGTCTGGAAGAAAACAATATGACATGAAAGAACTTCAGAGTAAAAAGAAAAAGAAGCCTATCTGCTGAATGAAGAGCAGGGTGGTTAATTAACAAGGGGTATAAAAATGGCCTGCAGGTAATATTTATCATCCTTCCCAATTTTCCTGTTGCTTTTATTTGTGCCCATCTGTTAGCTCTATCTTTTCCAAGCGTCTGCTGCCACAAACACAGGTCATTAATTTATTTAAAACATTACTGAGATTAGATTGCTTCTGGCCTTCGTACTATTTTTAAATTTTTCAATAGAAGTGTTTGTTTGCCTATTTGTGTTTTTGCTGGAAAGTTGGGGTTATTCCCAGGCTAAAAAAACATAGTCTTCCCAGTCCATAGCAAAATTAAAACAGCAAACCTTCCTGTGTACAGAGGCATTCCATCTAAATTTGCAAAACAATTTTTCCAACTTTACCTATGCACACATCCCTCTTCCCCTCAGGTGGAAATCCAAATCTGAAACATTCTGGCAAAAACAAAGGAAGCAATGACAATATGGCATTTAATTACCTTAGAAAAGAACATAGCTAGGTGGGTGGTTCTTATTACCAACACTAGAGGCCCCGTGCAGGACATTCATGCACTGAGGGGGTGGGCTGAGGGTCCCTCAGCCTGACCTGTGCCCTTCCACAGTCAGAGACCCCGAGGAGTCCTTAGTGCTGCCATGGGAATGAGAGAGGCTCCCACCGCAAAGGCTGTGCTCACCAGCTGTGAGCCGGGCTTCTGGCTGAGTGGCACTTCCACAGGGGGAGCGCATTGACCACCAGAGGGCAGCGCCTGAGTTGAGTGTCTGCCACCTGGTGGTCAGTGCATGTCATAGCAACCCATTGTTCCATAATTCAGTTGATTTGCTTATTATCCTTTTATTATATAGGATATCCACTTTACAGTTAAAAAAACTAATAACCCATTAGACTTCCCTAAGAAATGAGCAGGTGGTTCACTTAGATTATAGCCATTCTTATTTCAAAAACAAGGATAATGAGCCTTCCTGTCAACTCGATCACAAGCTGATATAAGTGACCCCAAGTGAAGCCACTATGAAAGGAAGATAATTGTGACATTTTTAATGTCACATATAATCAGATTTTTAAATCAGCAACTGAGTGTATACTCCCAGAGTCATCAACAAGTAACTCTGCAAAGGGCCTGAGGCCTTGATTTGTTTTCTTCAGCTTCCCTAAGTCATCCACAAAGAGCAAACAGACTACCCAATTCCTCCAACTTGTCAGATCTGCTCAGGACCCAGGAGGGTTTTATAAGCGCTTCCCTTCAAGAAATACCACCTAGGCCAGTGGTCAGCAAACTACAACTCATGAGCCACATGTGGCTCTTTGGCCCCTTGAGTATGGCTCTTCCACAAAATACCACGGCCTGGGCGAGTCTATTTTGAAGAAGTGGTGTTAGAAGAAGTTTAAGTTTAAAAAATTTGGCTCTCAAAAGAAATTTCAATCGTTGTACTGTTCATATTTGACTCTGTTAACTAATGAGTTTGCCGACTACTGAGGTAGGCCCTTGGACTGCAAATGTGAACTACATATTATTTCTCCTTCATTTCCCAGGAAGTCTGGGTGAGAGAGCTCTATGCCTCCTGACGGGAGCGATTTCCTCCCAGCCTTCTCATATCACCTTCTCACGCTGAGCAACTTTTTAACTGGAAAATCACAGCTGCTCTTCACCTTCCAGTTCACTTGCTGGCAGTCTGGTGTGTAAGACACAGGGGAGAGATGGAGAGATTGGGGGACTAGGAGGCTTTCGGAAGCTTTGCCGGGGAGATAAAAAAGTGATTTTTTTTCTCTACCTATCTGAACTTCATAATTGGCTGGGACTCTCGAATTATCAATGGAAGTAGGGTTCTTGGGTTGCCACAGGAAAAAAATTTCCTGAGACACCCCTCCCCCCACCATAGGAAGATGGAGCTTCATGGAAATCTTTATTGATAATGTAAAATTAAGGGGATTCCCCTCCAAGGTCCCATCTGTGTTCATCTCACCATGGAAGAAGTTCAATCTTGTCTTCAGCAGGGCCAGAATAAAGGCCACTGCCCATAGTTTCTGCTTCAGATTAAAGTACAGTGCAGCTCAGCACCTGGCTAGCTTAGCTTGTGTTCCCAGCTGCAGTCCATGGCCCATGTGGCTGCTTAAGGCTGTGTAGCTATGGAAAAAGAATAGGCGAACACACGGGCAAGTTGGGGGGCGGTCACAGAGCAAGCAAGAAAACAAGTGTGAACAAGCACACAAGAGAACGTGAACTCTTTGTCTAGGGATTTTAACCAGGAGTTTCTTTAACCAATGAACTCTTCAAGATTTAGAGTACTTCTGATGGGGTTGACCCACTGGCCACTGATCTTTTTCCCGATCTAGACTGACAGGCACCTTCCCTACATTACCCCAACTTCATTGCCCCTGAGCCTAAAATGGAAATTTTTAGGGGTGAAATAGACAGGTTTAAGGAATTTTTTTAATTAAAGGGATCCATGGAAGAAACACAGGGTTAGAGAGCTATGAAAGTTACATTTCCGTAAGACAAGGGAAAGGCAGAAATTACATTTCCATAATATAAGGGAACTGGGAGTAACCAAAGGTCTATATTTACAGAATAAAGGAGGGCCTCACACATCCTATGTGAGATTTGACCTTTGAGCTCAAGAGTTGCTATGGTGATCCAATCAAAGGGGAATAGTGGCCAATCAGAAGGGATATTGAGACACAAAAACTGCAGCCTTTATAAACCAAGGAAAAAGGAACTCTGTGGGACTCTTTCCCCTCCCCACATGGGAGACTGTACTTGTTCTTCAATAAATTTCCACCTTTGCTAGACCATCTTCCATCCATGGTTTCATTCTTTGATTCCAATGGACAAAGAATACCGAGAAGCCATCCTGCCCAGGAGAATACCACTCTGTTCCAGACCAAACATCCATATCAAGCCCATCCTCACGTTTGTTTGAGCCCTTCCCTCAGTGATCTGCAGGGAGTGGACTGGTGGTTCCCTAGAGAATGCAAAGTTGCCCAGGTGACCATGCCTATAATGTCTGGCCTCCTCTTTGCTCTTTTTCTATTATTGATATTAATAATTAGTGAACTAGTTAATTACAATGATAACAGAATCAAATGATAAAAGACAGATTAACGAGAGAGAAAAAGACAGATTTAATTAGATGTGTATCCATAGGAGCTTGACAAAGAAAGGAGACTTAAGAAGACATCCAGATGATTGTACTTTATATGCCATCTTGGATTAAATAAAAGAAAGGGAGTTTGGGGGCTCTTGGGTGGGGAAGACAAGTTATGGGAAGGTGACAAGTAAAAATGTGGGAAACAAGGGCTGTTTAGTCAAGATTGTTATGCAGGTTTAAGTAGGTTCCTTCTCTGAGAGTTGTTCAGAATCCTCCTGAACCAGAAGGGGAGACCCTTTTACAAATGAAATGTCTTCATAAATGTAAATTGCCTTTACAAAAGGATAATGTATGCCCTGTTTTTAGAGTTTTCTCTGCAACTACTGGTTCTTAATGGCCTTTAATTCAAAATAGTGTATTTGCCAAAGAGATATTTTAGAATGGCACATTCTGGTATCCTTTAATTTTTTTTTTTTTTGCCTGAAAACAAATATTTGAGGGAGAAAAAAATGTTTTAAAGCCTGAAGAACTGGACAGTTAGCAATTAGTTTCCAAAAAATAAAAAAAGTATGTATCAGTAGGGGTTCAGAATGAGTTATCAAGATTTGTCTCTGTAGAATGTGTCTCTCTAGTATGTGTCTCTGTAGTATGTGCTATAGTATGTGTCTCTATACTATGTAGTTTTGAGCTAATGGCAATTTTAGCCACAGGCTCAAGAAAAACTTGTGACCCTCCCTTAACTACCAAGAAGAATTTGAATTAGGATCCTTGCTCATGATAATATATTATCACAGATAATCTATTTTGATCTATATATAAGTCAGGACAAACTTCTAAATTACTAAACATCTGCTCTTCTTAGCATCCTATAAAGACCCTTTGAAGCCCCCAAGGCATCTTACCTCATCCTTAGTTCAGAATGTCATATATATGTCATTTTCCTTTTCTGTCTTGGAACCTCTCATATTTGTGGGGTCTCTGAATCTCTCATGAATGTGGAGTTCCCATATGTATGTATGTCATTCAATTTGGTTATTTCTCTCTTGTTAATCTGTCTACTTGATTATTAGACAGCTGACAGAACTTGAGGGACAAGTTTCTTCCTCCCCCACATACTTCAATTATAAAAGCTAAAAAAAAAAAAAAAGTGGTGGAGGTACTCTGGTGGATTAAGGGTGGGCACGGCCCAAAACATGAGCAGACACTCCTAAGCCTAGATAAAAGAGGGAAATCAGAAAATTGTGGCAAAATTTTTCCCAAATGTTACTCAAGCTCACTTTAAAGATTCAATTCCCTTTGGTTTAAAGGCCTGTCGAGGCCCTGCTAATCTGAATAACCAAGAACATGGTGATATATTGTGGAACCAGTCAATCGGTTCCCATGCACAAAAGAACTAACTATAGGACATAGCATTCCAATATATGCCTCTCTGGACAAAGAATTCTTTTGAGTCAATTATTTAATTGATTTTTTTTTTCCAGAGAGAAAGGAAGAGGGACAGAGTTAGAAACATCGATGAGAGAGAAACATCAATGAGAAAGAAACATCGATCAGCTGCCTCCTGCACACCTCCCACTGGGGACGTGCCCGCAACCAAGGCACATGGCCCCCGACCAGAATCGAACTTGGGACCCTTCAGTTCACAGGCCGACGCTCCATCCACTGAGTCAAACCAGTTTTGGCAAGTCAATTATTTAAAACTTAGCAGTCACAAGAGAAGTTCTAAAGACAGAATATAAGTTTCCATTTTGCAAAAGAAATTTACAGTTATTTTTTAAAAACTCAAAAAATATTCATTTGTAAAAGTGTATCTCTGTTTTTTTGTCAGGAAGAGAAGGATGACTCTTAAATTACAAAAGACTCATCAATGGATAAGGCACTACTTTAAAGCTGTATAACAAAATTTACCATCCTTTCCTGGCCATTTTCCATAACTTGTCTTCTCTATCCAGAAGGCCCAAAATCCCTTTTCGTTTTCTGGTACTTTAACCTTTGGACAAATAAGAAAATGGGTTTCTGTAATAAAACTGACAAGTCCAGTGAGGGGAAACAATGTCAAAAGTGACCTGATCATAAATTCCTAACTGGGAAGGTCATCATGGTTAGTCATGGCATATACTAGTAACGTTTTAATAAGGGTTTATCTTTGCCTTAAGTAGGCCATGTCCATTGTTCTTGTGCATCTATGTTAACACATTTTTGAAAAGTCAGAGTAATCCTCTTTTTAGAAACCTCTGAGGTATAACCACCTTCAAAAGAGCACATAACCTTATTAATTATCTAGTAATCTAATCTCCACCTTGCTTTCTCCAACTTTTATTTAATCTTCCTTATGTTCCATCCTTATTTCCAACCCATAAAAAAAACTGCAAACTGTCATTCAGAAAGGCAATTTTCTCAGTCTGTTGAGATCTTTGTTTCTAGGTGTATCCATTGTTTCGATCAAATAAACTCATAAAAATTTTCTACAAGTTTGGACCTTCTTGCATTGACAAACACAAGTTCTAACCACCCCTTTGAGTCATTCATCTGTGGTAGTCCCATGCATTACTTGCATAATGCTCATGTTGATAAATTTCTGCTTGTTTTTATTTTGTTAATCTTCTCTTTTGTTACAAAGCTCCAGTTGAGAATCTACAAGGGTATGTCAAAACCCAAACTCAGCTGTCTGAGGGAAGGGAAATTGGGGGATTGGGTAAAAGATGCAATGATTAAAAAACACACACACAAAAAAAAATCTCATAGACACAGACAACAATATAATGATTACCAGAGAGAAAGGGGTTGGGAGTAGGTAGAAGGCAAAGGGAAGATGAGTAGTGACTGAAGGACACTTGACCTTGGGTGGTGAACATACCATACGATATACAATGATCTGTTATAGAATTGTATACTTGAAACCTATTTGATTTTATTAGCCAATGTTACCTCAATAAATTCACATTTAAATTTTATAAAAAAGAAAAATAAATCTGCACACTGAGTAAAACAATACAGAAAAATGAGTTTATTGCAAGATTTTCAACCTGCAAGCCAAGAAACTCAAGGTTTCAGGAACAATGAGCTCCAAGTTGCTAGCAAACTAAGGGTTTTTATGGAGTAAATGTGGAAGTTATTTGTGTGTTGTTTTTTTGTCTCTCCCCACTCCACCCCCACTCTGCCAAGCTGGTTAGTTTCTTAATGGTCTTATTTGGATCAGGACAGCTGAGTCAGGTGAACAGGAAGTCCAGTTAAACAGGCTGAGTAAATACACTGCATTTCTGTTCCAGCGGAGAATTTATGGAAGTTTCACTTTGCTGACGTGGCACTCCAAGCAGGCGTGGCTTCATCTGAGGCCTAGAAATTTATTTCAATAGATAAAAGGAAAATAAAACTTTTCCTTCCTCTGTGGAACCAAAGCAAATAAAATAAATTTCTTAGCCATGGTTCTGCAGCCACAGACTTCCTACTGTCTTTAGGGAGGAAATTCCTCCCAGAATTGATTCAGGGCATCAAAAACCTTTAGTTCATGATTGTAACTGCCTGTTAACAACCCTGAAGAGGCTTTAAGAATTGGCCAGAGACTACCAGCTTGGATTCCACAGAGTGACCCTCAAATTGGCCACAGGTCTGAATTTTAACAGAGGCCTCTGGTGGACTTAGCTAGCGAAAGAATTTTGATTTGAACCAAGGAAAGAGATTTACTCAACAGAGAGACCAGGAAGCAATTCTCAGGTTCTGGTACCAATCCTTTGGGTAGAGCCCAGATTTCAACCTGACAGCATATTAGGATCCTCTGGGGAACTTTAAAACAAATGTCTTCACCCAACCCAAGTCAAAATAATCTGAGTATCTGGGAGAGGGGTCCAGGCTTTGTTTGTTGTTGTTGTTGTTGTTGTTGTTTGTTTTTCGTTTTTGTTTTTGTTAACTCCCAAGATGGTCTAATACATAGCCAGCTCTAGGGTAACTCTGGCATCAGGGTCACTCCAGAACAGGATGGGGTGCCCTCACTGAGATTTAAGCATTCTCCCTCAAGTGGGCTGAGTCAAGGTGTTGCAGCTCTGTTGAATAGCGTGCACTGAAGAGACAAGAATTCATGCTGCAAGTGTAAATAAAATTTTCTTTGTTTAGTAAAATGGAGTAGGCAGCTGCTTCCCAGCCCCCTCCTTGGGGTGTCTCCTGGAAAACATAATAGTTCCAATAATAAGCCTGACCTTTTGATTTTACAGTGCAAGGTCACAAGCCTTCTGTCCCTTGGAACTGCAAACATATACCTCCAAAATTAACTGAGGAGTACAAGAGACTAATACAAGATCCATTTATTTGTCTCTGGAGGAGATAAAAGAAGTTTTAGATGTTTCTTCTTCTACTTTACTATATAAGTTTGTGTGAAATTCTGTGCATATTTAGTCATCTCTCACAGATTGCCTGCATGCATGTAATCTGATACCCATACTCAAAAATAAATCGTGTTCTGTCTGTATCTTCTATATTGGTATAAAGGGGTCTTTTTATTGACTAGGTTTTTAGAAATTTTCCCAATGCTTAGGATAGGAGTTGCAGGTCAAGATAGAGAATGGAGCCCTGGCCAGATAGCTCAGCTGGTTAGAGCATTGTCCCAATACACCAAGGTTGGGAGTTTGATCCTCAGTCAGGGCTCATACAAGAATCAACCAATGAATGCATAAATATTTCTTTCTCTTTCTCTCTCCCTGTCTGTTCCTCTCTCTCTCTCTCTCTCTCTCTCTCTCTCTCTCTCTCTCTCTCTCTCTCAATAAGTAAAAAAATAATTAAAATAAAAAACACATAGTGGGTAGTAGGGATACCACTGAAGGAAAGGATGAAATGGGGGTCAGAATCCATGGATCAGGCCAAATCCCAGGGCTCAGACCTAGTTGGAAATAGTAACCAGAGCCAGCTGTACCCTTCCATTCTTGGCTTTTATTTTCATCCCTTGAGACATCATGCAGCTTTGTAGGCTGAAGCCTCTATCTTGTCCCTGGTCTCTGGAGGTGGCTCGCTGACCAAGAGCCTGGAAATTCCCCTGAATTCCCCTGTCCTGTAGGTGCTCTTAAGACAAGGTTATAGCATTTGCTGCAGCCCAGCACAAGGAAAAATAGTGAGTGACAATATAGGACAGAAAATATGAGCTGTGGGCAGATGTGAGGTCAGAATGGTGACAGAAATTAGAAGGAATGTGAGACAAGAAGTAGAACCAACAGAACCTGACAATCAGTTAAGAATGAAGAGAAAGAAAGAAAAATAAAAAAATAAAAATAAGAGTTCATATATGGATGACTAGACCAGCAGGGTCACAGCTATGGGCAGATGAGGAAGTCAGGTAAATGAGAAGGGGGCTGTGTCTAGGAAAGAGATCATCAGAGATTAGTTCAGTTTTAGACAGAGTTAATTTAAGACAGTAGTAGGACATCAAGGTTGAATATATTGTACAGAAAATGAAAATGTTAAAAAATAATAAAGAAAGAAAAATAAATAAATAAAATGTTAGACATGCTCAGGAGAAGTTTTTTTTTAAATTCATTCCATTTGTGTTGAAATGAGTAAGAGACCAATTCTATAAATAGAGACCTAAAACTGAAGTATAAAATCCTGGTCAATGCTTAGCATGAGAGACCAGAAAGAAGAAGAGGAATCAGAAAAAGAATCAGAGAGAACTTGTTAGAGAGGAGGATAGAGAACCAGCACCCTGCAAGATTACAATATTTTTAAGATTAGTATATTAATTTCCTAGGGTTGCCATAACAAAATAAACTAAGTGACTTGACACAACAGAGACTTATTGTTCCAAAATTCTAGGGGCTAAAAGTCTAAACTCAAGGTGTTGGCAGGGTCATGCTTCCTCTGAGGACTATAAAAGAGATCCTTCCTTGTCTAATGGTTGCCAACAATGTGACCTGTAGCTACATCACACCAACTTCTGCCCCCATTTGTCACATGGCCATCTTCTCCCTTTGTGTGTGTCTCTCTCTCTTTTCATTTTTTAAAATATATTTTATTGATTTTTTCACAGAGAAGAAAGGAGAGAAATAGAGAGTCAGAAACATCGATGAGAGAGAGACATTGATCAGCCGCCTCCTGCACAACCCCCAATGGGGATGTGCCCGCAACCAAAGTATGTGCTCTTGATCGGAATCGAACCCAGGACCTTCCAGTCCACAGGCTGATGCTCTATTTACTGAGCCAAACCAGTTTCGGCTCTCTCTCTCTTTTTAAAACTTATTAAATTTATTAGGGTTATATCTACACTAATAAAAGAGAAAGGTGCAAATTGACTGTATCTTTGTGAGGCCCACCAGCCAATTAGGAGTGAGTATGCAAATTAACCCAAAAAAGATGGTGGGTTAATTTGTATACACAGGCACTCAGTGGCCAGGGGCATTTTGCACTGCCCCAGCCACTCCAGGCCTCTGGGCAGCATGGGAAGGCAGAAAAGTGGCTCTGGGCCAGAGCAAAAACTGTGCCAGCAGCCAGGGTAAGGAAGGCCCATTCTGCATGAATCTTTGTGCATCGGGCATCTAGTTGGGTAATAAAATTTATAGGTTTCAGGTGTACAATTCTATGATATATCATCTGTATATTACTCTATATGTTTACCACCTCAAGTCAAGTCTCTTTCCATCACCATTTATTCTCAGTTTACCTTCTCCTATATCACCTTATTCCCCTTTTCTTTCTCTTTTCTTACAATGACAGTAGTCATATTGGATTAAGACCCAAATTAATGTTCTCATCTTAATTTGATTACTTCTACAATGATATGATTTCTAAATAAGGTCACATGCATAGATATTGGGGGTTAGTACCTCACTTATCTTTTTGGTGGACATAGTTCAACCCATAACAATCAGCAGTCTCCAAGGAGGAGAAAGTGATTGGTATTATATGTTTTTGAGGAAGCTGTGACTGAAAGAGGGTGGTTTTTAAGAGCTGATAAGTGAAAGTTTCAATAAATGTAGATGGTGATGAAAGTCAGCTTACAAGAGGTGAACAGAGCCTAGCCAGCATGACTCAGTGGTTGAGCATCAACCTATGAACCAGGAGGTCATGGTTCAGTTTCTGGTCAGGGCACATGCACTGGTTTTGGGCTCCATCCCCAGCTCGATCCTCAGTGTGGGGCATGTAGGAGGCAGCCAATCAATGATTCTCTCTCATCGTCAATATTTTTTATCTCTTTCCCTCTCTCTCCCTTCCTCTCTGAAAACAATAAAAATATATATTTTTTAAAAATAGGTGAGCAGCTGAAACCGGTTTGGCTCAGTGGATAGAGCGTCGGCCTGCAGACTGAAAGGTCCCAGGTTCGATTCTGGTCAGGGGCCTGTACCTTGGTTGCGGGCACATCCCCAGTAGGGGGTGTGCAGGAGGCAGCTGATCGATGTTTCTCTCTCATCAATGTTTCTAACTCTCTATCTCCCTTCCTCTCTGTAAGAAATCAATAAAATATATTTTAAAAAAATAGGTGAGCAGAAAGTAAAAGGCAGTGAAAATAGCCTGCCATCCAGAATGTGGCTGATGAAGGTGTGGGATCGGCTGGCAGCATAATGCCACTGTGACCCTGACCACAGGATCCCTTACCTGGATACCTCCCACATTGCTCTGTCACTTTCCTGCTTCAAAGTCTGTGTACTCTTGAGGGCCACCCATCAACATCCTATTTCCTGTCTGAAGGACAATGGCTCATCTGCAGAGGAGAGATAACGGATATGCCAGTGAATGATGAGCCCAGGGACCCAGCCACCTCCCTTTTCCTGAAAGGCTTTCTGGTGACTCATCGCTCTGGTATTCCCAATGTAATTTAGATGGTTTTCCTAAGAGTATTAAATTACATCATTAAGGTTTACACATGAGAACTATGCGACTAAGGGTATGTACTTCTTAAAACAGTAGAGCAATTTAACCCCCAAATTCCCTATAGAGTATACAAGAAGAGCTAATCAGATATGAATGAACAAGGAGGGAAGCTTAGGAGGTGACCCAGGCCCCAGACCAGAGAAGTGAAGCAAGACGCACTTGCAGACTCACTCAAGCCTGAGTATTTAGACAGCAACCAAATCCAGGCAAGGAAGCCAGGGCCAGTGCCCATGGGCATGATACAGAGGGTGGATTATAGATTCAGTGCCTGGAAAGTCTGCCTCTGTCCTGGTTTTCCTCCTCTGTGACCTAATTTGTTATACATCTTTCTTATTCTAAAATAACAGCCCTACTGATACATTGGCCCCAAAATATGTGTATATTCTCTCCACGCAACATAACTGTGCCCTTTAACAAGACTCAAAAATGAAGAGTTGTGAGTTGGTACAAACCCTGCAGACCTCTAGGTACTGAAGGGCTCAAAAATGAGCCATGTGGCATAAAAATTATTTTGAGCTGAAGGCATTTGAGTTCCTGAAGTCCTTATCTGCCTAAAAGCAGAGCCTCCCAAAAGAAAACAATTGTTATAAATCCCCTCCACAGAGCAATACTAATCTTCTCGGGAAGCAGCTGGCACAACACCCAAAAAGACATTGTCCCAAACCTATCCAATCTCCTATATATTCTCTTAAGGTCTCATTTATCTGTGCAATAAGTCATTTGTTTTTCCATACATACTCTTTATTCTTCTGCCCCCACCCAAGAAGTCATTTGTTCTCCTCAAAATACCCCCTGCCTTTCTCCATTTCCTACTAAAATGGTATATAAGTTCCAAATCTAACTGTCTCCTTGAGTTACATTACTCTATGAACTCTCATACATACATGCATAATTAAAATCCCCCTCGCCCTTTTTGTCAGGAAAAGGTTTTCCTTCACAATAGTACTTTGGAAATATATTTGCATTTCAGACCATAATCATAGAAGGTTTCCCTGGGCCTAGGTAACCGCAGAGATAAGAGTTCAATCAATCTAGGGAAAAGCTCAGGAGCTGACCCCAGCATTGATCATATTTTCCCTCGAGGGAAAGCGCATATTACTATCACTATTCTCCAAGGCCTTTAGACCCTCCAATCTTAAAGCAACTGAACATGATGACTCATCAGCTGTCTGAGTTAACCAAACAATGCCAGGCTGAATCATGACCCTGCGCCCTGCCCCTGGTCCTGCCCCCGAAGGTGTCCAGGCCCTAATCTCTAGACCCTGTGAATGTGGTCTTGTGTGGAAAAAGTCTTTGCAGATGTGATTAAGTTTAGGATCTTGAGATGGGGAGATCATCTAGATCAGTGGTTCTCAACCTTTTTTAATGCTGTGACCTTTCAATACAGTTCCTCATGTTGTGGTGACCCCCAATCTTAAAATTATTTTCATTG